>OW569399.1:29491654-30151654 GCA_937620795.1 Thecophora atra | reverse complement strand
CTCAGTTTAAATTATATGGATACGGATTCTTTTATATATTTCATTAGGTGTGGCGATTTTTATAACGATATTCGTGACGATATCGACTCGAAATTCGACACATCTAAAATATTCACCTACAAATCATTTCCATATGCCGCTAAAAAATGGTAAAGTCTTGGGTATGATGAAAGACGAGAACAAAGAAAGAATTGTGAAGGAGTTTATAGGATTACGATCAAAAATGTATTCGATTGATGTCATTAGCTGCCAAGAGGTTAAAAAAGCTAAAGGCGTTAAGGGTACCGTATTAAGTAAGTTAACTTTAAGCGATTATATGGACTGCCTATTTAATAATAAGATTATATATGGAGACATGTATACATTTAGATCTAAGCTCCATCAAGTATATACTCAACATATTCGTAAGATAGCTCTAAGTTATTTAGATGATAAGCGCTTTATTAAATCCGCTCGCTTTTACACATATGCCTGGGGACATTACAATATAGATGTCACAAGGGACTTGGAACTAAGTGACAATGAACAGTTCTTTGAGAATTTGGATTTGTAAATTTCATTTATTCAACAACACAATGAAAGAAATCTATCGAAATAACAGTCCTTATCCAATTGTATTTTGTGAAATAAGTTAAGATTTACAAAAGCAAATAATAAATGACCATGTAATATATATTATGAATGAATAAAGTTTTTATTGAATTGTAATTATAATTATACAAATCATGCTTTTTATTTATATCAACTGTAGGCGATGCAATCAACTTAGACTATTTTCTTTATTTCGCCGCTGACTGGAATACATTCAAAGATTCTATCATGTATCAGTACACAGTATGCAGATGTACCACCTGGAATGTTCTTTATTGTTTTAAACTCAACTCTAATATCAATAGGCCCATTTTTTATTGATTCATTCTGATGTGTTACATCCAAAACTATTATTGGTGCTTGTTCTTTAAATTTTTCACGTTGAAGCAAAGGTTGTGGTTCATGCATAAAATAACTTTGTTGGAATTTTGCCTACATATCATATAAAATAGCATAGCGATCCGAATCAAATTTCAGATTAAGATCATTGTACGGATACGTTTCGGAATTGAGATGTACCTTTATATCCGTTAAATCCCAATGTGTTATTTTCTCTTCTGAAGGCAATCAAAATATAGCGTGGCCTTTCATTTTGTGCAGCTAACTTTAATTTAATTTCATTGAATTCAATTTAATATTCAAAGATTCTATCATGCAATGAGTACACAGTATGCAAATGCAACAGCAGGAATATTGTTCAATGTTTCAAACTCAATTCTAATATCAAGACGTCCACTTTTTATTGTTTCGTTCTTATGTGTTTTAGCCAAAGTGGCGATTGCCAAATGTCTTCGTCAATATATTTCTTTTCTTTACCATGTCCTTGAGTAATTTTTCATCCATTTTGCACTTTATTAGCAAATTATGCGATGTTCAGGTTGATGTTGATGAGGTTGATGTTGATGTTGATGTTGATGTTCAGATTAATGTTGATGATCAGGTTGGTGTTGATCAGGTTGATGTTGATGTTTAGATTGATGTTGATGTTGATGTTCAGATTAATGTTGATGATCAGGTTGATGTTGATGATCAGGTGTTGATGTTGATGATCAGGATGATGTTGATAATCAGGTTGATGTTGATGATCAGGTTGATGTTGATGTTCAGGTTGACGTTGATGATCAGGTTGATGTTGATGATCAGGGTGATGTTGATGATCGGGTTGATGTTGATGATCATGTGTTGATGTTGATGATCAGCATGATGTTGATGATCAGATGTTGATGATCAGGATGATGTTGATGATCAGGTTGATGTTGATGATCAGGTTGATGTTAATGATCAGGTTGATGTTGATGTTAAAGTTTATTTTGATGTTTAGGTTGATGTTGATGTTCAGGTTGATGTTGATGATCAGGTTGATGTTGATGATCAGGTTGATGTTGATGTTCAGGGTGATGTCGATGATCAGGTTGATGTTGATGATCAGGTTGATGTTGATGTTCAGGTTGATGTTGATGATCAGGTTGATGTTGATGATCAGGATAATGTTGATGATCGGGTTGATGTTGATGATCAGGTGTTGATGTTGATGATCAGGATGATGTTGATGATCAGGTTGATGTTGATGATCAGGTTGATGTTGATGTTCAGGTTGATGTTGATGTTCACGTTGATGTTGATGTTAAAGTTTATGTTGATGTTCAGGTTGATGTTGATGTTCAGTTTGATGTTGATGATCAGGTTGATGTTGATGATCAGGATGATGTTGATGTTCAGGTTGATGTTGATGATCGGGTTGCTGTTGATGATCGTGTTGATGTTGCTAATCAGGTGTTGATATTGATGACCAAGATGATATTGATGATCGGGTTGATGTTGATGATCAGGATGATGTTGATAATCGATATTTTATATGTTGACAAATTCCTATGGTGCGATCGTGGTTGTTTTTTTTGTTGGCCTGAGTTCAAGTTCTTCATTATTGTCTTGTATTTTTTGATGTTGTTTATGTGTATTTTAACTGCGATGATCCCTTAAAATTAAGGTGCACTAAGTGTGGCAGCAAACGCAATTCACATGATCCCCGTCCTTAAATTATCGTTTATCAAGCCGTAAATTACAAAAGGAAAAATTTCATTGACATTTAATTGGTTTTTTCAAGAATTTTCCATTTTAAGAGAAAAAAATATTTATATCGGAAGGCAATAAATTAGGAAGAAGTGACGAGACTCTGAATTCACAGGATTCCTTGTGCAGGTGTACACATAAACGTGATTCGTAATGGTATCATCCCATAAACCAAACATGCCATATCTAACAAAGCCAATTAGAGGAAATTCGTTTGTTTGAATTTCATGACGTTTGTAGGAATTTTTTCAAAAGGAGAGAAGCAGAAGAAGATAATTTTATATAAAAAGTAACAAAATTTCGGACAAGAGTTCAGTTTTTGATATCACTCAGTAATCACGCGACCACCGAAAATTAAAACAGCAAAAATAATCAATATAAAGTGAAATAGTAAAAGTAAAGCAAATTAAAATTGTGAAAGAAGACAATACTTAAATAGTGAAGAATATAGAAGCCGAAAATTTCAATCGGTGAGTATAATCACATCTAAGTTCTTCCTTTTTTTTTGTGTGTTATTCCATAGTTTCAAATTTTTATTTTTGTGTTTTGTTTTTAATTTAGTTTCTACATACATTTAAACAACATTTGATTTGCTAATTTTAACCACCAAATAAAAGTTTCGAAATTAATTTCATCTGTGAAAAGTGTTCGACAACCTTCACTGCAAAGCGCAATTTATTGAGGCATATTAAAGCAAAGCACATGAACAAATTGTTCAAATGTGACGAGTGCCAATAAGAATTCGGCAGAAATTGTAAATTGGTGGAACACGAAAAGGCAGTGCATGCAAATAGCGAAGTTGGCAATGCAGCTGTTTTGAGAAATATACAAAGCAGCTCCTCTTATTGCAAAGAATGCAAAATAAACGTTGAAATAAAAAATTGGGCATTTCATATAAGAACCAATATGCACAAAAAGAATTGCTGCGTATCTACTCCTAACAGCAACATAAAATATATCATGTCCACTTTCAACAAGAGAATTGAATCTTTTATTTATGAAAACAAAGAATTTATTTTTATTCTGAGAAGTGAGATTGACATTGTGCAGGAGCTAAAAAGTAACTTAGCTAAACACATATCGTTGAAATTTAATATTGAGCTCTCATGCGAATATGTAAAAATTACCTCATATGATGATATGAACGTGGAATTAAAAGCATTCCGTACGAGAATGCAAATACTTTAGCTAGAGCAACAAATAGTGCCACTTCTTCAGAAAAATTTTGAGGTTATTAGTAAAAAAATAAGCGAACTTGGCAAAAATCTGCCATCTGGAAATAAACATAAATCAATACCGGCTAATAAGAGGTACATCATACTTGCCTCTACCAAAAGTCCTGGATAATAAGAAAGCCTGTATTAATGTCCAAAACAAGGACGAATACTGCTTTAAATGGACTCTCATCGCAAAAAATGTCATCCACATTTCTTTTGTGGATTTATGTATAAAGACTCTGCATGAATAATTGTTCTTGTGTTAATTTAATGTACATATATCAGGTTTACAAAAAAAAACTTTAGTTTTTATAAAAAAATTTTTTCATTATAGGGCAAGTGAAATAAATTTGTTTTAATATATATTTGTTTCAAATATATATTAAGAAGTATATTTGTATATATCTTGTTGTTGTTTGTTTTTTTTTTTTTTTTTTTTTGTTCAACAACGTTAACGTTTTGTGCAGTAAATGCCGGTTTTATTTCTCCACAAAAACTCTGTCACACACTTTTATTTGAAGAGATTCAGTTGCAAAACTTTCATTTGTCAGAATCTTTCATATTCTCACTTTTAAGCCTTTCTTGATTCACATTTAATTTAATATTTTCTTTTCCAAACAACCACTTCTTCATCAAGCTCGATCTTCCTCCAACCATTTAGGTTTTTCTTTCTTTTTTCTTCAAGTAATCTCTTCATCAATAGTTTTATTAACAATTCTTTCTGCTTTTCAATAACGCTCAAACAAAACCGTCATCCACATTCAACCAATCTCCAAAAAACTTTCTTTTTTTTCATTCTCTCACCTCCCGTTCCGATTCCCATCCTTCCAATCTTTTCCAATAATTCCCCCTTCCATTCAAAATTCCCACTTTCCATAATTCCCTGTTCAATCACACTTCCATTCACACCTTCCACAATCACCTTTCCACACAAACCGTTCAACCAGGAGACTTAGGGTCGTGCTGTGAGGGGAGATCTTGAGATTTTATTTTCTAACAATCAAACATATTTGCACATGCAATAACTAATCAAAATAGTAACATCAACTAACACCAAAGAAAAAACTTACTACTACTAAAATCGCTCCTCTGGTTTAGGAGATATGTGGACACGGTCTCCCACTACCGGCTCGAAACCGTCGATGTTGTTTACAACATGGAACGTGTTCGTAAAAAAAATTGTAGGCCGTGTTCACTTGTCTCCATTCAACGTATGGCTTCGAGCCACTTCTCATACTGAGCTAGCCGGTCTAAATTATAACCACTACCAAAAGGAGTTCGGATATTGTACTAACACCCCTAGTATAATCAAAAATATCACAGAAATTATCACTAAATCTTAAAGTAATATTGCATTAACTAAAACCTAATATTGCACTATTAAATACATCTAATGGTAAAAGAAAGTATCACAGGAAGAGAAATAAGTAAATAACAAGAGTCAAGTCTAGCATTTACAAAAACGAGTCAAGTGAACTTAAAACTTAAGAAAAATAAAAGGAAAAATAACTACTAGCTTATAATAAAGAAATAATTCTCCAGTCTAAAAACTACAAAACCCACTACATAAAACATACATTACGACACAAAAAATCTTTAGCGTTGTATACCCCTAACTTTTTACCACCAAGTGTGCCGAGCTCGTACAACGAGTTGCCAACTCTACTTAAAATTACACATTTAATATTGGCTGGCCCCAGCTTGGCGTTGTAACTATCAACGAGGTTGCTTTGTTTAAAGTTTCGGCGGTATACCGAGTATATACAAGTATATATATACTTGTCCAACTTGAAAATTTACATGCCTACTACGCGTTTTTACGCTTTGGAGCTTTTTTCGTAAGCCATCTGTAATGCTTCCGAAATCTTTTTGCGAATCAAACTTAGTTTATCCGCTGGGATCACGACTGCTAAATCTTCACCTTTTACAGAGCTCACATGACGCAATATCTCATTGGAGTTTGCGTGTTGCATCATGTAAGCCCCAAACACGGCGTAGTAGGGTGCCAAACCGATTGAACGGTGGACAACACTTATTAGCGCAAATGCTGCGTCACTAATATTCACGTCCCAGTTTCGTTGGTTCTCTCCTACAAACGAACGCACAATTTGCAAAACTGAACGCTTTACCCTTTCAGCTGCGTTCGATTTAGTAGAGTAGAATCCTGTTCTGACATTTTTAACTCCATATTTTTCTAAAAACTCCTTAAACATGCCAGAAACGAACTATTTCCCATTGTCAGAATGTATAAACTCAGGGACACCAAAAACATGAAACACACTATTTTCTAAAACCCTAACTACATTTGCAGAGGTGGCACTTGTGAGCCACCGAGCCAGCGTCCTGTCCAGCTGAAGGTGAGCTATGACAAGCCCCCAGTAACCCAGAACATAATTCACACGGGACCCAGACTTGCCAGGCGTGATCCTCTTGAATCACTTCACGCGTCAAAAAACCCGTACGTCTGTACACAAACCCGTCCGAAACTACCTAATCCGGTATTTCGTCTTTGTTCTCAGTCACTGTTTTCCTCAACTCCTATTTTCCGGTTTCCATATTCTTTTGAAGAAAAAGCTGGGGAATTGAGGTCAACATCAAGTGATCTGTCTACCGCTCCTATCTCTTCCAGATACGTGCGAGAAAGAGCATCCGGCACCACATTCTGTGAGCCTTTCCTATGTTCAATATTAAAATTGTAAGCTTCAAGTTTTAAACTCCATCTGGCTAATCTTTCAGACAAGTCTTTTTGGTTCCTCAACCACTTCAAGCTCGCGTGATCCGTAATTATGGTAAAAGGTAAACCTTCCACATAAGGACGGAACTTTTTCACGCTTAATATCGCAGCAAGCGTGAACACTCAAGCTCAGTGACACTATAATTTTAGTGAGCGTTATTGAGTTTCGCTGACATAAACGCTATCGGATGTTCGTTGTCTTCATCATCTATCTGAAAGAGAACTCCTCCCACCCCTTGCGTAGATACGACGCATTGAATATAAAAGTGTCTGTTAAGTCCGGAATACTAAGCACTGGTGCTGAAGAAAGACTGCTTCATCTCTTCAAAGGCGTGCTTAGGTTCGTCAGTTAGCCCAAATTTCTTCATTTGGTCTTTCTTGAGACAGTCATGCAGCGGAGCTGCTATGGTCGAATAGTCCCTGATAAATCTGAGGTGTTCTAGGCTCCGGAAACTAATCAATTGCTGCTACCTTCTTGCTGTCTGTCCTGATGCTCCCGTCCCCGACAACATAACCCAGATACCTCACCTCTTTGTAGCAAAAATTTGCTTTTCTCCACATTTATTGTGAGTTTTGCATCCTGCAGACATTCGGCCACCCGATCCAACAGTACAAGATGTGATTCGAAACTGGCAGAAGACACCAGAAGATCATCGAGGTAGACAGAGATGACTTTGTCCATCAGCCTACACATACGATGCGCCATTACACAGTCCGAACGGCATTGACGTAAACTGATATAACGGGGGTGCTGGAACTGTGAATGCCGCCTTCCCACTCGACTTCTTTTCCAATGGTATCTGCCAGAACGCATCCTTCAAATCGATCGCACTGATGAAGCGAGTGTCCCGAAGTCTGGCAATGATGCCCTCAATGTGAGGTAACGGGTATGCGTCTAACGAGTAGCATCAAGGCTGAGTCGGTTTTTAGTCCCTTTCCTTACCAAAGACACTGGACAAAGACACATCTATCAACCCGAGACTCAGCATTCGGTCAAGCTTTGCAAAGATCAGCTGCTGAATCACGGGCGAAATGGGGTAGTGGCGTTGGTGTACTGGAAGATGCTCATCCACCACCTCGATGACGTGCTCCTCCATGTTGGTTCGACCGAGACCCAGAACAGCACAAGACGGGAATCTCGCTTTAACATTCTCCAGTGCTACCTCTTGCTCTTTGGTAAGAATGTGTAGGTCCGTATCGAAGGTCAGGTCTGAAGATGTCTGTTTAAGTTCACTTACAGACGCCGAGCTGGTTGCGTCAACCCCTACACGTGTACACTTACTTATTACTGACAAATCAAAGGCTCGCCAGAAGTCAAGCCCAAAGTAAAATTCTTGCTGCAAAGCGAGAACTATGAGAAACTCCATGTCCCTTGTCAAACCCTCCCAGACAACCGGAAGTGAAATTGCACCTATTACAGCGGTTTTACCTCCGTTTGCAGTCCTTACTTTCTGCCCCTGTATCGGAATGACTTGTCTGTTTCGTGCCTTAATGAATTCTAAAGCAGCATTTCCGATACAGTTCGCAGAAGCACCTGAATCCAGCAACGCAACCACATCTTCACCGTCCACCTTAGTTTTAGCGAAAAATATCTATTATCGCCTTCCAGCGTCACAATGGCTGAGACAAAAATTTTCTTGATTTTCTTCATAATTGGTCTCTTCGCCCTCATCTTCGCTATCTTATCGAAGTTACGCTTTTTCCTGTCGAGTACAACCTCACTTAAAAAGATTTTCTCCCTCACAGCTTCGTACTCGACCTTGCGCTGGTGTAAAGTTTTTATGGGACGACCTATCGGGCTATGGCTGCGGATCACTGGATCCTTCCTCTGTAGAATCCTTACAGGTTGGCCGGGGACTCCTCCTTTAGTGCAGAGATCCCCGGATTCCCTGCAGGATTCGCGTTTTCCGGACGAAACTCACAATACGAGATATCACTATGACAAACAAAACATGTCATATTGTGAAATGCCGAATTACACTTCGCGTCAAGTTGGTTTTTCTTGAAGTGGTCCCCAGGCATTCTGCAACTTAAACATAAATTAACATGAAACGGAGACTGACAAAAGACTTGGTTACTACTAAATGGACGAGACACAGATGTAAACGGACGTGGACCTGAAGGAGCCGATCCCTGAGGAGGTCTTACAAAATCCCGTCTTTGGGGTACATTTAATTAAACCGCTGAGGAGCTAGAGCCTCCACACTAGTTGAAGGTTCTCCCTCCTCAAGCGGCAACCCCACCTCGCTAACCTGCCTAGCCTTCGCTCGCGTTCCATGCACCAAATGCTCACTCAAATACTCAAACACTCACTCACGAAACTCACACTAAGGGGAAACCAATCAAAAAAAAAAAAAAACAAAACTAACAACAAAAAACTGAAAATGGCAATTGGAACGAGAAAATCAAAAGAATGAAAATACAAAAAAAAAAAAAAAATTTCAACAACAACAACCACTTAAAAAAGAAAAACTCAAAAATATTTATATAAAAAAAAAAAATTAATAGAAAATGATTAAATATTAATAAAGAAATACTGCTAAAGATTAATGAAATATGAAAAATTATAGAAAATATACAAAAATAGTAAAATATAAAATAATAATAACTAAGAAACAAATTAAAAATATAAAAAAAAAATTTATAAAAAATAAAATAAAATTTTAAATAAGCAAAAATAATAAGATAATAATGAAACAAAACTATACCAACTGTAATTCAATGAAATAAACATAATAAAAGTATTATAAAAAAAAATAAAAATTATTTAACAAATGAAATTTAATTACAAAAAAAAAATAAAAATTTAATGCTCAATGTAATACCCAAAAACCAAAAGAAAAGCAATATAAAAAAAAATGCAATTTAAAGAAAGAAACTTTATTTACTTCATTCTCAAAAAATTTATTGAATATAAAAATGATTTTAAGCTGATGTATGTGGTGTTAACCCATAAGGCATTGCACAGCTGAGCGTGGTTGTCCGTATAGTTAAATTGACAGTCAGCTAACATATCCCAAAACCCCCAAATAGTCTGTCTATGTTACATTTCTGGAACGTGGCATAACTCTACTTCAGCCTTGACTGAATTTAGGTTGCCACGCTCCTTGTACATTTAACCCCCTTGAGTGTACTGGAGATTCGCCTCACAAACACAACTGATAAAAGCTTTAAAGTTTGTAGCGAATCTGCCAGCAACCCAGCTGTCCAAACACCCAAGAAAAGTCTGGGGTAGGTACCACTTACGAAAACACTTGAATTTTGCTAAAGGAACCCAGTTGCAAAACTTTTCACAACATAAAGTTGTAGCAACTCCAGCTTCTGCCCAAAAATAATTCCTTTTAAAACTACTAAGTTCGAGGCAGAAACCAGCGTTGCTACCACGTCCAAACACAAAATAGTAAAAGAAACAGAAAAGTAAAATGCAAAATGAAACTCTAATTAGAAGATAGGAAAAATTAAGAAATGAAACTAAGAAAGATAAAAATGAAATGTTGGAAATAATGTTACGTTGGGCGCCATTTCTGTTGTGAGCAAGGTTAGGGTGGCGTGGCACGGTGGCTGCGGATAGGCTCGCCGGCAATATGGGTGGAGTTCTTGCCACCCTACCCACAACAGAAAAACATTATCGTGCCTTATTTGTTTTTTTTATTAAAGAAGAACCGGAGAAAGGATAGAAAAGATTTAAGACAAAACACAGTCACATGCACCTACATTTCCTAATGGGTCATCACAAGCTATCCCTTTCACACTCAGAATTACCTAGTCAAAATCCTAACATTCTTCACTCAACCCCTTTTAATTACTTTCAGCTAATCAAGCATAACCCAATCATCCTACAACCCACTAGAAAACTCAAACATGCTAACACAACACAACCTAAGTCGTTGTCCGTCTGTGAGCCGCCCACGCCCTCTTTAGCTCTCTCAACTTACAGCCATGAACCGCACTTGGCTCAAAGTGTATCCGCGGTTCCCTTATTTCGTTAATCTGTCAAGTCACCGTTAATCCGTCCGTCTATTCCATAATGTCCGTTATGTCTGTCCGTTTTCCACGCCCTCAAGTGCGGTGACCTCCCCTTAGGTCCACCACCACATCAGCATAAATGTTTGTGTTTAGCAACACATCGTGACAGGAAATAAACTGATTTTTATTTAAAAAAAGTAAAACATCATCCTTTTCCTTTCATAATTTTTTTCTCCTCCTTATTCACAATTATTCCTTCTTCTTTATTTTTCCTAATCCTACTTTTCCTTGTTTATTTAACTAAAATAATAATAAAATATATATAAAATTTTACTATTTTTAATTATTCTTCTGTTATTTATTCTTTTTTTTTCTTGTTTCTTGATGTTAATTTTTTTGACAACTTTAATACTATTTCACTAATCGTTAAGGCTTACAACGTTCCAGACTGCTGATGGCGCCACCTTACAGCTCCGGACCTGTACAGAAAGGAAATTTTGTATGTGTATTTATTTATCTCCTAACTTTCTGCTATTATTGTTTTTTTCTCTTATATTTTAGTACTTTGTTTCGTATTAGTTTGCTTCCTTCTTTTCTCTTTCTTGTTCTAACATCATTTTCTCCAATATTATCTTTACATTGAATTTAAGATAGCAGGTAATAAAAAAATCTACAAAATCCAGAATTAATTGTTTCAACAAAAATTAAAAAAAAATATACAGTAATAATAAAGTAATAAGTATAAGGTAATACAGATGTATACAAAAATTTAATGTTAAATGATTTAAATGAGATTCCTTAATTAAATTCCTTATTTAGATTCTTATTTAGATTCTTCAGGCATTGTTGTAGATTCTTATAATGTATTGTATAATGGATTATATATGTATTATATAATGTATAAGAAGTCTTAATAGTCAGATCAGTAATAAGCAGGGTTCGGAATACACGCACCGCGAGCTGCACGCACAGGCACCTTCACAACCACTTTGTTATCTTTTTACACTTGCACGTCTTTTACGACTGTGCTGCACTGCAATCCTACACCACAATAAATGTGCATTGGCAGACGTCACCTACACACCACATCGTGCAGGTAGCGAACACAGTGCTTGAAGCACGATGTGTTTGCCTGACGAACTCATCACATACTCTCTGCTGCAGACGTGCTGGCGACGTGCTGCCGACGTGCTGCCAACGTGCTGCAAACGTGCTAGTAAGGTGCTGATCCCTGTAGCCGTCACGAGAATTGTGAAATGAAAAGAGACAGAAGGTGCGTGCAAAATGTGCCATAGGTAAGCACATTTTTGTGAGTTCTTGTTCGAGGGTAGAATATGCGTAATGATTTTATTGCATGGAAATTAATTTTCGCTTTATTTTTAATACTTTTATACATTATTAGCAGCAATAAAAACTCAAACCTGAATTTGAGAAAATCTTACCACGTTTTAGTTTCTATTTTATGATTTTTATTTATGAATTTTTAGCTTTTTACTTATATTTGATTATTATCTTCTTATTTAAAAATGCACTACCAGATGTAATAAATATCTAAATATATATAAGTTAATCTAAGATTTTAGAAAGTGTTTATACTATTAAATATTTGTTTGTTCAACTTAATAATTAAGAGATTTTCCATATTATCGTCACTTAAATTATACCTATTTCTTGTCAGGATAGTGGAGAGTGCACTAAAAGAGCGCTCCATGGACACTTGTGTAGCTGGAACAGCAAGTGTAGCCTCTATGATACGTTTAAGATCCGTGTCTAATAAATTATTTTGCCAATACGTAATAATATTGGCGTTAAGTGGTTGCCTTGCGCCTTCGCAAATTGCTGTTAATTGGCTCCTCAAATTAATCGTGTGCTGCTTAGTTGGCTTTGTAGACGGAAACAACTCCTTTTCCAAATCCATATAAATATTTCCGTCATTTGTTGCAGGTTCCACAAATGAGCTTGTTGATTCAGAGCATGCGAGCGCTGGATTTATTCGCTGCATTGCCTCTGCGAGTTTTAAAATATGTTCCTAAAAATAAAGTAAAAATGATTAATTGAAAAAATTGTTATTATATTTTTGAAAGTTATGTTCGTTTAGATTAGCTTTAGCTATATAAGTGCTGAACTCACCAATGCTTTTTCTTTTTTATAGAATGATAAAATTGTCGATCCGCAGAAGTTAAACCGGGGATCCAAATAAATCGCCGCCAAAAATGCGTCGTTTTCCAATAAAGTTGATTTACGTAGTTGCAATGATGTCAAAAACTTCTCAGAATATATATTTTGAATCATTTTCAGCTTGCATTCGCATTGAAGCAAATCCCTAAAAAAATCTCCCATAACATACTGCTCCATTTGTAATTGCTTCGTACATATTGCCAATGGTTCCAAAGCAGATACAATCATTTCGCAGAACGTCCAATCTACTTCACAAACTTCGGTCGGCATTGTCAGGACTGCTTTGTTTTGAATCAGAAAACTCAACATTTCATATGTTGAGTTCCATCGTGTAGGAGTGTCAAAGGGCGGCAGATTGTGTGAAACTTCTTTCAAATTCTTGCGCATGTACTTCCGGATAGCTTTTACTATGTCCCGATGTTTGGTGATTTTAGCAGTTATTGTTTTGAAGACATCATACACAGCTAGTTGCAGCGTGTGAGCGGCACATCTAACTGGAGTCAAAACTTGTATAGCCTGTAGTACTTCCATCCAGCTTTCATTAACATCGATGTCTTCGTAAACATCCATATTGTCAAATACTTCGTCTATTTGCTCTGTTCTCAAAAGTTCGCAGGCTTTCACCATGTTTGCTCCATTGTCCGTTGTACTGGTAGTGCATTTTTAAATAAGAAGATAATAATCAAATATAAGTAAAAAGCTAAAAATTCATAAATAAAAATCATAAAATAGAAACTAAAACGTGGTAAGATTTTCTCAAATTCAGGTTGTTTGAGTTTTTATTGCTGCTAATAATGTATAAAAGTATTAAAAATAAAGCGAAAATTAATTTCCATGCAATAAAATCATTACGCATATTCTACCCTCGAACAAGAACTCACAAAAATGTGCTTACCTATGGCACATTTTGCACGCACCTTCTGTCTCTTTTCATTTCACAATTCTCGTGACGGCTACAGAGATCAGCACCTTACTAGCACGTTGGCAGCACGTTGGCAGCACGTCGGCAGCACGTCGCCAGCACGTCTGCAGCAGAGAGTATGTGATGAGTTCGTCAGGCAAACACATCGTGCTTCAAGCACTGTGTTCGCTACCTGTACGATGTGTTGTGTAGGTGACGTTAGACGTAGCACGGTGCTTTTGGATGTGAGTGATCGTTGAGTGATTGTGCTGTAGGCTCTGTGCTTCGGCACGGTGTTTAGTGGAATTGTGAATGTGCTTCGATGTGCTCACATTTCCGAACCCTGGTAATAAGTTTAACATACTTGCAATTGGGAGGTGGTTTATTTTGTGCACAGAACGGTAAGTCGTTATGGATTTCATGAAGATATGTTGGGTATTCTAGATCTACTTCAAAGATATAACCGAATGATGAGTTTTCATAAATTTTCCAAACATCAAAGTTTTCAACATCTTTGACCCATTCGAAACCTCCGTAAGGAAGATATTGAGACATTGCCCAACCATACAAATTATTAGCATCCAGATACATTAAATATTCTGATGGCTTATTAGAATCATAATGCACCATATATTTATTGTTTGCCTTTGCATGTCTTTTAGAGAATTGGATAATGCCTCCCCTTATACTCCTTTGAATAAAGAGATACATGTCTACATCTGTAAACAGTTCCAGTTCTACTTGAGTGGTCTTGAGCATTGCATCCCATGATCAGTCTGGTGCGGTGTAGTATTGGCAAGGATCCAACTCATAAATATTTTTCCATACTTTTCTGAAATTTTCAAATATATCTGTTAAAATAAGAACATCTGTTTTGAGATACAGGAGCATGTAGTCTTTGAGGTTTTCACATTGGAATGTTTGCGAAATTTTCTTTGCATGCTCATAATCCTCATATGAACCAGTCTTGTCTGTCAAACGGCTGTAAAATCTATCCAGAGAAGGAAGGGAGGTTTCGTTAAGTCGATCAGTCGAATTTACGTATTCGTATGGGAATACGCCTTTTCGGGTTAAAAGGGTGAACTCATCTTCCACTGCATTAATGCAGTGCACCTTGTTCTTTCCTACAAATGTGACAAGGTTTGCTTTTGAATTGATGTCTTGTCTGCTCGCTTGTTAAGGGGGCCATAGGTATATTTACACTTAAATTATTATTATAAATATCTAAAATATCCCTTATTATATATTCTACAAATTTTTTAGTAGCATCCTCCACCGAATATATAACGAATTTGCTAAACCTATCATTAAAGCTACAATGTATATTATAGCTAAACGCTACTGGTATGTGCTTATTTACTAACTTATTGTTACTACTGTCATCTACACTACTGAGTATACACTCGAAATTAGCGTAGACAACGAATGGAACGTCTAATTTTCGCTCATACCTCTTGAAAAATATTCTACTGTGTTCCTCGTCCGGCATCACCGATGTTGCATGTGTCAAGATAATTGTTCAGCTTTATTTTATTATTATAGTTACAGAGAAATATGTAATTTCGTAGCAAAGCGCGGCACTCTGTCTCTATCCACCGTCTATCCGTCACTAACTTCGCTTGCCTCCGGCCTTGCCAGATGACAGTTCGGCCTCTCCTGACATTTCGTCATCTCCGGACGAATCGGTTATATCATCTTCCCAGTCGAGGTTTAGATCCACGTGACACCATGGTCTCATGTGATCGCTTGAGAGAACGCCGCTATACTTCTTCTGCGTCCGTGGTTTATCTGGTAAATCCTCCAATATATATACAGATCATAGTCGAGGACTTTTGTTACTACATATGGTCCTTTATATCGTGGATCGAGTTTGTGCGATTCGTCAGTCGCCTGCGGGATATTGTCTATAACCACTAAGTCATCTTTCTTAAATTGGTAGGGCTGCCGATGTGTCTGATCAAATCTAACTTTCCAGGCCCGTTGCGCGTCCGCGATATTGGCTGCTGCTTCTTGTAACTTTTCCGGACTGCCTCCTGCAGCGGCTTCGTCATGTAGCGCCTGGATGATTCTATTGTGAGTCACTTCTTCAGGGTTAAAGCTAAAGACAAGCTCGTTAGGCGACATCTTAGTAGTTGCGTTAGATTGAGAATTGATGCACCACTCCTTACTCCGAACTGTTGAGCATCTTAAGGAATTCAGCACCGTTTGGATCACTCTTTCTGCCTGCGCACTTGCCCGAGGAGTCCTAACGGCTGTTTTTACATGTTGAACACTCTGTTGATGCAAAAAGCTTTCAAATTGTTTTGAAGTGTATGATGTTCCTCTATCTGAGGTGAGGCGCATAGGTTTCCCAAAGATGGACATGGCTTCTCGTAACATCATAATTACCGGTGCTGTCTTTGCATTGCGTACGGCACTCAAGAGCGTGAACTTGGTGAAATTGCATACTAGTACAATAATATAACTGTTACCTCTTTTGCTCTTTGGGAACGGACCCAAGTGATCGATATTTAGATTCCTGAATGGAATAGGTAACACCTCTTGTATGTGTAACTGACCCTCTGCTTTACCAGTTAATGCTTTATTAAGGCAACATTCCAGGCATGCCGCTATATACGATTTCACATACATGCGACTCCTAGGAAACCACCAAAGTTCGTAATGCGACTGATTGTCTTGTCCACTCGGAAATGGCCTAGATCTTCGTGGCACGACTTCGTTGTGCGTCATTTGATGCACTGCGGTACAACGAGTTTGCAGTCGCCATTTATTTTCCGATGTAATCGTCCTGCTTTCAAAGTGTAATCGGCCTCTATTTGCTGCTTCATTGAGATATCAACAGCTTCTGTTGCTTGCAAAATATTTATTATTCGGCGTAGTTTCTCATCTTGGAGTTGAATTGTGAAGATCCAATCTTCGTTGTACGGGAAAAGACTCAAAACATTATCGGCTACGGTTGAAGTCTGAGACGGAAGCTCCGTTGGTGATCGACTCACTCACTCACGAAACTCACACTAAGGGGAACCAATCAAAAAAAAAAAAAAACAAAACTAACAACAAAAAACTGAAAGTGGCAATTGGAACGAGAAAATCAAAAGAATGAAAATAAAAAAAAAAAAAAAAATTTCAACAACAACAACCACTTAAAAAAGAAAAACTCAAAAATATTTATATAAAAAAAAAACAAATTAATTGAAAATGATTAAATATTAATAAAGAAATACTGCTTAAGATTAATGAAATATGAAAAATTATAGAAAATATACAAAATTAGTAAAATATAAAATAATAATAACTAAGAAACAAATTAAAAATATAAAAAAAAAATTTATAAAAAATAAAATAAAATTTTAAATAAGCAAAAATAATAAGATAATAATGAAACAAAACTATACCAACTGTAATTCAATGAAATAAAAATAATAAAAGTATTATAAAAAAAAATAAAAATTATTTAACAAATGAAATTTAATTACAAAAAAAAAATAAAAATTTAATGCTCAATGTAATACCCAAAAACCAAAAGAAAAGCAATATAAAAAAAATGCAATTTAAAGAAAGAAACTTTATTTACTTCATTCTCAAAAAATTTATTGAATATAAAAATGATTTTAAGCTGATGTATGTGGTGTTAACCCATAAGGCATTGCACAGCTGAGCGTGGTTGTCCGTATAGTTAAATTGACAGTCAGCTAACATATCCCAAAACCCCCAAATAGTCTGTCTATGTTACAATTCTGGAACGTGGCACAATTCTACTTCAGCCTTGACTGAATTTAGGTTGCCACGCTCCTTGTACATTTAACCCCCTTGAGTGTACTGGAGATTCGCCTCACAAACACAACCGATAAAAGCTTTAAAGTTGGTAGCGAATCTGCCAGCAAACCAGCTGTCCAAACACCCAAGAAAAGTCTGGGGTAGGTACCACTTACGAAAACACTTGAATTTTGCTAAAGGAACCCAGTTGCAAAACTTTTCACAACATAAAGTTGTAGCAACTCCAGCTTCTGCCCAAAAATAATTCCTTTTAAAACTACTAAGTTCGAGGCAGAAACCAGCCTTGCTACCACGTCCAAACACAAAATAGTAAAAGAAACAGAAAAGTAAAATGCAAAATGAAACTCTAATTAGAAGATAGGAAAAATTAAGAAATGAAACTAAGAAAGATAAAAATGAAATGTTGGAAATAATGTTACGTTGGGCGCCATTTCTGTTGTGAGCAAGGTTAGGGTGGCGTGGCACGGTGGCTGCGGATAGGCTCGCCGGCAATATGGGTGGAGTTCTTGCCACCCTACCCACAACAGAAAAACATTATCGTGCCTTATTTGTTTTTTTTTATTAAAGAAGAACCGGAGAAAGGATAGAAAAGATTTAAGACAAAACACAGTCACATGCACCTACATTTCCTAATGGGTCATCAAAAGCTATCCCTTTCACACTCAGAATTACCTAGTCAAAATCCTAACATTCTTCACTCAACCCCTTTTAATTACTTTCAGCTAATCAAGCATAACCCAATCATCCTACAACCCACTAGAAAACTCAAACATGCTAACACAACACAACCTAAGTCGTTGTCCGTCTGTGAGCCGCCCACGCCCTCTTTAGCTCTCTCAACTTACAGCCATGAACCGCACTTGGCTCAAAGTGTATCCGCGGTTCCCTTATTTCGTTAATCTGTCAAGTCACCGTTAATCCGTCTGTCTATTCCATAATGTCCGTTATGTCTGTCCGTTTTCCACGCCCTCAAGTGCGGTGACCTCCCCTTAGGTCCACCACCACATCAGCATAAATGTTTGTGTTTAGCAACACATCGTGACAGGAAATAAACTGATTTTTATTTAAAAAAAGTAAAACATCATCCTTTTCCTTTCAAAATTTTTTTCTCCTCCTTATTCACAATTATTCCTTCTTCTTTATTTTTCCTAATCCTACTTTTCCTTGTTTTTTAACTAAAATAATAATAAAATATATATAAAATTTTACTATTTTTAATTATTCTTCTGTTATTTATTCTTTTTACTTCCTTGTATACGTAGTAAATACAAGAAAGTATTGTAATCATTGTAAATTTCGATATTGAGATTTTGATGGTAACACACATTTTGACCATCGCGGAGTCCATTTTGACTAGTTTGGTCGTGACGTGTGTACGTATGTACGTCTGTACTTCTGTACGTATGTACGTATCCTCAATAACTTAAAAACGGAGAATCGTAGAAACTTGAAATTTGGTATTTGAGACTCTTATAAGACCTAGTTGTGCACCTCCCTTTTTGGATGCAATCGGTTGCGCGAAAAGGACATTTCTCATATAGTTTTTTTCAAATTTCATACATTACTCAAAATCAAACACTCCTAGAAAGTATATTGGGCCTTACATAAGACACAATTTTGTAGCTCCAATTTTAATGATGGTTCGCACCAAAAGGACTCTTCGCCAAAGGAACACGAAGCATGCATTATCCGAATTACATAAATGATAATGATAAATGAATGTTATGCTGCTATATCTTTTACAAAAATTGGTTGTACCCTTACAGAACTAAACAGGGAAATCAAAATTACTACGATTGATAGTTAAAGCTGTGTGGAAACTAATTTGTACTTCCTTGTTTTTACTTACTACTATTTAAATTAAGAGAAGCCTATGAAATTTTTTTCATTATGGAATTAAAAATATTTAAAATTTTTAAAACTTAAATTTTAAAATATAAATAAAATATATCAACCACTCTTGAAATAAAACCATACAATTGCCGTCATACAAGGAAGTTATGTGTTGCCCACATCAGATATTTTTTTCTTGTTTCTTGATGTTCATTTTTTTGACAACTTTAATACTATTTCACTAATCGTTAAGGCTTACAACGTTCCAGACTGCTGATGGCGCCACCTTACAGCTCCGGACCTGTACAGAAAGGAAATTTTGTATGTGTATTTATTTATCTCCTAACTTTCTGCTATTATTGTTTTTTTCTCTTATATTTTAGTACTTTGTTTCGTATTAGTTTGCTTCCTTCTTTTCTCTTTCGATTTGTTCTAACATCATTTTCTCCAATATTATCTTTACATTGAATTTAAGATAGCAGGTAATAAAAAAATCTACAAAATCCAGAATTAATTGTTTCAACAAAAATTAAAAAAAAATATACAGTAATAATAAAGTAATAAGTATAAGGTAATACAGATGTATATAAAAATTTAATGTTAAATGATTTAAATGAGATTCCTTAATTAAATTCCTTATTTAGATTCTTATTTAGATTCTTCAGGCATTGTTGTAGATTCTTATAATGTATTGTATAATGGATTATATATGTATTATATAATGTATAAGAAGTCTTAATAGTCAGATCAGTAATAAGCAGGGTTCGGAATACACGCACCGCGAGCTGCACGCACAGGCACCTTCACAACCACTTTGTTATCTTTTTACACTTCCACGTCTCTTACGACTGTGCTGCACTGCAATCCTACACCACAATAAATGTGCATTGGCAGACGTCACCTACACACCACATCGTGCAGGTAGCGAACACAGTGCTTGAAGCACGATGTGTTTGCCTGACGAACTCATCACATACTCTCTGCTGCAGACGTACTGGCGACGTGCTGCCGACGTGCTGCCAACGTGCTGCCAACGTGCTAGTAAGGTGCTGATCCCTGTAGCCGTCACGAGAATTGTGAAATGAAAAGAGACAGAAGGTGCGTGCAAAATGTGCCATAGGTAAGCACATTTTTGTGAGTTCTTGTTCGAGGGTAGAATATGCGTAATGATTTTATTGCATGGAAATTAATTTTCGCTTTATTTTTAATACTTTTATACATTATTAGCAGCAATAAAAACTCAAACAACCTGAATTTGAGAAAATCTTACCACGTTTTAGTTTCTATTTTATGATTTTTATTTATGAATTTTTAGCTTTTTACTTATATTTTATTATTATCTTCTTATTTAAAAATGCACTACCAGATGTAATAAATATCTAAACATAGATAAGTTAATCTAAGATTTTAGAAAGTGTTTATACTATTAAATATTTGTTTGTTAAACTTAATAATTAAGAGATTTTCCATATTATCGTCACTTAAATTATACCTATTTCTTGTCAGGATAGTATATCAGCAAAGATTTTACCTGCATCAACAATTGATCAGGAGCATCTATAAAAGGAGGTGGTCATCCATAAAAACAAAATATTGAAATTATCTTTTTTTTTAGAATTCAAATAACTCTTTGCAATTTATACCTTCTAAGATGCGGTTCTCTACCTATAACAGGTAGAGATGTTCCTGGCAAATGGCAAATGCCTGGAATCAGGCACCGTTTGCATTTACTGGTAAAAAAATGCTCATGCACTGCAACTTAAAGGCACGCATATTTTTCTATAAAAGCTTCAACGCATTTTAAATTATCATTATTTAATTTGAATGTGTCACGAGTGAAAGTATAATGGAAAAGTATTGGTCTTACGATAGTGTTTCAAAAAAATCAACTTGTTTCATATGCAAAAGAACATTTAACGGAAACCGTTTTTTTACAATAAAGAGACACTACGAAAGTGTACATAAAATTCACATAAAAAAGGAAAATTCGCGTAGTGAAGGTGTGATGTGTCAATTAAACACTACACTTTCAAAAGAGGAATTCGTGAAATGTTGCGTCGGAATAGCTGCAGTTAGAACGCTTCTTTTCGGCTCTTTGACGAAGAGTACATGAGGAAAATTTTAGAGCCTTTTGAAGAACACTACAAAATTAAAATGAACTCCAAGAATTTAGTGGACAATATCCGAAAATGTAGCGTAGCTGTTAAGGACACATTAAAAACCGAAATGGAAAATAGAATGATTTCCTTAAAAGTGGACATAGCTACCAGATTAAACCGGAGTCTATTAGGAATAAACGTCCAATATATTAAAAACGGGAAAATATGGATTAATACACTAGGTAAGTTTACTGTGAATTTTTTTCTTATAAAAATAAAAGCATTGTTGTGTATCCGTTAATGAGTACACTTAAAAGTTTACTTAACTTAAAAGGGTAAACATATTTACCAAAAAAAGTTATTAAACAAAATTTTTTATACCACCCTTTCCTTTTCCTTAATATTTTCCAGGGATAATAGAGCTGAAAAGAGCGCATACATCTGAGCTCATTAAAGCAAACATTTTAAAATGCTTACAGGATTACAGTATTAGCGTTTCCCAGCTATACTCGTGTACAACGGACAATGGAGCAAACATGGTGAAAGCCTGCGAACTTTTGAGAACAGAGCAAATAGACGAAGTATTTGACAATATGGATGTTTACGAAGACATCGATGTTAATGAAAGCTGGATGGAAGTCCTACAGGCTATACAAGTTTTGACTCCAGTTAGATGTGCCGCTCACACGCTGCAACTAGCTGTGTATGATGTCTTCAAAACAATAACTGCTAAAATCACCAAACATCGGGACATAGTAAAAGCTATCCGGAAGTACATGCGCAAGAATTTGGAAGAAGTTTCACACAATCTGCCGCCCTTTGACACTCCTACACGATGGAACTTAACATATGAAATGTTGAGTTTTCTGATTCAAAACAAAGCAGTCCTGACAATGCCGACCGAAGTTTGTGAAGTAGATTGGACGTTCTGCGAAATGATTGTATCTGCTTTGGAACCATTGGCAATATGTACGAAGCAATTACAAATGGAGCAGTATGTTATGGGAGATTTTTTTAGTGATTTGCTTCAATGCGAATGCAAGCTGAAAATGATTCAAAATATATATTCTGAGAAGTTTTTGACATCATTGCAACTACGTAAATCAACTTTATTGGAAAACGACGCATTTTTGGCGGCGATTTATTTGGATCCCCGGTTTAACTTCTGCGGATCGACAATTTTATCATTCTATAAAAAAGAAAAAGCATTGGTGAGTTCAGCACTTATATAGCTAAAGCTAATCTAAACGAACATAACTTTCAAAAATATAATAACAATTTTTTCAATTAATCATTTTTACTTTATTTTTAGGAACATATTTTAAAACTCGCAGAGGCAATGCAGCGAATAAATCCAGCGCTCGCATGCTCTGAATCAACAAGCTCATTTGTGGAACCTGCAACAAATGACGGAAATATTTATATGGATTTGGAAAAGGAGTTGTTTCCGTCTACAAAGCCAACTAATCAGCACACGATTAATTTGAGGAGCCAATTAACAGCAATTTGCGAAGGCGCAAGGCAACCACTTAACGCCAATATTATTACGTATTGGCAAAATAATTTATTAGACACGGATCTTAAACGTATCATAGAGGCTACACTTGCTGTTCCAGCTACACAAGTGTCCATGGAGCGCTCTTTTAGTGCACTCTCCACTATCCTGACAAGAAATAGGTATAATTTAAGTGACGATAATATGGAAAATCTCTTAATTATTAAGTTGAACAAACAAATATTTAATAGTATAAACACTTTCTAAAATCTTAGATTAACTTAGATATATTTAGATATTTATTACATCTGGTAGTGCATTTTTAAATAAGAAGATAATAATCAAATATAAGTAAAAAGCTAAAAATTCATAAATAAAAATCATAAAATAGAAACTAAAACGTGGTAAGATTTTCTCAAATTCAGGTTTGAGTTTTTATTGCTGCTAATAATGTATAAAAGTATTAAAAATAAAGCGAAAATTAATTTCCATGCAATAAAATCATTACGCATATTCTACCCTCGAACAAGAACTCACAAAAATGTGCTTACCTATGGCACATTTTGCACGCACCTTCTGTCTCTTTTCATTTCACAATTCTCGTGACGGCTACAGGGATCAGCACCTTACTAGCACGTTGGCAGCACGTTGGCAGCACGTCGGCAGCACGTCGCCAGCACGTCTGCAGCAGAGAGTATGTGATGAGTTCGTCAGGCAAACACATCGTGCTTCAAGCACTGTGTTCGCTACCTGCACGATGTGTTGTGTAGGTGACGTTAGACGTAGCACGGTGCTTTTGGATGTGAGTGATCGTTGAGTGATTGTGCTGTAGGCTGTGTGCTTCGGCACGGTGTTTAGTGGAATTGTGAATGTGCTTCGATGTGCTCACATTTCCGAACCCTGGTAATAAGTTTAACATACTTGCAATTGGGAGGTGGTTTATTTTGTGCACAGAACGGTAAGTCGTTATGGATTTCACGAAGATATGTTGGGTATTCTAGATCTACTTCAAAGATATAGCCGAATGATGAGTTTTCATAAATTTTCCAAACATCAAAGTTTTCAACATCTTTGACCCATTCGAAACCTCCGTAAGGAAGATATTGAGACATTGCCCAACCATACAAATTATTAGCATCCAGATACATTAAATATTCTGATGGCTTATTAGAATCATAATGCACCATATATTTATTGTTTGCCTTTGCATGTCTTTTAGAGAATTGGATAATGCCTCCCCTTATACTCCTTTGAATAAAGAGATACATGTCTACATCTGTAAACAGTTCCAATTCTACTTGAGTGGTCTTGAGCATTGCATCCCATGATCAGTCTGGTGCGGTGTAGTATTGGCAAGGATCCAACTCATAAATATTTTTCCATACTTTTCTGAAATTTTCAAATATATCTGTTAAAATAAGAACATCTGTTTTGAGATACAGGAGCATGTAGTCTTTGAGGTTTTCACATTGGAATGTTTGCGAAATTTTCTTTGCATGCTCATAATCCTCATATGAACCAGTCTTGTCTGTCAAACGGCTGTAAAATCTATCCAGAGAAGGAAGGGAGGTTTCGTTAAGTCGATCAGTCGAATTTACGTATTCGTATGGGAATACGCCTTTTCGGGTTAAAAGGGTGAACTCATCTTCCACTGGATTAATGCAGTGCACCTTGTTCTTTCCTACAAATGTGACAAGGTTTGCTTTTGAATTGATGTCTTGTCTGCTCGCTTGTTAAGGGGGCCATAGGTATATTTACACTTAAATTATTATTATAAATATCTAAAATATCCCTTATTATATATTCTACAAATTTTTTAGTAGCATCCTCCACCGAATATATAACGAATTTGCTAAACCTATCATTAAAGCTACAATGTATATTATAGCTAAACGCTACTGGTATGTGCTTATTTACTAACTTATTGTTACTACTGTCATCTACACTACTGAGTATACACTCGAAATTAGCGTAGACAACGAATGGAACGTCTAATTTTCGCTCATACCTCTTGAAAAATATTCTACTGTGTTCCTCGTCCGGCATCACCGATGTTGCATGTGTCAAGATAATTGTTCAGCTTTATTTTATTATTATAGTTACAGAGAAATATGTAATTTCGTAGCAAAGCGCGGCACTCTGTCTCTATCCACCGTCTATCCGTCACTAACTTCGCTTGCCTCCGGCCTTGCCAGATGACAGTTCGGCCTCTCCTGACATTTCGTCATCTCCGGACGAATCGGTTATATCATCTTCCCAGTCGAGGTTTAGATCCACGTGACACCATGGTCTCATGTGATCGCTTGAGAGAACGCCGCTATACTTCTTCTGCGTCCGTGGTTTATCTGGTAAATCCTCCACTATATACCGATCATAGTCGAGGACTTTTGTTACTACATATGGTCCTTTATATCGTGGATCGAGTTTGTGCGATTCGTCAGTCGCCTGCGGGATATTGTCTATAACCACTAAGTCATCTTTCTTAAATTGGTAGGGCTGCCGATGTGTCTGATCAAATCTAACTTTCCAGGCCCGTTGCGCGTCCGCGATATTGGCTGCTGCTTCTTGTAACTTTTCCGGACTGCCTCCTGCAGCGGCTTCGTCATGTAGCGCCTGGATGATTCTATTGTGAGTCACTTCTTCAGGGTTAAAGCTAAAGACAAGCTCGTTAGGCGACATCTTAGTAGTTGCGTTAGATTGAGAATTGATGCACCACTCCTTACTCCGAACTGTTGAGCATCTTAAGGAATTCAGCACCGTTTGGATCACTCTTTCTGCCTGCGCACTTGCCCGAGGAGTCCTAACGGCTGTTTTTACATGTTGAACACTCTGTTGATGCAAAAAGCTTTCAAATTGTTTTGAAGTGTATGATGTTCCTCTATCTGAGGTGAGGCGCATAGGTTTCCCAAAGATGGACATGGCTTCTCGTAACATCATAATTACCGGTGCTGTCTTTGCATTGCGTACGGCACTCAAGAGCGTGAACTTGGTGAAATTGCATACTAGTACAATAATATAACTGTTACCTCTTTTGCTCTTTGGGAACGGACCCAAGTGATCGATATTTAGATTCCTGAATGGAATAGGTAACACCTCGTGTATGTGTAACTGACCCTCTGCTTTACCAGTTAATGCTTTATTAAGGCAACATTCCAGGCATGCCGCTATATACGATTTCACATACATGCGACTCCTAGGAAACCACCAAAGTTCGTAATGCGACTGATTGTCTTGTCCACTCGGAAATGGCCTAGATCTTCGTGGCACGACTTCGTTATGCGTCATTTGATGCACTGCGGTACAACGAGTTTGCAGTCGCCATTTATTTTCCGATGTAATCGTCCTGCTTTCAAAGTGTAATCGGGCTCTATTTGCTGCTTCATTGATATTGTAAAAATACAATTAAGCAGTATAAATATGCAGAGTGGAAAAAATAAAAATTACAATTATTTATACCTTTGGCGTCTTCTAAAATTGGACTACAGATCCAATACCGATACCACTGATGTGTTGTTAAATTCAAATTCCTCGCTTTTTCTGAATCTTTTTAATGTATTGTATTATTTGTCATGTAATAGTCCAGAATATTTCTCATTGTTACTAAAATAAATCTCCTATAAAAGAATTATTGTATAAATGAATTCGTAATTAAATATATAAATAAACAAAGAAACTTACCTTGTTGTCGTTGTATTTCCTTTCAATATTAACCGAGATTTGTCGGAATAAATTTTTATTGATTTTTATTTTGTTTTGGATATGCCATGAAGCAATCGCTTCTATCAATATTTTGCGGCACGCATTGTTCAATTTGTTGTGGTCTGCATATGTTCGTTGGACGCAGTCTCCAGTGGGGTGGTCATTTAAAATGCTTCGGAAGGCCTAATTTAGAATTCAATTAAATTAAAATGATCACTTTAAGGCAATATTTTCGAAAGACAATCAAGTTTAAGTTCAAGTTAACGCGGTCATTTTCTCTTTGAAAACTCGAAGATTGCGAGCTCGACAAGGATTAATTATTGGATTCAGTTGAATATTGTGAGAGACTTTGCTCAAACGTATTTGTATTGACAGACACAGTTTCGCAAGTCTGTGGGTTATCGTATCCCTATAAAAGTGAAAAACGAAATTGGAGAATTTTAGTTAATCAGCCATTCAGATATTAGATTTGTAACGTTAGGGGGTGTGGGTCCGCGGTAAACTAAATTTACAACAACAAGAAAAATAAAAAAAAAAAAAATCACAAACGAAGATACGACCACTGTCGGGGCAGCTCAGCTCGTCCGGCCGTGCTCAGGGAAAGTGTGGGGGGGGGGGGGGGGGGGGGGTTCTTCAACAACCCCGACAGCGTCTTGAAACCCCAGTTACAAAAAAAAAGAAAGGAGCTGAGGCTTACTGTGGCTATACTGCCAAGAACAAGACCGATAACCGAAAATACGCACGACGACATCACCTCGCGATCGATACTAAGCTGGTGGCAAAAAAGAATCAAAAAAAAAAGCAATATTACGCTGAAAGAGAGGTGGGAGAGAGATGAGAGGAGTAGAGGGGGGAGGAGTTGATGTTTTTTTTTCCTCCCCCTGTCTATACCCGCCCTTCCATGGTTGGCGCGTTGGAAATTTGTGCGCCAACCCCTTTTAGTGTGTCGCCTGGCCGCGCGGAGTGAAACCGCTAACTCACCTGTTAACCTAGGAAAATGTTTAATCCATTGTCTAGCAAAAGTATAATTAAGTTTCAATACATATCAATTAATTTATTATACAGACTTTCATGAGTTTGAACAATCCCAACAGAAGCTAAATATAATCATTCATAAGGGTGTACATATTACATAATGCGAAAAGAGGGAAAAAAAAAAATATATATTTTACTTGGCGTAGTATGTAAATGAAATAATAATGACGTCATTAAGGGAAGCGCTTGTAACCACTTGCAAATGTTTACAAAAAATAAATCCCAAAAAAAAATCTTAAGAACACATACAAGGAATTTACAGCAGCGTACTTATGTATATGAACAGCGGCTTGTATATAACGCAAAGGTTTAACTTAAACTTTAGTTAGGCTAAATACAATTACTGTTGGATTATGTGCATATTTACTATATAAAGGACCCAATAGAGTCGGGTTGTATTTTCTCTTTTGTTGTACTTAATCATTATAATACTATTTAACTACTGTAGTTGTTCATAATTTTCAAATCACACAATTGACAACAGGAAATATGCGTATAATATGCATCTTTGCATATTACGCACTAATGTTGAATGTTGAAAGTAGAATGATGACAATAACAATAATAATAATGAACTCATATCAATAATAATACGCCAAAAGAAATTGTTTGAGGTTCTATTAACCTATTTAGGAATAATTACTAATGAGTTAGTTAATTTATATGTATTTTTAACTTGCTGCTTCGGATTTTTCGCCAGTTTCACTCTGCATTCGCTCTTTACTTGATTTATTGTTGTTGCTCCCGCGAATTGATTCCTCATTTTTCGTTACGTTTCTTCATATTGTTGCAGTTGTTGTTGTTATTATTGTTGTGGTTCTTTCGCTTTCTTGCACTTGAAATCGTTTTAAATCCTTTCTACTTTGTATTGAACAGTTTTTCTTCAATTAAGTTTTAATGCTGTTTCATTTTGGCTTGTTTTTACTTCAGTTGTAATTTTCGTGCTTCTGCATTTCTCTTCGGTTTTACTTGAGTTAACCACTTCAACAGCGGCTTCTTTAAAACAAACATAATACACTTCAAACGCGTCTTTTTTTTTTCAAGCTCCTTTTAACACTGGTTTACTATAATTTTTCATTGGGTTTATTTTATTTTTTTTTTTCTACCTTTGTAATTTACAAATTTTAATTCAAGAATTCATTGATTTCGAGTGGGTTTCGAGTACTGATAACGCGTTGTTGTCCAAAATCGCCAAATTTCTTTTGCTCTTTTATTTTCGAATAACTGTGTTTATCGCGTTTCCTAATGCAAATATCAAAATATATTACCACCACATTTTCCATGCGTATTCACGTTTTTACATTTATTTAAACGAGTTTGCGTTTATATGTATTTATGTGTGTGTATGTTTAGTTCAGTCATCAGTTTTGCATGATTTTCTGCATGTGTTAAATGAACTAAGTAATTATTTTGCGCTGCACGAATTCATTTTAAATACACAAAAACAATATCAGCAAAAACCTTTTTTTTTGCTCATCAATATTCACAATTTCATTTGTCTACATCTTTTCGTTTATAAAGTGGCTTGAAATTTTATTTTTTTTCCGATTTTTCTAAAGTTTCTAAACCATTTTCTATTTTTCCTTTTAATATCGTTTTGTTTCATTTCTGGATTTTTAATTTCTGTTAACCTCTGTCACTCGCTCACATTCTATTTTTTTTTTTTTTCCTTTCTTTCGAAAATTGTTCTAGATTTTCCCGTTAATTTTTCCTCACACGTTTTTCCCACACCGAGCAAGCAACTGACTGAACGACCCTTCTTCCGATCGCAGCTTGAACTCAACTTGTAGTATTTTATTTCGCACAACGTTAGAAGTTAATTTTTTTAATCCACTTTAAAATCGAGTAGAAAAACTGTTCAATTTTTCTTTATCATTGAAGTCTTTGCAGCAACAAACCGATGACTGTTTCTTTTTCCTTTTTTTTTTTTGTTAAAGAAATAAGCGCACTGCAAAAAAAAAAACCTCGACACTCAAAGCTTCACAAGCCTTTTCGAGTATTTTCTCAGTGGTTGAATTTTATTGCGTATTTTTCTTTTTTATACCGCGATGGATTTTTAGAGACGAACGTTAAATTATTGAATAAAATGAATGTTTTCAGGAAAATTGTTGCTTCCTTTTTTTTTTGTTTGTCTGTTTGATTGTTTGTTAGAAAAAAAAATAAACGTAAATTTCTGTTCTGCTCAGTTGCAATTTGAAATGGCGACTGACTGTTTTTCAAACCACGCTTTGCTTCGAGGCGACAGAAAGCAAACTGGTTTGCCTCGCTCATTCCAGTCGCCGCCGCTGCGCCGCTAGCGACATCTCACTCCCTCTCACCATGATCGGCATTCATTGCTAGTCCCGTAGGATGGTGTGATGTAAAGTTCATAGAAAAAAAATTCTTCTAGAAACTTCGATCACGCCACTTTGCGGGACTACTCTCTCCGTCGTCATGATGTAAAGAGGAGATGCCGATAACCGCATTGGGGCAACGATCTGGAATGAGCGGAGCACTGTCCGCTCACTCTCTGCGCTCCGACACAGAGCGTGGTCCTCGACACACCTCACAAAACAGCTGATGATCGGGCGCCAGCGACCAGAGCAGCGGCTGGGAAAGGTGATCCGCTTTGCCTGTCTCACCAAATGTCCTTGGCGTGGTATATTCCCATCGGGGCTCCCTCTGGAGTTTCTAGGCGATAGCACGAATTTCCGACCACTTCCACTACTTTAGCGGGTATCCCAACAGGGGCTAGCTTAGCGCAGAAATGATCGGCCTGTTTACTCAGTTGGAAGTTTCGTCGGATGACCCGCTGGCCTACTTCGAAAACTCGAACCCTCGACCTGAGATTATACCTGCGGGCGTTTTTCTCGAAGGCCGCTTGCAGACGCGATGTCAGTTCGTCGCGGTCGAATGGACCGGTCATTCACCTCGCCGAGTTTTTGCATAACTTCATATTCTTTACCATGAGTGACCATATGCTGGCCAAACAGGACAAAATAAGGAGCGTAACCAATTGACTGATGCAGGCTGTCACGCAGTGCACAGTTAATGCTACTGAGATAAACATCCCATGACTGCTGATCCAGTTTTACGTATGCACGGAGCGCTTGATTGATCGAACGGTTGACCCGCTCGGATGCGTTAGCTTGCGGAGAATAAGCGGCAGTAAAGATATGCTTAACGCCAAATTTTTCTAAGAATGTGGACATGTCCCGGCTGATGAACTGCCGACCATTGTCGCTTACTATTGTCTGGGGTACACCGAAACAATAAAACACGTTATCGCGCAGGAAATCAATAATTGGAGTCGCCGTAAATTTGCGTAGCGGCTTCAGAAAGGTGAATTTCGAAAAGTGGTCCATGACAATAAGAATGCCTATGTTACCACTTTTAGTGCGTGGAAATGGACCGATCAGGTCCATATATAATCGCTGAAAGGGGCTTTCGGTCGAGCCTAAAGATCCCATAGGTGGTCGCAAGGTCTGAGACGGCACCTTAGTCGTGCTACATACTTCGCAATTCGAGATATAGTTGTATACCTGCTGGTACATTCCTGGCCAATATAGATGACGTCGGATTTTATGCAGTGTTTTCGCGATTCCGGCATGAGCTGAAGTAGGAGGGTCGTGTGATGCTCTGATGACTTGGTCCCGGAGGTCGGGTGGCACGTAAAGTTTCCACGCCAAATCGTCGGTGTCATTATTACCTGTGTTAAACTCTGTGCGGTGGTACAAATACTGATCGACCACGCGAAAATCCGGGAATTCTTCGCCCGAGAATTTTTCTTTTAATTCTTCGTACTCTGCGGATGAAAAGCCCGGGGACGCCAAATCGATGAGCGGCTCGGTGACAATTTCGATCGACGACAACCCATCACTTGGGGCATCCTCCATCGACCTTGACAACGCGTCCGCCACGACATTGGCGGAGCCCTTCCGATGTTCGATTGAAAAATCTAGTCCTTGAAGCTTGAGTGACCATCGAGCTAGTCGCCCCGAAAGGTCCCTCTGACTCATCAACCACTTCAAACAAGAGTGATCGGTGACAACTTTGAATTCCTGGCCCTCGATATACATCCTAAACTTCTTGATTGCGAGGATCACTGCCAAACATTCAAGTTCGGAAACTGTGTAATTGCGCTGGGCCTTGGATAATTTCTGCGACATGTACGCGATGGGTCGCTCATGGCCATCTTTGTCCCGTTGCGGTAGCACAGCTCCAACCCCCGATTGACTTGCGTCACACTGGACAATGAATGGTTTGGAGTAGTCAGGATGTATGAGAAACGGTGCCTCGGTCAGTAGTTGCTTGATCCTATCGAATGACTTTTGAGCCAGAGGTCCCCATGCGAAGCTTTTGCCCTTCGTTAGCAATTCGCTCAGATGGAACGTGACAGTTGAGAAATCTGGAATGAACTTCCTATACCAGCCCACCATGCCCAGGAACCTGCGCACTTGCTTCACGGTTTTTGGCTCCGGGTACTCGTTGATGGCGATTACTTTTCCCGGGTCGGTTCGTAGCGTACCTCTTCCCACAACGTAGCCCAAGTAGTTTACTTCGTGTAGGCAGAACTCGCTCTTTGCCACGTTTATGGTTAAGCCAGCCCTGCGCAAACAATTCGCCACCTCCGACAGGTGTATCAAATGTTCGTCGAAAGAGCTCGATAGGATCAGCAGGTCATCAAGGTACACGAACACCCTCGACTTGAGATTGTAGGGGATCACCTGATCCATAAGTCGGCACATTGTCTGGGGTGCATTGCACAACCCGAAAGGCATTCGTGTAAATTGGTAGTGTGGTCTGTTCGGGACAGTAAAGGCGGTCTTTCCCTTGGAAGCTTCGTCAAGGCAAATCTGCCAGAATGCGTCTTTCAAGTCGACTTTGGAAATGAAGTTCACTGCCGGCAATCGGCTTAAGATACCATCTATATTTGGCAGTGGATAAGCATCTTTAATGGTGACTTCGTTCAACTTGCGAGAATCGAGACAGAAGCGCACCTTGCCAGGTTTGACGATCAGCACCCCAGGGGATGACCAGGCTGACCCACCTGCTTCCTCTATCACGCCCATCGACAGCATCCGATCCAACTCTTGGCAAAGCAATCTTTCCCGAGCAGGCGAAATTGGATAATATCGCTGCTTGATTGCCTTAGCCACCCCGGTGTCGATGGAGTGCTCTACTAGAGTGGTTTTACCCAGGCCTTCCCGTTCTGAGGACGGAAAGCTCTGGATAACCCCACTCAGCCGTCGGTTTTGGGCGTCGTTCAGTGGTATGTATTTGTCATCATCGCGATTTAGTGACGCGACTGTACTGGTTCCTAGGCCGGAGATCTGGATATTAAATCTTCTCCAGAAATCTATGCCGCAAATTATATTGGACGTAATTGATGGTATCAATAAGAAACGAAAGTCAAGTGAATGGTTATTGAACCGAGTCTTTGCCGTGTAGTACCCTGCCACTGCCTGTGATTGTCCATCGGCAGTTCGTATCGTTCCTCGGAAATTTTCGACTGCGCTACCTTCTTTAAGGATGGTTTGAGCTAAAGCACCTCCAATCACACTCACGTTCGCCCCGCTGTCTAGCAAGGCTAGATGGCAATTGCCATTTCTTGACAGATTTACGTAAGGGCGCGAATCGTTTGGTTTAGTGATGATCGAGGAAATTACCATTTTGCTCAGTCGCCTAAGCCGGTTCCAGAACACACGCAGACGCAGGGTTTTTCAGCTACGTCGTATTTCGTTTGCGAAAATTTCTGCTCGCCTTCGGTTGTAGTTGGCAAGCCGAATGTGATACGGTATAATTTCTCGCCTGGGAGTAGGTGCGTCTTGAGGAAGTGTGCTTCCTTCGAGGTGGGCATTGGTAGGTCTTAGAAAAAAAAGTCAATGGTGGAATTAGTGCCGGTTCTGAGGCGACATCGGACGACTGGGACGCGAGACAGCTCCGGTCGTCATTGCATGAGTGCCCCCCTTTGGTTTTCCGATCGATCCTTGCATGTAATGCAGGAGGGTTTGAAAGCATTCGGCTTACCGCATCCGTAGCAAAAGGTACGTCGCGGCGTCACGTAATAATGACGTCATTAAGGGAAGCGCTTGTAACCACTTGCAAATGTTTACAAAAAATAAATCCCAAAAAAAAAATTTTAAGAACACATACAAGGAATTTACAGCAGCGTACTTATGTATATGAACAGCGGCTTGTATATAACGCAAAGGTTTAACTTAAACTTTAGTTAGGCTAAATACAATTACTGTTGGATTATGTGCATATTTACTATATAAAGGACCCAAATAGAGTCGGGTTGTATTTTCTCTTTTGTTGTACTTAATCATTATAATACTATTTAACTACTGTATTTGTTCATAATTTTCAAATCACACAATTGACAACAGGAAATATGCGTATAATATGCATCTTTGCATATTACGCACTAATGTTGAATGTTGAAAGTAGAATGATGACAATAACAATAATAATAATGAACTCATATCAATAATAATACGCCAAAAGAAATTGTTTGAGGTTCTATTAACCTATTTAGGAATAATTACTAATGAGTTAGTTAATTTATATGTATTTTTAACTTGCTGCTTCGGATTTTTCGCCAGTTTCACTCTGCATTCGCTCTTTACTTGATTTATTGTTGTTGCTACCGCGAATTGATTCCTCATTTTTCGTTACGTTTCTTCATATTGTTGCAGTTGTTGTTGTTGTTATTGTTGTGGTTCTTTCGCTTTCTTGCACTTGAAATCGTTTTAAATCCTTTCTACTTTGTATTGAACAGTTTTTCTTCAATTAAGTTTTAATGCTGTTTCATTTTGGCTTGTTTTTACTTCAGTTGTAATTTTCGTGCTTCTGCATTTCTCTTCGGTTTTACTTGAGTTAACCACTTCAACAGCGGCTTCTTTAAAACAAACATAATACACTTCAAACGCGTCTTTTTTTTTCAAGCTCCTTTTAACACTGGTTTACTATAATTTTTCATTGGGTTTATTTTATTTTTTTTTTCTACCTTTGTAATTTACAAATTTTAATTCAAGAATTCATTGATTTCGAGTGGGTTTCGAGTACTGATAACGCGTTGTTGTCCAAAATCGCCAAATTTCTTTTGCTCTTTTATTTTCGAATAACTGTGTTTATCGCGTTTCCTAATGCAAATATCAAAATATATTACCACCACATTTTCCATGCGTATTCACGTTTTTACATTTATTTAAACGAGTTTGCGTTTATATGTATTTATGTGTGTGTATGTTTAGTTCAGTCATCAGTTTTGCATGATTTTCTGCATGTGTTAAATGAACTAAGTAATTATTTTGCGCTGCACGAATTCATTTTAAATACACAAAAACAATATCAGCAAAAACCTTTTTTTTTGCTCATCAATATTCACAATTTCATTTGTCTACATCTTTTCGTTTATAAAGTGGCTTGAAATTTTATTTTTTTTCCGATTTTTCTAAAGTTTCTAAACCATTTTCTATTTTTCCTTTTAATATCGTTTTGTTTCATTTCTGGATTTTTAATTTCTGTTAACCTCTGTCACTCGCTCACATTCTATTTTTTTTTTTTTCCTTTCTTTCGAAAATTGTTCTAGATTTTCCCGTTAATTTTTCCTCACACGTTTTTCCCACACCGAGCAAGCAACTGACTGAACGACCCTTCTTCCGATCGCAGCTTGAACTCAACTTGTAGTATTTTATTTCGCACAACGTTAGAAGTTAATTTTTTTAATCCACTTTAAAATCGAGTAGAAAAACTGTTCAATTTTTCTTTATCATTGAAGTCTTTGCAGCAACAAACCGATGACTGTTTCTTTTTCCTTTTTTTTTTTTTGTTAAAGAAATAAGCGCACTGCAAAAAAAAAAACCTCGACACTCAAAGCTTCACAAGCCTTTTCGAGTATTTTCTCAGTGGTTGAATTTTATTGCGTATTTTTCTTTTTTATACCGCGATGGATTTTTAGAGACGAACGTTAAATTATTGAATAAAATGAATGTTTTCAGGAAAATTGTTGCTTCCTTTTTTTTTTGTTTGTCTGTTTGATTGTTTGTTAGAAAAAAAAATAAACGTAAATTTCTGTTCTGCTCAGTTGCAATTTGAAATGGCGACTGACTGTTTTTCAAACCACGCTTTGCTTCGAGGCGACAGAAAGCAAACTGGTTTGCCTCGCTCATTCCAGTCGCCGCCGCTGCGCCGCTAGCGACATCTCACTCCCTCTCACCATGATCGGCATTCATTGCTAGTCCCGTAGGATGGTGTGATGTAAAGTTCATAGAAAAAAAATTCTTCTAGAAACTTCGATCACGCCACTTTGCGGGACTACTCTCTCCGTCGTCATGATGTAAAGAGGAGATGCCGATAACCGCATTGGGGCAACGATCTGGAATGAGCGGAGCACTGTCCGCTCACTCTCTGCGCTCCGACACAGAGCGTGGTCCTCGACACACCTCACAAAACAGCTGATGATCGGGCGCCAGCGACCAGAGCAGCGGCTGGGAAAGGTGATCCGCTTTGCCTGTCTCACCAAATGTCCTTGGCGTGGTATATTCCCATCGGGGCTCCCTCTGGAGTTTCTAGGCGATAGCACGAATTTCCGACCACTTCCACTACTTTAGCGGGTATCCCAACAGGGGCTAGCTTAGCGCAGAAATGATCGGCCTGTTTACTCAGTTGGAAGTTTCGTCGGATGGCCAGCGGGTCGCTGGCCTACTTCGAAAACTCGAACCCTCGACCTGAGATTATACCTGCGGGGGTTTTTCTCGAAGGCCGCTTGCAGACGCTTCCTAATCTGAATTTGCCTCCGTTAACGGCCGATTCCCTTGGAAATGTCTTAGAATTCGGTGATAGTTTATTTTGCGTGCCGCTTTTAACGAGCTTATTTGAACATTTCAAATCAGCCTTTGTTCTGACGCCAAACTAATATTAGTCACGCAGCAGAAGACACCAAAGGTTCGCATTTTTGAGGTATCTTGGTGACCCCAAGAAGGCCTCGTTTAATACATACCGACCGTGCAAACGGCTCTTTATTTTACGCGACCCATTGTGGCTCTTTATTTTACGCGACCCATTGTGGCTCTTTATTTTACGCGACCCACTGTGGCTCTTTATTTTTACGCGACCCACTGTGGCTCTTTATTTTACGCGACCCATTGTGGCTCTTTATTTTACGCGACCCATTGTGGCTCTTTATTTTACGCGACCCACTGAGGCTCTTTATTTTACGCGACCCATTGTGGCTCTTTATTCTTACGCGACCCACTGTGGCTCTTTATTTTACGCGACCCATTGTGGCTCTTTATTTTACGCGACCCATTGTGGCTCTTTATTTTACGCGACCCACTGTGGCTCTTTATTTTACGCGACCCACTGTGGCTCTTTATTTTTACGCGACCCATTGTGGCTCTTATTTTTACGCGACCCATTGTGGCTCTTTATTTTACGCGACCCACTGTGGCTCTTTATTTTACGCGACCCACTGTGGCTCTTTATTTTACGCGACCCATTGTGGCTCTTTATTTACGCGACCCACTGAGGCTCTTATAGTACTAATTTTATAAAAATTGTTACAGAAAAATAATAGAATACGATTTTATAAAAATTGTTAAGGAAAATAGATACGATTGTATAAAAATTGTTAAGGAAATATAATAAATACGATACTTAGCATTGCGTCCGAGCTGAACTCTCTGAGTCAGTGCTAGATTGGTTGAAACACCAATCGAACGAAATTCGGAAACGCAGCTTAAAATATTGTTCGCAAGTGGTTACGAGACCCACTTGCCACGAACCCTGGGACGAGTGAGCTATTCCCGGCTGGGAAAGGAAAACTCGTCGTTACAAATGGCGCCCGAACAGGGACCGCTTTCCTCTGGAAGCGGTTCATTAGATATACAAAACGAACAACTGATTGTTCAAAGCGGCGGTGCTTCGACACAAAGAAGTAATTCACCACAGCCGCGAAATACGCTCCCCTCTGGCAGCTGTCCGTCGAACACATCAAACGAACAGCAGATTGGTCAAGCCGGCGGTGCTTCCCTTAAGAGAAGTAACTCACCGCATCAGCAAAGTACGCAACCACGAAGCGTCTCGTCAGATCAGCACAGCAGTACAAAAATTAGCAATGCTCCGAACCTACAATCGAGTAGTTCAGCACATCACCACGACAGCAAAGAAGAATCTCTGCCAGAGAGCTTAAGCTTCATCTATAAACTAAGAAAAGATGAACTAGAAGCACAAATGAAACTTCTAAACTTGCCAATAGACGACACTGTGAAAGAAATGAGACAACGCTTGAGCCAATACATAAAAGGACAGCGATCCCGACGGAATTCTGCAGAAAGCGTAGACTTAAAAAGCGACTCACTCACAGTACCTGTGACACATTCAAGGACTCCTCCACAAATTATGGTCCACGAGGTACAGCAGCACAACTACCCCATGCAACAACCGCATGACAGTCGAGAGTGTGACGTCATGAACACGGTACGCAAATGGAATTTACATTTCAACGGCTCACGCTCCGTTTTAGAATTTATAGAAAATATGGAAGAGCTGGCAAGCTGTTATAGCATTGATTACAACCGCTTGCTTTTACCACTAAACGAACTGCTTCGCGACCGTGCCAGAGACTGGTGGCGCTACAAGCGATGCGATGTAACCACATGGCAGCAATTCAAAGACGCCGCAATGACATTTTTCTTACCTCCACGATACCTGCAAAGGCTAGAGGAAGAGATAATCCGAAGACGACAAGGTCCTCGTGAAAAGGCAAAAGAATATATTATGAGTGTCATGAACATGATACGACAACACCCACGAATGCACCAAGCCGATCATTTAGATCGAATCTACGAAGGGCTGCGACCAGAATATCGGCTTTACATAAGGCGCCGCGATTTCACCAACTTGGACTCCCTCATGAGCCAAACAGACGAGTACGATCACATTCGCGGAGAAGAAGGACGACAGCAACGCCCTCATATGTCAAATTGTGTCACGACTCAACCATATTCCCGAAAAACTCACTGCTGGCGCTGCGGAAAGCCTGGTCATAAGAGAGGGAATTGCCGGGGAAGACCCAGATTATTCTGCTCCCACTGTGGCGAAGCTGTGACACTAACCAGAAACAGACCAAGATAGCGAATCCACGCCCATACCAATGCTTAGAGTGCCGGTTCGTTGCCACAATAAATACCTCGATGCGCTCATAGACACCGGCGCCTCATTAACGTTCATTGGGACGAAGCTAAATAATTATCTTCAACGAAATCACGTCGAATGGTCAGACAACACCCAATGGCTAGCGTTGGCAAATAATCAACAAATATCAATTGCAAGGAGCTATACCGTGAGACTCACCATCCACGACCATTCGGTAAAACACATCGTGCATTTCCTACCAGGTCTTCAGGAAGACTTGATTATTGGTATGGACTTATTAACGCGACTTCAGTACAAATTTGAAATAATGGGGAGAAGCGTAATTACGACACCGTTGCCGACACAGCCACAATTCTACCGTATCACCACCCAAACTGACGCTGAAGACATCATCCAAAGGTTTTGCGAAAAGGAGCGCAACAAAATGGAAATGATCTCTACACTCTGCAATATCGACCAACACACGATTCGAGTAAACACCGAGGTGCCATTTAAACAGCGCTATTATCCCCGCAACCCGGCCATGCAACACGTCATTGATAAGGAAATTGATGACCTGCTTAAAGACAAGAAAATTGAACCATCTAAGAGCCCCTACAGCTCAACTATCGTCCTCGTGCGGAAGAAGCAAGGAACTTGGAGGTTATGCATCGATTATCGACAACTGAATAAAATCAGTACACGCGACGCATATCCCCTACCTCAAATTCAGTCCATCCCCGACAAGCTCCGCGAGGGTAAATTTATAAGCACAATTGATTTAAAAAGCGGATATTGGCAGATTCCTTTGGAGCTCGAATCACGCAAGTACACCGCATTCACCGTACCCGGCCTTGGGTTATTTCAATGGACAGTAATGCCTTTTGGACTTCACTCCGCCCCGGCCACCTTCCAAAGAATACTTGATCAAGTGATCGGACCAGAGTTGGAGCCATTCGCATTCGCGTACTTAGACGACATTATTGTCCTAGGGCGAACACTTGAGGAACATATGCGCAATTTAGAAATTGTTGTTGAACGGCTAAGGGCGGCTAACCTGAAAGTTAATTTCGAGAAGACACAATTCTGCAAGAAAGAACTCCGATACCTAGGACACATGGTAACTCAGAACGGCATTCATACAGATCCAGAAAAAATTCGCGCGGTACGAGATCTCCCGCCACCGCAGAATGTTAAACAACTGCGACAAGTATTAGGTACCGCCTCATGGTATCGCCGCTTCGTTAAAGATTTCTCCACTACTACAGCACCACTCACGCAGCTACTCAAGAAGAAAAGTGTCTGGGTGTGGGGGCCACCGCAAGAGGACGCTTTTAATAAACTCAAAATCGCCCTCACCAGCGCACCGGTATTAGGCTGCCCCGACTTCAGCAAGCCGTTCATATTGCAGACGGACGCCAGCGACACTGGGCTCGGAGTAGTGTTAACGCAGAAGGACGAATCTGACGAGTGTGTCATAGCCTATGCCAGCCGAATGCTCAACGAGTTGGAAAGAAAGTATTCCACAACAGAGAAAGAATGCTTGGCAATCCTGTTCGGCATCCGCTAGCTGCGACCATACTTGGAGGGTTACAGATTTACCGTCATCACCGATCACCACTCGCTCCGCTGGTTACATACACTACAGAACCCGTCAGGCCGACTTGCTCGTTGGGCCCTCGAACTCCAACAGTATGATTTCGAAATAGTATACCGCAAGGGAGCATTAAACGTGGTAGCTGATACGTTGTCCAGGCAGGCTACTCCCCCCGCCGACCCAACCAGTAGCGTCCAGTTGTTGAATATTCAACACACCGACTGGTATAAGGAAACCTTCCGCCACACCCAAGAACGGACCCCCGAATGCACCCCCTTTCGCATTCATCACGGGAAATTGTATAAGCAGATTCGAAATCAATGGAAGTTGGTCATTCCGTCGCAACAAGTCTCGCAGGTGCTGAACGAAGTTCACGATCACGCTACCGCCGGTCATTATGGCTACCGAAAAACACTGCGACGAGCACAGGAAAATTTCTTTTGGCCCAGAATGCATGCCGACATTCGAAATCATATCAAAACTTGCGTCCCGTGTGCACAGTATAAACCCAGAGTAGGGGCCCCAGTAGGACTTATGACTACCACGGTCGCGAAAGAGCCGTGGCAAATCATTAGCACTGATTTTATTGGCCCCCTACCACGTTCCAAGAAAGGCAACACTGCTCTCCTGGTCTTCATGGACAAATTTACCAAATGGGTAGAACTCATACCCGTGCGGCAAGCCACTAGCAGTATGGTTGCCCACTACTTGCGAGAACGTGTAATCTTCCGATACGGCTGCCCCAAGCTGCTTATTTCCGACAGCGGCACACCTTACACGAGCGCACTAGTCAAACAACTCACGAACGACTTCGGCATTCAGCACCAATTTACCGCCGCATACGCACCTCAGGGTAATCCCACAGAACGAATCAACCGCGTCATCAAGACCATGATGGCCATATACACCAAAGATGATCATCGAGACTGGGACACCCGTTTACCGGAGATGATGTTCGCTATAAATACGGCGGTACAAGATTCTACTCAACTCAGCCCAGCCGAATTAAACTACGGTAGAAATCCCACACCACCTTTAAGCCACGCCGACCCCTGGACTTCCACGAAAGCGGCTCCCGACTTCAAACAACTCTATGCAGCTGCAGCAAAACGCAACCAAAAAGCCACCCAACAGCAAAAAAAATATTATGACTTACGAAGACGAGCATGGCGGCCCCAGTTGGGCGATTCTGTACTTAAGAAAAATCACGTTTTGTCCTCGGCAGAAAAAAACTTCGCAGGGAAATTAGCGCCGAAATTTGTCGGGCCGTTTATCGTACACTCGTTCGTCTCACCGAATATTGTCCTATTAAAAAACCCACATCAATCGGGAAAAGATGTGAAGATTCATATAAATGACCTAAAACCATTCTCTCCGAGCCAGCCAGCAACTAAAAACCTACCTTTGAAATTTTCAAACTCAGCCTCACCCTATAAAAACAGCGCTCTCTCTCCTTTACAGCCAGTACGCGATGAACAGTCAAAGGCAACGCACGCAACCACGACGGCCGGGCCGGCTGCTAGACGAACCAAAACCGCCAGTGTCGTATCAACCGCCCCTCGAATGTCGGAGGAAGTCTATGGGAGCCCCGGAAAGGCCGCAAATATTAAGCGTCCGAACCGTTCAGCCAGCCCTCGGGAAGAAGATGCCGCGAGTGGCTCACACTCCTCGGCCAGCCGAACCCAAGCGCGGAAACGTCACCAGCACCCAGTCCAGACAGCAAGCAACAACATCCAGAAACGTCCCAAAACCGGCGCACGCACCTGTGGCCGCAACCAGCATCAACGCAGCAGCCGCAACCAGCAGCAACGCAGCAGCCGCAACCCCGAACGAGGCGCCCGCAATCGCAAAGCGTACCACGACACCCCAGTTGGCAGCCACAGACCGACCACGTCCAGCCCAGCGCGCCCGGACCGCATCCAATCCGTTACCGAGCATTCACTTGCCACCGCAACCTACCCATAGAAGACGGGAATTTACGCTAATGAGACGAGGTGCTCCTGTCCACGTAATAACCCAAGATGGTTGGGCCCGTCTACAATGGCAGGAACACTTACGCGTCATCCCGACGAACGAGGACCGGGCAGCCCATCCCCCCGACTTCAGCCGCCAGTAAGGGTCGGAGTCTGAACACCTCACTTTACATTATTATTTTGTTACGCTAAGATTACTTTTTTTATATATATATACATACTCATAGTACTTTGTATACTTATATTACATGCTATCCTTCCACATGAAGAAACTATGTGAGTTATTTTTTTCCTTTATTACATTTTTTTTACTTGAGATATTAATAGTGTATAAGTACCAATGAATTTGCTGAATTTTCCTTTATTACATTTTTCTTACTTGAAATATTAATAGTGTATAAGTACTAATGAATTTGCTGAATTTTCCTTTGTTACATTAAAAAACATTAATGTGGTGTAAATCCAACAAAAAGAATTTGTTGAATTATTGTTTCTTAAAAAAAAAAATAAGGATCAGTGAAAGTTTCTGCTTCGGCAGAAGTGCATAAGTCGCTTCCATCGGCTAATTATTATTATTTTTTTGTTTTCGTTTTCTTTTCCTATTCCGCGCTAAGTACGGATAGGATGTAACGAACACACCTCGTTACAATTCTCTTCTGCCTTCACGAATAATCGTAGAACCATAAGTAACACATATTTCATACATATTTTCCCTTGTTCATAAGCACAACATTAAAAGCAATTACATATCGATCACTCAGGCAGAACACACACACCGACTTACGAATCGAGACGCAAGCCGAAATAAACAAAAGACAACAACAACAACAACAACAACACCCAGAAATATTTACGGCAGCCAGCTTCGCACCTATGATAACCAACCAAACCAGATATACATTCCTACATACCTGCCGAGCGACAAACAAAGCAAAACGAATCAGAAAGATTACAAACCGACAACGAAAACTAGAACTGGAATTCATATACAAAACCTGTTCCTTCCAGCTGAGCGCATGCGAATAAATACACACTACGCTTACATAGCGACACATAAACGCAAATATTCACATTAGCAAATCAAGTAGAGAAAACCAGAAAGCATACATCTACCGACAGATATACAGACACAGGAATAAATAGCTATCAGCCGACGGACAGAATGTTGTTTCGAATGGAATTTGCCTCCGTTAACGGCCGATTCCCTTGGAAATGTCTTAGAATTCGGTGATAGTTTATTTCGCGTGCCGCTTTTAACGAGCTTATTTGAACATTTCAAATCAGCCTTTGTTCTGACGCCAAACTAATATTAGTCACGCAGCAGAAGACACCAAAGGTTCGCATTTTTGAGGTATCTTGGTGACCCCAAGAAGGCCTCGTTTAATACATACCGACCGTGCAAACGGCTCTTTATTTTACGCGACCCATTGTGGCTCTTTATTTTACGCGACCCATTGTGGCTCTTTATTTTACGCGACCCACTGTGGCTCTTTATTTTACGCGACCCATTGTGGCTCTTTATTTTACGCGACCCACTGTGGCTCTTTATTTTTACGCGACCCACTGTGGCTCTTTATTTTACGCGACCCATTGTGGCTCTTTATTTTACGCGACCCATTGTGGCTCTTTATTTTACGCGACCCACTGAGGCTCTTTATTTTACGCGACCCATTGTGGCTCTTTATTCTTACGCGACCCACTGTGGCTCTTTATTTTACGCGACCCATTGTGGCTCTTTATTTTACGCGACCCATTGTGGCTCTTTATTTTACGCGACCCACTGTGGCTCTTTATTTTACGCGACCCACTGTGGCTCTTTATTTTTACGCGACCCATTGTGGCTCTTATTTTTACGCGACCCATTGTGGCTCTTTATTTTACGCGACCCACTGTGGCTCTTTATTTTACGCGACCCATTGTGGCTCTTTATTTACGCGACCCACTGAGGCTCTTATAGTACTAATTTTATAAAAATTGTTACAGAAAAATAATAGAATACGATTTTATAAAAATTGTTAAGGAAAATAGATACGATTGTATAAAAATTGTTAAGGAAATATAATAAATACGATACTTAGCATTGCGTCCGAGCTGAACTCTCTGAGTCAGTGCTAGATTGGTTAAAACACCAATCGAACGAAATTCGGAAACGCAGCTTAAAATATTGTTCGCAAGTGGTTACGAGACCCACTTGCCACGAACCCTGGGACGAGTGAGCTATTCCCGGCTGGGAAAGGAATACTCGTCGTTACAACTTCATATTCTTTACCATGAGTGATATGCTGGCCAAACAGGACAAAATAAGGAGCGTAACCAATTGACTGATGCAGGCTGTCACGCAGTGCACAGTTAATGCTACTGAGATAAACATCCCATGACTGCTGATCCAGTTTTACGTATGCACGGAGCGCTTGATTGATCGAACGGTTGACCCGCTCGGATGCGTTAGCTTGCGGAGAATAAGCGGCAGTAAAGATATGCTTAACGCCAAATTTTTCTAAGAATGTGGACATGTCCCGGCTGATGAACTGCCGACCATTGTCGCTTACTATTGTCTGGGGTACACCGAAACAATAAAACACGTTATCGCGCAGGAAATCAATAATTGGAGTCGCCGTAAATTTGCGTAGCGGCTTCAGAAAGGTGAATTTCGAAAAGTGGTCCATGACAATAAGAATGCCTATGTTACCACTTTTAGTGCGTGGAAATGGACCGATCAGGTCCATATATAATCGCTGAAAGGGGCTTTCGGTCGAGCCTAAAGATCCCATAGGTGGTCGCAAGGTCTGAGACGGCACCTTAGTCGTGCTACATACTTCGCAATTCGAGATATAGTTGTATACCTGCTGGTACATTCCTGGCCAATATAGATGACGTCGGATTTTATGCAGTGTTTTCGCGATTCCGGCATGAGCTGAAGTAGGAGGGTCGTGTGATGCTCTGATGACTTGGTCCCGGAGGTCGGGTGGCACGTAAAGTTTCCACGCCAAATCGTCGGTGTCATTATTACCTGTGTTAAACTCTGTGCGGTGGTACAAATACTGATCGACCACGCGAAAATCCGGGAATTCTTCGCCCGAGAATTTTTCTTTTAATTCTTCGTACTCTGCGGATGAAAAGCCCGGGGACGCCAAATCGATGAGCGGCTCGGTGACAATTTCGATCGACGACAACCCATCACTTGGGGCATCCTCCATCGACCTTGACAACGCGTCCGCCACGACATTGGCGGAGCCCTTCCGATGTTCGATTGAAAAATCTAGTCCTTGAAGCTTGAGTGACCATCGAGCTAGTCGCCCCGAAAGGTCCCTCTGACTCATCAACCACTTCAAACAAGAGTGATCGGTGACAACTTTGAATTCCTGGCCCTCGATATACATCCTAAACTTCTTGATTGCGAGGATCACTGCCAAACATTCAAGTTCGGAAACTGTGTAATTGCGCTGGGCCTTGGATAATTTCTGCGACATGTACGCGATGGGTCGCTCATGGCCATCTTTGTCCCGTTGCGGTAGCACAGCTCCAACCCCCGATTGACTTGCGTCACACTGGACAATGAATGGTTTGGAGTAGTCAGGATGTATGAGAAACGGTGCCTCGGTCAGTAGTTGCTTGATCCTATCGAATGACTTTTGAGCCAGAGGTCCCCATGCGAAGCTTTTGCCCTTCGTTAGCAATTCGGTCAGATGGAACGTGACAGTTGAGAAATCTGGAATGAACTTCCTATACCAGCCCACCATGCCCAGGAACCTGCGCACTTGCTTTACGGTTTTTGGCTCCGGGTACTCGTTGATGGCGATTACTTTTCCCGGGTCGGTTCGTAGCGTACCTCTTCCCACAACGTAGCCCAAGTAGTTTACTTCGTGTAGGCAGAACTCGCTCTTTGCCACGTTTATGGTTAAGCCAGCCCTGCGCAAACAATTCGCCACCTCCGACAGGTGTATCAAATGTTCGTCGAAAGAGCTCGATAGGATCAGCAGGTCATCAAGGTACACGAACACCCTCGACTTGAGATTGTAGGGGATCACCTGATCCATAAGTCGGCACATTGTCTGGGGTGCATTGCACAACCCGAAAGGCATTCGTGTAAATTGGTAGTGTGGTCTGTTCGGGACAGTAAAGGCGGTCTTTCCCTTAGAAAGCTTCGTCAAGGCAAATCTGCCAGAATGCGTCTTTCAAGTCGACTTTGGAAATGAAGTTCACTGCCGGCAATCGGCTTAAGATACCATCTATATTTGGCAGTGGATAAGCATCTTTAATGGTGACTTCGTTCAACTTGCGAGAATCGAGACAGAAACGCACCTTGCCAGGTTTGACGATCAGCACCCCAGGGGATGACCAGGCTGACCCACCTGCTTCCTCTATCACGCCCATCGACAGCATCCAATCCAACTCTTGGCAAAGCAATCTTTCCCGAGCAGGCGAAATTGGATAATATCGCTGCTTGATTGCCTTAGCCACCCCGGTGTCGATGGAGTGCTCTACTAGAGTGGTTTTACCCAAGCCTTCCCGTTCTGAGGTCGGAAAGCTCTGGATAACCCCACTCAGCCGTCGGTTTTGGGCGTCGTTCAGTGGTATGTATTTGTCATCATCGCGATTTAGTGACGCGACTGTACTGGTTCCTAGGCCGGAGATCTGGATATTAAATCTTCTCCAGAAATCTATGCCGCAAATTATATTGGACGTAATTGATGGTATTAATAAGAAACGAAAGTCAAGTGAATGGTTATTGAACCGAGTCTTTGCCGTGTAGTACCCTGCCACTGCCTGTGATTGTCCATCGGCAGTTCGTATCGTTCCTCGGAAATTTTCGACTGCGCTACCTTCTTTAAGGATGGTTTGAGCTAAAGCACCTCCAATCACACTCACGTTCGCCCCGCTGTCTAGCAAGGCTAGATGGCAATTGCCATTTATTGACAGATTTACGTAAGGGCGCGTATCGTTTGGTTTAGTGATGATCGAGGAAATTACCATTTTGCTCAGTCGCCTAAGCCGGTTCCAGAACACACGCAGACGCAGGGTTTTTCAGCTACGTCGTATTTCGTTTGCGAAAATTTCTGCTCGCCTTCGGTTGTAGTTGGCAAGCCGAATGTGATACGGTATAATTTCTCGCCTGGGAGTAGGTGCGTCTTGAGGAAGTGTGCTTCCTTCGAGGTGGGCATTGGTAGGTCTTAGAAAAAAAAGTCAATGGTGGAATTAGTGCCGGTTCTGAGGCGACATCGGACGACTGGGACGCGAGACAGCTCCGGTCGTCATTGCATGAGTGCCCGCCCTTTGGTTTTCCGATCGATCCTTGCATGTCATGCAGGAGGGTTTGAAAGCGTTCGGCTTACCGCATCCGTAGCAAAAGGTACGTCGCGGCGTCACGTGGCATTCTTGGTATCGATGGCCATCAGCATCGCAGTTCCAACATTTTTCCCGCGATCGTTGGGTTACCGCGCATAAGTCTGATGGCTCACCGGTTTGCCCCACTACGTCCTCCCAGTCGTCGGATTTCACCTCAGCCACTCGTCTTCTGGCCAATGTGGGGTCGTGCTGGTCATGGTACCGCTCACGGTAATAGTTTTCGTGCTTGTGACATGCACGGCGTAGGTCGTTTAGACTAGCCAGGTGGACATGTAATAGCTCTCGTCCTAATGTTGGGGACAAATTGTGGGTAAGGATCTCGAGCAGTTCAGGGTCCCGTAAAAGATGGTGTAAGCGATCATTCAGAGCCAGCACACTGTCGAAAAAGTCGTCAAACCGTTCGCTTGGACGTTGCTTGCGCCGGCGTATGTGTTCGCTCAGCTCGTAATCGGTTAAGAAACTTTGGAACTTGGTTTTCAACTGGCTGCACAAGCCGGGCCAATCAACCCGATAGGTTTGTCGATGGAAGCGCCAGTACCATTCTTCGGCTTTACCCGAGAAGAGCAAGTGAGCGTGCTGACATAGCAGCGAAAAGTTTCCGGCCAAGCATTGGGACGTTAGTGCAGTTACCCGGTAAATGAAGTCTTTCACGTTCATCCCTGAGGTATCGCCAGAAAACTTCAGCCGCCATCCCGAGATGACTGCTGAGGCCTTATCAAAAGTGCCTCCGACTATCGGAGCTTGAGAGGTTGGTGCAAGATTTGGCATGACCTGAGCCCAACGATGGTCCGCCATAGTGACTGCAGGTGTGACCAAGGTGGATCCCGTTGTGGTTGATACACTGGTGGTGGCCACCGGCGTGCCCATAGATACGCGTCGCAATTCTAGAACGACTGATCGCAATTCGTCCTTCATGGACTGTAGTTCTTGAGACAGAGTCGGATTGTCTATCGAGTTTGGCTCTTGCGACCTGACCGTGGAGTTGTGTATGGCCGAAGCATTTGCACCATCTCTCTGCACGTCGTCGTCTACACCTGAAGTTGGACGCTGAGCAGTTTGAAGAGAACCAGACTGAGACAAACTTAGGCGGTTTATTTCTTCGAAAAACTTATCACCAGTTATCGTCTGAGCTTGGGTCGCCAACTCCCGCGCTCTATCACTCGTCATGCTTCGCGTAACCGGGCAAGTGTAGTCGCCTACTGCACTATGTTTTGGAACCGCCCCAGTTAGGGTCGGCTCGAGGTGAGTACTACACACTGGGCAAGTTTGGGATCTTTCCAACCAAGCTTGTAAGCACCAAAAATGAAAGTTGCCGTACATCGGCAAGACGTACGCGTCACTGGGCCCTTTGTATTAAGCGGCTCATAGCAAATTGGACATCGGCCGGCGTTCGACATTTTGTTCAAAAAGAAATAAACCCAATCCCAAGTCAAATCGCCGCCAACGCGCAAAAGCAAAAAAAAGTGGTCAAAACACCAAGTGGCAAAGTCGAAAAATTCAACCGCCCAAATAGCGGTGATTAAGTTTAAAATGAAATAGAATCAAATTAATAGACTTTAGTTACGTATGTATGTATATATATATATATATTATAAATATATATGTTTTTAACTATATGTTTCTCCAGGGCGAGGAGCGAAAGAGAAAAAAAAATATTGCAAGATGAATTGGAAATTTAATAAAGAAATTAGAATTGAAATTAACTCACCATTAACAATTATGTAAAATCAAAATTAAACTCAACGAATTGAATTTGATAGGAAAAAAAAAAAAAAAAAAAATTACAGCTAAAATTAAACCGAATTAATTTAAGCGAAATGTAAAATTAAGCGCCGAAAATTGAGAAGTAGAAAATAACCAAATCAGCATAAAAATTAGAAGAAGTTTGAATTGAGATAAAGAGAGAGAAAAAAAAAAATTTTCCTAAAAGTAACTAAGCGGATTAACCGTCAGAAAAAAAAAATAAGAAAGATAATATCAACTAACCGTTAAGTTAAATCGTGAGTTGAACCAATGGTTTAAATTAAATTAAATCGAATGGCGAGACAAAAAAAAAAAACTTAAGGAAAATCAAATTTTTGACCTAAAGTAAGAAAATTTAAGTACAGGTAAACTGTATAATAACTTAAAAAAAAATATATAAGAAGTGCACTTTACGCCTTCACTGATCAACCACAAAAAAAAATTAATGATTGAAACCAAAACCCGTCAATAATCGGAATAAACGCAAAATAGCTCGCAAAACGAATTACGACGAAGGTGGATATTTTAATGCAAAAAAAATAAGAAAAGATAAATTCAAAAGAAAAGGTTTAACAGGTGGTAAAGCAGCGGCTCCACTCAACCAGACGACACTATCACTCTCATTCAATCCCTCCATTTTCCTCAGGCTTAAAAAAAAACTTTTCATTGTCCACTCCAACTTGCACCGATCACGAGTGGTGTTCAGTAGCAACCACTAGAGGAAAAATAAAAAAAAATTGTTAAGGTGAGCGCCATCCAACGAGTCACCAATGATCAACGCAATTGAGGTGAAATTTTCAATTGAATGAGGCTACACTATACCACAAAATTTGTAACAAAAAAAAAAAACTTTAACTAATTTGGGAATTTCTGATGAGTTGCTAAACGACCATTAAATTCATGAAACAAAATCTCGAACCAGAAGATTCCTTCGTTTTAAAGGTATTATATATCAAAAGTCTAAACAAGGGGTCTTCTTCCTCGGCGGAATAACTAAAAGCAAGCAATCGCTCGAAGAGCTGATTCAGCGGTACGCACCGAACACTAATATTCAATAGCGTAAGTCCAGCGAGAATCGACAGAAAACCGAAAGAACTTGCAAAAAAAAAATTTTATTTTGATCTAAAACAAACATTAACAGTTGCTACTAAAGTTTGGGCACCACTGTACAGGGACTCTCAAACATTTCGGACGGACAAAAAAAAAATAATACTTATACAGTGGGCCCCACGTTGGGCACCATTTTGGAACGTTAGGGGGTGTGGGTCCGCGGTAAACTAAATTTACAACAACAAGAAAAATAAAAAAAAAAAAAAATCACAAACGAAGATACGACCACTGTCGGGGCAGCTCAGCTCGTCCGGCCGTGCTCAGGGAAAGTGGGGGGGGGGGGGGGGGGGGGGGGTTCTTCAACAACCCCGACAGCGTCTTGAAACCCCAGTTACAAAAAAAAAGAAAGGAGCTGAGGCTTACTGTGGCTATACTGCCAAGAACAAGACCGATAACCGAAAATTCGCACGACGACATCACCTCGAGATCGATACTAAGCTGGTGGCAAAAAAGAATCAAAAAAAAAAAAGCAATATGACGCTGAAAGAGAGGTGGGAGAGAGATGAGAGGAGTAGAGGGGGGGAGGAGTTGATGTTTTTTTTTTCCTCCCCCTGTCTATACCCGCCCTTCCATGGTTGGCGCGTTGGAAATTTGTGCGCCAACCCCTTTTAATGTGTCGCCTGGCCGCGCGGAGTGAAACCGCTAACTCACCTGTTAACATAGGAAAATGTTTAATCCATTGTCTAGCAAAAGTATAATTAAGTTTCAATACATATCAATTAATTTATTATACAGACTTTCATGAGTTTGAACAATCCCAACAGAAGCTAAATATAATCATTCATAAGGGTGTACATATTACATAATGCGAAAAGAGGGAAAAAAAAAAAATATATATTTTACTTGGCGTAGTATGTAAATGAAATAATAATGACGTCATTAAGGGAAGCGCTTGTAACCACTTGCAAATGTTTACAAAAAATAAATCCCAAAAAAAAATCTTAAGAACACATACAAGGAATTTACAGCAGCGTACTTATGTATATGAACAGCGGCTTGTATATAACGCAAAGGTTTAACTTAAACTTTAGTTAGGCTAAATACAATTACTGTTGGATTATGTGCATATTTACTATATAAAGGACCCAATAGAGTCGGGTTGTATTTTCTCTTTTGTTGTACTTAATCATTATAATACTATTTAACTACTGTAGTTGTTCATAATTTTCAAATCACACAATTGACAACAGGAAATATGCGTATAATATGCATCTTTGCATATTACGCACTAATGTTGAATGTTGAAAGTAGAATGATGACAATAACAATAATAATAATGAACTCATATCAATAATAATACGCCAAAAGAAATTGTTTGAGGTTCTATTAACCTATTTAGGAATAATTACTAATGAGTTAGTTAATTTATATGTATTTTTAACTTGCTGCTTCGGATTTTTCGCCAGTTTCACTCTGCATTCGCTCTTTACTTGATTTATTGTTGTTGCTCCCGCGAATTGATTCCTCATTTTTCGTTACGTTTCTTCATATTGTTGCAGTTGTTGTTGTTGTTATTGTTGTGGTTCTTTCGCTTTCTTACACTTGAAATCGTTTTAAATCCTTTCTACTTTGTATTGAACAGTTTTTCTTCAATTAAGTTTTAATGCTGTTTCATTTTGGCTTGTTTTTACTTCAGTTGTAATTTTCGTGCTTCTGCATTTCTCTTCGGTTTTACTTGAGTTAACCACTTCAACAGCGGCTTCTTTAAAACAAACATAATACACTTCAAACGCGTCTTTTTTTTTCAAGCTCCTTTTAACACTGGTTCACTATAATTTTTCATTGGGTTTATTTTATTTTTTTTTTTCTACCTTTGTAATTTACAAATTTTAATTTAAGAATTCATTGATTTCGAGTGGGTAACTGATAACGCGTTGTTGTCCAAAATCGCCAAATTTCTTTTGCTCTTTTATTTTCGAATAACTGTGTTTATCGCGTTTCCTAATGCAAATATCAAAATATATTACCACCACATTTTCCATGCGTATTCACGTTTTTACATTTATTTAAACGAGTTTGCGTTTATATGTATTTATGTGTGTGTGTGTTTAGTTCAGTCATCAGTTTTGCATGATTTTCTGCATGTGTTAAATAAGCAGTAATTATTTTGCGCTGCACGAATTCATTTTAAATACACAAAAACAATATCAGCAAAAACCTTTTTTTTTGCTCATCAATATTCACAATTTCATTTGTCTACATCTTTTCGTTTATAAAGTGGCTTGAAATTTTATTTTTTTTCCGATTTTTCTAAAGTTTCTAAACCATTTTCTATTTTTCCTTTTAATATCGTTTTGTTTCATTTCTGGATTTTTAATTTCTGTTAACCTCTGTCACTCGCTCACATTCTATTTTTTTTTTTTTTTCCTTTCTTTCGAAAATTATTCTAGATTTTCCCGTTAATTTTTCCTCACACGTTTTTCCCACACCGAGCTAGCAACTGACTGAACGGCCCTTCTTCCGATCGCAGCTTGAACTCAACTTGTAGTATTTTATTTCGCACAACGTTAGAAGTTAATTTTTTTAATCCACTTTAAAATCGAGTAGAAAAACTGTTCAATTTTTCTTTATCATTGAAGTCTTTGCAGCAACAAACCGATGACTGTTTCTTTTTCCTTTTTTTTTTTTTTTTGTTAAAGAAATAAGCGCACTGCAAAAAAAAAAACCTCGACACTCAAAGCTTCAAAAGCCTTTTCGAGTATTTTCTCAGTGGTTGAAGTTTATTGCGTATTTTTCTTTTTTATACCGCGATGGATTTTTAAAGAGACGAACGTTAAATTATTGAATAAAATGAATGTTTTCAGGAAAATTGTTGCTTCCTTTTTTTTTTGTTTGTCTGTTTGATTGTTTGTTAGAAAAAAAAATAAACGTAAATTTCTGTTCTGCTCAGTTGCAATTTGAAATGGCGACTGACTGTTTTTCAAACCACGCTTTGCTTCGAGGCGACAGAAAGCAAACTGGTTTGCCTCGCTCATTCCAGTCGCCGCCGCTGCGCCGCTAGCGACATCTCACTCCCTCTCACCATGATCGGCATTCATTGCTAGTCCCGTAGGATGGCGTGATGTAAAGTTCATAGAAAAAAAATTCTTCTAGAAACTTCGATCACGCCACTTTGCGGGACTACTCTCTCCGTCGTCATGATGTAAAGAGGAGATGCCGATAACCGCATTGCGGCAACGATCTGGAATGAGCGGAGCACTGTCCGCTCACTCTCTGCGCTCCGACACAGAGCGTGGTCCTCGACACACCTCACAGATTTTTGTCTACTTTTACCATTTCTTTTCTCCATGTTACTAAATTGAAACGAAACTCCTTTTCTGCTTTTTACCTTTAAAAAGATGTGCTAGGTCAAACTAAGTTCAAAACGCTAGCCTTTTAACAGTAATAGCTTCAGCTTAACGATATAAAAGTATAAGAATATGAACATGAGTGAACTTGAAGAAAATGCATGTGATACACATGTTCTAAGCGTAAGTTGGCATCTTTCAAAGACAATTTTTTTTGATAAAAACGTGTTTAACTAAAAAACTCAATTACTAACCTTTAAAAGCATTCAGCATGTCTAAAAATCCATTTTGACAGCATTGTTTCCATATCAGAATACGCACAATTTTCTGTTGCTGCCGAATTTTGCATTTCTATAAACTCTTATGTATATACTATTGGAATAATCGCAATCTTACATGAATCATTATTAAATTATAATACTGTATAATAACTTGCTTATTTCAATTGTTTTGGAATTGAATATATATTTGAATTGTTGTTTGCTGTCATTTAAAAAAATCATTAATAGAATAATAGAAAATTATTGTTGTTCAGATCGTCTTGAGAATTGCTGTATATTGTTTTTCAAATAAAACTGAAAAGTTCTTTTGTTAATTCTTTCGAAGCTGTTTGCATTATTAGAAGATTATAACAGGTTATGGGCGACATAAGGGAATCATCTAATGGAGTACCGCAGTTTAACGGCAGCGGATTTGATCAGTGGCAGTTCCGGGTGAAAACACATCTGGATGCTCTCAACTTGGTGGATGTTCTAACAGACGACCCACCAACAGAAGCAACAGCTAAGATTGAATTTTTGAAGAAGGATAAAAGAGCGAAAGATCGGTTGGTAAATTTTATTCACAATGATTATGGAAGCTATGTTCAAGACAAAAGTTCAGCAAAGGAAATGTGGCTGAGTTTGCAATCAGTATTTGCAAAGAAATCTATTGTTAGTCAATTATTAGTGCGCAAGGAGCTAACAAAACTTCGCATGAAGGATGGCGACACAATAGTAAAACATTTAATGAAATTTGATAAGCTGATTAGACAGCTTAAGATTTCTGGAGCTACAATGGAGGATAGTGACTTGTTGGCGCAACTTTTTCTAACCTGAAAAATTTGATCCACTTGTTACCGCACTGCAAAACATGGATGATAAGAAATTAACGCTTGAGCTAGTAAAAGAAAGATTAATATCTGAAGAAACAAAGTTGTCTGATCGCCAAGTGGAAGAAGTGTCAGAAAAGATGGCATTTTCTGGTAAGAAGCAATTTAAGAAACCTTTTAAATTTCAAGGTAAGTGCTTCAAATGTAATAAGTTTGGTCACAAAGCTAAATTTTGTCGGCAATATGATGCGCGAAGTGCCGTAGAGAAAAATACAAAAGTCTGTTTTATGGCTGATAGCACCAAACAGAATATGAAAAAGTCAAAATTATCTTTTAAATTGGATTCTGGCGCTAGTGATCACATGGTTAATGAAAACTGGTATTTCTCCCAGTGAGAGTCAGTGAGTTTGATGTGCTGCGACTAGACGTGTTTGTTATCGGCTCTGCGATTTAATTAAATTTCCGTGAGTGTATCGCTTCGTAATCGAAATAAAGCAGTCAATTGTACTCATCTTGGATGCTTGTAATTGAATTGATTTTCGTAGTTGCAATATCGCGCTTCTATCAGCCCAATTATTTATTTAATTAATTGTGTTATTTTGTTCGCTGTATTAAGAAGACATGCCGTTAGAAACAAGAAGAGCATCCCGCAAGCCTCTCTTATCAACCGACTCACCAAACAGCATTCTCATGAGTTCTTCTTCACCCGCTGGTACTTTCCAGGAGAGATTAAGAGAGTTTAAAAAAGAAATAATTGCCACCATAACGAAGGCCATGACCAGTTTGAAGAGAAGGTTTTGGAGCGAATTAGTGTTATTGCTGCAGATGTTTCACACATTAAAGCTGAAGTTGGAGCTCTCTCAAAAAGGGTTGCCGATGTTGAAAAAACGTGCAGCGAACTCACCATTCTTAAAGGTGATGTAAAATTATTTCGTGAGGAGATAAACAAATATGAGAGTCAGTCAATTGCGACGGACTTCATAATTAGAGGTTTACCAAAGATTGAGAATGAAGGATTGACGGGTATTTTAACTAAGTTTTTTGCTACCATTCAACTTCAGAAGCCAGTCATTTGTGATGCTTTCGCAATTAACCAAAGGGATGGCAATAATAGCTCCAGTCTTAATAATAAACATCTGATTGTTGTGAAACTAGCATCGCCTCTTGAGCGGATTAAAATGTTTAAGGCAATTGCTGTTTTTCGTAAAAGAGTCAATCGACAGCTCACTGTTAGTGATATTGGCTTGGATGGTAGTGACAGAATCTTTGTTCATGAGTGCTTAACAAATAACAATCGCAAAATACTGCAATTTGCCAACAAGCTGAGAAAGGAGGGTAAAATTGCAGCGGTATTTTCTCTTCGTGGGAAAGTTTATATAAAATCTGCGCAGAATAGCGATCCTAAAGTTGTTGCTGATATTAAGGATGTGAATCGCATTGCTGAGTTTTAAATGTTTATTAATATGAAATCAAATTGTCGTAAATTACGTATACTCCTGCCTAATATTGTTTTTTATACATTCATTAGTTTAACTGGAAATTTATTAACAAATACACTATTGTTATTTGCCAGTGGATATATTACGGTGGAAGCTCTATTTAAATCTAATTTTTCCTATTTTTCATCTTTTTGTACTATTTCTTCATCTTCCTATGTCATTTCTCATACTTTTAATATTGCTTTCTATGTTTCTGATGTTTGGTTGTGGTGTTCTGTGGCTGATCGTGAGCTTGCTAATGGCTGATGGGCGTGTGATACCTAATGGTTTTGGCTATGATATACATAAGTCGTTGGTCAATATTCTATGTGGTGCACGAAAGGGACTAAAAGTGTTTCACTTTAATTCACGCAGTTTGAAAGGCTTGAAGTTGGACCACGTGAGATATATTTTTGAAAATTCAGCCGCTGATATTTTATGTGTAACGGAAACGTGGTTCAATTGTATGATTCCTGATGATTACTATGATATTCGAGGTTTCAATGTCTTCAGAAATGATAGAGTGAACAGGATTGGAGGTGGGGTTGCAGTTTATATAAGGGACAGCATGAATGCCAAGTTACTGAATAAGAGTGAAAATCTTCCGGTAGAATTTTTGAATATTGAGTTAGTGATAAACAGGTGTAAAGTATTGGTATCCTGTGTTTACAAACCTGCACGTAATAATAGCCTCGATGCTTATTTTGCTGACTTATGCAGTAGGGTTATAGACTTTGATTACCACGTTGTGTGTGGTGACTTCAATGTTGATTTGCTGACCAGTGATAAAGCTACACTTGATTTGAAGAGGCACACTGCATCAGCTGGCTTGGCTGTTGTTAATTATTTCTATCCAACGCGTTTTGGGCAGCATTCATCACCTAGTCTGCTTGATATTATGCTCACGTCTGATAATAGTCTTGTTACACTTTTTGATCAATTCTCATTTATTTCGGATCACGATTTGATTTTTTGCATTTGTGATATCAATACAGTAGTGAATGTTGAGAACTTCATTACGATCAGGGACTACAAAGCTATTAATCTAGAGTGTCTTTATGGTGATCTCTCCTTGGTAGATTGGAGTGCTTGTAGGTATTTTGTATCTGCGCAGGAAAAGCTCTCATGGCTTATGAATGTAGTGACAACTTTATTCGAAAGACATGTACCACTGAAGATAGTTAAGGCCAGAAGTAGGTCTTGTCCGTGGTTTAATAGTAGAATACTTGCTGACATTAAGAAAAGGAATGTCCTACATTCAAGGTGGAAAAGATGCCGTTCATCTGAAAACTGGAACACATACAGACTGTTCAGAAACCATGTCAACTCTTTAATTCGTTCTGAAAAATGTAAATTTTACTCAGGGAAATTAAACTCAAATCTCTCCTCGAAGGAGCTTTGGGCGAATTTGAGAAAATTTGGTGTAGTGTGCAAGAAATCAAAAAAATGTGATCTATGTCCTAATGAGCTGAACAAATTCTTTTTAACGCAAAGTGTGCAAAGCGGCTCAATGAACGCTTCTGAAACTCTCTTAAATATCCCGCTGTCGTCGGATGAGCCATTTAGTTTTACTGCTGTTGGTGTAGAAGAAGTAGCGAAGACTGTAATGGGTATCAAGACAAATGCAGCAGGTCTTGATGGCCTGGCTATACGGTTTGTTAAGACTATTCTTCCTTTTCTTTTAAAGCCGTTGACGTTCATAATAAATAACTGTATCACTAGCTCCTGTTTTCCTGATTCATGGAAGATGGCGGTGGTGATTCCAATTGCAAAGTCTAATTGTGCTTGTAGTCCGAAGGATTACAGACCTGTTAGTATTCTTCCTGTTTTGAGCAAAGTTTTGGAGCGACAATTAGTTAGTCAAATCAATCTGTATCTTAGCAATAAAGGTTTACTATCACCATTTCAATCAGGTTTTAGAGCTGGGCATAGTTGTTCGACTGCCATGCTAAAAATTGTGGATGATCTAAGGATAGCTTTTGATAAAAATCGCATATCGTTGTTGTGTCTGCTTGATTTCTCGAAAGCGTTCGACACCGTCAATCATAAGCTGCTGTGTAAAAAATTGGAAACCTACTTCAACTTTAGTAGCAGTGCGGTAAAGCTTATTGCTGACTATCTTTCAGGCAGAAAACAATGCTGCAGAGTGGCGAACAAGTTTTGTAGTCTTGAGGGAGTTCCGAAGGGGGTTCCCCAGGGATCAATTTTAGGACCGCTGCTATTTTCGTTATTCGTTAATGATGTCTTCATGGTATGTAATTTCGCAACTATGCATGCGTATGCGGATGACTTGCAGCTGTATTGTTCGGGAGCTTTGAAAACAGTAGGTGAGCTGGCGGAGAAACTTAATTCAGATTTATCGAGAATTAGCTGCTGGGCAAGTAAGAACGGTCTTTCAATTAATGCAGCTAAATCAAAGGTTCTGCCAGTGCTTAGGGGTAGGAATATTCAGTTAAATGATCTTATTCCCCCAATTCTAATTGGCAACGATCAAATTGAGGTCGTTAGTACTGTAAAGAACCTAGGTTTCGTTATTAACACGAATTTGACTTCTCTTGATCATGTGGACTATTCTGTTTCTAGGATTTATAAAGTTCTCTTTGCCTTAAGGCTCTCCTCTGCTGTTACGCCAGAGGCGATACGTGTGAACTTAGTTAAGCAGCTTGTTTTTCCTCAAATTACCTATTTTTGCTGTGTCTATAGTCAGTTGAGCTATAATTCTGAGTATAAGCTGCGCATTGTGTTTAATAATGCTGTGAGGTATGCATATGGTTTGTGCTACGCGGATCATATAAGTGATTGGTGTAGGAAGCTACTGGGATGCTCATTGGTTGACTATTATAACTTATATCAGCTAACATTTTTAGGGAGTCTAATGCGAAAGAAGGTTCCATCATATCTCTATGACAAGTTGAACTTCTGTCAGTCTGCTAGAACTCGTCAGTTTTTACTGCCCTATCATAATTATCTAACCACAAGTAGACTTTTCTTTGTCAATGCCATTAGGTTATTTAATTCACTACCCATTGGATTAAGAAGCATTGCTAGCTGTATCAGTTTTAAGAGGGCCATAGCCGGATATTTCAAACGATAATCTAACTTCACTTCTTTCTTAATTCATATTCTCCCTTACATGTCGTATTTCTAATTTCTTTTTTCTTTTTGTTTTTGTATATCCACTGCACAATTGCAAATTTTTAAATTTATTATTATTATACTTTTTTCTTTTTTTATGATTTACAAGTATAAGGATTTAATTAATTCCCTGTTTATTTTATTTAACTGAGTTCTATAATTTCGCTGTGTACTATATAAGTCATGCTTAGTGTACAAATATATGGAAAATATGAAATAAATAAATAAAATAAATAAATAAAATAAATAAATAAAATAATTACTTGAGCTCAGAACACCAGTGTCCATAAATGTTGCCAAGGATAATCAGTCACTGATTGCGAAATGTTTTGGACAAATTTGTGGAGTGAGCAATCACGGTATTGAATTATTAATAAAGGATGTGTTGTATGTTCCAGAATTACGTGATAATTTGCTCTCTGTTCGCAAACTTACTAATAGTGGAATTAAAGTAATATTTTGCAAAAAAGAAGTAAATTCAATCAAAGATGGTCAAAGAATTGCCACAGCGTACTTACGAGGAGGATTGTTTGAAATAGATATAGATTTATATCAGAAGAATGCTTACGAATGCAATTCTGATAAGGTGAAACTATGGCATAAGCGTTTTGGGCATATTAGTCAACAAGCATTTAATGATTTGATAAAAAATAATTTGGCAAAGGGATTAGATGTTAAAACCGAAGCTTTTAGTTTTTGTGATGTTTGTGTTCAAGGTAAACAAACGCGTGATCCATAAAGGTACCCGAGACGAGTCTAAAAGAGTTCTTGAAGGAATACATTCTGATGTATGTGGGCCGATGGATCCTGTTGCTTGGAATGGTTCAAAATACATTGTATCCTTTATCGATGACTTTACACATTTTAGATATAACAAGATATATACAATTAAGAAAAAATCTGAAGTCTTCTCTGTAATGAAAGAATATGAAGCAATGGTAAGCGCAAAATTTGGATGTTTAATTTCAAAGCTGACAATTGACAACGGAGGAGAGTACATTTCAGCATGTCAAGATAAGTGGTATAAAGAAAAAGGAATTTCTGTAGAAATGACAGTACCATATACACCGCAACAAAACGGTGTTGCAGAGCGATTTAACAGAACACTGATTGAAAAAGTAAGGACAATGTTACTGGAAAGTAATGTACCGAAGCGACTTTGGTGTGAAGCAGCGTCTACTTCAGTATATTTAATTAATAGAAGTCCCACGAAATCCCTCAAAAATAAAAGCACTCCAGCAGAAATGTGGTATGGTACCAAACATGATCTTAATAAATTGCGAGTTTTTGGCTGTAAGGCATTTGCGTGGATACCTAGTCAATGCAGAAAGAAGCTGGATGCTAAAAGTTCAATATCTGTGATGGTTGGATATGCTTCGGGACCATATAGACTATGGGATCTACAGAAGCATAAAGTTTTTCTAGCACGTGATGTAAAATTTGATGAAAATTCTTTTCCGTTTCAAACACTGGAAATAGAAAAATCAAAGTTAAATTGTGGAGATATATATATTAAATACAGTAATGAGCAAGAAGGGGATAATTATGGAGACGTACTCATTCCTAATGAAAATCAAACAACTAGGGACTTAGCTCAAGACTCTTCGGATGATGTAGTAATTAATGAAGAATTTCAAGACGCTTTTGAATTACCATCGGAAAACAGTAACGGTAACTCACATGATGAAATTCCAAGACGAAGTGAACGATAAAGAAGAGCTCCAAGCAAGTTTCTTGATTACTTCACTGGTTATGAAGCGATCTCGAATACTTGTTGTTTCATAAATACTCCAGAAACATACTCACAAGTTAGTGGTAGAAGTGCTGAAGTGAAATGGAAGAAGGCAATTGATGAAGAACTGTCTTCACTACGTAAAAATGAAGTATGGAAGATTGTTGATAAACCTAAAGAAAATGAAAATGGGCTTCCTACTAGATACAAAGCTAGACTGGTAGTGAAAGGTTTTTTGCAAAAAGCTGGTGTAGATTATAATGAAATATACGCACCAGTGGCCAAGTTAACAACTATAAGAGTTGTCTTAGCGGTTGGAATTAACAAAGGTTTTCTTTTTCATCAACTTGATGTGAAGACAGCTTTCTTGCATGGTGAGTTAAGGGAAAAAATTTATATTGAAATACCTGAAGGTGTAACTGCTCAAGATGGTAAAGCATGCAAGTTGTTAAAATCTCTTTATGGTTTGAAGCAAGCACCTAGGTGCTGGAATGAAAAATTTAACGAGTATCTAATAAAACTTGGCTTTATCAGATCGAAACATGATTACTGCTTATACACATTTGTTAGAAAATAAATTTATGTGGCAACACGAATCCTCATACTATCTGTTATTTTCCTTATATCCTATGTACTTACATATACACATTTTTATACTACCAGTCTGAAATAAATTGTATTACAGAGCGGACGTGTTTGTACTCAAATTTTTCCCGTTTAGTCCGACAATAGGTTATGGGCCCAGGCCACGTGTTTTTTTTTTTAATTCTCCACGGGTATTAAGTAATAATAAAAAATGAACTCTATATTTAACATCGAGAAACTCGACGAGAAAAAAAAATATTGCAAGATGAATTGGAAATTTAATAAAGAAATTAGAATTGAAATTAACTCACCATTAACAATTATGTAAAATCAAAATTAAACTCAACGAATTGAATTTGATAGGGAAAAAAAAAAAAAAAAAAATTACAGCTAAAATTAAACCGAATTAATTTAAGCGAAATGTAAAATTAAGCGCCGAAAATTGAGAAGTAGAAAATAACCAAATCAGCATAAAAATTAGAAGAAGTTTGAATTGAGATAAAGAGAGAGAAAAAAAAAAATTTTCCTAAAAGTAACTAAGCGGATTAACCGTCAGAAAAAAAAAATAAGAAAGATAATATCAACTAACCGTTAAGTTAAATCGTGAGTTGAACCAATGGTTTAAATTAAATTAAATCGAATGGCGAGACAAAAAAAAAAAACTTAAGGAAAATCAAATTTTTGACCTAAAGTAAGAAAATTTAAGTACAGGTAAACTGTATAATAACTTAAAAAAAATATATAAGAAGTGCACTTTACGCCTTCACTGATCAACCACAAAAAAAAATTAATGATTGAAACCAAAACCCGTCAATAATCGGAATAAACGCAAAATAGCTCGCAAAACGAATTACGACGAAGGTGGATATTTTAATGCAAAAAAAATAAGAAAAGATAAATTCAAAAGAAAAGGTTTAACAGGTGGTAAAGCAGCGGCTCCACTCAACCAGACGACACTATCACTCTCATTCAATCCCTCCATTTTCCTCAGGCTTAAAAAAAAACTTTTCATTGTCCACTCCAACTTGCACCGATCACGAGTGGTGTTCAGTAGCAACCACTAGAGGAAAAATAAAAAAAAATTGTTAAGGTGAGCGCCATCCAACGAGTCACCAATGATCAACGCAATTGAGGTGAAATTTTCAATTGAATGAGGCTACACTATACCACAAAATTTGTAACAAAAAAAAAAAACTTTAACTAATTTGGGAATTTCTGATGAGTTGCTAAACGACCATTAAATTCATGAAACAAAATCTCGAACCAGAAGATTCCTTCGTTTTAAAGGTATTATATATCAAAAGTCTAAACAAGGGGTCTTCTTCCTCGGCGGAATAACTAAAAGCAAGCAATCGCTCGAAGAGCTGATTCAGCGGTACGCACCGAACACTAATATTCAATAGCGTAAGTCCAGCGAGAATCGACAGAAAACCGAAAGAACTTGCAAAAAAAAAATTTTATTTTGATCTAAAACAAACATTAACAGTTGCTACTAAAGTTTGGGCACCACTGTACAGGGACTCTCAAACATTTCGGACGGACAAAAAAAAAATAATACTTATACAGTGGGCCCCACGTTGGGCACCATTTTGGAACGTTAGGGGGTGTGGGTCCGCGGTAAACTAAATTTACAACAACAAGAAAAATAAAAAAAAAAAAAAATCACAAACGAAGATACGACCACTGTCGGGGCAGCTCAGCTCGTCCGGCCGTGCTCAGGGAAAGTGGGGGGGGGGGGGGGGGGGGGTCTTCAACAACCCCGACAGCGTCTTGAAACCCCAGTTACAAAAAAAAAGAAAGGAGCTGAGGCTTACTGTGGCTATACTGCCAAGAACAAGACCGATAACCGAAAATTCGCACGACGACATCACCTCGAGATCGATACTAAGCTGGTGGCAAAAAAGAATCAAAAAAAAAAAAGCAATATGACGCTGAAAGAGAGGTGGGAGAGAGATGAGAGGAGTAGAGGGGGGGAGGAGTTGATGTTTTTTTTTTCCTCCCCCTGTCTATACCCGCCCTTCCATGGTTGGCGCGTTGGAAATTTGTGCGCCAACCCCTTTTAATGTGTCGCCTGGCCGCGCGGAGTGAAACCGCTAACTCACCTGTTAACATAGGAAAATGTTTAATCCATTGTCTAGCAAAAGTATAATTAAGTTTCAATACATATCAATTAATTTATTATACAGACTTTCATGAGTTTGAACAATCCCAACAGAAGCTAAATATAATCATTCATAAGGGTGTACATATTACATAATGCGAAAAGAGGGAAAAAAAAAAATATATATTTTACTTGGCGTAGTATGTAAATGAAATAATAATGACGTCATTAAGGGAAGCGCTTGTAACCACTTGCAAATGTTTACAAAAAATAAATCCCAAAAAAAAATCTTAAGAACACATACAAGGAATTTACAGCAGCGTACTTATGTATATGAACAGCGGCTTGTATATAACGCAAAGGTTTAACTTAAACTTTAGTTAGGCTAAATACAATTACTGTTGGATTATGTGCATATTTACTATATAAAGGACCCAATAGAGTCGGGTTGTATTTTCTCTTTTGTTGTACTTAATCATTATAATACTATTTAACTACTGTAGTTGTTCATAATTTTCAAATCACACAATTGACAACAGGAAATATGCGTATAATATGCATCTTTGCATATTACGCACTAATGTTGAATGTTGAAAGTAGAATGATGACAATAACAATAATAATAATGAACTCATATCAATAATAATACGCCAAAAGAAATTGTTTGAGGTTCTATTAACCTATTTAGGAATAATTACTAATGAGTTAGTTAATTTATATGTATTTTTAACTTGCTGCTTCGGATTTTTCGCCAGTTTCACTCTGCATTCGCTCTTTACTTGATTTATTGTTGTTGCTCCCGCGAATTGATTCCTCATTTTTCGTTACGTTTCTTCATATTGTTGCAGTTGTTGTTGTTGTTATTGTTGTGGTTCTTTCGCTTTCTTACACTTGAAATCGTTTTAAATCCTTTCTACTTTGTATTGAACAGTTTTTCTTCAATTAAGTTTTAATGCTGTTTCATTTTGGCTTGTTTTTACTTCAGTTGTAATTTTCGTGCTTCTGCATTTCTCTTCGGTTTTACTTGAGTTAACCACTTCAACAGCGGCTTCTTTAAAACAAACATAATACACTTCAAACGCGTCTTTTTTTTTCAAGCTCCTTTTAACACTGGTTCACTATAATTTTTCATTGGGTTTATTTTATTTTTTTTTTTCTACCTTTGTAATTTACAAATTTTAATTTAAGAATTCATTGATTTCGAGTGGGTAACTGATAACGCGTTGTTGTCCAAAATCGCCAAATTTCTTTTGCTCTTTTATTTTCGAATAACTGTGTTTATCGCGTTTCCTAATGCAAATATCAAAATATATTACCACCACATTTTCCATGCGTATTCACGTTTTTACATTTATTTAAACGAGTTTGCGTTTATATGTATTTATGTGTGTGTGTGTTTAGTTCAGTCATCAGTTTTGCATGATTTTCTGCATGTGTTAAATAAGCAGTAATTATTTTGCGCTGCACGAATTCATTTTAAATACACAAAAACAATATCAGCAAAAACCTTTTTTTTTGCTCATCAATATTCACAATTTCATTTGTCTACATCTTTTCGTTTATAAAGTGGCTTGAAATTTTATTTTTTTTCCGATTTTTCTAAAGTTTCTAAACCATTTTCTATTTTTCCTTTTAATATCGTTTTGTTTCATTTCTGGATTTTTAATTTCTGTTAACCTCTGTCACTCGCTCACATTCTATTTTTTTTTTTTTTCCTTTCTTTCGAAAATTATTCTAGATTTTCCCGTTAATTTTTCCTCACACGTTTTTCCCACACCGAGCTAGCAACTGACTGAACGGCCCTTCTTCCGATCGCAGCTTGAACTCAACTTGTAGTATTTTATTTCGCACAACGTTAGAAGTTAATTTTTTTAATCCACTTTAAAATCGAGTAGAAAAACTGTTCAATTTTTCTTTATCATTGAAGTCTTTGCAGCAACAAACCGATGACTGTTTCTTTTTCCTTTTTTTTTTTTTTTTGTTAAAGAAATAAGCGCACTGCAAAAAAAAAAACCTCGACACTCAAAGCTTCAAAAGCCTTTTCGAGTATTTTCTCAGTGGTTGAAGTTTATTGCGTATTTTTCTTTTTTATACCGCGATGGATTTTTAAAGAGACGAACGTTAAATTATTGAATAAAATGAATGTTTTCAGGAAAATTGTTGCTTCCTTTTTTTTTTGTTTGTCTGTTTGATTGTTTGTTAGAAAAAAAAATAAACGTAAATTTCTGTTCTGCTCAGTTGCAATTTGAAATGGCGACTGACTGTTTTTCAAACCACGCTTTGCTTCGAGGCGACAGAAAGCAAACTGGTTTGCCTCGCTCATTCCAGTCGCCGCCGCTGCGCCGCTGCGCCGCTAGCGACATCTCACTCCCTCTCACCATGATCGGCATTCATTGCTAGTCCCGTAGGATGGCGTGATGTAAAGTTCATAGAAAAAAAATTCTTCTAGAAACTTCGATCACGCCACTTTGCGGGACTACTCTCTCCGTCGTCATGATGTAAAGAGGAGATGCCGATAACCGCATTGCGGCAACGATCTGGAATGAGCGGAGCACTGTCCGCTCACTCTCTGCGCTCCGACACAGAGCGTGGTCCTCGACACACCTCACAGATTTTTGTCTACTTTTACCATTTCTTTTCTCCATGTTACTAAATTGAAACGAAACTCCTTTTCTGCTTTTTACCTTTAAAAAGATGTGCTAGGTCAAACTAAGTTCAAAACGCTAGCCTTTTAACAGTAATAGCTTCAGCTTAACGATATAAAAGTATAAGAATATGAACATGAGTGAACTTGAAGAAAATGCATGTGATACACATGTTCTAAGCGTAAGTTGGCATCTTTCAAAGACAATTTTTTTTGATAAAAACGTGTTTAACTAAAAAACTCAATTACTAACCTTTAAAAGCATTCAGCATGTCTAAAAATCCATTTTGACAGCATTGTTTCCATATCAGAATACGCACAATTTTCTGTTGCTGCCGAATTTTGCATTTCTATAAACTCTTATGTATATACTATTGGAATAATCGCAATCTTACATGAATCATTATTAAATTATAATACTGTATAATAACTTGCTTATTTCAATTGTTTTGGAATTGAATATATATTTGAATTGTTGTTTGCTGTCATTTAAAAAAATCATTAATAGAATAATAGAAAATTATTGTTGTTCAGATCGTCTTGAGAATTGCTGTATATTGTTTTTCAAATAAAACTGAAAAGTTCTTTTGTTAATTCTTTCGAAGCTGTTTGCATTATTAGAAGATTATAACAGGTTATGGGCGACATAAGGGAATCATCTAATGGAGTACCGCAGTTTAACGGCAGCGGATTTGATCAGTGGCAGTTCCGGGTGAAAACACATCTGGATGCTCTCAACTTGGTGGATGTTCTAACAGACGACCCACCAACAGAAGCAACAGCTAAGATTGAATTTTTGAAGAAGGATAAAAGAGCGAAAGATCGGTTGGTAAATTTTATTCACAATGATTATGGAAGCTATGTTCAAGACAAAAGTTCAGCAAAGGAAATGTGGCTGAGTTTGCAATCAGTATTTGCAAAGAAATCTATTGTTAGTCAATTATTAGTGCGCAAGGAGCTAACAAAACTTCGCATGAAGGATGGCGACACAATAGTAAAACATTTAATGAAATTTGATAAGCTGATTAGACAGCTTAAGATTTCTGGAGCTACAATGGAGGATAGTGACTTGTTGGCGCAACTTTTTCTAACCTGAAAAATTTGATCCACTTGTTACCGCACTGCAAAACATGGATGATAAGAAATTAACGCTTGAGCTAGTAAAAGAAAGATTAATATCTGAAGAAACAAAGTTGTCTGATCGCCAAGTGGAAGAAGTGTCAGAAAAGATGGCATTTTCTGGTAAGAAGCAATTTAAGAAACCTTTTAAATTTCAAGGTAAGTGCTTCAAATGTAATAAGTTTGGTCACAAAGCTAAATTTTGTCGGCAATATGATGCGCGAAGTGCCGTAGAGAAAAATACAAAAGTCTGTTTTATGGCTGATAGCACCAAACAGAATATGAAAAAGTCAAAATTATCTTTTAAATTGGATTCTGGCGCTAGTGATCACATGGTTAATGAAAACTGGTATTTCTCCCAGTGAGAGTCAGTGAGTTTGATGTGCTGCGACTAGACGTGTTTGTTATCGGCTCTGCGATTTAATTAAATTTCCGTGAGTGTATCGCTTCGTAATCGAAATAAAGCAGTCAATTGTACTCATCTTGGATGCTTGTAATTGAATTGATTTTCGTAGTTGCAATATCGCGCTTCTATCAGCCCAATTATTTATTTAATTAATTGTGTTATTTTGTTCGCTGTATTAAGAAGACATGCCGTTAGAAACAAGAAGAGCATCCCGCAAGCCTCTCTTATCAACCGACTCACCAAACAGCATTCTCATGAGTTCTTCTTCACCCGCTGGTACTTTCCAGGAGAGATTAAGAGAGTTTAAAAAAGAAATAATTGCCACCATAACGAAGGCCATGACCAGTTTGAAGAGAAGGTTTTGGAGCGAATTAGTGTTATTGCTGCAGATGTTTCACACATTAAAGCTGAAGTTGGAGCTCTCTCAAAAAGGGTTGCCGATGTTGAAAAAACGTGCAGCGAACTCACCATTCTTAAAGGTGATGTAAAATTATTTCGTGAGGAGATAAACAAATATGAGAGTCAGTCAATTGCGACGGACTTCATAATTAGAGGTTTACCAAAGATTGAGAATGAAGGATTGACGGGTATTTTAACTAAGTTTTTTGCTACCATTCAACTTCAGAAGCCAGTCATTTGTGATGCTTTCGCAATTAACCAAAGGGATGGCAATAATAGCTCCAGTCTTAATAATAAACATCTGATTGTTGTGAAACTAGCATCGCCTCTTGAGCGGATTAAAATGTTTAAGGCAATTGCTGTTTTTCGTAAAAGAGAGAGAAATACACTATTGTTATTTGCCAGTGGATATATTACGGTGGAAGCTCTATTTAAATCTAATTTTTCCTATTTTTCATCTTTTTGTACTATTTCTTCATCTTCCTATGTCATTTCTCATACTTTTAATATTGCTTTCTATGTTTCTGATGTTTGGTTGTGGTGTTCTGTGGCTGATCGTGAGCTTGCTAATGGCTGATGGGCGTGTGATACCTAATGGTTTTGGCTATGATATACATAAGTCGTTGGTCAATATTCTATGTGGTGCACGAAAGGGACTAAAAGTGTTTCACTTTAATTCACGCAGTTTGAAAGGCTTGAAGTTGGACCACGTGAGATATATTTTTGAAAATTCAGCCGCTGATATTTTATGTGTAACGGAAACGTGGTTCAATTGTATGATTCCTGATGATTACTATGATATTCAAGGTTTCAATGTCTTCAGAAATGATAGAGTGAACAGGATTGGAGGTGGGGTTGCAGTTTATATAAGGGACAGCATGAATGCCAAGTTACTGAATAAGAGTGAAAATCTTCCGGTAGAATTTTTGAATATTGAGTTAGTGATAAACAGGTGTAAAGTATTGGTATCCTGTGTTTACAAACCTGCACGTAATAATAGCCTCGATGCTTATTTTGCTGACTTATGCAGTAGGGTTATAGACTTTGATTACCACGTTGTGTGTGGTGACTTCAATGTTGATTTGCTGACCAGTGATAAAGCTACACTTGATTTGAAGAGGCACACTGCATCAGCTGGCTTGGCTGTTGTTAATTATTTCTATCCAACGCGTTTTGGGCAGCATTCATCACCTAGTCTGCTTGATATTATGCTCACGTCTGATAATAGTCTTGTTACACTTTTTGATCAATTCTCATTTATTTCGGATCACGATTTGATTTTTTGCATTTGTGATATCAATACAGTAGTGAATGTTGAGAACTTCATTACGATCAGGGACTACAAAGCTATTAATCTAGAGTGTCTTTATGGTGATCTCTCCTTGGTAGATTGGAGTGCTTGTAGGTATTTTGTATCTGCGCAGGAAAAGCTCTCATGGCTTATGAATGTAGTGACAACTTTATTCGAAAGACATGTACCACTGAAGATAGTTAAGGCCAGAAGTAGGTCTTGTCCGTGGTTTAATAGTAGAATACTTGCTGACATTAAGAAAAGGAATGTCCTACATTCAAGGTGGAAAAGATGCCGTTCATCTGAAAACTGGAACACATACAGACTGTTCAGAAACCATGTCAACTCTTTAATTCGTTCTGAAAAATGTAAATTTTACTCAGGGAAATTAAACTCAAATCTCTCCTCGAAGGAGCTTTGGGCGAATTTGAGAAAATTTGGTGTAGTGTGCAAGAAATCAAAAAAATGTGATCTATGTCCTAATGAGCTGAACAAATTCTTTTTAACGCAAAGTGTGCAAAGCGGCTCAATGAACGCTTCTGAAACTCTCTTAAATATCCCGCTGTCGTCGGATGAGCCATTTAGTTTTACTGCTGTTGGTGTAGAAGAAGTAGCGAAGACTGTAATGGGTATCAAGACAAATGCAGCAGGTCTTGATGGCCTGGCTATACGGTTTGTTAAGACTATTCTTCCTTTTCTTTTAAAGCCGTTGACGTTCATAATAAATAACTGTATCACTAGCTCCTGTTTTCCTGATTCATGGAAGATGGCGGTGGTGATTCCAATTGCAAAGTCTAATTGTGCTTGTAGTCCGAAGGATTACAGACCTGTTAGTATTCTTCCTGTTTTGAGCAAAGTTTTGGAGCGACAATTAGTTAGTCAAATCAATCTGTATCTTAGCAATAAAGGTTTACTATCACCATTTCAATCAGGTTTTAGAGCTGGGCATAGTTGTTCGACTGCCATGCTAAAAATTGTGGATGATCTAAGGATAGCTTTTGATAAAAATCGCATATCGTTGTTGTGTCTGCTTGATTTCTCGAAAGCGTTCGACACCGTCAATCATAAGCTGCTGTGTAAAAAATTGGAAACCTACTTCAACTTTAGTAGCAGTGCGGTAAAGCTTATTGCTGACTATCTTTCAGGCAGAAAACAATGCTGCAGAGTGGCGAACAAGTTTTGTAGTCTTGAGGGAGTTCCGAAGGGGGTTCCCCAGGGATCAATTTTAGGACCGCTGCTATTTTCGTTATTCGTTAATGATGTCTTCATGGTATGTAATTTCGCAACTATGCATGCGTATGCGGATGACTTGCAGCTGTATTGTTCGGGAGCTTTGAAAACAGTAGGTGAGCTGGCGGAGAAACTTAATTCAGATTTATCGAGAATTAGCTGCTGGGCAAGTAAGAACGGTCTTTCAATTAATGCAGCTAAATCAAAGGTTCTGCCAGTGCTTAGGGGTAGGAATATTCAGTTAAATGATCTTATTCCCCCAATTCTAATTGGCAACGATCAAATTGAGGTCGTTAGTACTGTAAAGAACCTAGGTTTCGTTATTAACACGAATTTGACTTCTCTTGATCATGTGGACTATTCTGTTTCTAGGATTTATAAAGTTCTCTTTGCCTTAAGGCTCTCCTCTGCTGTTACGCCAGAGGCGATACGTGTGAACTTAGTTAAGCAGCTTGTTTTTCCTCAAATTACCTATTTTTGCTGTGTCTATAGTCAGTTGAGCTATAATTCTGAGTATAAGCTGCGCATTGTGTTTAATAATGCTGTGAGGTATGCATATGGTTTGTGCTACGCGGATCATATAAGTGATTGGTGTAGGAAGCTACTGGGATGCTCATTGGTTGACTATTATAACTTATATCAGCTAACATTTTTAGGGAGTCTAATGCGAAAGAAGGTTCCATCATATCTCTATGACAAGTTGAACTTCTGTCAGTCTGCTAGAACTCGTCAGTTTTTACTGCCCTATCATAATTATCTAACCACAAGTAGACTTTTCTTTGTCAATGCCATTAGGTTATTTAATTCACTACCCATTGGATTAAGAAGCATTGCTAGCTGTATCAGTTTTAAGAGGGCCATAGCCGGATATTTCAAACGATAATCTAACTTCACTTCTTTCTTAATTCATATTCTCCCTTACATGTCGTATTTCTAATTTCTTTTTTCTTTTTGTTTTTGTATATCCACTGCACAATTGCAAATTTTTAAATTTATTATTATTATACTTTTTTCTTTTTTTATGATTTACAAGTATAAGGATTTAATTAATTCCCTGTTTATTTTATTTAACTGAGTTCTATAATTTCGCTGTGTACTATATAAGTCATGCTTAGTGTACAAATATATGGAAAATATGAAATAAATAAATAAAATAAATAAATAAAATAAATAAATAAAATAATTACTTGAGCTCAGAACACCAGTGTCCATAAATGTTGCCAAGGATAATCAGTCACTGATTGCGAAATGTTTTGGACAAATTTGTGGAGTGAGCAATCACGGTATTGAATTATTAATAAAGGATGTGTTGTATGTTCCAGAATTACGTGATAATTTGCTCTCTGTTCGCAAACTTACTAATAGTGGAATTAAAGTAATATTTTGCAAAAAAGAAGTAAATTCAATCAAAGATGGTCAAAGAATTGCCACAGCGTACTTACGAGGAGGATTGTTTGAAATAGATATAGATTTATATCAGAAGAATGCTTACGAATGCAATTCTGATAAGGTGAAACTATGGCATAAGCGTTTTGGGCATATTAGTCAACAAGCATTTAATGATTTGATAAAAAATAATTTGGCAAAGGGATTAGATGTTAAAACCGAAGCTTTTAGTTTTTGTGATGTTTGTGTTCAAGGTAAACAAACGCGTGATCCATAAAGGTACCCGAGACGAGTCTAAAAGAGTTCTTGAAGGAATACATTCTGATGTATGTGGGCCGATGGATCCTGTTGCTTGGAATGGTTCAAAATACATTGTATCCTTTATCGATGACTTTACACATTTTAGATATAACAAGATATATACAATTAAGAAAAAATCTGAAGTCTTCTCTGTAATGAAAGAATATGAAGCAATGGTAAGCGCAAAATTTGGATGTTTAATTTCAAAGCTGACAATTGACAACGGAGGAGAGTACATTTCAGCATGTCAAGATAAGTGGTATAAAGAAAAAGGAATTTCTGTAGAAATGACAGTACCATATACACCGCAACAAAACGGTGTTGCAGAGCGATTTAACAGAACACTGATTGAAAAAGTAAGGACAATGTTACTGGAAAGTAATGTACCGAAGCGACTTTGGTGTGAAGCAGCGTCTACTTCAGTATATTTAATTAATAGAAGTCCCACGAAATCCCTCAAAAATAAAAGCACTCCAGCAGAAATGTGGTATGGTACCAAACATGATCTTAATAAATTGCGAGTTTTTGGCTGTAAGGCATTTGCGTGGATACCTAGTCAATGCAGAAAGAAGCTGGATGCTAAAAGTTCAATATCTGTGATGGTTGGATATGCTTCGGGACCATATAGACTATGGGATCTACAGAAGCATAAAGTTTTTCTAGCACGTGATGTAAAATTTGATGAAAATTCTTTTCCGTTTCAAACACTGGAAATAGAAAAATCAAAGTTAAATTGTGGAGATATATATATTAAATACAGTAATGAGCAAGAAGGGGATAATTATGGAGACGTACTCATTCCTAATGAAAATCAAACAACTAGGGACTTAGCTCAAGACTCTTCGGATGATGTAGTAATTAATGAAGAATTTCAAGACGCTTTTGAATTACCATCGGAAAACAGTAACGGTAACTCACATGATGAAATTCCAAGACGAAGTGAACGATAAAGAAGAGCTCCAAGCAAGTTTCTTGATTACTTCACTGGTTATGAAGCGATCTCGAATACTTGTTGTTTCATAAATACTCCAGAAACATACTCACAAGTTAGTGGTAGAAGTGCTGAAGTGAAATGGAAGAAGGCAATTGATGAAGAACTGTCTTCACTACGTAAAAATGAAGTATGGAAGATTGTTGATAAACCTAAAGAAAATGAAAATGGGCTTCCTACTAGATACAAAGCTAGACTGGTAGTGAAAGGTTTTTTGCAAAAAGCTGGTGTAGATTATAATGAAATATACGCACCAGTGGCCAAGTTAACAACTATAAGAGTTGTCTTAGCGGTTGGAATTAACAAAGGTTTTCTTTTTCATCAACTTGATGTGAAGACAGCTTTCTTGCATGGTGAGTTAAGGGAAAAAATTTATATTGAAATACCTGAAGGTGTAACTGCTCAAGATGGTAAAGCATGCAAGTTGTTAAAATCTCTTTATGGTTTGAAGCAAGCACCTAGGTGCTGGAATGAAAAATTTAACGAGTATCTAATAAAACTTGGCTTTATCAGATCGAAACATGATTACTGCTTATACACATTTGTTAGAAAATAAATTTATGTGGCAACACGAATCCTCATACTATCTGTTATTTTCCTTATATCCTATGTACTTACATATACACATTTTTATACTACCAGTCTGAAATAAATTGTATTACAGAGCGGACGTGTTTGTACTCAAATTTTTCCCGTTTAGTCCGACAATAGGTTATGGGCCCAGGCCACGTGTTTTTTTTTTTAATTCTCCACGGGTATTAAGTAATAATAAAAAATGAACTCTATATTTAACATCGAGAAACTCGACGACACGAATTATGATACCTGGGTTATTCAGATGCGCAGCGTGTTGATGCACAGTGAATTGTGGGGTTACGCGAATGGAAAAACGGTGAAAACGGAGGGAATGACGCCCGAGCAAGCCGAGCGTTGGTGCGCCGGCGACGAAAAGACTCTTGCAACGATATGTTTGAGCGTAAAACCGACGCAGTTACTACATATAAAACATTGCAAATCAGCAGCAGAGACGTGGAAAAATTTGGAAGAAATATATCATCCGAGCGGCCCAATGCGGGTGGTTTCTTTATACAAGAAGTTGCTTAATTTAAAAATGATGCAGGTAGAAACCGCTGCTACCTATTTGAATAAATTTTCCGACCTTGTGGAGAAATTGGCTGAGGTGGAAATCCAAATGTCAGACAAATTATTGTCAGTAATTTTATTGTCCAGTTTACCGCCAGAATATGAAAATTTTGTAATTGCTGTAGAAGCAAGAGATTCATTGCCGAGTCTAAGTGCGCTCAAGGTGAGAATTTTAGAAGAAAGTGAACGCAGAGGCCTAAAAACCAGCGAAGCACTCGAAGACGACAAATGTGTCGAACAGCAAGCATTTGTAGCTCATTCTATGAAACCAAAAAATGAACGCGACAAAAATAACGGCAAGCCGAAAGACAAAATCAATATTAAATGCTTTAAGTGCGGACAGCGCGGGCATTTCGCTAGTAAGTGTTTTGCAAAAACAAAGAACAAATTTAACGGGATTAGATACGACAAAACTGATGAAACGAAACAACAATACTCCTATGCAATGTTAGCGGCAACAAACACACAAGTTTTTAATCGCTTTATGTGGTGTTTAGATAGCGGTGCGACAGCTCATATGTGTAATGAGAAAAGCTTATTCTCCTCTTTTCGAGATCACAACGAGAGAGTAGTGCTAGCAGGAGGCACTTTCATTGTCGCTAAAGGCATAGGACAGGTTAGAATTGAATCACAAGGGAATGAAATCACGCTGCGAAATGTATTATACATTCCTGAACTGCAAGGTAACTTTATGTCTATAAGCAGAGCGGTGGAGAGCGGACTCTTCACACATTTTGACAACAGTTATGCGCGTATAATAGACAAACAAGGAAAAGTGGTTGTCGAAGCACAGAAAATAAACCAGTTGTTTTTGTTTTACAACTCAATAAATGCATGTGCTAGTGGTACAGCAACGTCAAGTGAAGCAATGAAATTACATTATAGATTTGGTCATTTAAACTTCGATTCTCTAAGAGAATTAATAAACAATCAATTGGTGCGTGGAGTTAACTCAATTAGTATAAATAAGAATGTGAAATGTTTAAGCTGCATGACTTGCAAAATACATACATTGCCATTTGCGGGTGGCGGAAAAACTTCCAAATCAGTGTTAGAAGTAATCCACACTGACGTTTGTGGACCGTTCCCAACGCAATCATTAGGGGGCAGTAAATACTTCCTTACATTTATTGACGATTTTTCTAAAAAAATATTTGTCTACTTCCTGAAAAATAAGAGCGAAGTTTTCAATAAATTTGTCGAATTCATGAACATGGTTGAGCGCGCGACAGAGAAGCGCATAAAAGTAGTCAGAAGTGACAACGGTCGTGAATTCGTTAATACGGATTTCGATAATTTTTTTAAAAAACATGGAATACGACGACAACTTACAACACCGTATACACCGCAGCAAAACGGCGTCGCCGAAAGAGCGAATAGAACCATTGTTGAAATGGCACGGACCATGTTATCGCACTCCGGTTTAGGAGAGTTCCTGTGGGCAGAGGCGGTTGCAACTGCGGTTTACATACGCAACAGATCACCAAACAAGTCGCTAACAGACATGACTCCATACGAAGCATGGACAGGTAATAAGCCAGCGGTTGCTCATTTGCGAGTTTTTGGATCCATTGCAGTTACCTTAGATAAAACATCAAAAAGAAAATTTAAGCCAAAAGGCAAGCCTATGAAAATGGTTGGTTATTCACGTACGTCTAAGGCTTACCGGTTGTATGACGAAGAATCGCGTAAAGTGGTGGAAAGCCGTGATGTTCTGTTTGATGAAAATATGGCAACAATGCTTGACGACAGTGATAGATTTGTAATGTTGAGCGAACCTCATAATGGAAAAACGACAGCTGAAGTAAAAGTAACAGAATTGCCTACTACTTCAACTGAGACACAAAACTGCAGTAAAAGTATCTCGAGCAGCTCAGAAGATGAGGTGGATAGCTTCGAGTCGGCAAAATCATCAGAAAGCGGTAAGGAGGAGCGCGAAGAGTTCCCAATTTTTGCAAGAGGCAGGCCGAAGATCATACGAGAAGGGAAGGTCGGTCGACCAAGAAAACAGAAAAATACATTGAACTTAATTTTAAGGACATCAGATGTGAGTATCCCAATATCCTTTCATGATGCGTTACGTGACACTCACTCGGCAAAGTGGAAAAATGCTATGGCAGCTGAATATAATTCACTGATAAAAAATAAGACTTGGACTGTTGAAAACCTACCGCCAGGAAAGAGAGCAATTGGATGCAAATGGGTGTATAATATAAAAGGGAATAAAACCGGAGAAGTAGAACGTTTCAAGGCGAGGTTAGTAGCAAAAGGTTGCAGCCAGCAATATGGAATAAACTTCTTCGAAACGTACTCTCCGGTGGTGCGCTACTCCACGATAAGGATGATTGTCGCTTTGGCCGTTGAACATGAGCTCCATATCCATCAAATGGATGTTTCGACAGCGTACCTTCATAGTGAATTGCACGAAGAAATATTCATGAAGCAGCCAGAAGGTTTTGTTGACCCTGAGAATCCAGAATTGGTGTTGAAACTTACGAAGTCAATTTATGGCCTGAAGCAGTCGGGACGAGAATGGAATCACACGCTCGACTCGGCGTTGAAATCTATCGGATTTATGCCGTGCAAGAGTGATCCGTGCGTTTACACAAGGTGCACAGCAGGCAAGTACAATATAATTGCGATATATGTTGATGATTTGCTCATAGCAAGCTCGGACAAGTCCGAACTTCGTGAGATTAAAAATTCTATCGCAGCTAAATTTGAAGTAGTCGACAAGGGTGTGATGCAACACTTTCTGGGTATAGAAGTGACACGTGAAGGCGAAACAGGTTCCATTACACTAGGCCAGAAACAATTCGTCAGCGAACTCTTAGATCGGGTACAGATGAAGGATTGTCGTCCAGCATCTACCCCTCTGGTTACTGGTTTCCAGGTGAAATGTGCTCATGAGGAATGTGAACGTGTAGATCCAACAGAATATCAATCAATTATCGGGTCGCTGATGTATTTGGCCATAACAACGAGACCAGATATTCTTCATTCCGTGTGCAAGTTGTCGCAACATAACTTCAAACCTTACGTCGAACACCTAAAGGCCGCCAAACAAATAATACGTTATGTCAACAAAACGGCGAGTTTGAAGCTGCATTATCACAAGACGGGACGCCCACTACAAGCTTTTGTCGATGCAGACTGGGGAGGAGATCCAACGGATCGAAAATCCTACACGGGCTTTGTTTTCCTACTCGGTGGTTGCGCGTTTAGTTGGCAATCCAAAAAGCAAAGCAGTGTAGCTTTAAGCAGTGCAGAAGCCGAATACATGGCGCTTTCTGAAGCAGCAAAAGAAGCGATTTATCTCCAGAAACTGTTGAATGAAATGGGTTTTATCGATGCTAAAAAACCAATAGTCATCAATGGTGACAACTTAAGCGCGCAACAACTAGTGAAAAATCCCGTGTTTCATGCGAGAAGCAAGCATGTCGATATTAGATATCATCACATCAGAGATTCGTATGAAGCTAAGTTAATCGAACTGAACTACGTATCTACTAACGATATGGTAGCAGACATACTAACAAAAAACTTAACTAAAGTAAAACATATTAAATTCTTAAAATTGTTAGGCCTTAACTAACCAAAAATTTTGTGTACAGCTTTCTAATAAACATGAATAATGAATTTTATTTTAAACACAATGCTAATATGATTAAAAAGTAATATATTTACTATTTTTGGATTCTTATTGAGGAGGAGTGTTAGAAAATAAATTTATGTGGCAACACGAATCCTCATACTATCTGTTATTTTCCTTATATCCTATGTACTTACATATACACATTTTTATACTACCAGTCTGAAATAAATTGTATTACAGAGCGGACGTGTTTGTACTCAAATTTTTCCCGTTTAGTCCGACAACATTAAATAAAAAGGATGATTTTATGATCTTGGTTATGTATGTGGATGATCTATTGATTGCAGGAAGTAGTCTCGATTCGATCAAACGTTTTAAAAAAAAAATTAAGTGAAAATTTTGAAATGTCCGATTGTGGTGAACTTAAACACTTTTTGGGGATGAAAATTGAATCAGAGGATGGATGTATAAAGCTGTCACAGGAAGTAAATATTCAGAAGATATTGCTGAAGTTTGGGTTGAACGAATGTAATCCAGTAAAAAGCCCTATGGAAAAAGGTTTGCAACTCTTGAAAAAGCAAGATGATGCTATTTTACATAAACCATATAGGGAAATGTTGGGTAGCATAATGTATATTATGATATGCACTAGGCCAGACATTTGTTTTCCGGTTGGATACATGGGTCGATTTCAACAAAATCCTGCGGAAGAACATTGGCAAGCCCTAAAAAGAATACTTAGATATTTGAAAGGAACTAAGTTTACTAAATTAATTTTTAATAAAATAAATACCAGCAAAGTAGTTGTAGGATATGCAGATGCTGACTGGGCAAGTGATACAGTTGCTCGAAAATCAGTAAGTGGTTTTATCTTTCAAGTATATGGTTGCACAGTTTCATGGAGTAGTAAAAAACAAGTTACTGTAGCAGTATCATCGAGTGAATCCGAATACGTGGCATTAAGTACAGCAACAACTGAAGCAATTTGGCTAAGAGGATTATTACAAGATTTAAAACAAATTGATGATGAAGCAATAACAATATTTGAAGATAATAGAGGCTGTATTGGAATGGCGAGTTCAACGGAATCAAAACGGGCTAAGCACATTGATATTAAACATCATTTTATTAGAGACTGCATAGAAAATAAACTCATTAATATTCAATCTATTAACACTCAAGATCAAGTAGCAGATATATGTACAAAAGCAGTGGATGTTATAAAATATAAAAAATTAAGTTTGATGTTAGGGTTGTGCGATTGAGAAGGGGTATTGGAATAATCGCAATCTTACATGAATCATTATTAAATTATACTACTGTATAATAACTTGCTTATTTCAATTGTTTTGTAATTGAATATATATTTGAATTGTTGTTTGCTGTCATTTAAAAAAATCATTAATAGAATAATAGAAAATTATTGTTGTTCAGATCGTCTTGAGAATTGCTGTATATTGTTTTTCAAATAAAACTGAAAAGTTCTTTTGTTAATTCTTTCGAAGCTGTTTGCATTATTAGAAGATTATAACATATACTATATATTTGCACACTTGGGGAACGGCACGATCTTATGAACTCAAGTAGCTGGCGGTCAACTGAAAGCTGCGTAGAATGATTTCCTTACACAAGTAAATATTTATTTTTATTTCTGTTATATATACCTACTTTATTTTTATATATTTATATATAGTATGTATATTTTATACATATACGAATTCAAGAAAATCTGTCTCTAAAGTAGTGGCAAGAATTATCATCTTATAAGTAGTGCTTGACAACATCGCCAATATGTACTCGTGTAAATTGGTAACGGTCTCTTTGTTTTATGTGTTTCTTCAGTAATCTAAGCAAAAACTTTAGGTTAATTTTGCAATGTGAGATTTTAATACAAATATAGCTTATATATTTGAATTTATATATATATATATTTATATATAGATTTATTTATATTTAGATTTATTTAGATTTATTTATATAAAGAATAAGAAGAGGCCGAATCTTGAACAAAAATATTTTCCACTGGTTATCCAGTACTAGATCTTTTTTTCACTCATTGCTGAGTGTTTTCTCTCTTCTATTGCAAATTCTAATGTGTTTTCATTCATCGTCTGAGCATTTCTTTCCTATCCACTACTGAATCGATGATGGATTACTGAATGCTTCGCTCTCTCCACTATCCCTATTACACGTGTTTGTGTGCTTGCACTGATGCTCTGAGAATTCGCCATACCCAGTTCTGAATCGTATGAAGATTTAGGAGTGTTTTGCTTTTTTATTTTGCTTTCGTGCTCTAAGAATTTTTTCTGTCCACTACTACATCGTTTACAGATTGTTGGTGTAATATCATTTCTTCCTACATTTTCCCTATTCGTCTTTTTTTTACTATTGATTCTTTATGGAGCAAATAAAGAGTGTATGTATGTCGAAAGAATATACACATGTGAATACACATCGATAACTTCTTACCTTTGCGATTTGGATATTATTTTGTTTGTGTTTTTCATAATTAGTGGCTTTGTATGGATTTCTGTGTTTGTACATTGGTTTTTGCTTTCTTGTCCATGTAATGTTTCTTGTCCATGTCCTACTGCAATTCTACAATTGGAAATTTGCCGAAGGAGCTTTGGACGACTTTCTTGATCAGTACAATTGTGGGAAACTAAAATTTTTGTAATCACTTTTTTTTCTTTATTAAATCTCACAAAATAAAGAAAATTATAATTAGTCATATCAAAATTGAACTATGTTAATACTTAGCATATTTGCTAGTTTTTAGAGATTAGATATATTCATAATAGTGCTCCTGTAAAAATTTATTTTTTATAGGGCTTTTTGTACCCAGCATGCCGACTCAAATATCGCAAACAAAATTCAGAAAAGCATCAGAAACTCCAGAAATGCTAAAAAATGTTGATGTTCGATTTCAACTACGTGAGAATCCTAGTGGACACATATATTATTGCATATAATATATGAACATGAGTGTGTGGCAACAATGTATGAAGCAAAAAGCAACTATTTGTCTTATCATAATAATAACAACTAGAACCTCCATTTGACTTGTTCGTGTAATATAAAAAGCAGCACTCGATACCATTTCTATTTTTGTTCGAAAATGAAGCCTTACATAAAACGGTAGCACTTGTGAGATATTTTTTGATAATTTAAAATTAAAATTAGGTTCTTTATTAACAAATAAATAATTAATAATTAAATAAATCTACCTTTAATAATTAATAAATTATTATTTATTACTTCAATAATTAATAAATTAGTAATTATTAATTTAATAACTAATAAATTAGTAACTATTAATTTAATAACTGATAAATAAATTTCTTTAGCAATTATAAATTTATTTATTAAAAACTTCGTTACAAAAATTTCTGTCAACCACAAAATTTTTGTTCAAGTCGGCAACTTTTTTCCGTCTTATTTCGAACCGACTAGGTTTTTACGGAATGCATCGACTAAAGATTGATAACTGATAATGTCTGCAAAGCAGGTAAAATACCAACAAATTTATACAGTGACCGCCAGCGACCGACTGCGTCCCGTCTGCGTTTTTGGCAGCGCAGTTTCTTTGAAAACCATCGACGCTGGCGTCAAATACGAAGAAAAACAACGAAAACCATAAAAGAGAATAAACAACTACGGAGCGCCTGTGACACGAGCGAGTATCCGGAATGTGGCTGTTAGTCAATTCAATGACAAGACGTTATGTGGCTGTTATTTCAAATAAAGGACATGCAACAAAATATTAGTTGCTATTAATTTCATCCCTAATAATAATTATTCAAGAAAAAAAAATTAACCCCATGTAGTTAAATTGTTTTTTAGTTTTCAAGTGCTACAATGAATAATAGTGCTATTTTTATTACCGCCGTCTTTTGTAAATTTTCACAAAACAACGTTATTAATGTTTTCTAGTATTTTTAAAAATTTTCAAAATTCCATAATTTGGTTTTTTTCCTCTTTGACGATATGATGAAGTGCTATTTTTTTACCGCAGCTGTATATAAAGCGTGTTTGCAAATTAAAAGGAATTGACGGAGAGGCATTCACGCTCCAATTATGGAGTGTCAAAATATATATAAAAAAAATTCAATGGACATGAATTCGTTGAACTAGAATTTCAATATAATTTAGTCTAACGACAAGGTCGAGATTAATATAAAAATGAGTATATATATAAAAAATGTTTGCAAATTAAAGAAATTGATGGAAGCGTATACATGGAAGGGTGTTATATTATGTCGAATTATATTATTTTAATAATAATATATGATAAGGATAATATACATGTGAAAGTGTATACGAAGAATACATGGAAGGGTATAAACTATATTATGTGGAATTATATTGTTATAAAAATAATATATGGTAAGGATAATATACATGTGGAAGTGAATACGAAGGAAAGAATTCATGGAAGGGTGTAACTATATTATATGGAATTAAAGTATTATAATATTAATAATATATTGTAACGACAAATTTTACATCACAAAATTTAACGTTCATACGAAGAAGTACACTGAACATCAAAGTCAAGGACAAAGCACAGCAAACTCGTTTTCGCAAAGTAAATAGAGAAAACTAGTCAAACGAGTTTGCTGAGTAGCTCGTAAACACTGGAAGCGACGAACATGTCGCATCATTTCCAGCGAACAAGTCCAAAGTTCGGAGAAAGCTTTAAAGCTCCTCACAGAATGAGGAGCAAAGTATAAAAGAGCGTGCACTCAGTGCATCGGGACAGTCGTTCAGGAACCACACCCGTGTGTCAGTCGTTCAGAAACCACACTAGTGAACAATAATTTCGAAACTACACCGCAAGGACTCGCAGTCAGCATCGCAAGGACCTCAATTCGGCATCGCAAGGACTCGCAGTCAGCATCGCAAGGACCTCACGTCGGCACCGCAAGGACTCGCAGTCAGCATCGCAAGGACCTCAAGTCGGCACCGCAAGGACTCGCAGTCAGCATCGCAAGGACCTCAAGTCGGCACCACAAGGACTCGTAGTCAACATCGCAAGGACCTCAGCCGACGTCGTAGTCAACGTCTCAGTCGACGTCTCAGTCGACGTCTCAGTCGACGTCTCAGTCGACGTCTCAGTCGACGTCTCAGTCGACGTCTCAGTCGATTTCGCAGTCAACCTCCCAGTCGGCTTCGCAGTCAACGTCTCAGTTTACGCCGCCGCAACTACGCCGCCGCGTCACAAATCTACAACACCCGCTACAACTTCGTGGAGTTTAAATCAGGTGAGAAAACATAAGAAACGTTGTTTCTTGCAAGCGTAACTACATAGTTACAACGCCCTGTCGGTCTGTTGGGTTTTTACTCCGCGACAGTAGGACAGCCGGTCTGTTGGGTTTTTACTCCGCGACAGTAGGACAGCCGGTCTGTTGGGTTTTTACTCCGCGGCTATTTATATCCAACGCCCTGTCGGTCTGTTGGGTTTTTACTCCGCGACAGTGGACACACTAATCAAAGTCTCTTTTCAGCATAGATTTGTAAGATAACCAAATAATCGACATGCTCTTAATCACAACCCCCGTTTCAGCCTAACGATCATAAACTTTGTTACAGGCTCTTAATCATAAACTCTGTTTCAGCCTAACGATCATAAACTCTGTTTCAGGCACTTAATCATAACCTCTGTTTCAGCCAAACCATTGTAAACTTGTTATATAAAACTTATCTTAGCTAAAACGTAACTATAAGCGTATTTCAAACTATTGTAATTTCTGCCAAGATTTAAGTAAATACAGTTGTTAATATCGAAATCGGTGTATTGCGTTCAAATTAATAAATAACTGGACGAGACCTTGGACTGGACAGGGACCTGATACACCGACAAGGATCGGAAAAGGATCTGGGAAAAATGTCGAAGCGTTCATGGATATACACACTGCGTAAAGACGAACTGATCGAATACGCCAAGGAGTTCGAATTAGACGAAACAGGAAACGCCGATGAACTAAGAAAGCAGTTCGTCGCTTTCGTAATAGCAGCTGAAAAGGATCCTGTGGTACACGCGCGCTTGCTGGAGTTAGAGGCAGCGCACACCGCGGCCCGAGGGCCATCACCGACATGCCAGCCACGATCAGGAGATGATCGGAACGAGACACAGACTAGATCAGCTTCACCTAAGCTAAGTGAAAAAGAATTTCACCTAACGATACCTGCAGCTAGCGAACACATCCTCACCGAACCCAGACGGAGTTCGATATACACGAGACCACGGGAAATGACGATGGACCCAGCAAGCATCATAGACAAAGTTCAGAAATGGAACGTCCGATACGACGGTGGCAAGGACCCGTTACTTTTTATTGAAAGGGTCGAAGAATTGACCGGAGTTTACCGGTTACCCATAGACAATCTACCGCAGATGATGCCGGAACTACTTCGCGATCGTGCACTCACATGGCTAAGAAATAATCAACGCGACTGGGGAAGCTGGAACAACTTCAAAACAGCGTTTCTTAAATTCTTTTTATCGAGCAGGTACTTCGAACAAATAGAGGACCGAATTCGAATGCGCACGCAGCGGCAGCGAGAATCTTTCAAAGGTTTTGTATTGGACATCTGCGATCTTATGCGAACAGCGAACTTCACAGAGGCGCAAAAACTAGAACGAGTGTTTAGAAACTCGCGACAAGAATTCCAACTGTATATTAAGAGGAGGGACTTTTCGAGCCTCGACGAATTAGTCAGTCTAGCGGAGGACTTAGAATGTATCCAGCGGAAGCCAGACGAGACGATGCGCCAGAGCAGTCGCCCACATGATGAACCTCGACAACCTCCACCAAGAGCACGTTACGAAAACAGGCCATCTACGAAAAGAGTACGCAACGAGAGGCACATGGAAATCACGCAACCTGAAGCACGCCCCATCAACACCAGCACCGCGTGCCGCCACTGCGGTCAAGATGGACACCACCAGAGAAACTGTCGAAATCCGCAACGGTTGTTTTGTTGGACGTGCGGAAAACTAGGAGTTCGGAGCATCGATTGCTGCTATCGCCGTCCTAGTGGAAGACATGAGAACCATCAGGGAAACGAAGAGCGCCCCCGCCAGATCCGAGACTCGGCGGGACCAGGGCAGACATCCTCTCGGAAAAATTAGAAGTGTTACGCTGCCATAAGGGCCAACTGATAGCGAAGATCAAGGTTGAAGGACGATGGGTGGATGCAACAGTGGACACTGGAGCAACACGCAGCTTTGTTAGCACTCGAATGGAGCAGTCCCTCGGAATAGAGCGAAAACCGCTCACGGCGCCGCGATACATACGGATGGCCGATGGTTTACAGGGAACAGTGACACATTATCTTGATACGCTACTCAGTTTAGGGCAGGACACGATTCGTACCATGTTGCTTATTCTTCCAGGTGCAGTGGACGACTTACTCCTGGGAATGGATTTCCTTGCAAACGTTGGAGCCAGCTTGACTTGCGGAGAGTTCACTTTGAACTTTCGAGATGCTCACCAACCATCAGAGACAATGGTAATCAATACATGCGCCGACAGCGAAGGTGACAAGGAGAATCAGCACACATCCGAAGACACAGAAACCACCCTGCGGAAGGAATTACAGATATTTGAGAGACTAGAAGGTCCAACGAACATTACATCCCATAGAATCACGATGATAGACGACAAACCAATCAAACAGCGCTACGTGCCTCGGAATCCAGCGATGCAGGAAATTATTCATAAAGAGGTGGACGAATTAATCCAAAAGGGATGCATTGAACCATCGACAAGCGGCTTCAGCGCTCCGATCGTCTTAGTAAAGAAGAAGACCGGCACTTGGCGCCTATGCATAGATTACCGCCAATTGAATTCTCGATCGAGACCGGACGCTTACCCGCTGCCGCGCATTCAACACATACTCGACTCAGGATCGACTCAGGAACGCAAGATTCATCAGTACGCTTGACTTAAAAAAATAGTTATTGGCAGATTCCGATGGAGGAAAGCAGCAAACCCTACACAGCCTTCACCGTTCCCGGCCGAGGTCTCTTTCAGTGGAAGGTCATGCCGTTTGGATTACACTCTGCACCTGCGACGTTTCAACGAGCTCTCGATAAGGTGATCGGTCCAGAATTGGAGCCCAACGCTTTCGCCTACTTGGACGACATAATCGTAACAAGCGCAACGAAGGAGGAACACATGCTACATCTCAAAGAGGTTTTTAGACGCTTACGGAACGCGAACCTGAAGCTCAACGTAGACAAATGCGAGTTTTTCCAGAAGGAAACACAATACTTGGGACATGTGGTAAGTGAACATGGCATTCAAACCGACCCGGAGAAGATCGCGGCGATAAAAGCGCTCGAACCACCGAAGAATCTACGGGAACTACGACGATGCTTAGGAATTGCATCATGGTACAGACGCTTTGTACCCGAGTTTGCCACGATAGTTCATCCAATGACCAATCTGCTGAAGAAAGGGAAACACTGGAAGTGGCAGTCCGAACAACAGGAGGCGTTTGAAAATCTCAAGAAATCGCTGATAAGCACCCCAATACTTACGTGTCCAGATTTTATGAAGCCATTCACGCTCCAAACTGACGCCAGCGACGTTGGACTAGGAGCCGTGCTCACGCAACAGATCGATGATGCAGAGAAGGTGATAGCATATGCGAGTCGCAGTTTGAACCAGGCGGAAAGAAACTATTCAGCAACCGAGAAGGAATGCTTGGCCATCATATGGGGAATTCGGAAGATGAGGTGCTACCTCGAAGGCTACAAGTTCACAGTGATCACGGACCACCTATCGCTCAAATGGCTCAACAGCATCGAGAGCCCGTCAGGACGTATTGCTCGCTGGGCGTTGGAATTACAACAGTTTAACTTTGACATCAAGTATCGAAAAGGGAAAGTAAACGTTGTCGCTGATGCCCTTTCCCGTCAACCATCGAACGCCATCGCCAACGCCGTAGGAGACAGCATGACTCAACCAACCTGCTCATGGACCGAAAGACGACTACAAGAGATCAGAGAGAAGCCGGAAAAATTTCCCGACTACAGAATAGAGGGAGGCCAGCTATACAGACACATCCAAAGTCAGCTTGGCAACGATGACGACGCACCGTGGAAACTCTGCGTTCCTGCATACCTGCGCGCACGCGTTCTTCACGAGAATCACGACACCCCGACTGCAGGTCACCTAGGAATCCGTAAAACAACAGCACGAGTTATGAATCGCTACTATTGGCCAGGCATGATGGGCGATATTAGCCTCTACGTCCGCCGTTGCGACTCATGTCAACGGTATAAAACACAACAACGACAGCAGGCAGGTAAGATGCTGACACAGCTAGCAGAGGAGCCCTGGGCAATCGTGTGTGCCGATTTCGTCGGTCCACTGCCACGCTCTGTACATGGAAACACGTCATTATTAATCTTCTTTGACAAATTTACAAAATGGACTGAAATAATACCACTTCGGAAAGCTACTGGCGACAACTTACTAAAAGGATTTCGAGAGCGGATTCTAGCGAGATTTGGCGTTCCTAAAGTTCTCGTCACCGACAACGGAAAGCAGTTTAAAAGTAAACACTTCAAAGATTTTCTTGCAGACATTGGAGTCAAACACCAGTTCACCACGCCTTATACACCTCAAGAAAACCCCACGGAACGCGTTAACAAAACAGTGAAGACTATGATCGCACAACTAACAGCCGGAGAACAGCGCAAATGGGACGAAAGTCTACCAGAGGTAATGCTCGTCATAAATTCTTGCAGGTCAGAGACAACGGGCTTCAGTCCTGCATTTCTGGTTCAAGGACGGGAACCGAGGCTGCCAGCAGCGCTATTTGATGAAGAGACGCAAGGAACTGGACAACCGGAACAGAGCGCCAACACGAGAGCAAAACAACTAAGAGAAGTTTTCGAAATTGTGCGAGGCAGACAAGCACAAGCAACAGCTGACCAAGCCAGATACTATAATCTGAGGCGTCGACAGTGGTCACCAAAGATTGGAGAATTGGTGTTAGCCAAACAACACAATTTATCGAAGGGAATTGATTACTTCGCTGCAAAGCTCGCACCCAAGTACAAAGGACCCTTCAGAGTAATATTATTTATATCTCCGGTCATTGCAAGGATAAAAGATTTAAAACATGCCAAAATGCACACGGTTCACGTTAGCGAGTTAAAACCGTATGTCACCGTCGATACAAGTGGACAGCGCAAACAGACTCCACAGCAGTAACTACAAACACTCAAAGAGAACACATGCAGCGGGAGCAACATCACCAACAATTGTCATGAATGGCACAACAAACATTTACTTAATTTCATGTTGTCATCCCAAATTTCTATATTACTCGTTTCCTTTAGATATTATATCACCACCGTTAATCCAACTATGATTTTTGAGCTATAGGGGCTTAGTACAATTGCAAACCAATTCAATAAATCGAGCAAAACGAGAACAACAAATCAAGCAAAACGACGTAACAGACGCCAGCACGCCGAATTATATTCAGAGGAATCGCCGCCGCCTGCAGAAGACGCCGATTTCCTACAGGGAACGCGACCAAAGGATAACGGAAACTTCCCCCTCGCCCACAGTACACGACCCAGGAACTTTAAATGCATAAACGAAACAGTGTTAATGCATTCGAACCTTAACACCTCAACACAAGAAACAACAAATTCCTGTTAATCAACGGACCAAAAAAAAAAAAAAATATCGCCAAGAAAATCTCTTCGCAGAATTGAACGCACACACATGTCAATGCCACTCAGCGCAACGGAAATCACAGAGGACAACGAGAGTCATCGAGCGGCGCAAAACGCTACACACAACGCAACGCTGCCTCGCAGCTCGCCGCTGACCTCACGCATAGAAGCAATAACAAAAAAAAAACCATCAAACAACCCTCATCAACACAGCCAAAGAAATAACAACGCAAACCGTGAACCTACAGCGCGGGAAAAAGGGGTTTTCGCACACACAACATAACGGGAAACTGCATCACAAACGTAAAATAAGCAATTTGGAAACCAGAGCAAACGGAGCAAGTTTTAAGCAACGAGAGGAAAAGGAAACGCCGTATCGACATTGAAAGACTGAACAAAACGCCGTTTCCGCTGACTTCGTTTCATACTCATCTCCGCTGCACAAAGGGTTGCGACGGAAATGCAAAAGCCGGGGAGGAAAGGTAAGGAGATAAGAGGAGTGTGTGTTGGTTGAGACGACGTTTAGCGAGGGAAGCTATGAGACAGCAGACAGGAACCGTTATGACGCCTGGAAGTTTGATACATGAAGACATTAGAAGACTCCGAGTGACCGCAGAGCAGTCAGTCGGAAACGAATCATCAACCGAAACGGTCGCCCGCAGTAAGTAAAAAAAATAAACGCAAGTCAACAATTCGCCATGTCGTCCTCAGCGCCAAAGTCGAAGTTGCCGTCGCGGCAGCCGTCGCCGCCTACGCTGCCGTCAGTGACAACGCCAGCGTACGGCGTCATCGTGCTGTCGAGTGACGAGGAAGGGGAGCGTCGCCGACCACTCCTCACACACCGCGGACTGCGCATCTATCGCGACGATTATGAACGGATTTCGGCAGGTCGTTTCTTGAACGACACGCTGATCGATTTCTACCTACCGCTGATGCTCAGTCGCAGACCGACTGAACTGTGTAAGAATACTCACATTTTCAGCACGCATTTCTTCTCGCAGCTGAAGAATTGTTACCACTCTGAAAGTGGGCGAAAGCGAATGCGAGCATGGACGCGCGGCGTCGACGTCGCGTCGAAGGCACTGATAGTGGTGCCAATCAATGAAGACTGCCACTGGATTCTGGCCATTATTCGGCGGTACAACACACCGGAGGGGCGGAAGGACATCCTCGTATTCGACTCCCTACAGCAACACGAGAAGGCACACGTCCCGCGACTACTACGAGAATATTTGACGGACGTGTTGCATACGGCCGTTACGGCAGAGACGCTGCCAGCGTTTAACGTGCAAGTTCCACAACAGCGAAACTCGACGGACTGTGGCGCATTCCTGCTCCATTTCGCGAGTCTTTTCCTACGAAGGCCGACACTACCATATCACAGAAGGGATTTCAGCCGATGGTTTTCCCCAAACGACGCTGAAGACAAAAGACGCAACCTGGCCTGGGCAGTTCAGTTGCTGTTAACACCGGACGAGCGGAAGGCACTGCCGAAACTTTACTTGCCACAGGAAAAGATGCTGCCTACAGCCATGCCGCCAATAGAGGAGATATCGGCAAGAAGGATCAAGGAACAGGAAGTCACCGCATATCCCGACAGAAACGAAAGCAGCAGCAACAACAGCAACAGCAGCAGCAGCAACAGCAGCAACAGCAGCAGCAGCAGCAGCAGCAGCAGCAGCAGCAACAGCAGCAGCAGCAGCAGCAGCGAAGATAGCGACAACGACGCGAAGAGAGAGATGGCGCCCACCAGAGCAAAAACCACGGAACAGCCACGCCCAGTAACGCCCCACACGCCAACCCAGAGACCCACGGCCGTTGTCCACCCCTCACCGCCGGGCGCTAGGAGGAGGGAGCGGCAACAGACTGGACCAGAAGCCGCGTTCCCAATGACGCCCGGACGAGGGTTTCTGGAGGGGTTGCCAGCTCCGTTTCCGATGTCGCCTACAGGCACCACGATGAGCCTAGACACCGACTGGGCCCCCACAAGCGAGGGTGAAGCACCACCCGACGACGCACAACGACACGCCGCCGAACAACCAGCGATGCCAGAATGGCTGCAGGAGCAGGTCAGAGATGCTGAACGCCTCCGGAAAGCTGGAAAGAGGGTGCGCCTGATGCGGACAGTGGGTGAGAAACGCGTCAGGATCACCATTTCACGGACTGGCGTCATAAACGTCGAAAGCTGGACAACAACATAAACAAAACCGAACGGACGGACTATTTGCAGTCAAGTAAGAATATAATTTGAACGCCGAAAATTTAAGTAGAATAAAGATAAGAATAGAACAGAATAAAAATGTTAGATTAGATGTCATAGCAACGGAAAATTTATATTATTATATATTAGCGCCAAGTTTTCAACAAAATGAAAATGTAAAAACAAACACGACAGATTGAATTAACAGAGATAAAAAGTTTAAGTTAATTGAAGTTTTAGTTAAATTCATTGAAATGAAAAAGAAAATAAACAATATTACAGTAAGGACCTAAATATGAGAACAATGGGTAGAATGTAAGACAAACAAAATGAAAATGTAAAAACAAACACGACAGATTGAATTAACAGAGATAAAATGGTTAAGTTAATTGAAATTTTAGTTAAATTCATTGAAATGAAAAAGAAAATAAACAATATTATAGTAAGGACTTGAATATGAGAACAATTGGTAGAATGTAAGACAAAGAAAATGAAAATGTAAAAACGAAAACAACAGATTGAATTAACAGCAAAAAAAAAGAAGGAAAAAAAATGAATTTAAAAGCCAAGGGGGAAAAAAAAAGATGAAGTAGATTAAGAAAATGTTTAAACAACTAAAATGAAACCTAAATGAATTTAACAAATAGAGAAAAAAAAAAAACAAACCCGAAAGCGATTCAACCTACAGGAGAAAAAAAAAATATCAGAACACAAAGACGTAACAAATACGAAAGAAAAAGAAAACCATGTAAACGTATATAAGATAAAAGCAAAAAGAAAAAAAGAGCTACGAATAAAACTAATAAAATTGGAAACAAAGCATTTTAATGAACGAAGAATCCATACCGGGCGCAGACAATAAGCCACGAAATACCGCAGTATTCATGGCAGCAGTCCTCCGCCAGCCCCCCCCCCCCCCGAAACAAGGGGGAAATGTAACGACAAATTTTACATCATAAAATTTAACGTTCATACGAAGAAGTACACTGAACATCAAAGTCAAGGACAAAGCACAGCAAACTCGTTTTCGCAAAGTAAACACTGGAAGCGACAAACATGTCGCATCATTTCCAGCGAACAAGTCCAAAGTTCGGAGAAAGCTTTAAAGCTCCTCACAGAATGAGGAGCAAAGTATAAAAGAGCGTGCACTCAGTGCATCGGGACAGTCGTTCAGGAACCACACCCGTGGTCAGTCGTTCAGAAACCACACTAGTGAACAATAATTTCGAAACTACACCACAAGGACTCGCAGTCAGCATCGCAAGGACCTCAAGTCGGCATCGCAAGGACTCGCAGTCAGCATCGCAAGGACCTCACGTCGGCACAGCAAGGACTCGCTGTCAGCATCGCAAGGACCTCAAGTCGGCACCGCAAGGACTCGCAGTCAGCATCGCAAGGACCTCAAGTCGGCACCACAAGGACTCGTAGTCAACATCGCAAGGACCTCAGCCGACGTCGTAGTCAACGTCTCAGTCGACGTCTCAGTCGACGTCGCAGTCAACCTCCCAGTCGGCGTCGCAGTCAACGTCTCAGTTTACGCCGCCGCAACTACGCCGCCGCGTCACAATATGAAAAGGATAACATGTGGAAATGTATTCATGTTTGCAAACTAAATGAATTGACGGAATCGTATCGTGGCATCCAATTATGAAGTGTCAAAATATATACACTCGAACTTCTCTATAGTGAACTTCTATACAATGAAGCACTCCCTATTATGAATTTTTTTCAAGTACACTGCTTTTTCGTTCAATTTCTGGTCTTTTTTGATCTCTGTATAATGAATTTCTATACAGTGAATATTTCTATACAATGAACAAGTTTTACAGTTGCAATCTCAAATTTCATACGTTTTTGTCTCCTTATAATGAATTTTTTCAAATAATTTTCCGTTGGCTATACTAGTAACACTGTATTCCGATGGAAAAGTAAACTTTATATGGACATCCCCGAAATTTGAAAATGACAACAGAAAAAGATAAAAAATGACCATCACTAACAATTTTGACACCTGCATTGAGTTACTTGCATTAAGTGAACAAACAGTGTGAAAATGTCGCAGCGAAATAGTCTCTCCATTGAAAAATAATTGTTGAATATTAATAAAGTTAAAAAAGGTGGAGCAAAAAATAAAGATTTTGCTAAACAATTTGGAATTCTGCCTACCACTTTTGTGGAGATGAAAAATGATGTACCTAATAAAGTTTTCAAACCTCTTTATTTATTAAAAGCTTCCGTTGAAGAACAAAAATGGAAAAGTGTAATCCAAACTGAAATTACTGATTACTTAAAATAAAAATTTAAAAAAGTATTATGTTTTCTATATAATGAAGTAATTTTGTGGTCCCTTCGACTTCATTATAGGGAAGTTCGACTGTATAAAAGAAATTCAATGGACATGAATTCGTTGAACTAGAATATCAATATAATTTAGTCTAACGACAAGGTCGAGATTAATATAATAATGAGTATATATATAAAAAATGTTTGCAAATTAAAGAAATTAATGGAAGCGTATACATGGAAGGGTGTTATATTATGTGGAATTATATTATTTTAATAATAATATATGATAAGGATAATATACATGTGGAAGTGTATACGAAGAATACATGGAAGGGTGTAAACTATATTATGTGGAATTATATTATTTTAATAATAATATATGATAAGGATAATATACATGTGCAAGTGTATACGAAGAACACATGGAAGGGTGCATACTATATTATGTGGAATTATATTATAATAATAATATATGATAAGGATAATATATGTACATGTGGAAGTGTATAAACGGAGAGGCATTTATGGTCTGAAATATATATATATATATATATATATATATACTAAATAGTAAAGGTAAAATTGAAATTCAAGGTTGATACGAGATATCAACAAGATATATTACACATAAACCTACCGACAAGTACTGCAAGGGAAAGTTGAGTTTAAAAATTTTTTCCGTGGTTTTGTTATACTTATAAAAATAAGTTAAAAAATCGTATATATTTGTTTGGTATATTGATATAATAAGTCCTTCGCAACAATAAAGGAAGAAAGTTTAATAAATATTAAAGGAATTAATATATGCCATATATAAAATATGGCATATACATATTTTTGATTTCTTTCAATAAATATTTATGACATTAATTCAGAAAATTAAAATTTGTAAACTCTAAGCGGTGGATCACTCGGCTCATGGGTCGATGAAAAACGCAGCAAACTGTGCGTCATCGTGTGAACTGCAGGGCACATGAACATAGACAATTTGAACGCATATTGCAGTCCATGCTGTTAAGTACTTGAATTTATAATTTATAGTGCTGCTTGGACTACATATGGTTGAGAGTTGTAAGAATATGCCAATCGAGTTGCTTAGTTTATGTTTTAAAAATAAACATTAATTTTAAGCACATGTTATATTAGTGGATACAAGTATCCATAATATTAAAAGTTCAAGTTTAAATAAATCTCAATTTTATATCATTTATACAAAATATTGAGAAGACTTTCTAGAATAAAAATTTACTTTTATATTAAAATATAAAAGTCTCAAATTTGTATACATATATAAATAATTGTTCTGAGTAGCGAGAGCGAAATGTTCTATATAAAATTCGAAGTAGTGATATGCGAAAAGAAAAGCTTTCATGAAACACTAAGTCATGTTTTGCCTTTATAGCAAATATATGAGATGCAGTGTAATGAAGATATAAAAGAGATTTATTTATGCGAAAAAAATTTATAAAAAAATTTTATATTTTCCAACCTCAACTCATGGGATTACCCCCTGAATTTAAGGATATTAATTAGGGGAGGAAAAGAAACTAACAAGGATTTTTCTATGTAGCGGCGAGCGAAAAAAAAAAGTTCAGCACTAAGTCATTTTGTCTTTACGGCAGATATGAGATGCAGTGTATGGAACATCTATAATCTAATATGAGAAATTAATGATTTAAGTCCTTCTTAAATTAGGCCTTTTACCCATAGAGGGTGCCAGGCCCGTGTAACGTTAATGATTATTAAAAGATGTTTCCAAAGAGTCGTGTTGCTTGATAGTGCAGCACTATGTTGGTGGTAAACTCCCTCAAAAACTAAATATAACCATGAGACCGATAGTAAACAATTACCGTGAGGGAAAGTTGAAAAGATCTCTGAATAGAGAGTTAAATAGTACGTGAAACTGCTTAGAGGCTAAGCCCGATGAAGCTGAATATCCATTATGAAAAATACAACTTTATATATCTTATAATATAAATTAGTATATTATAGAAATAGTGTGAATTTTTTTATGTAAGGACATTGTAATCTATTAGCATATGTTTATATATTTATCAAAAAGTCATTGGGATATAAGTTTATTTGAATTGATTTGTATTTATACATTTTAAATAAAATAAATGCCTACACCCAGAGAAAAAACAAGGTAAAATCAACATTTTTCACTTCGAACCGAAGGTAAACGTTAATGAAAGCCAGGTAAAGTGGGAAAATGTAGCTTTGAAGTTGAACGATTTCGAATCATGAGCCAATTTACGCAATGTCAGACTGAAATTTATTAGTGTCAAATTAAATACGAAGCCATTTGGATTGAAGTGATCGCGTCGTTGAATTAAAGAGAAAAAATATTAATTCTAAGTTGAAACCTTTCAATTCAACATCTTTAAAATTTAAAGTAATATCCTTCATCTTCAATTTGTATTTACGACATTTACGTTTTTATAAAGTAATAACGTTGATTTTAGATTTTTTTATTCAAATTGATATTGTACGATATTAGAAATAAAAATAACAGCTGTTCATTCTAAATTGGACAACTTCAGAATAAAATTTCCAATCACTAAAACGGGAACTATTGTACTTATTTTTAAAATCCATTTATTTTAATTAAAAAGAATATAAAAAATTTCTTTTTATTTATTTATTAAAGGTTATAATGTTATATATGTAAACTTAAACATTATTAATGAAATAAATAAGAAATGTATGAGAATCAAAATATGATATGTCTTTAATAAACTTTTTTTTTTTGCGCTGCAACGTCAACTTCGTAGGATTGAAAATGCGCACAAAATTCTTTTATTATTACAGGTACGCACACAACATAAATGCGTTCGTTGCTGTATAAAAACTTTCCTCAGAATTCATTGTATATATTTTCACACTATTCATCAACACTTCTTATCGAATCACGCAAAGAACTGAAACACGCGCTTTTTTACCTCTAAAAATTTCGTAATAACAAGAAAGAGTGCTGCCAAGTTAATGTATCGACGAAATAAAAATGCGATTTTCAGAATAAATGCGATTTCGAATAAGTACTTCTTTCTTATTTGACTTCTTTGTATTTTGACAGTAATAATTGTAATTTTGATTTCTAAAATCAAAATCCTTAAACGGAATTATAGAGTGAGAAGCAAAAGTTTATTTCAATTCGTACGAAAGGCAATACTTTTTTTGACATTTAGAGCAATCATATTATATATATTTCAAATAACCATTTACATTTTTAATGCATTCCTATTTAAATAAACACTGACCAACTTCAATTCAAATATGGTCATGTTAAATTGCACAATGTGGAATCAACATTTTTATTTTCACTTTTAAATTTCAATATTTCCCTGAGTGTATGATTTGATAAAGTGTTGGTAGATTTTATAACAAAGTGCTTAATTTTATTTAATAAATTTTGTAATAATATAATTTATATTTATTACATGCACTAATATGATTAACAATGCGATAGATTCAGGATACCTTCGGGAGCCGTCTTGAAGCACGGGCCAAGGAGTCTAACATATGTGCAAGTCATTGGGATTAATTTAATTTAAACTCAAAGGCGTAATTAATTTTAATTTTATATATGGGATTAGTTATTAATTTACTGATAGTTTATTAATTCAATACCGGGGCGTTCTATATAGTTATGTAATTTATAATATTTATATTATTTATAACCTCCAACTGAAGCGTACCTTGAGCATATATGCTGTGACCCGAAAGATGGTGAACTATACTTGATCAGGTTGAAGTCATGGGAAACCCTGATGGAAGATCGAAACAGTTCTGACGTGCAAATCGATTGTCAGAATTGAGTATAGGGGCGTAAGACTAATCGAACCATCTAGTAGCTGGTTCCCTCCGAAGTTTCCCTCAGGATAGCGGTAAAGGTTGAGGTTGTGATATAATGTGCCCAGTGGGCCACTTTTGGTAACCAGAACTGGCGCTGTGGGATGAACCAAACGTAATGTTACGGTGCCCAAATTTACAACTCATACAGATACCATGGAAGGCGTTGGCTACTTAATACAGCAGGACTGTGGACATGGAAATCGTAAACCGATGGGGAGTGTGTAACAACTCACCTGCCGAAGCAACTACCCCTTAAAATGTATGGCGCTTAAGTTGTATACCTTGAAAATTTATGGTGGGGCCACGCAAACTTCTCAACAGGCCGTACCGATATCCGCAGCTGGTCTCCAAGGTGAAGAGTCTCTAGTCGATAAAATAATCTAGGTAAGGGAAGTCGGCAAATGAGATCCGTATCTTCGGGATAAGGATTGGCTCTGAAGATTGAGATAATCGGGCTTGATTGGGAAGCAATAATAAGGTTTACGTACTCCTTGTAAATAAATAGAGATTTTCGGATCTTGTTCCCCGGATAGTAGTTACGTAACCAATTGTGGAACTTTCTTGCTAAAATTTATATTGAATTATCGAAAGATATGTTCTTTATAAATTATAACGATTATCAATTAACAATCGATTCAGAACTGGCACGGACTTGGAGAATCCGACTGTCTAATTAAAACTAACCATTGTGATGGCTCTAGCGGGTGTTGACACAATGTGATTTCTGCCCAGTGCTCTAAATGTCAAGGTGAAGAAATTCAAGTAATCGCGGGAGTAACTTTGACTCTCTTAAGGCCCGATTATGATATCGAAAAAATAAATAAAAGTCCAAATAAAAGTCTAAAAATAAATAAAGTTCAAATAACATCAAGAAGTTGATCTAAACAAAGGTAATTTCTCATTAAGAAATAAAAACTATAAGCTAGTAGTAAATAATCTAAGGGCACGGAGTTTATAGGCTGTCTGTGCTAACGGAGAACTAAGGGGCCGACCGTTGGAGAAAGTGTAGTGTGGAGTAGTGCGTGGGGTTGACAGTGTCAACAAGGGAATGAGCTGGATTAAAGAAATCTAACACAAATAACACAACAGTCGAAGCAAGCCAAGAACCGTTAAAATGCAAGCGATGCAATTTGCTTCGCTTCGTTTGGTCAACGCACCGGCTTCTGTTAAAGTTAATGAAATTAATGACTAATTATGTTAACTTCGAATTATTGAATCATATCAACAATTCGAAGTTAAGCAAGTGAGAATACTTTTAGGCAGATCTTTTAAAACCATTTAAAAGAGATTAAGAAAGTAAGGAATGAAACTAAAGCAAAAATGCAATGCGGAACATAAAATTTGTACTTACGAAATGTAGAATATCCGATTGCGAAATTAATATCACTAAAATATTAATTTCGCGAATTAAGAAGTTTTAATATTGCGACATAGAAATAACTGACCTACTTCAGAGGTGTCACCTGTCGAAGCCGAAGTTAATGTAAAAGCTAAAGATTAATTTTAAGTCAGTGGTAATACTAAATAGTAAAGGTAAAATTGAAATTCAAGTTTGATACGAGATATCAACAAGATATAATACACATAAACCTACCGACAAGTACTGCAAGGGAAAGTTGAGGTTTAAAAATTTTTTCCGTGGTTTTGTTATACTTATAAAAATAAGTTAAAAAATCGTATATATTTGTTTGGTATATTGATATAATAAGTCATTCGCAACAATAAAGGAAGAAAGTTTAATAAATATTAAAGGAATTAATATATGCCATATATAAAATATGGCATATACATATTTTTGATTTCTTTCAATAAATATTTATGACATTAATTCAGAAAATTAAAATTTTTAAACTCTAAGCGGTGGATCACTCGGGTCATGGGTCGATGAAAAACGCAGCAAACTGTGCGTCATCGTGTGAACTGCAGGGCACATGAACATAGACAATTTGAATGCATATTGCAGTCCATGCTGTTAAGTACTTGAATTTATAATTTATAGTGCTGCTTGGACTACATATGGTTGAGAGTTGTAAGAATATGCCAATCGAGTTGCTTAGTTTATGTTTTAAAAATAAACATTAATTTTAAGCACATGTTATATTAGTGGATACAAGTATCCATAATATTAAAAGTTCAAGTTTAAATAAATCTCAATTTTATATCATTTATACAAAATATTGAGAAGACTTTCTAGAATAAAAATTTACTTTTATATTAAAATATAAAAGTCTCAAATTTGTATACATATATAAATAATTGTTCTGAGTAGCGAGAGCGAAATGTTCTATATAAAATTCGAAGTAGCGATATGCGAAAAGAAAAGCTTTCATGAAACACTAAGTCATGTTTTGCCTTTATAGCAAATATATGAGATGCAGTGTAATGAAGATATAAAAGAGATTTATTTATGCGAAACAAATTTATAAAAAAATTTTATATTTTCCAACCTCAACTCATGGGATTACCCCCTGAATTTAAGGATATTAATTAGGGGAGGAAAAGAAACTAACAAGGATTTTTCTATGTAGCGGCGAGCGAAAAAAAAAAGTTCAGCACTAAGTCATTTTGTCTTTACGGCAGATATGAGATGCAGTGTATGGAACATCTATAATCTAATATGAGAAATTAATGATTTAAGTCCTTCTTAAATTAGGCCTTTTACCCATAGAGGGTGCCAGGCCCGTGTAACGTTAATGATTATTAAAAGATGTTTCCAAAGAGTCGTGTTGCTTGATAGTGCAGCACTATGTTGGTGGTAAACTCCCTCAAAAACTAAATATAACCATGAGACCGATAGTAAACAATTACCGTGAGGGAAAGTTGAAAAGATCTCTGAATAGAGAGTTAAATAGTACGTGAAACTGCTTAGAGGTTAAGCCCGATGAAGCTGAATATCCATTATGAAAAATACAATTTTATATATCTTATAATATAAATTAGTATATTATAGAAATAGTGTGAATTTTTTTATGTAAGGACATTGTAATCTATTAGCATATGTTTATATATTTATCAAAAAGTCATTGGGATATAAGTTTATTTGAATTGATTTGTATTTATACATTTTAAATAAAATAAATGCCTACACCCAGAGAAAAAACAAGGTAAAATCAACATTTTTCACTTCGAACCGAAGGTAAACGTTAATGAAAGCCAGGTAAAGTGGGAAAATGTAGCTTTGAAGTTGAACGATTTCGAATCATGAGCCAATTTACGCAATGTCAGACTGAAATTTATTAGTGTCAAATTAAATACGAAGCCATTTGGATTGAAGTGATCGCGTCGTTGAATTAAAGAGAAAAAATATTAATTCTAAGTTGAAACCTTTCAATTCAACATCTTTAAAATTTAAAGTAATATCCTTCATCTTCAATTTGTATTTACGACATTTACGTTTTTATAAAGTAATAACGTTGATTTTAGGTTTTTTTTATTCAAATTGATATTGTACGATATTAGAAATAAAAATAACAGCTGTTCATTCTAAATTGGACAACTTCAGAATAAAATTTCCAATCACTAAAACGGGAACTATTGTACTTATTTTTAAAATCCATTTATTTTAATTAAAAAGAATATAAAAAATTTCTTTTTATTTATTTATTAAAGGTTATAATGTTATATATGTAAACTTAAACATTATTAATGAAATAAATAAGAAATGTATGAGAATCAAAATATGATATGTCTTTAATAAAATTTTTTTTTTTGCGCTGCAACGTCAACTTCGTAGGATTGAAAATGCGCACAAAATTCTTTTATTATTACAGGTACGCACACAACATAAATGCGTTCGTTGCTGTATAAAAACTTTCCTCAGAATTCATTGTATATATTTTCACACTATTCATCAACACTTCTTATCGAATCACGCAAAGAACTGAAACACGCGCTTTTTTACCTCTAAAAATTTCGTAATAACAAGAAAGAGTGCTGCCAAGTTAATGTATCGACGAAATAAAAATGCGATTTTCAGAATAAATGCGATTTCGAATAAGTACTTCTTTCTTATTTGACTTCTTTGTATTTTGACAGTAATAATTGTAATTTTGATTTCTAAAATCAAAATCCTTAAACGGAATTATAGAGTGAGAAGCAAAAGTTTATTTCAATTCGTACGAAAGGCAATACTTTTTTTGACATTTAGAGCAATCATATTATATATATTTAAAATAACCATTTACATTTTTAATGCATTCCTATTTAAATAAACACTTACCAACTTCAATTCAAATATGGTCATGTTAAATTGCACAATGTGGAATCAACATTTTTATTTTCACTTTTAAATTTCAATATTTCCCTGAGTGTATGATTTGATAAAGTGTTGATAGATTTTATAACAAAGTGCTTAATTTTATTTAATAAATTTTGTAATAATATAATTTATATTTATTACATGCACTAATATGATTAACAATGCGATAGATTCAGGATACCTTCGGGAGCTGTCTTGAAGCACGGGCCAAGGAGTCTAACATATGTGCAAGTCATTGGGATTAATTTAATTTAAACTCAAAGGCGTAATTAATTTTAATTTTATATATGGGATTAGTTATTAATTTACTGATAGTTTATTAATTCAATACCGGGGCGTTCTATATAGTTATGTAATTTATAATATATATATTATTTATAACCTCCAACTGAAGCGTACCTTGAGCATATATGCTGTGACTCGAAAGATGGTGAACTATACTTGATCAGGTTGAAGTCATGGGAAACCCTGATGGAAGATCGAAACAGTTCTGACGTGCAAATCGATTGTCAGAATTGAGTATAGGGGCGTAAGACTAATCGAACCATCTAGTAGCTGGTTCCCTCCGAAGTTTCCCTCAGGATAGCGGTAAAGGTTGAGGTTGTGATATAATGTGCCCAGTGGGCCACTTTTGGTAACCAGAACTGGCGCTGTGGGATGAACCAAACGTAATGTTACGGTGCCCAAATTTACAACTCATACAGATACCATGGAAGGCGTTGGCTACTTAATACAGCAGGACTGTGGACATGGAAATCGTAAACCGATGGGGAGTGTGTAACAACTCACCTGCCGAAGCAACTACCCCTTAAAATGTATGGCGCTTAAGTTGTATACCTTGAAAATTTATGGTGGGGCCACGCAAACTTCTCAACAGGCCGTACCGATATCCGCAGCTGGTCTCCAAGGTGAAGAGTCTCTAGTCGATAAAATAATCTAGGTAAGGGAAGTCGGCAAATTAGATCCGTAACTTCGGGATAAGGATTGGCTCTGAAGATTGAGATAATCGGGCTTGATTGGGAAGCAATAATAAGGTTTACGTACTCCTTGTAAATAAATAGAGATTTTCGGATCTTGTTCCCCGGATAGTAGTTACGTAACCAATTGTGGAACTTTCTTGCTAAAATTTATATTGAATTATCGAAAGATATGTTCTTTATAAATTATAACGATTATCAATTAACAATCGATTTAGAACTGGCACGGACTTGGAGAATCCGACTGTCTAATTAAAACTAACCATTGTGATGGCTCTAGCGGGTGTTGACACAATGTGATTTCTGCCCAGTGCTCTAAATGTCAAGGTGAAGAAATTCAAGTAATCGCGGGAGTAACTTTGACTCTCTTAAGGCCCGATTATGATATCGAAAAAATAAATAAAAGTCCAAATAAAAGTCTAAAAATAAATAAAGTTCAAATAACATCAAGAAGTTGATCTAAACAAAGGTAATTTCTCATTAAGAAATAAAAACTATAAGCTAGTAGTAAATAATCTAAGGGCACGGAGTTTATAGGCTGTCTGTGCTAACGGAGAACTAAGGGGTCGACCGTTGGAGGAAGTGTAGTGTGGAGTAGTGCGTGGGGTTGACAGTGTCAACAAGGGAATGAGCTGGATTAAAGAAATCTAACACAAATAACACAACAGTCGAAGCAAGCCAAGAACCGTTAAAATGCAAGCACCGGCTTCTGTTAAAGTTAATGAAATTAATGACTAATTATGTTAACTTCGAATTATTGAATCATATCAACAATTCGAAGTTAAGCAAGTGAGAATACTTTTAGGCAGATCTTTTAAAACCATTTAAAAGAGATTAAGAAAGTAAGGAATGAAACTAAAGCAAAAATGCAATGCGGAACATAAAAGTTGTACTTACGAAATGTAGAATATCCGATTGCGAAATTAATATCACTAAAATATTAATTTCGCGAATTAAGAAGTTTTAATATTGCGACATAGAAATAACTGACCTACTTCAGAGGTGTCACCTGTCGAAGCCGAAGTTAATGTAAAAGCTAAAGATTAATTTTAAGTCAGTGGTAATACTAAATAGTAAAGGTAAAATTGAAATTCAAGGTTGATACGAGATATCAACAAGATATAATACACATAAACCTACCGACAAGTACTGCAAGGGAAAGTTGAGGATTAAAAATTTTTTCCGTGGTTTTGTTATACTTATAAAAATAAGTTAAAAAATCGTATATATTTGTTTGGTATATTGATATAATAAGTCATTCGCAACAATAAAGGAAGAAAGTTTAATAAATATTAAAGGAATTAATATATGCCATATATAAAATATGGCATATACATATTTTTGATTTCTTTCAATAAATATTTATGACATTAATTCAGAAAATTAAAATTTGTAAACTCTAAGCGGTGGATCACTCGGCTCATGGGTCGATGAAAAACGCAGCAAACTGTGCGTTATCGTGTGAACTGCAGGGTACATGAACATAGACAATTTGAACGCATATTGCAGTCCATGCTGTTAAGTACTTGAATTTATAATTTATAGTGCTGCTTGGACTACATATGGTTGAGAGTTGTAAGAATATGCCAATCGAGTTGCTTAGTTTATGTTTTAAAAATAAACATTAATTTTAAGCACATGTTATATTAGTGGATACAAGTATCCATAATATTAAAAGTTCAAGTTTAAATAAATCTCAATTTTATATCATTTATACAAAATATTGAGAAGACTTTCTAGAATAAAAATTTACTTTTATATTAAAATATAAAAGTCTCAAATTTGTATACATATGTAAATAATTGTTCTGAGTAGCGAGAGCGAAATGTTCTATATAAAATTCGAAGTAGCGATATGCGAAAAGAAAAGCTTTCATGAAACACTAAGTCATGTTTTGCCTTTATAGCAAATATATGAGATGCAGTGTAATGAAGATATAAAAGAGATTTATTTATGCGAAAAAAATTTATAAAAAAATTTTATATTTTCCAACCTCAACTCATGGGATTACCCCCTGAATTTAAGGATATTAATTAGGGGAGGAAAAGAAACTAACAAGGATTTTTCTATGTAGCGGCGAGCGAAAAAAAAAAGTTCAGCACTAAGTCATTTTGTCTTTACGGCAGATATGAGATGCAGTGTATGGAACATCTATAATCTAATATGAGAAATTAATGATTTAAGTCCTTCTTAAATTAGGCCTTTTACCCATAGAGGGTGCCAGGCCCGTGTAACGTTAATGATTATTAAAAGATGTTTCCAAAGAGTCGTGTTGCTTGATAGTGCAGCACTATGTTGGTGGTAAACTCCCTCAAAAACTAAATATAACCATGAGACCGATAGTAAACAATTACCGTGAGGGAAAGTTGAAAAGATCTCTGAATAGAGAGTTAAATAGTACGTGAAACTGCTTAGAGGTTAAGCCCGATGAAGCTGAATATCCATTATGAAAAATACAACTTTATATATCTTATAATATAAATTAGTATATTATAGAAATAGTGTGAATTTTTTTATGTAAGGACATTGTAATCTATTAGCATATGTTTATATATTTATCAAAAAGTCATTGGGATATAAGTTTATTTGAATTGATTTGTATTTATACATTTTAAATAAAATAAATGCCTACACCCAGAGAAAAAACAAGGTAAAATCAACATTTTTCACTTCGAACCGAAGGTAAACGTTAATGAAAGCCAGGTAAAGTGGGAAAATGTAGCTTTGAAGTTGAACGATTTCGAATCATGAGCCAATTTACGCAATGTCAGACTGAAATTTATTAGTGTCAAATTAAATACGAAGCCATTTGGATTGAAGTGATCGCGTCGTTGAATTAAAGAGAAAAAATATTAATTCTAAGTTGAAACCTTTCAATTCAACATTTTTTTCAATTCAACAAAATTTCCAATCACTAAAACGGGAACTATTGTACTTATTTTTAAAATCCATTTATTTTAATTAAAAAGAATATAAAAAATTTCTTTTTATTTATTTATTAAAGGTTATAATGTTATATATGTAAACTTAAACATTATTAATGAAATAAATAAAAAATGTATGAGAATCAAAATATGATATGTCTTTAATAAACTTTTTTTTTTGCGCTGCAACGTCAACTTCGTAGGATTGAAAATGCGCACAAAATTCTTTTATTATTACAGGTACGCACACAACATAAATGCGTTCGTTGCTGCGATTTCGAATAAGTACTTCTTTCTTATTTGACTTCTTTGTATTTTGACAGTAATAATTGTAATTTTGATTTCTAAAATCAAAATCCTTAAACGGAATTATAGAGTGAGAAGCAAAAGTTTATTTCAATTCGTACGAAAGGCAATACTTTTTTTGACATTTAGAGCAATCATATTATATATATTTAAAATAACCATTTACATTTTTAATGCATTCCTATTTAAATAAACACTGACCAACTTCAATTCAAATATGGTCATGTTAAATTGCACAATGTGGAATCAACATTTTTATTTTCACTTTTAAATTTCAATATTTCCCTGAGTGTATGATTTGATAAAGTGTTGATAGATTTTATAACAAAGTGCTTAATTTTATTTAATAAATTTTGTAATAATATAATTTATATTTATTACATGCACTAATATGATTAACAATGCGATAGATTCAGGATACCTTCGGGAGCCGTCTTGAAGCACGGGCCAAGGAGTCTAACATATGTGCAAGTCATTGGGATTAATTTAATTTAAACTCAAAGGCGTAATTAATTTTAATTTTATATATGGGATTAGTTATTAATTTACTGATAGTTTATTAATTCAATACCGGGGCGTTCTATATAGTTATGTAATTTATAATATTTATATTATTTATAACCTCCAACTGAAGCGTACCTTGAGCATATATGCTGTGACCCGAAAGATGGTGAACTATACTTGATCAGGTTGAAGTCATGGGAAACCCTGATGGAAGATCGAAACAGTTCTGACGTGCAAATCGATTGTCAGAATTTAGTATAGGGGCGTAAGACTAATCGAACCATCTAGTAGCTGGTTCCCTCCGAAGTTTCCCTCAGGATAGCGGTAAAGGTTGAGGTTGTGATATAATGTGCCTAGTGGGCCACTTTTGGTAACCAGAACTGGCGCTGTGGGATGAACCAAACGTAATGTTACGGTGCCCAAATTTACAACTCATACAGATACCATGGAAGGCGTTGGCTACTTAATACAGCAGGACTGTGGACATGGAAATCGTAAACCGATGGGGAGTGTGTAACAACTCACCTGCCGAAGCAACTACCCCTTAAAATGTATGGCGCTTAAGTTGTATACCTTGAAAATTTATGGTGGGGCCACGCAAACTTCTCAACAGGCCGTACCGATATCCGCAGCTGGTCTCCAAGGTGAAGAGTCTCTAGTCGATAAAATAATCTAGGTAAGGGAAGTCGGCAAATTAGATCCGTAACTTCGGGATAAGGATTGGCTCTGAAGATTGAGATAATCGGGCTTGATTGGGAAGCAATAATAAGGTTTACGTACTCCTTGTAAATAAATAGAAATTTTCGGATCTTGTTCCCCAGATAGTAGTTACGTAACCAATTGTGGAACTTTCTTGCTAAAATTTATATTGAATTATCGAAAGATATGTTCTTTATAAATTATAACGATTATCAATTAACAATCGATTCAGAACTGGCACGGACTTGGAGAATCCGACTGTCTAATTAAAACTAACCATTGTGATGGCTCTAGCGGGTGTTGACACAATGTGATTTCTGCCCAGTGCTCTAAATGTCAAGGTGAAGAAATTCAAGTAATCGCGGGAGTAACTTTGACTCTCTTAAGGCCCGATTATGATATCGAAAAAATAAATAAAAGTCCAAATAAAAGTCTAAAAATAAATAAAGTTCAAATAACATCAAGAAGTTGATCTAAACAAAGGTAATTTCTCATTAAGAAATAAAAACTATAAGCTAGTAGTAAATAATCTAAGGGCACGGAGTTTATAGGCTGTCTGTGCTAACGGAGAACTAAGGGGTCGACCGTTGGAGGAAGTGTAGTGTGGAGTAGTGCGTGGGGTTGACAGTGTCAACAAGGGAATGAGCTGGATTAAAGAAATCTAACACAAATAACACAACAGTCGAAGCAAGCCAAGAACCGTTAAAATGCAAGCACCGGCTTCTGTTAAAGTTAATGAAATTAATGACTAATTATGTTAACTTCGAATTATTGAATCATATCAACAATTCGAAGTTAAGCAAGTGAGAATACTTTTAGGCAGATCTTTTAAAACCATTTAAAAGAGATTAAGAAAGTAAGGAATGAAACTAAAGCAAAAATGCAATGCGGAACATAAAAGTTGTACTTACGAAATGTAGAATATCCGATTGCGAAATTAATATCACTAAAATATTAATTTCGCGAATTAAGAAGTTTTAATATTGCGACATAGAAATAACTGACCTACTTCAGAGGTGTCACCTGTCGAAGCCGAAGTTAATGTAAAAGCTAAAGATTAATTTTAAGTCAGTGGTAATACTAAATAGTAAAGGTAAAATTGAAATTCAAGGTTGATACGAGATATCAACAAGATATAATACACATAAACCTACCGACAAGTACTGCAAGGGAAAGTTGAGGATTAAAAATTTTTTCCGTGGTTTTGTTATACTTATAAAAATAAGTTAAAAAATCGTATATATTTGTTTGGTATATTGATATAATAAGTCATTCGCAACAATAAAGGAAGAAAGTTTAATAAATATTAAAGGAATTAATATATGCCATATATAAAATATGGCATATACATATTTTTGATTTCTTTCAATAAATATTGATGACATTAATTCAGAAAATTAAAATTTGTAAACTCTAAGCGGTGGATCACTCGGCTCATGGGTCGATGAAAAACGCAGCAAACTGTGCGTTATCGTGTGAACTGCAGGGCACATGAACATAGACAATTTGAACGCATATTGCAGTCCATGCTGTTAAGTACTTGAATTTATAATTTATAGTGCTGCTTGGACTACATATGGTTGAGAGTTGTAAGAATATGCCAATCGAGTTGCTTAGTTTATGTTTTAAAAATAAACATTAATTTTAAGCACATGTTATATTAGTGGATACAAGTATCCATAATATTAAAAGTTCAAGTTTAAATAAATCTCAATTTTATATCATTTATACAAAATATTGAGAAGACTTTCTAGAATAAAAATTTACTTTTATATTAAAATATAAAAGTCTCAAATTTGTATACATATATAAATAATTGTTCTGAGTAGCGAGAGCGAAATGTTCTATATAAAATTCGAAGTAGCGATATGCGAAAAGAAAAGCTTTCATGAAACACTAAGTCATGTTTTGCCTTTATAGCAAATATATGAGATGCAGTGTAATGAAGATATAAAAGAGATTTATTTATGCGAAAAAAATTTATAAAAAAATTTTATATTTTCCAACCTCAACTCATGGGATTACCCCCTGAATTTAAGGATATTAATTAGGGGAGGAAAAGAAACTAACAAGGATTTTTCTATGTAGCGGCGAGCGAAAAAAAAAAGTTCAGCACTAAGTCATTTTGTCTTTACGGCAGATATGAGATGCAGTGTATGGAACATCTATAATCTAATATGAGAAATTAATGATTTAAGTCCTTCTTAAATTAGGCCTTTTACCCATAGAGGGTGCCAGGCCCGTGTAACGTTAATGATTATTAAAAGATGTTTCCAAAGAGTCGTGTTGCTTGATAGTGCAGCACTATGTTGGTGGTAAACTCCCTCAAAAACTAAATATAACCATGAGACCGATAGTAAACAATTACCGTGAGGGAAAGTTGAAAAGATCTCTGAATAGAGAGTTAAATAGTACGTGAAACTGCTTAGAGGCTAAGCCCGATGAAGCTGAATATCCATTATGAAAAATACAACTTTATATATCTTATAATATAAATTAGTATATTATAGAAATAGTGTGAATTTTTTTATGTAAGGACATTGTAATCTATTAGCATATGTTTATATATTTATCAAAAAGTCATTGGGATATAAGTTTATTTGAATTGATTTGTATTTATACATTTTAAATAAAATAAATGCCTACACCCAGAGAAAAAACAAGGTAAAATCAACATTTTTCACTTCGAACCGAAGGTAAACGTTAATGAAAGCCAGGTAAAGTGGGAAAATGTAGCTTTGAAGTTGAACGATTTCGAATCATGAGCCAATTTACGCAATGTCAGACTGAAATTTATTAGTGTCAAATTAAATACGAAGCCATTTGGATTGAAGTGATCGCGTCGTTGAATTAAAGAGAAAAAATATTAATTCTAAGTTGAAACCTTTCAATTCAACATCTTTAAAATTTAAAGTAATATCCTTCATCTTCAATTTGTATTTACGACATTTACGTTTTTATAAAGTAATAACGTTGATTTTAGATTTTTTTATTCAAATTGATATTGTACGATATTAGAAATAAAAATAACAGCTGTTCATTCTAAATTGGACAACTTCAGAATAAAATTTCCAATCACTAAAACGGGAACTATTGTACTTATTTTTAAAATCCATTTATTTTAATTAAAAAGAATATAAAAAATTTCTTTTTATTTATTTATTAAAGGTTATAATGTTATATATGTAAACTTAAACATTATTAATGAAATAAATAAAAAATGTATGAGAATCAAAATATGATATGTCTTTAATAAACTTTTTTTTTTTGCGCTGCAACGTCAACTTCGTAGGATTGAAAATGCGCACAAAATTCTTTTATTATTACAGGTACGCACACAACATAAATGCGTTCGTTGCTGTATAAAAACTTTCCTCAGAATTCATTGTATATATTTTCACACTATTCATCAACACTTCTTATCGAATCACGCAAAGAACTGAAACACGCGCTTTTTTACCTCTAAAAATTTCGTAATAACAAGAAAGAGTGCTGCCAAGTTAATGTATCGACGAAATAAAAATGCGATTTTCAGAATAAATGCGATTTCGAATAAGTACTTCTTTCTTATTTGACTTCTTTGTATTTTGACAGTAATAATTGTAATTTTGATTTCTAAAATCAAAATCCTTAAACGGAATTATAGAGTGAGAAGCAAAAGTTTATTTCAATTCGTACGAAAGGCAATACTTTTTTTGACATTTAGAGCAATCATATTATATATATTTAAAATAACCATTTACATTTTTAATGCATTCCTATTTAAATAAACACTGACCAACTTCAATTCAAATATGGTCATGTTAAATTGCACAATGTGGAATCAACATTTTTATTTTCACTTTTAAATTTCAATATTTCCCTGAGTGTATGATTTGATAAAGTGTTGATAGATTTTATAACAAAGTGCTTAATTTTATTTAATAAATTTTGTAATAATATAATTTATATTTATTACATGCACTAATATGATTAACAATGCGATAGATTCAGGATACCTTCGGGAGCCGTCTTGAAGCACGGGCCAAGGAGTCTAACATATGTGCAAGTCATTGGGATTAATTTAATTTAAACTCAAAGGCGTAATTAATTTTAATTTTATATATGGGATTAGTTATTAATTTACTGATAGTTTATTAATTCAATACCGGGGCGTTCTATATAGTTATGTAATTTATAATATTTATATTATTTATAACCTCCAACTGAAGCGTACCTTGAGCATATATGCTGTGACCCGAAAGATGGTGAACTATACTTGATCAGGTTGAAGTCATGGGAAACCCTGATGGAAGATCGAAACAGTTCTGACGTGCAAATCGATTGTCAGAATTGAGTATAGGGGCGTAAGACTAATCGAACCATCTAGTAGCTGGTTCCCTCCGAAGTTTCCCTCAGGATAGCGGTAAAGGTTGAGGTTGTGATATAATGTGCCCAGTGGGCCACTTTTGGTAACCAGAACTGGCGCTGTGGGATGAACCAAACGTAATGTTACGGTGCCCAAATTTACAACTCATACAGATACCATGGAAGGCGTTGGCTACTTAATACAGCAGGACTGTGGACATGGAAATCGTAAACCGATGGGGAGTTTGTAACAACTCACCTGCCGAAGCAACTACCCCTTAAAATGTATGGCGCTTAAGTTGTATACCTTGAAAATTTATGGTGGGGCCACGCAAACTTCTCAACAGGCCGTACCGATATCCGCAGCTGGTCTCCAAGGTGAAGAGTCTCTAGTCGATAATCTAGGTAAGGGAAGTCGGCAAATGAGATCCGTATCTTCGGGATAAGGATTGGCTCTGAAGATTGAGATAATCGGGCTTGATTGGGAAGCAATAATAAGGTTTACGTACTCCTTGTAAATAAATAGAGATTTTCGGATCTTGTTCCCCGGATAGTAGTTACGTAACCAATTGTGGAACTTTCTTGCTAAAATTTATATTGAATTATCGAAAGATATGTTCTTTATAAATTATAACGATTATCAATTAACAATCGATTCAGAACTGGCACGGACTTGGAGAATCCGACTGTCTAATTAAAACTAACCATTGTGATGGCTCTAGCGGGTGTTGACACAATGTGATTTCTGCCCAGTGCTCTAAATGTCAAGGTGAAGAAATTCAAGTAATCGCGGGAGTAACTTTGACTCTCTTAAGGCCCGATTATGATATCGAAAAAATAAATAAAAGTCCAAATAAAAGTCTAAAAATAAATAAAGTTCAAATAACATCAAGAAGTTGATCTAAACAAAGGTAATTTCTCATTAAGAAATAAAAACTATAAGCTAGTAGTAAATAATCTAAGGGCACGGAGTTTATAGGCTGTCTGTGCTAACGGAGAACTAAGGGGTCGACCGTTGGAGGAAGTGTAGTGTGGAGTAGTGCGTGGGGTTGACAGTGTCAACAAGGGAATGAGCTGGATTAAAGAAATCTAACACAAATAACACAACAGTCGAAGCAAGCCAAGAACCGTTAAAATGCAAGCGATGCAATTTGCTTCGCTTCGTTTGGTCAACGCACCGGCTTCTGTTAAAGTTAATGAAATTAATGACTAATTATGTTAACTTCGAATTATTGAATCATATCAAAAATTCGAAGTTAAGCAAGTGAGAATACTTTTAGGCAGATCTTTTAAAACCATTTAAAAGAGATTAAGAAAGTAAGGAATGAAACTAAAGCAAAAATGCAATGCGGAACATAAAAGTTGTACTTACGAAATGTAGAATATCCGATTGCGAAATTAATATCACTAAAATATTAATTTCGCGAATTAAAAAGTTTTAATATTGCGACATAGAAATAACTGACCTACTTCAGAGGTGTCACCTGTCGAAGCCGAAGTTAATGTAAAAGCTAAAGATTAATTTTAAGTCAGTGGTAATACTAAATAGTAAAGGTAAAATTGAAATTCAAGGTTGATACGAGATATCAACAAGATATAATACACATAAACCTACCGACAAGTACTGCAAGGGAAAGTTGAGGTTTAAAAATTTTTTCCGTGGTTTTGTTATACTTATAAAAATAAGTTAAAAAATCGTATATATTTGTTTGGTATATTGATATAATAAGTCATTCGCAACAATAAAGGAAGAAAGTTTAATAAATATTAAAGGAATTAATATATGCCATATATAAAATATGGCATATACATATTTTTGATTTCTTTCAATAAATATTGATGACATTAATTCAGAAACTTAAAATTTGTAAACTCTAAGCGGTGGATCACTCGGCTCATGGGTCGATGAAAAACGCAGCAAACTGTGCGTCATCGTGTGAACTGCAGGGCACATGAACATAGACAATTTGAATGCATATTGCAGTCCATGCTGTTAAGTACTTGAATTTATAATTTATAGTGCTGCTTGGACTACATATGGTTGAGAGTTGTAAGAATATGCCAATCGAGTTGCTTAGTTTATGTTTTAAAAATAAACATTAATTTTAAGCACATGTTATATTAGTGGATACAAGTATCCATAATATTAAAAGTTCAAGTTTAAATAAATCTCAATTTTATATCATTTATACAAAATATTGAGAAGACTTTCTAGAATAAAAATTTACTTTTATATTAAAATATAAAAGTCTCAAATTTGTATACATATATAAATAATTGTTCTGAGTAGCGAGAGCGAAATGTTCTATATAAAATTCGAAGTAGCGATATGCGATAAGAAAAGCTTTCATGAAACACTAAGTCATGTTTTGCCTTTATAGCAAATATATGAGATGCAGTGTAATGAAGATATAAAAGAGATTTATTTATGCGAAAAAAATTTATAAAAAAATTTTATATTTTCCAACCTCAACTCATGGGATTACCCCCTGAATTTAAGGATATTAATTAGGGGAGGAAAAGAAACTAACAAGGATTTTTCTATGTAGCGGCGAGCGAAAAAAAAAAGTTCAGCACTAAGTCATTTTGTCTTTACGGCAGATATGAGATGCAGTGTATGGAACATCTATAATCTAATATGAGAAATTAATGATTTAAGTCCTTCTTAAATTAGGCCTTTTACCCATAGAGGGTGCCAGGCCCGTGTAACGTTAATGATTATTAAAAGATGTTTCCAAAGAGTCGTGTTGCTTGATAGTGCAGCACTATGTTGGTGGTAAACTCCCTCAAAAACTAAATATAACCATGAGACCGATAGTAAACAATTACCGTGAGGGAAAGTTGAAAAGATCTCTGAATAGAGAGTTAAATAGTACGTGAAACTGCTTAGAGGTTAAGCCCGATGAAGCTGAATATCCATTATGAAAAATACAACTTTATATATCTTATAATATAAATTAGTATATTATAGAAATAGTGTGAATTTTTTTATGTAAGGACATTGTAATCTATTAGCATATGTTTATATATTTATCAAAAAGTCATTGGGATATAAGTTTATTTGAATTGATTTGTATTTATACATTTTAAATAAAATAAATGCCTACACCCAGAGAAAAAACAAGGTAAAATCAACATTTTTCACTTCGAACCGAAGGTAAACGTTAATGAAAGCCAGGTAAAGTGGGAAAATGTAGCTTTGAAGTTGAACGATTTCGAATCATGAGCCAATTTACGCAATGTCAGACTGAAATTTATTAGTATCAAATTAAATACGAAGCCATTTGGATTGAAGTGATCGCGTCGTTGAATTAAAGAGAAAAAATATTAATTCTAAGTTGAAACCTTTCAATTCAACATCTTTAAAATTTAAAGTAATATCCTTCATCTTCAATTTGTATTTACGACATTTACGTTTTTATAAAGTAATAACGTTGATTTTAGATTTTTTTATTCAAATTGATATTGTACGATATTAGAAATAAAAATAACAGCTGTTCATTCTAAATTGGACAACTTCAGAATAAAATTTCCAATCACTAAAACGGGAACTATTGTACTTATTTTTAAAATCCATTTATTTTAATTAAAAAGAATATAAAAAATTTCTTTTTATTTATTTATTAAAGGTTATAATGTTATATATGTAAACTTAAACATTATTAATGAAATAAATAAAAAATGTATGAGAATCAAAATATGATATGTCTTTAATAAACTTTTTTTTTTTGTATAATAATAAAAATTCTTTTATTATTACAGGTACGCACACAACATAAATGCGTTCGTTGCTGTATAAAAACTTTCCTCAGAATTCATTGTATATATTTTCACACTATTCATCAACACTTCTTATCGAATCACGCAAAGAACTGAAACACGCGCTTTTTTACCTCTAAAAATTTCGTAATAACAAGAAAGAGTGCTGCCAAGTTAATGTATCGACGAAATAAAAATGCGATTTTCAGAATAAATGCGATTTCGAATAAGTACTTCTTTCTTATTTGACTTCTTTGTATTTTGACAGTAATAATTGTAATTTTGATTTCTAAAATCAAAATCCTTAAACGGAATTATAGAGTGAGAAGCAAAAGTTTATTTCAATTCGTACGAAAGGCAATACTTTTTTTGACATTTAAAGCAATCATATTATATATATTTAAAATAACCATTTACATTTTTAATGCATTCCTATTTAAATAAACACTGACCAACTTCAATTCAAATATGCTCATGTTAAATTGCACAATGTGGAATCAACATTTTTATTTTCACTTTTAAATTTCAATATTTCCCTGAGTGTATGATTTGATAAAGTGTTGATAGATTTTATAACAAAGTGCTTAATTTTATTTAATAAATTTTGTAATAATATAATTTATATTTATTACATGCACTAATATTATTAACAATGCGATAGATTCAGGATACCTTCGGGAGCCGTCTTGAAGCACGGGCCAAGGAGTCTAACATATGTGCAAGTCATTGGGATTAATTTAATTTAAACTCAAAGGCGTAATTAATTTTAATTTTATATATGGGATTAGTTATTAATTTACTGATAGTTTATTAATTCAATACCGGGGCGTTCTATATAGTTATGTAATTTATAATATTTATATTATTTATAACCTCCAACTGAAGCGTACCTTGAGCATATATGCTGTGACCCGAAAGATGGTGAACTATACTTGATCAGGTTGAAGTCATGGGAAACCCTGATGGAAGATCGAAACAGTTCTGACGTGCAAATCGATTGTCAGAATTGAGTATAGGGGCGTAAGACTAATCGAACCATCTAGTAGCTGGTTCCCTCCGAAGTTTCCCTCAGGATAGCGGTAAAGGTTGAGGTTGTGATATAATGTGCCCAGTGGGCCACTTTTGGTAACCAGAACTGGCGCTGTGGGATGAACCAAACGTAATGTTACGGTGCCCAAATTTACAACTCATACAGATACCATGGAAGGCGTTGGCTACTTAATACAGCAGGACTGTGGACATGGAAATCGTAAACCGATGGGGAGTTTGTAACAACTCACCTGCCGAAGCAACTACCCCTTAAAATGTATGGCGCTTAAGTTGTATACCTTGAAAATTTATGGTGGGGCCACGCAAACTTCTCAACAGGCCGTACCGATATCCGCAGCTGGTCTCCAAGGTGAAGAGTCTCTAGTCGATAATCTAGGTAAGGGAAGTCGGCAAATGAGATCCGTATCTTCGGGATAAGGATTGGCTCTGAAGATTGAGATAATCGGGCTTGATTGGGAAGCAATAATAAGGTTTACGTACTCCTTGTAAATAAATAGAGATTTTCGGATCTTGTTCCCCGGATAGTAGTTACGTAACCAATTGTGGAACTTTCTTGCTAAAATTTATATTGAATTATCGAAAGATATGTTCTTTATAAATTATAACGATTATCAATTAACAATCGATTCAGAACTGGCACGGACTTGGAGAATCCGACTGTCTAATTAAAACTAACCATTGTGATGGCTCTAGCGGGTGTTGACACAATGTGATTTCTGCCCAGTGCTCTAAATGTCAAGGTGAAGAAATTCAAGTAATCGCGGGAGTAACTTTGACTCTCTTAAGGCCCGATTATGATATCGAAAAAATAAATAAAAGTCCAAATAAAAGTCTAAAAATAAATAAAGTTCAAATAACATCAAGAAGTTGATCTAAACAAAGGTAATTTCTCATTAAGAAATAAAAACTATAAGCTAGTAGTAAATAATCTAAGGGCACGGAGTTTATAGGCTGTCTGTGCTAACGGAGAACTAAGGGGTCGACCGTTGGAGGAAGTGTAGTGTGGAGTAGTGCGTGGGGTTGACAGTGTCAACAAGGGAATGAGCTGGATTAAAGAAATCTAACACAAATAACACAACAGTCGAAGCAAGCCAAGAACCGTTAAAATGCAAGCGATGCAATTTGCTTCGCTTCGTTTGGTCAACGCACCGGCTTCTGTTAAAGTTAATGAAATTAATGACTAATTATGTTAACTTCGAATTATTGAATCATATCAACAATTCGAAGTTAAGCAAGTGAGAATACTTTTAGGCAGATCTTTTAAAACCATTTAAAAGAGATTAAGAAAGTAAGGAATGAAACTAAAGCAAAAATGCAATGCGGAACATAAAAGTTGTACTTACGAAATGTAGAATATCCGATTGCGAAATTAATATCACTAAAATATTAATTTCGCGAATTAAGAAGTTTTAATATTGCGACATAGAAATAACTGACCTACTTCAGAGGTGTCACCTGTCGAAGCCGAAGTTAATGTAAAAGCTAAAGATTAATTTTAAGTCAGTGGTAATACTAAATAGTAAAGGTAAAATTGAAATTCAAGGTTGATACGAGATATCAACAAGATATAATACACATAAACCTACCGACAAGTACTGCAAGGGAAAGTTGAGGTTTAAAAATTTTTTCCGTGGTTTTGTTATACTTATAAAAATAAGTTAAAAAATCGTATATATTTGTTTGGTATATTGATATAATAAGTCATTCGCAACAATAAAGGAAGAAAGTTTAATAAATATTAAAGGAATTAATATATGCCATATATAAAATATGGCATATACATATTTTTGATTTCTTTCAATAAATATTGATGACATTAATTCAGAAACTTAAAATTTGTAAACTCTAAGCGGTGGATCACTCGGCTCATGGGTCGATGAAAAACGCAGCAAACTGTGCGTCATCGTGTGAACTGCAGGGCACATGAACATAGACAATTTGAATGCATATTGCAGTCCATGCTGTTAAGTACTTGAATTTATAATTTATAGTGCTGCTTGGACTACATATGGTTGAGAGTTGTAAGAATATGCCAATCGAGTTGCTTAGTTTATGTTTTAAAAATAAACATTAATTTTAAGCACATGTTATATTAGTGGATACAAGTATCCATAATATTAAAAGTTCAAGTTTAAATAAATCTCAATTTTATATCATTTATACAAAATATTGAGAAGACTTTCTAGAATAAAAATTTACTTTTATATTAAAATATAAAAGTCTCAAATTTGTATACATATATAAATAATTGTTCTGAGTAGCGAGAGCGAAATGTTCTATATAAAATTCGAAGTAGCGATATGCGAAAAGAAAAGCTTTCATGAAACACTAAGTCATGTTTTGCCTTTATAGCAAATATATGAGATGCAGTGTAATGAAGATATAAAAGAGATTTATTTATGCGAAAAAAATTTATAAAAAAATTTTATATTTTCCAACCTCAACTCATGGGATTACCCCCTGAATTTAAGGATATTAATTAGGGGAGGAAAAGAAACTAACAAGGATTTTTCTATGTAGCGGCGAGCGAAAAAAAAAAGTTCAGCACTAAGTCATTTTGTCTTTACGGCAGATATGAGATGCAGTGTATGGAACATCTATAATCTAATATGAGAAATTAATGATTTAAGTCCTTCTTAAATTAGGCCTTTTACCCATAGAGGGTGCCAGGCCCGTGTAACGTTAATGATTATTAAAAGATGTTTCCAAAGAGTCGTGTTGCTTGATAGTGCAGCACTATGTTGGTGGTAAACTCCCTCAAAAACTAAATATAACCATGAGACCGATAGTAAACAATTACCGTGAGGGAAAGTTGAAAAGATCTCTGAATAGAGAGTTAAATAGTACGTGAAACTGCTTAGAGGTTAAGCCCGATGAAGCTGAATATCCATTATGAAAAATACAACTTTATATATCTTATAATATAAATTAGTATATTATAGAAATAGTGTGAATTTTTTTATGTAAGGACATTGTAATCTATTAGCATATGTTTATATATTTATCAAAAAGTCATTGGGATATAAGTTTATTTGAATTGATTTGTATTTATACATTTTAAATAAAATAAATGCCTACACCCAGAGAAAAAACAAGGTAAAATCAACATTTTTCACTTCGAACCGAAGGTAAACGTTAATGAAAGCCAGGTAAAGTGGGAAAATGTAGCTTTGAAGTTGAACGATTTCGAATCATGAGCCAATTTACGCAATGTCAGACTGAAATTTATTAGTATCAAATTAAATACGAAGCCATTTGGATTGAAGTGATCGCGTCGTTGAATTAAAGAGAAAAAATATTAATTCTAAGTTGAAACCTTTCAATTCAACATCTTTAAAATTTAAAGTAATATCCTTCATCTTCAATTTGTATTTACGACATTTACGTTTTTATAAAGTAATAACGTTGATTTTAGATTTTTTTATTCAAATTGATATTGTACGATATTAGAAATAAAAATAACAGCTGTTCATTCTAAATTGGACAACTTCAGAATAAAATTTCCAATCACTAAAACGGGAACTATTGTACTTATTTTTAAAATCCATTTATTTTAATTAAAAAGAATATAAAAAATTTCTTTTTATTTATTTATTAAAGGTTATAATGTTATATATGTAAACTTAAACATTATTAATGAAATAAATAAAAAATGTATGAGAATCAAAATATGATATGTCTTTAATAAACTTTTTTTTTTTGTATAATAATAAAAATTCTTTTATTATTACAGGTACGCACACAACATAAATGCGTTCGTTGCTGTATAAAAACTTTCCTCAGAATTCATTGTATATATTTTCACACTATTCATCAACACTTCTTATCGAATCACGCAAAGAACTGAAACACGCGCTTTTTTACCTCTAAAAATTTCGTAATAACAAGAAAGAGTGCTGCCAAGTTAATGTATCGACGAAATAAAAATGCGATTTTCAGAATAAATGCGATTTCGAATAAGTACTTCTTTCTTATTTGACTTCTTTGTATTTTGACAGTAATAATTGTAATTTTGATTTCTAAAATCAAAATCCTTAAACGGAATTATAGAGTGAGAAGCAAAAGTTTATTTCAATTCGTACGAAAGGCAATACTTTTTTTGACATTTAAAGCAATCATATTATATATATTTAAAATAACCATTTACATTTTTAATGCATTCCTATTTAAATAAACACTGACCAACTTCAATTCAAATATGCTCATGTTAAATTGCACAATGTGGAATCAACATTTTTATTTTCACTTTTAAATTTCAATATTTCCCTGAGTGTATGATTTGATAAAGTGTTGATAGATTTTATAACAAAGTGCTTAATTTTATTTAATAAATTTTGTAATAATATAATTTATATTTATTACATGCACTAATATTATTAACAATGCGATAGATTCAGGATACCTTCGGGAGCCGTCTTGAAGCACGGGCCAAGGAGTCTAACATATGTGCAAGTCATTGGGATTAATTTAATTTAAACTCAAAGGCGTAATTAATTTTAATTTTATATATGGGATTAGTTATTAATTTACTGATAGTTTATTAATTCAATACCGGGGCGTTCTATATAGTTATGTAATCTATATATATAAAAATGAATTGTTCGTTTGTACGTTCATAACATGCGAACGTGAAGTCCGATTTGCTTGATTTTTTGGTATGTTTTCATTATTTGCCTGTAGAAGGTTTGTGTGAAATAATAATTTAAAAAAATTTCATTTAAAAAAAATTATTATTTTTGCATAACGGAAAACAGAGGAATCAAAGTAAATTGAAAAATAAATTTGACGTTTTAATTTTGAATTTCAATTTGACAATGGAAGTAAGTAAATTGTAAATGTCTTCCATTATTGCTTTGTTTTGACAAATTATTTTGACACACATAGAATTTTATTTTAAATTTTGAAAAACAATTAAAAATTATAAAAGGCTTAATGCCGATTAATTACTCTGTTTCGGGTGTGTCAAGTCCAAAACAGTGTTACGTATGACAGAAAATATGGAAGCGTTTAAAAGTGATGAGCAGCAAACCGAAGCGAATCAAGAAAAAGACGAAATGTGTTTTATTATAAACACTATAAACACTTATAAACATTATTTGTTTTTTTTTTAGTTATAATTATGCCGCGACCGAGACGTGGCGCCAATATTGGTCGTCGTACTCATAATACAAGACGAGTTGCATCTGTTAGAGCAGGTGAATCTGAAGCGGAACGTGAAGTGAGACTTGAACAGCAAAGAGAGCGTCAATCGAGATCGCGTTCTGCTCAAACAATCGAAGAACGATTCGCGAGTAATTCTTCGGATCGAGCGAGAATGAGTCGCAATCGCGCTGTTAGAAGTCGTGCCAATGACAATATTAATCAGCGAGTAATGCGTGCTGCTTTCAATTATGATAGTGAAGTTGACTATTGTTCTCTTCCATGCCTTTCAATCGGAACTATGACTAATGTCTGCGAACAGTGCAATGCATTGAAATTTCCATCGGAAACTCCTGGAATGTGTTGTGCAAATGGACAAGTAAAATTGCCTGTTTTGAATCCTCCTCCTGAGCCTTTGAGGTCATTAGTTTCTGGTTTGACTCCAGAATCGAATCATTTTTTGTCTAAAATACAGCAGTACAATTCATGTTTCCAAATGACGTCTTTCGGCGCCACAAATATAATCAGAGATGGATTCATGACTTTTAAGGTAATTACTGAACACGACACTAACAATGAGTTCTATCGTGAGATTGAATCAAATGTTTCATGTATGCAGATTCAAGGTCAAATCTATCATCGAATTGGATCGTTATTACCATGTTTGGATTCCAATCATTCCTTTTTGCAAATTTATTTCATGGGAAATTCAGATGTTGAAATTGAACGGCGTTGTGTGGTGGCACAAAATCCAAATGATAGTAATGCAGTGAGAAGAGGATTAATTGAAAGATTGCAGCAGTTTTTTCACGATGAAAATTGTTTGATCAAATTATTTCAAACTGCCCTTGATCAAATGCCTTCGGATTCTCATAGAATTGTTATTCGGGCCGATAAAGCACCTGGTGGAATTCATGCTGGAAGGTTAAACGCACCAACAATTGATGAAGTTGCCGTATTAATTGTGGATGAAGGAGCGAGCAGTCGAGATATTGTACTTCATCGTCGAGATCAAAGTGTTGTGCATGTTTCGGAAACTCATCGTTGTTATGATGCGTTGCAGTACCCAATTTTGTTTTGGCAAGGCGAGGATGGTTACCATTTCAATATTAAGATGAAACATCGTTTAACTGGTTAGTTACAATAAAATGCATCACACATTTTGTGAATTATTGATACTTAATATTCGCATTTATTTCAGGCTTGGAAACAGCAAAAAAAGTTAGTGCGATGAACTATTATTCGTACAGATTAATGGTTCGGCTGAACGAAATTAATCATATATTGAATTGTAGAAGGCTTTGCAACCAATTTATAGTTGATGTTTACGCTAAAATTGAGTCTGAACGATTGAATTTTATTCGATTTAATCAGAAAAAGTTAAAATCCGAACAATATATTCATTTGCGCGATGCAATTCACAATGATGGGAATATCAACGATATTGGCCAAATGACAATATTACCAGCAACATATACTGGAAGTCCACGACACATGCACGAGTACGCGCAAGACGCAATGACGTACGTTCGGCATTATCATCGACCCGATTTATTTATTACTTTCACCTGTAATCCTCAATGGAATGAAATAAAGCAATATATGTTTCATGGTCAAAGTGCTTCTGATCGCCACGATATTGTTGCGCGTGTGTTCAAGCAAAAATTGAAAACGCTTATGGATTTTATTGTCAAACAACAAGTGTTTGGAAAAGTTCAATGTTGGATGTATTCTGTGGAATGGCAGAAAAGAGGACTTCCGCATGCACATATTTTGGTTTGGTTAGTTGATAAAATTACGCCAAATGAAATTGATAGCGTAATATCAGCCGAAATTCCTAATCCAATCATTGATCCAGGACTGTTTGAATCAGTTACGAAGCACATGATTCATGGACCATGTGGGGCATTAAATGTCAACTCACCGTGCATGGCTGAAGGAAAATGCACAAAACGGTACCCAAGAGCATTAATAGCGGAAACAATTTCTGGTAATGATGGTTATCCGTTATATCGTAGACGTTCACCTGAAGATGATGGCGAAACAGTTATGGTGAAATGCAAAAATCAAGACATTAAAATTGACAATCGTTGGATCGTTCCATATTCGCCGCTATTATCCAAAACTTTTGGTGCTCATATAAATGTTGAGTATTGTAACTCAGTAAAATCCATCAACTACATATGCAAATATGTTAACAAAGGAAGTGATTTGGCCTATTTTGGAATTGCTGGGGATAAAAGTGATGAAATCACTTCATATCAATTAGGCCGTTATATTAGTACAAATGAAGCAATATGGCGAATTTTTTCATTTGCAATACACGAAAGGTATCCAAATGTACTGCACTTGGCAGTTCATCTTCAGAATGGTCAACGTGTGTACTTCACACCTGAGAATGCGGCGCAACGAGCAGAACAGCCACCGAAAACAACGTTGACTTCATTTTTTGATATGTGCAGAAATGACGAATTTGCTAAAATGTTATTGTATTCTGAAGTGCCACGATATTTCACATGGAATGAATCTGCGAAAGTTTTTCAAAGACGGAAACAAGGGCAACCAGTACGAGGCCATCCAAATGTATTTTCTACAGAAGCATTGGGTCGTGTGTATACCGTTCATCCAAATCATTATGAATGTTTTTATTTGCGTTTATTATTGATTAACGTTCGTGGTCCTACGTCATTTGAAGATTTAAGAACAGTCGATGGTGAATTGTGTGCGACTTATCGGCAAGCATGCCAGCGTTTGAATCTACTTGAAGATGATATGCATTGGGAAGCTACACTTGCTGATTCCGTAATTTCATCATCTCCACATCAAATACGAACATTATTTGCAATTATAATATCTACATGCAGTCCATCAAATCCATTTGAAATATGGCATAAATTTCGTGATGACATGACGGAAGACATTTTACTTAGAGTGCGACGTTCAGTTTCAAATCCTGAATTAGAAATCACACCGGAAATGCATAACGAAGCTTTGATTTTGATTGAAGACATGTGTATAATGATTGCAAACAAAATATTAGTGCAGTTAGGAATGATAGCGCCTAATCGTGCAGTTCATGATGTTATTAATCAAGAAATGCATCGTGAACAACAATATGATCGTAATCAATTGAGAACATTTGTGCAGTTAAAAGTTCCACAATTGAATAGTCAACAGAAATATGCTTATGACAAAATCATGGAAGGTGTGAACAATGAAGGAGGTGGATTTTACTTTATTGATGCACCAGGAGGCACTGGAAAAACATTTTTGCTGTCATTGATTCTGGCAACCATACGATCGGATAATAAAATTGCTCTTGCAGTTGCTTCATCTGGAATTGCTGCTACCTTATTAGACGGTGGTCGAACTGCGCATTCTGCACTTAAATTGCCTTTGAATATAACAACGATTGAATCTCCTACGTGCAACATTTCCAAAACGTCGGCAATGGCAAAAGTTTTGCAGCAGTGTAAAATAATCGTATGGGACGAATGTACAATGGCTCACAAAAGATCATTAGAAGCATTAAATCGAACCATGCAAGATCTTCGAGGAAATGAAAGACTTTTTGGTGGCGCCTTTATATTGTTATCAGGTGATTTTAGGCAAACTTTACCTGTCATTCCACGATCTACTGCTGCTGATGAGCTAAACGCATGTTTGAAGTCTTCAGTTTTGTGGAAATATGTTAAAACATTGCGTCTTAATCAAAATGTACGTGTACAATTGCAAAATGATCCTTCTGCAGCTGAATTTTCAAAACAACTTTTGGAAATTGGGAATGGTAAAGTTGCAGTCGATAAATCAACCGGATTAATAACATTACCAAGCAATTTTTGTAATATCACTCAATCGAAAAAGGAACTGGTTCAACGTGTGTTTCCAAATATATTGCAGAAGTACAGGAATCATGATTGGTTGAGCGAACGCGCAATATTGGCAGGAAAAAATAAAGACGTGAACGATTTAAATGCAAGTATTTTGCAAGAAATAGATGGCCAATTTTTTGCATACAAATCAGTGGATACGATAATAAATGAAGATGAGGTAGTGAACTATCCTACTGAATTTTTGAATTCACTTGATTTGCCAGGCTTGCCACCACATTATTTGGCATTGAAAGAGGGAGCACCGATAATAATGCTCCGAAATATAAATCAACCACGGCTTTGTAATGGCACCAGACTTTCCGTGAAAAAACTGATGGCCAATTTAATTGAAGCAACTATTCTGAGTGGTAAATATAGAGGCGAAAACGTTCTAATCCCCCGAATTCCAATGATTCCATCAGATATGCCATTTGAATTTAAACGGCTTCAATTTCCTGTCCGTCTTGCCTTCGCTATAACCATTAATAAAGCTCAAGGTCAGACTTTGAATATTTGTGGCTTAGATTTGGAGCAACCTGTTTTCTCGCATGGACAATTGTATGTTGGTTGTTCACGTTGTGGTAAACCCTCTGCATTATTTATAAACACAAAAGATGGAAAAACTAAAAACGTTGTTTATCAAAGAGCATTAAGTTAATTTTTAAAGTATTTTCATTTTCGACCTTTTTATTTGAAAATAAATTATTGTAAGAAATTGATTGTGGATGAGTTTTACTGAAAATTGAAAAGAAATTTCGCAAGTTTCTTTTGTGTATTCGCCCTGTGAAGCGGGCGAAGGTTTCGCTATCTTTTATTATAATTATAAATTTTCATAAATATCTTCTTATTATGTACAGAAAATATCTTATATATAAGAATTAATGTGGATTAATTAATCTATATATACGTTTAGGCGCCAGACAGACAAACAAGAAACATTGTTTATCCACGTGCATTAGAATAATTTTAGCACTATTATCTAGACAATCTTTTATATTTTCTTTTTCTAAACAAGTTAGAAAACAACAAACTTTATCTTTTTTTAACATTTTTAGTGGGGCAGCAAAGCGCACCGGGGCAAAGCTAGTAATTTATAAAGAACATATCTTTCGATAATTCAATATAAATTTTAGCAAGAAAGTTCCACAATTGGTTACGTAAGTACTATCCGGGGAACAAGATCCGAAAATCTCTATTTATTTACAAGGAGTACGTAAACCTTATTATTGCTTCCCAATCAAGCCCGATTATCTCAATCTTCAGAGCCAATCCTTATCCCGAAGATACGGATCTCATTTGCCGACTTCCCTTACCTAGATTATCGACTAGAGACTCTTCACCTTGGAGACCAGTGCGGATATCGGTACGGCCTGTTGAGAAGTTTGCGTGGCCCCACCATAAATTTTCAAGGTATACAACTTAAGCGCCATACATTTTAAGGGGTAGTTGCTTCGGCAGGTGAGTTGTTACAAACTCCCCATCGGTTTACGATTTCCATGTCCACAGTCCTGCTGTATTAAGTAGCCAACGGCTTCCATGGTATCTGTATGAGTTGTAAATTTGGGCACCGTAACATTACGTTTGGTTCATCCCACAGCGCCAGTTCTGGTTACCAAAAGTGGCCCACTGGGCACATTATATCACAACAACGGTTTACCACAACGTGAACAACCAACATACAATTGTCCATGCGAGAAAACAGGTTGCTCCAAATCTAAGCCACAAATATTCAAAGTCTGACCTTGAGCTTTATTAATGGTTATAGCGAAGGCAAGACGGACAGGAAATTGAAGCCGTTTAAATTCAAATGGCATATCTGATGGAATCATTGGAATTCGGGGGATTAGAACGTTTTCGCCTCTATATTTACCACTCAGAATAGTTGCTTCAATTAAATTGGCCATCAGTTTTTTCACGGAAAGTCTGGTGCCATTACAAAGCCGTGGTTGATTTATATTTCGGAGCATTATTATCGGTGCTCCCTCTTTCAATGCCAAATAATGTGGTGGCAAGCCTGGCAAATCAAGTGAATTCAAAAATTCAGTAGGATAGTTCACTACCTCATCTTCATTTATTATCGTATCCACTGATTTGTATGCAAAAAATTGGCCATCTATTTCTTGCAAAATACTTGCATTTAAATCGTTCACGTCTTTATTTTTTCCTGCCAATATTGCGCGTTCGCTCAACCAATCATGATTCCTGTACTTCTGCAATATATTTGGAAACACACGTTGAACCAGTTCCTTTTTCGATTGAGTGATATTACAAAAATTGCTTGGTAATGTTATTAATCCGGTTGATTTATCGACTGCAACTTTACCATTCCCAATTTCCAAAAGTTGTTTTGAAAATTCAGCTGCAGAAGGATCATTTTGCAATTGTACACGTACATTTTGATTAAGACGCAATGTTTTAACATATTTCCACAAAACTGAAGACTTCAAACATGCGTTTAGCTCATCAGCAGCAGTAGATCGTGGAATGACAGGTAAAGTTTGCCTAAAATCACCTGATAACAATATAAAGGCGCCACCAAAAAGTCTTTCATTTCCTCGAAGATCTTGCATGGTTCGATTTAATGCTTCTAATGATCTTTTGTGAGCCATTGTACATTCGTCCCATACGATTATTTTACACTGCTGCAAAACTTTTGCCATTGCCGACGTTTTGGAAATGTTGCACGTAGGAGATTCAATCGTTGTTATATTCAAAGGCAATTTAAGTGCAGAATGCGCAGTTCGACCACCGTCTAATAAGGTAGCAGCAATTCCAGATGAAGCAACTGCAAGAGCAATTTTATTATCCGATCGTATGGTTGCCAGAATCAATGACAGCAAAAATGTTTTTCCAGTGCCTCCTGGTGCATCAATAAAGTAAAATCCACCTCCTTCATTGTTCACACCTTCCATGATTTTGTCATAAGCATATTTCTGTTGACTATTCAATTGTGGAACTTTTAACTGCACAAATGTTCTCAATTGATTACGATCATATTGTTGTTCACGATGCATTTCTTGATTAATAACATCATGAACTGCACGATTAGGCGCTATCATTCCTAACTGCACTAATATTTTGTTTGCAATCATTATACACATGTCTTCAATCAAAATCAAAGCTTCGTTATGCATTTCCGGTGTGATTTCTAATTCAGGATTTGAAACTGAACGTCGCACTCTAAGTAAAATGTCTTCCGTCATGTCATCACGAAATTTATGCCATATTTCAAATGGATTTGATGGACTGCATGTAGATATTATAATTGCAAATAATGTTCGTATTTGATGTGGAGATGATGAAATTACGGAATCAGCAAGTGTAGCTTCCCAATGCATATCATCTTCAAGTAGATTCAAACGCTGGCATGCTTGCCGATAAGTCGCACACAATTCACCATCGACTGTTCTTAAATCTTCAAATGACGTAGGACCACGAACGTTAATCAATAATAAACGCAAATAAAAACATTCATAATGATTTGGATGAACGGTATACACACGACCCAATGCTTCTGTAGAAAATACATTTGGATGGCCTCGTACTGGTTGCCCTTGTTTCCGTCTTTGAAAAACTTTCGCAGATTCATTCCATGTGAAATATCGTGGCACTTCAGAATACAATAACATTTTAGCAAATTCGTCATTTCTGCACATATCAAAAAATGAAGTCAACGTTGTTTTCGGTGGCTGTTCTGCTCGTTGCGCCGCATTCTCAGGTGTGAAGTACACACGTTGACCATTCTGAAGATGAACTGCCAAGTGCAGTACATTTGGATACCTTTCGTGTATTGCAAATGAAAAAATTCGCCATATTGCTTCATTTGTACTAATATAACGGCCTAATTGATATGAAGTGATTTCATCACTTTTATCCCCAGCAATTCCAAAATAGGCCAAATCACTTCCTTTGTTAACATATTTGCATATGTAGTTGATGGATTTTACTGAGTTACAATACTCAACATTTATATGAGCACCAAAAGTTTTGGATAATAGCGGCGAATATGGAACGATCCAACGATTGTCAATTTTAATGTCTTGATTTTTGCATTTCACCATAACTGTTTCGCCATCATCTTCAGGTGAACGTCTACGATATAACGGATAACCATCATTACCAGAAATTGTTTCCGCTATTAATGCTCTTGGGTACCGTTTTGTGCATTTTCCTTCAGCCATGCACGGTGAGTTGACATTTAATGCCCCACATGGTCCATGAATCATGTGCTTCGTAACTGATTCAAACAGTCCTGGATCAATGATTGGATTAGGAATTTCGGCTGATATTACGCTATCAATTTCATTTGGCGTAATTTTATCAACTAACCAAACCAAAATATGTGCATGCGGAAGTCCTCTTTTCTGCCATTCCACAGAATACATCCAACATTGAACTTTTCCAAACACTTGTTGTTTGACAATAAAATCCATAAGCGTTTTCAATTTTTGCTTGAACACACGCGCAACAATATCGTGGCGATCAGAAGCACTTTGACCATGAAACATATATTGCTTTATTTCATTCCATTGAGGATTACAGGTGAAAGTAATAAATAAATCGGGTCGATGATAATGCCGAACGTACGTCATTGCGTCTTGCGCGTACTCGTGCATGTGTCGTGGACTTCCAGTATATGTTGCTGGTAATATTGTCATTTGGCCAATATCGTTGATATTCCCATCATTGTGAATTGCATCGCGCAAATGAATATATTGTTCGGATTTTAACTTTTTCTGATTAAATCGAATAAAATTCAATCGTTCAGACTCAATTTTAGCGTAAACATCAACTATAAATTGGTTGCAAAGCCTTCTACAATTCAATATATGATTAATTTCGTTCAGCCGAACCATTAATCTGTACGAATAATAGTTCATCGCACTAACTTTTTTTGCTGTTTCCAAGCCTGAAATAAATGCGAATATTAAGTATCAATAATTCACAAAATGTGTGATGCATTTTATTGTAACTAACCAGTTAAACGATGTTTCATCTTAATATTGAAATGGTAACCATCCTCGCCTTGCCAAAACAAAATTGGGTACTGCAACGCATCATAACAACGATGAGTTTCCGAAACATGCACAACACTTTGATCTCGACGATGAAGTACAATATCTCGACTGCTCGCTCCTTCATCCACAATTAATACGGCAACTTCATCAATTGTTGGTGCGTTTAACCTTCCAGCATGAATTCCACCAGGTGCTTTATCGGCCCGAATAACAATTCTATGAGAATCCGAAGGCATTTGATCAAGGGCAGTTTGAAATAATTTGATCAAACAATTTTCATCGTGAAAAAACTGCTGCAATCTTTCAATTAATCCTCTTCTCACTGCATTACTATCATTTGGATTTTGTGCCACCACACAACGCCGTTCAATTTCAACATCTGAATTTCCCATGAAATAAATTTGCAAAAAGGAATGATTGGAATCCAAACATGGTAATAACGATCCAATTCGATGATAGATTTGACCTTGAATCTGCATACATGAAACATTTGATTCAATCTCACGATAGAACTCATTGTTAGTGTCGTGTTCAGTAATTACCTTAAAAGTCATGAATCCATCTCTGATTATATTTGTGGCGCCGAAAGACGTCATTTGGAAACATGAATTGTACTGCTGTATTTTAGACAAAAAATGATTCGATTCTGGAGTCAAACCAGAAACTAATGACCTCAAAGGCTCAGGAGGAGGATTCAAAACAGACAATTTTACTTGTCCATTTGCACAACACATTCCAGGAGTTTCCGATGGAAATTTCAATGCATTGCACTGTTCGCAGACATTAGTCATAGTTCCGATTGAAAGGCATGGAAGAGAACAATAGTCAACTTCACTATCATAATTGAAAGCAGCACGCATTACTCGCTGATTAATATTGTCATTGGCACGACTTCTAACAGCGCGATTGCGACTCATTCTCGCTCGATCCGAAGAATTACTCGCGAATCGTTCTTCGATTGTTTGAGCAGAACGCGATCTCGATTGACGCTCTCTTTGCTGTTCAAGTCTCACTTCACGTTCCGCTTCAGATTCACCTGCTCTAACAGATGCAACTCGTCTTGTATTATGAGTACGACGACCAATATTGGCGCCACGTCTCGGTCGCGGCATAATTATAACTAAAAAAAAAACAAATAATGTTTATAAGTGTTTATAGTGTTTATAATAAAACACATTTCGTCTTTTTCTTGATTCGCTTCGGTTTGCTGCTCATCACTTTTAAACGCTTCCATATTTTCTGTCATACGTAACACTGTTTTGGACTTGACACACCCGAAACAGAGTAATTAATCGGCATTAAGCCTTTTATAATTTTTAATTGTTTTTCAAAATTTAAAATAAAATTCTATGTGTGTCAAAATAATTTGTCAAAACAAAGCAATAATGGAAGACATTTACAATTTACTTACTTCCATTGTCAAATTGAAATTCAAAATTAAAACGTCAAATTTATTTTTCAATTTACTTTGATTCCTCTGTTTTCCGTTATGCAAAAATAATAATTTTTTTTAAATGAAATTTTTTTAAATTATTATTTCACACAAACCTTCTACAGGCAAATAATGAAAACATACCAAAAAATCAAGCAAATCGGACTTCACGTTCGCATGTTATGTGATTTCTGCCCAGTGCTCTAAATGTCAAGGTGAAGAAATTCAAGTAATCGCGGGAGTAACTTTGACTCTCTTAAGGCCCGATTATGATATCGAAAAAATAAATAAAAGTCCAAATAAAAGTCTAAAAATAAATAAAGTTCAAATAACATCAAGAAGTTGATCTAAACAAAGGTAATTTCTCATTAAGAAATAAAAACTATAAGCTAGTAGTAAATAATCTAAGGGCACGGAGTTTATAGGCTGTCTGTGCTAACGGAGAACTAAGGGGTCGACCGTTGGAGGAAGTGTAGTGTGGAGTAGTGCGTGGGGTTGACAGTGTCAACAAGGGAATGAGCTGGATTAAAGAAATCTAACACAAATAACACAACAGTCGAAGCAAGCCAAGAACCGTTAAAATGCAAGCGATGCAATTTGCTTCGCTTCGTTTGGTCAACGCACCGGCTTCTGTTAAAGTTAATGAAATTAATGACTAATTATGTTAACTTCGAATTATTGAATCATATCAACAATTCGAAGTTAAGCAAGTGAGAATACTTTTAGGCAGATCTTTTAAAACCATTTAAAAGAGATTAAGAAAGTAAGGAATGAAACTAAAGCAAAAATGCAATGCGGAACATAAAAGTTGTACTTACGAAATGTAGAATATCCGATTGCGAAATTAATATCACTAAAATATTAATTTCGCGAATTAAGAAGTTTTAATATTGCGACATAGAAATAACTGACCTACTTCAGAGGTGTCACCTGTCGAAGCCGAAGTTAATGTAAAAGCTAAAGATTAATTTTAAGTCAGTGGTAATACTAAATAGTAAAGGTAAAATTGAAATTCAAGGTTGATACGAGATATCAACAAGATATAATACACATAAACCTACCGACAAGTACTGCAAGGGAAAGTTGAGGTTTAAAAATTTTTTCCGTGGTTTTGTTATACTTATAAAAATAAGTTAAAAAATCGTATATATTTGTTTGGTATATTGATATAATAAGTCATTCGCAACAATAAAGGAAGAAAGTTTAATAAATATTAAAGGAATTAATATATGCCATATATAAAATATGGCATATACATATTTTTGATTTCTTTCAATAAATATTGATGACATTAATTCAGAAACTTAAAATTTGTAAACTCTAAGCGGTGGATCACTCGGCTCATGGGTCGATGAAAAACGCAGCAAACTGTGCGTCATCGTGTGAACTGCAGGGCACATGAACATAGACAATTTGAATGCATATTGCAGTCCATGCTGTTAAGTACTTGAATTTATAATTTATAGTGCTGCTTGGACTACATATGGTTGAGAGTTGTAAGAATATGCCAATCGAGTTGCTTAGTTTATGTTTTAAAAATAAACATTAATTTTAAGCACATGTTATATTAGTGGATACAAGTATCCATAATATTAAAAGTTCAAGTTTAAATAAATCTCAATTTTATATCATTTATACAAAATATTGAGAAGACTTTCTAGAATAAAAATTTACTTTTATATTAAAATATAAAAGTCTCAAATTTGTATACATATATAAATAATTGTTCTGAGTAGCGAGAGCGAAATGTTCTATATAAAATTCGAAGTAGCGATATGCGAAAAGAAAAGCTTTCATGAAACACTAAGTCATGTTTTGCCTTTATAGCAAATATATGAGATGCAGTGTAATGAAGATATAAAAGAGATTTATTTATGCGAAAAAAATTTATAAAAAAATTTTATATTTTCCAACCTCAACTCATGGGATTACCCCCTGAATTTAAGGATATTAATTAGGGGAGGAAAAGAAACTAACAAGGATTTTTCTATGTAGCGGCGAGCGAAAAAAAAAAGTTCAGCACTAAGTCATTTTGTCTTTACGGCAGATATGAGATGCAGTGTATGGAACATCTATAATCTAATATGAGAAATTAATGATTTAAGTCCTTCTTAAATTAGGCCTTTTACCCATAGAGGGTGCCAGGCCCGTGTAACGTTAATGATTATTAAAAGATGTTTCCAAAGAGTCGTGTTGCTTGATAGTGCAGCACTATGTTGGTGGTAAACTCCCTCAAAAACTAAATATAACCATGAGACCGATAGTAAACAATTACCGTGAGGGAAAGTTGAAAAGATCTCTGAATAGAGAGTTAAATAGTACGTGAAACTGCTTAGAGGTTAAGCCCGATGAAGCTGAATATCCATTATGAAAAATACAACTTTATATATCTTATAATATAAATTAGTATATTATAGAAATAGTGTGAATTTTTTTATGTAAGGACATTGTAATCTATTAGCATATGTTTATATATTTATCAAAAAGTCATTGGGATATAAGTTTATTTGAATTGATTTGTATTTATACATTTTAAATAAAATAAATGCCTACACCCAGAGAAAAAACAAGGTAAAATCAACATTTTTCACTTCGAACCGAAGGTAAACGTTAATGAAAGCCAGGTAAAGTGGGAAAATGTAGCTTTGAAGTTGAACGATTTCGAATCATGAGCCAATTTACGCAATGTCAGACTGAAATTTATTAGTATCAAATTAAATACGAAGCCATTTGGATTGAAGTGATCGCGTCGTTGAATTAAAGAGAAAAAATATTAATTCTAAGTTGAAACCTTTCAATTCAACATCTTTAAAATTTAAAGTAATATCCTTCATCTTCAATTTGTATTTACGACATTTACGTTTTTATAAAGTAATAACGTTGATTTTAGATTTTTTTATTCAAATTGATATTGTACGATATTAGAAATAAAAATAACAGCTGTTCATTCTAAATTGGACAACTTCAGAATAAAATTTCCAATCACTAAAACGGGAACTATTGTACTTATTTTTAAAATCCATTTATTTTAATTAAAAAGAATATAAAAAATTTCTTTTTATTTATTTATTAAAGGTTATAATGTTATATATGTAAACTTAAACATTATTAATGAAATAAATAAAAAATGTATGAGAATCAAAATATGATATGTCTTTAATAAACTTTTTTTTTTTGCGCTGCAACGTCAACTTCGTAGGATTGAAAATGCGCACAAAATTCTTTTATTATTACAGGTACGCACACAACATAAATGCGTTCGTTGCTGTATAAAAACTTTCCTCAGAATTCATTGTATATATTTTCACACTATTCATCAACACTTCTTATCGAATCACGCAAAGAACTGAAACACGCGCTTTTTTACCTCTAAAAATTTCGTAATAACAAGAAAGAGTGCTACCAAGTTAATGTATCGACGAAATAAAAATGCGATTTTCAGAATAAATGCGATTTCGAATAAGTACTTCTTTCTTATTTGACTTCTTTGTATTTTGACAGTAATAATTGTAATTTTGATTTCTAAAATCAAAATCCTTAAACGGAATTATAGAGTGAGAAGCAAAAGTTTATTTCAATTCGTACGAAAGGCAATACTTTTTTTGACATTTAGAGCAATCATATTATATATATTTAAAATAACCATTTACATTTTTAATGCATTCCTATTTAAATAAACACTGACCAACTTCAATTCAAATATGGTCATGTTAAATTGCACAATGTGGAATCAACATTTTTATTTTCACTTTTAAATTTCAATATTTCCCTGAGTGTATGATTTGATAAAGTGTTGATAGATTTTATAACAAAGTGCTTAATTTTATTTAATAAATTTTGTAATAATATAATTTATATTTATTACATGCACTAATATGATTAACAATGCGATAGATTCAGGATACCTTCGGGAGCCGTCTTGAAGCACGGGCCAAGGAGTCTAACATATGTGCAAGTCGTTGGGATTAATTTAATTTAAACTCAAAGGCGTAATTAATTTTATTTTATATATGGGATTAGTTATTAATTTACTGATAGTTTATTAATTCAATACCGGGGCGTTCTATATAGTTATGTAATTTATAATATTTATATTATTTATAACCTCCAACTGAAGCGTACCTTGAGCATATATGCTGTGACCCGAAAGATGGTGAACTATACTTGATCAGGTTGAAGTCATGGGAAACCCTGATGGAAGATCGAAACAGTTCTGACGTGCAAATCGATTGTCAGAATTGAGTATAGGGGCGTAAGACTAATCGAACCATCTAGTAGCTGGTTCCCTCCGAAGTTTCCCTCAGGATAGCGGTAAAGGTTGAGGTTGTGATATAATGTGCCCAGTGGGCCACTTTTGGTAACCAGAACTGGCGCTGTGGGATGAACCAAACGTAATGTTACGGTGCCCAAATTTACAACTCATACAGATACCATGGAAGGCGTTGGCTACTTAATACAGCAGGACTGTGGACATGGAAATCGTAAACCGATGGGGAGTGTGTAACAACTCACCTGCCGAAGCAACTACCCCTTAAAATGTATGGCGCTTAAGTTGTATACCTTGAAAATTTATGGTGGGGCCACGCAAACTTCTCAACAGGCCGTACCGATATCCGCAGCTGGTCTCCAAGGTGAAGAGTCTCTAGTCGATAAAATAATCTAGGTAAGGGAAGTCGGCAAATTAGATCCGTAACTTCGGGATAAGGATTGGCTCTGAAGATTGAGATAATCGGGCTTGATTGGGAAGCAATAATAAGGTTTACGTACTCCTTGTAAATAAATAGAGATTTTCGGATCTTGTTCCCCGGATAGTAGTTACGTAACCAATTGTGGAACTTTCTTGCTAAAATTTATATTGAATTATCGAAAGATATGTTCTTTATAAATTATAACGATTATCAATTAACAATCGATTCAGAACTGGCACGGACTTGGAGAATCCGACTGTCTAATTAAAACTAACCATTGTGATGGCTCTAGCGGGTGTTGACACAATGTGATTTCTGCCCAGTGCTCTAAATGTCAAGGTGAAGAAATTCAAGTAATCGCGGGAGTAACTTTGACTCTCTTAAGGCCCGATTATGATATCGAAAAAATAAATAAAAGTCCAAATAAAAGTCTAAAAATAAATAAAGTTCAAATAACATCAAGAAGTTGATCTAAACAAAGGAAATTTCTCATTAAGAAATAAAAACTATAAGCTAGTAGTAAATAATCTAAGGGCACGGAGTTTATAGGCTGTCTGTGCTAACGGAGAACTAAGGGGTCGACCGTTGGAGGAAGTGTAGTGTGGAGTAGTGCGTGGGGTTGACAGTGTCAACAAGGGAATGAGCTGGATTAAAGAAATCTAACACAAATAACACAACAGTCGAAGCAAGCCAAGAACCGTTAAAATGCAAGCGATGCAATTTGCTTCGCTTCGTTTGGTCAACGCACCGGCTTCTGTTAAAGTTAATGAAATTAATGACTAATTATGTTAACTTCGAATTATTGAATCATATCAACAATTCGAAGTTAAGCAAGTGAGAATACTTTTAGGCAGATCTTTTAAAACCATTTAAAAGAGATTAAGAAAGTAAGGAATGAAACTAAAGCAAAAATGCAATGCGGAACATAAAAGTTGTACTTACGAAATGTAGAATATCCGATTGCAAAATTAATATCACTAAAATATTAATTTCGCGAATTAAGAAGTTTTAATATTGCGACATAGAAATAACTGACCTACTTCAGAGGTGTCACCTGTCGACGCCGAAGTTAATGTAAAAGCTAAAGATTAATTTTAAGTCAGTGGTTATGAAATCGTAGAAGACAAGGGGTCAATTAATTTAGAATAGTATTTTGAAAAACAATTTCAAAAGTGTTATGTGATAAGTGAAAATAAAATTGAAATAAAAAAGAAGCCTGAAGTGAAAGCATATTTGTGTTCTTATTGGGACAGGACTCAACCACAACAGTGGTTCCCGCCAGAAACAGATAAAGCTGGCTAATAGACGAGTGGCTATGTCGGGGGTTGCCCGCCCCCTCGACTTTAAATTAATTGGTATGAACAACAATAACAGCCTCGAATACATTCGAAACTCTAGCTCTACTGAGCCCTCAGGCTCGGTAGTACCAGTTGATTCGAGGTCTGACTGCTTACGAGCAAACCAATGCTAAGGGCGAAGATCACCTTCAAATTCTATTTCGTCCACTAGCAATTCAATTCCAACTATGTTCACGTGCCGCTTCTCTGGATGTGGCCGATCCTTTACGTCAAAGATTGGACGAGGATTCCACGAAAAGAGAGCAGATGGTGACTGGCGCCACCAAGAGCTAGCGCAAGTTCTCATAGTAAAGGCCGTATGGTCAGAAGAAGAGTGCTCTCTGCTTGCTCGACAAGAGGCGCAGTTAAGCGGTTCAAATGTTCGCTTTATGAACTTGGAACTCGCTCAGTTATTTCCGTACCGTAATGTTGATGCGATTAAGAGCCAGCGGAAGCGGTCTGATTACAGAGATCTTTTAAGGAGGTATCAAGGCGAGGAAGTCGGGGTTTCTGGTTCGCCAGGAATCTCTGATGGAATTACAGCGGCTGAGGATAAAGTGTTGGCTAATGAAGTTATCCCGCGTTACGAGGATAATGAATTGGCTACCTTCATCAGTTAGCTGGGGCCTTTGAACGCGGCGTGCCCCGGATCCTCCTTGGTCGATGATCTCGTGCAGAACGTCTTAGTCTAGCCACGAGAGGGAGTGGCTCAACAGCTGGAGGCCTTTCTACAGTTGAGCTTGTCCACCAGAATAAGGCCATCGAGATTAACAACGGAGTCATCGCTAGGTCTCTCAAGGAGGAAGAGAAGCCGTCTGGAATACAAGCGCGTCCAGACGGCTTACAGGAAGATTCCCTGTAAGTGCATCAAGCGCATCTTCGATGGCGACGTTACTGCCATTGGGGATATAGATGTCCAGAACATTTTTGCCTTTGGACTGCGGCGATGACAAAAGGCGCTTGTCAGCGCCTGAAGCCAGTATGGCGAAAGCGGTTCGGATGGAACTATGGCGACCGATCAATTAGGAGGAAATTCGACGCACGCTCCCTTTGCCGAATACAGTACCGGGACCCGATGGCGTGCTAGGCAAAAACTGGAGAGTGGTGTCAGCTCCAGTCCTCTTGCGAGTCGTGAATGGATATGTTTATTTAGAAGGCGATTCTGAATGCCTGGCAGCCTCGAGAACGGTGCTCATTCCCAAGGTGAGCTGTGCAGCAGTGATATTGCGGACCTTGAATAAGGTCTTAGAGGAACGCCTAGCGAAATCAATTCCATTATACCATAGAAGGCGTTTGTGCCTAAGGATACGCCGAAAACGTTTTTGATCTCGATTTAGTGCTACGCTATCACAAACAGACGTTTAGGTCTGTGTATATTGCATCGTTGGATGTCGCAAAAGCTTTTGACTCTGTCATTCATTCGGCTATTTTTAATAGCCCCAGCTCCAATGATTCGCTATATTCAGGGCTTCTATGATGTGAGTTCTACACGCCTGATGGTGAACGGTTTGACTTCAGATGCGATAAGACCGACCTGCGGAGTTAAGCAGGCGACCCTCTGTCGCCCTTTTTGTTCAATTTGATCATGAAAGGTCTCCTTAAGAAACTGCCGCAGGAGGTTGGAGTGAAGGTGGGTGAACGAATATTAAGCGAGTTGGCCTTTGCCGATAATTTAGTTCTGATGGCAACGACTAAAACTGGCCTTCAGCAGATTCTTGACATTTCGACCACCTACCTGAACTCGTGCGGTCTGAAGATCAATTCGTCAAAATCTTTCACTGTAGCCATCAGGAATGTACCTCACGCCAAAAAGTCTATTGTTGACAGCAGTGTGCACTTCAGCTGTGATGGCCGTACGTTACCATCGCTCAAGAGATTTGACGAGTGGAAATACCTTGCCATTCCGTTCGCAATGAGGAAAATAAGCTACATGACTTTGTAAAGTTAACAAAGGCGCCTTTGAACTTACTCTAAGCAAACTTAAGCGAATCGATTGCAGGGTTCGAGGTGCGGTCAGGATGTGGTTGAACCTCCCTACGGTGACCTCTCGCTTCCTTCAATGATATGGCTTCGTTGCAGGTTACGCAACGAAGATTAACGAAGGGTCGCCTTGACCATAACACTAGGGCTTTGGTGGAAGGCAGATGGTCGAGGTTGCTCCATGAATCAGTAGATGGGAAGGCCTTGAAAGAGTCGTCTCGAGTTAGGGGTCAGCACCCATGGTTGGTTGAGGGTAGTTGTTTGCTTTCGGGTAAAGACTTCCTCGTGACGAACAAGTTCCGCATTAATGCGCTTCCTACAAGATCACGGACGTCGCGCTGTAGGGTGTCTGATAGAAGCTGTAGGGCTGGATGTGGTGAAGAGAAAACTTTAGCCCATATAGTGCAGCGGTGTCGTAGAACGCATGGGGCGCGCGCAAGCGGCTTGACGTGGTAGTTGCGTATGTAAAACGCGCCCTGAAAACGCAATATGACACCGTGGAGGTTGAGCGGCGCTTCCGTGTTGGCCTCCGCAAACCAGACCTGTTAGCCATTAAAGGCCGTACAGCAATTCTGTTAGATGCCCAGATCGTTGGTGACTCTGTGACCTTATGCGGAAAGTAGCATACTATACTATGACTATGAGTAGCTGCGCGAGACGATTATGCGAACTCGGAAAGTGGCCGAGCTCAGGTTATCGTCAGTCCCGTTGAACATGGGAGGAGTCTGGTGTTCAGATTCAGCCAGATTCCTGGTGGAAAATAGAGTCATTGCTAAGAAGGAATTGAAGGTGATAAGCACTAGAGTCCTAGTGGGCGGACTTGCTGGTTTGACAATATTTAATAGGAGCACGATGGTTAGGAGGAGAGTTGGGATTGGTTAGTTGGTGGCTGGAAGACCTTTCGACATTTTAAAAGGTGCTGCCTCTCCGCTTGACGCTAGTCTGGCAGTATAAGGAGATAAGAGTAGCATAAGTGGGAAATATTCTACTTTTTAGTGTTTTATCGCCAATGAAATACCACTACTCTTATCGTTTCCTTACTTACTTGATTAAGTGGAACGTGTCTCATTTCCTAGCGGTACATCTCTCAAATAATAACGGAGGTGTCCCATGGCTAGTTCAGTGCGGACAGAAACCACACATAGAGCAAAGAGCAAAATGCTGACTTGAGCTCGGTGTTCAGTACACACAGAGCCAACAAAAGCTCAGCTTATCGATCCTTTTGGTTTAAAGAGTTTTTAACAAGAGGTGTCAGAAAAGTTACCAAAGGGATAACTAGCTTGTAGCGGCTAAGCGTTCATAGCGACGTCGCTTTTAATCCTTCGATATCGGCTCTTCCTATCATTGTGAAGCAAAATTCATCAAGCGTTGTATTGTTCACCCATGCAAGGGAACGTGAGTTGGGTTTAGACCGTCGTGAGATAGGGTTGGGTTTAGACCGTCGTGACCCTCCTACTAACTACGTTGTTGCGACAGCACTCCTGCGTAATACGAGAGGAATCGCAGGTACGGACCAATGGAACAATACTTGTTCGAGCGAACAGTGGAATGACGCTACGTCCGTTGGATTATGCCTGAACGCTTCTAAGGTCGTATCCGTGCTGGACTGCAATGATAAAAATGGTGCAATTGCTTTGTATGGCTTCTAAACTATTAAAAAGGTTATAATGTATTTTAGAAACGACAATGGAAGTGTGATGCCAATGTTACAATTCACATAGCAAATTTGGGAGGATTAAATTTCATCTGAATGCCGCCCTAGTGAAATGTTAAAACATTATTTAATACAATGTCAATGCATAGAATCAATTGTAAACGACTTTTGTAAAGGGCAAGGTGTTGTAAGTGGTAGAGCTGCCATACTGCGATCCACTGAAGCTCATCGTTTGCTTGATGATTCGTTAATATTGACGAAATCATTAAAAATTAATAAAACGATTGCTATTGCAGACGTTCAGATATATGTAATTACCCGATGATACATGTACCGTAAGGGAAAAGTTGAGGGAACTAATTTCACAAGTAAAAATTAAATTCAAATACTTGACAGATAAAGAAATTGAAATTTCACATATTTAATATTTAATTATAACTTTATAAATAAAAATTAAATTTAAAGCTTTGTGGAATTCAAATATAAAAATGAAATAACTTTCACAAACAAACATTTAACTGAAATTTCATAAGTCAAAGTAAAATTCAAAAATTGTGTGAAATTCAGAAATAAAGAAATTTAAATTTCACAAAATGAAATAAGTTTCACAAACAAACATTTAACTGAAATTTCATAAGTCAAAATGAAATCCAAAAATTGTGTGAAATTCAGAAATTTAAATTTCACAAGTTTAATATTTAATTATAACTTTATAAGTAAAAATGAAATTTAAAGCTTTGTGGAATTCAAATATAAAAAGTTTCACAAACAAACATTTAATTGAAATTTACTAAGTCAAAATTTCATAAGTCAATTATCAAATTCAAAAATTGTGTGAAATTCAGAAATAAAGAAATTTAAATTTCACAAATTTAAAAGTTAATTAGAACTTCATACGTAAAAATTCAATTTTAAGGTTACCAAAAGCATCGTCATCGTATTAGTGACGCGAGTAATTAAAAAAGCGAGTTTTTCAGCAAGATTGAAATTCAAAAATAAAAATGAAATTGAAAATATTGGTGCAATTTAAATATAAAGAAATAACTTTGATAAAGAACAATTGAAATTGAAATTTTAATAATGGTCGGCAGAACTCGAATGAGCATCGTTACCAAAAGCATCGTCATCGTAATAGTGACGTAGAACAAACATTAACACAAAAATGTTTTCAGATGTTGTACTTGCTTTTCAGAATGTACCGATCGGAGAAGAAGTTAAAGCATAATATCGTTTTTGATAAGATATTCGCAACAAAATCTGAAAACGAAATTTTTCTTTCTTTGCAAGAGATCGTTACTTCTTCCACTTGGTTTCAGAACGATCTCTTATGAAGGTATCACTTACAAATGGTATCAAACTCTCCCCCTACATGATAGGGAGGAGAAAAAAAAGCACAAATGCTATAAATATTTTACAATTTCATTGACTACAAAACAGATATTAGTTAAAATGAAGTAAACTATTCCAAAATTAGAGAAAAAAAAAATAACAAACTGCAAAAGAGCATAGAACTAAATGTTTACATTAATCAAAATTTAACATATTTATACAGGTATACATATTTATACAGGTATACATATTCATTCAGGTATATTCCATCAATTTCTATTTATTCAGTTCATAAAAGTTCGGTCAAGGAATCCAGCGCATTATTAATTTGGAAAAAGTTGTACTAATATTTGACTTAATAATCAATTACTGTATTTGAAGCTTCGGTTGTAGGCGGCAGCAACGGGAGTTCCTAAGTCTGCAAATACAAGTCACATTCTAATTCACTGAATAACAGGACGCAGTAGCATCATTATAGTCATAATAGATAGAAATAGAATAATAGTCATTTAACCAGAAAGCATTATCATTATTGTGAACTTAAAAACATTAGGAAACCAATTTGCAATAAACTAATTTCAATAAACCATAAAACAAGTATCGATTAAACTGAACCTAAAATATACCAAATTTCTAATTATTCCAAAAAAAGAAATATCAAGATCTAACTAAATTAATTTGATTCAAAGACAATTTGATGGCTGTAATTTGAGTACTAATATGCAAGTAAATGCTTTTGAAGATTGCATGTACTACAAGTTATATAACGTGTGTTCCAAATTCGGTTCGATTCCTGGGCCAGCGTTTGTAGTATACGATTGTTGAACAGGAATATTAAGATATCCATAACAGTGTTTGCCCCCATTTTAGATCATTGGATGCCACTTCATCAATAGGTGCTTACTTCACGTACGCTGACTCTGGATTTTCGGTGTCAACAGCACTCATAGTAAAGCGAGTTTCCATTAATGGATCAGAGGCCGTTTGTTAACTGCAATAATTTCGCAAACTATTCCGCAAATTTTCTTTAGTTAGCTTCAACTTTTCAGTTAATACATCTTTTAAAATAACTCCAATGATTCACATAAATGATCTTCCTCGTTTCAAACGTGTCTGAATCCACCACAGGAAAATCTTAAAGTGTTATGGTAATTTTGTGTGTAAGTTTGGAATTTAACTGTAATAATACGATCCAAAGAAAAAATTTCGCACAGTCAGATAATTGATATTCGATTGAGCGTTCCTGCGTTTGTAAAAACGCCATGTAAATATTTCGTAAATATCGTTTTACTATAATTGATTTTTATTCAGATTTCACGTTTATTCTTCCAGCACTTAAAATATTGCAAAGAGAATTTTACTAATTGTTAGTCTTTTTCCGCGTTTTTAATTGTTCTAAATTTCACTCAGAGTTTATAATAATTATAGTCAATGCCGTGTTTTTCATGTTTTTCATAAATTACTGTATTTTGGTCAGCCAGCGATTTACTTGAATTGTTAAAAGACTTTCTTGAATGCGGCTTACGAGGTTTTGGTAATTGTAATGTTTAAATTTTTTTTATTTATTTAACTTTTTCTGATACTTTCATTGTTGAATTATTAGGTGTAAAAACTGACTTGCAGGCTTTTTCATCTGTATTATTTAAAGCACTATTATGCCAAATTTGGAAAAGTATTAAATAAAACAATCGAAAGCACAAAAATTTATGTTCTCTTCGCACTCGTGAATCACAAACCTTACTTTATCACTGACTGACAAATTTTCTGTCCACGCTTTGTGCCGAAGCTGCAGACAGAAAACTGGTTTGCTTAGCTCATTCCGGGTGCGGCCGCAGCGCAGCTCGTGACATCTCGCTCTTTCTCACCATGATCGACTTTCATTGCAAGTACCGTAGAATCGAAGGATGCGAAGTTCATAGAAAAAAACTCTTCTAGAAACTTCGATCACGCCACTTTACGGAACACTTTTAATATGTACACATTAATGTAAATAAAATGTATAAATGAATTTAAAAAAACATACAGATATAATTTGAAACAAAATACAAAATAACCAAGCTTTTATAACATTAATATCCTAATAAAAATAATATGTAATTTTATGATAAGTATGTAAGTAAAGAAACGTTGAAGCAATATTGTAGATAAGAAACTGTGGTTGTGTTTGTGGTTAATTAATTAGAAATTGTACTCTTTCTTTGATTATTGAAGATTTTGTTAATAAAAATAAATTCAAGATTTTAATTTCAAAGTGCATCTTCAGAATTGTTTAGTTGCCCTTAGGAAAATGCGTAAAAATATTTGTTATATTAAAGAATTTAAATGCTAAAACTATTTCTATGAACAGCTATGTAAATGCTCCCACTTTTTCACAACAAAAGTAGAATGCACAAAATCCATAAAGCCAAATTTCTTTCATACACGAAAATTGAAACAAATCTGAGCAGACGGACAATTGTCTGCTTGTATGCTTGTTAAAGAACAAGAAGAAGCCATTTGTTTCCTTGCTTCTTATCACCTGCTAAAATCATCAAATCGGTCATAAAAAATTATGCTTAGGAACATAGAACAACAAATCATATTGCTACTTCCCCATCACGTTGTGTGCTTTCTGTGTTTATTTAATCGTGTGTAATCGAACCGTATGGAGCAAATTTTACTTTTTTTACACTTTTTCTCACTTCCTTCTATTTGTACAGAGGACAGTAGAATGGTTTTGTCTGTGCTTTTTAAGCTTCATATAAATACAAAGATGAGCATTTTGCTTCATTCTTTGCATTCAATTGTGAGAGAGTTGCTGAACAAAATTTTGTTACGAAATGAAAATTGAGAACATCTCTCTAACGTTTCCGTTGAATACAGTGGCAAATAGAAGAAATTTAATTATCGCACGGATAATGCTATTTCAAGGCAATAATAGATTTAATTAAAATGAAAAGAAGGTGTACTAAACTGGTAGCTCAAACATATTATGGTGCCGCTGTTATGTCTGGCGATTTAAATGAAACCCAAACCAGAGTTAGAAATTAGTTTCCGCATGCAATTTTAAATCACTGCAATATACTCTATATTTTAAATTTAATTTTGGACTTTTAACATTCTTTTCTCAATCGTTCAAGAGAAAAAGTTTTTTGGATCAGATAGTAAAAAGAAGACTGCCAACATATGCCCTCCACCATGGAATTCTGCTTCTAGAATTGTAAACATTGTTCGGCCCCATTTCACTGACTTAATTGTTTTATTTGAAGAAATGATTGATGACCATTTCAAGAGGTTTTCTTCAGTTTTTAAATATTTTCAATACTGTTTTTTTACTACACGTTTTTAACGATATATTTTCGTTTACAGATGTATTATTTAACAAGCTGCAATCTGTGTCCCTAGCTATACCGTACTGTTGTGAACAAATTGAATTGACAAAAACCCATATTCTCGAGAATAGAAATTAGTTTGAAAATGTTTATGATATTGCAAAAAAAACTGTGGATTCCGTTCTAAAAAGAGGAGAAAATATTACAGATTTGGAGTTGCGATGTAGAAAGATTGTTTTTTTTAAATAATTGACACCTTTATTACACAAATTGATATCCGATTCAAATCATTAAACGACCCGATTCCCGTTCCGAGCAGCTCTGTAGAGAGGTCATTTCCTGCTCTGGGAAGAATTATAACTTACTCTAGAATCAAAATAAGTGGAAAACGCTTGTCGCAATTAGCACTTATCTCTATAGAAAAATCATTTCTCAAAGAAATTAAGAGTAATTGTAGCTTTTACGATAAAGTCATAGATAATTTCATTAAAAAATGGAGGTGCCATAAAAAAGAAATGGAAATTAAAAACACAAAAAAATTTAAAAAAAATTACAATTTAAAATAAAGGAAAAAAAATACAGAAATAAAAAAAGGGAAAAAATGGAATCAATCTCTTTTACGTTCTTCGCTTTTCTAGTTAGGTCATCGAACGCTACCAATGCAAAGTCTTCGACCTTCAACGCTCGTGTGTTGAAACCATCGACCGCGGGCTGTGTCAAATTACAGCTGGAGTAGGTTAAGGCTCTATAAGAATTAATTATCATTAATAAGCAGTTGTTTTGATTTCGCAAAAGCAACCTTTTGTTTGTGTTAAGTTATGTCAGGTATTTTTACTATTAAGGAAATTCATTATTATAACTAGCATAAGAAAAATGTACTATATATAAAGAATGAAAGCCAATAAATTCAATGACTACTAATATCGTCACGAAACCACGCAGTTTATTTTCACAAACTAGACTTTAAAGTGTCATGTCTATAATCAATGAACGTGTTCCCTTTCACAATCTAGACTTTAGTTAAAGTGCCTAGTCTAACATAAAAGATTATAGTTTTTAATTGAAATTTTCTATTATAATATTAACAAGAACTGACTTTTAAGAAAACTAATTTGGTTTTGGACGCCATCCCGATGGATTGATTTGAAATCGTTAGAAACAAAAACTTCTTCTAAAGCATTTCAAGGCATTTCGTTAGGGAAGTCGCAGTTCCCTTAAAGTTACTGTATTATTTAACTTAACTGTCAAACCACAACAATATTGAAATCAGTTGGCCTCGAACTGAGGAAGTGAACAATGAACAATATTAAATATTGCTCAAGAACCAGTCTTCACTACTCGACGCGGCCATTAATATCAGCAGTTATACCAGATTGACATCTCCAGAACGTTTGATGATATTGATCTACAAGTTAACAAATTATGGAACGAAGTTACGGTAAGTCAAGGTTTCTGCAAAATTTTATCTCAACAGCTATGCTGCTCATAGGAGTACTCACAGACACCCGTTATGGAATAATAACCTCATGTGTGATCGCGAAGAAGGTTTAACAAAAATATATTTCGGATACATGTCTTTGTTGTGCTCACAAGACTCTAACGGACATTCTAAGATACAACTTTCTGAAATGAAATCATCTACTTGTGTAGCATTGAGGATACATCACGACACAAATGCTTCATTCGGAGTTAATCGTTTATTTATGTTGTGCTCTAATTGTCTAAAATAATAAACTAACCGAAAACATACTGCAGAAAATTAGAAGAAATTTAGTTTTCTTTTATTATTAATACATACTCGACCGTTCGCTTTCTTTTATTCGTTTTCTCGTGAGGCATCTTCAATTAAGATTTCGTTTTACCGACACTTCTCGGTTCAACCCAGATTTTATTTGTTGATGTTGCAATTTTCCGTAGGATGTGGGGGAAATTCATTCATTTCATTCCTTGACGATCGTTTTTTTTTCAAAGTTATCTCTGTACGCACATTTCAGTAATAAAAATGCGATAATTGAAAGCTTTTCTAGTTGTTTTTTTAAAAAAGAAAATTATTTTTGATTAGCAACTTGATGCGTTCCTTGCCATTTCTCAATGTGCGCCTACTAACGCAGGTCTTGTATTCGGAGATCAATAAGTCAATGGTATTAATTTCACCCATCTTAACACGCTTTATCGTATCTTTTAATATAGCAAACTCAAGGGAAGAACTGGAAGGGTATAATGCTCAGTACGTTTTTTACCAATCTTCTTTTGAAGCCATTGTTTTATTTTAACATTAGTTAATTATTAATAATTATATTATATGAATTTCTAGTTGGACATACATACAATATTATCAGATATTTTTGACCATACTACACTATTTGCTGGTAAGACTGATTAATGGTTTTACTTTTATTGTTTTTATAATTATTTAAATTTGCCAATACGATAAGCAGTTAGTTCTGAATACATATATACAATCAACTATAGAAATAACGTTTAAGAACTTTAATTTTTAAGATTGACAATACCATTAAAAATATGATTAACATCTTTTAAGTAATAACAGCCGATTTTTAGTGTAATAATCCTAGGAAACTAGTGACTATCATTTAGACGTCTCAGTTGATGGTGGAGGAGCATTTTTCATTAAGCGATGACCAGGTGCTGATGGTGATGAAGTAATTGGTGAGGGTATCACATTGCGCTTATCCTGAATTGACATTGCCATAAGGTCCCGTTGTGTCAATTTCAACCGATTTGAAGAATATATATTAATTTTGCCCAAAAGCATTGTTAAATGTATAGAACAAAAAAGGCCAAAACTCTGAAATAAAATACAAAAGACTACATTAATAATATTATTTCTATATTTTCAATTGTTTCCAATTTACATTATCACATATGAACTAAATGAATGAGTTCTTTCATAATTATATAATTATAAGCCAGACAGAAATCCGATCTAGCATCGCGTGGCTTCAAGACTTAAGACTAAAAGTAAACTGTGTTTGAGTTTTTGAAAGAAAAGGGAAACATAAACATACAAACAATGGATATTCTTGCGAATAAACAATTGTCTATGATATACACATCATCACGGGGAGCAAATGACTCACTACACAAATTGTAGAAGTTTAATTTATTTACCAGAGAAAAAGAGACAACTGTCTTAATCGGAAACGTTGAATATGTACGGGGTATTTATGCGAACTTATTATCAGAGCCAATTGACTATGAGTGGAAAGAGAGTAATTTTTGAAAACGATAAATGTGCAATTTACTATAAAAACAATAAATAATAGCAACCACTTATATGAATAGTCTATTCTATCTATTTATATTTTATATAAGTATTCGTATTTGAAATTGGATGTAACGTATGGACTCCAAAACGGCTAGGCCGATTTCGATAAAATTTTCAGGGAATCTTCCGAATATATAGACTTCACACTGTGAGGTCTGATTTTTGTTTTTCGGTTTATGGGAGGAGGGGCGTGGCAAATTCCAATTTTCATATTGCTTTATTATTTTTAATGCCAATTCATCAAACAGGTAATATGATTACTTTGGGTCCAACAACCAATAAAATCTTATAAAAGTAAAAAACAAAACACATCATTGTTCCTTTTGCACGATTACAATTTACTAAAATGCCACCAAAAAAAAAAGAGCCGTTGCTAAAAACATCTCCACAACACAGAAGCAGAGGAAGAGAAAGGCGCTGAATCAGCTGAGGAACGCGAATCACGTCTTCAGGAAGGTCGCGAAAGGGCATCCACTTCTAGAGCCGCAGACACGGAAAGAGAACGCGAGTCACGGCTTCACCAAATGCGTGACAGTGCATCTTCATCTAGAGCTTATAACGAGTTTTATTCTTAGGCTGGGATAAAACTCAGTCTGTTCAGGGTTCGTTAAAGGGGTCTAGCAACCCTCTAACATACAACGTATTCCCGATTTACTCACGACTGTCTTCGCGACAGTCTAGCACTGACTCTCTGAAGAGTTCAGCTCGGACGTTGTTATTGTGTTTTTAATTTTTATTATTTAATTTTAATTTATTATTATTCCCTTAACAATTTTTATACTTATATTAATGCTTAACAATTTTTATACCTAATAATACGTACAAGAGGAAAGGAAAGGGGGGATAGAGTATCCCGCAGCAGAAGCCTGCACAATATGTATCACCTATTCAAAGCACCAAAGGGAGACGCGGTAGTTGGTAGGAAGTGTAACAACTTCTTGGCAGGAGGCCTTAATATGCGGAAGGCGAGAGGTTTCTGTTAGAGTGAGAGCAAAAGCGCTATTAAGAATGAGGCTGAGGCCGAAAGCGTCAGTTATTTCTGAACACTGAGACCGAAGTCGAAAGCCACTGTTAGTTCTGTGACTGAGGCCGAAAGCGTCAGTTATTTCTGAACACTGAGACCGAAGTCGAAAGCCACTTTTAGTTCTGTGACTGAGGCCGAAGCCGAAAGCGTCAGTTATTTCTGAACACTGAGACCGAAGTGGAAAGCTACTATTAGTTCTGTGACTGTGGCCGAGGCCGAAAGAGCTGGAAGGGGGGAGGGGAAAGGGATTCAAAAACACAAAGACTTTGCAACTACTGCAAACGGCTTTGATCGGTTTCCAACTCTGAAAATACTTTGCAGTTTGCGCATCTTATACGTGGTGTGATGGTTAAACAGTTTGAGAATTCAAACCTCTGATTGCGAATCAGCGGGAAAGCAAAAGCAAATAAAATGTATTTGCTTGTGTGAAGTGTGCTAGTGTCTTCGAAACCCGTACTTGGCGGATTTCGTCGTTTGTTTAATTTGATGCTTTTTTTATGTTTTTATTTGTTTATAACTTATTTCTATTAATCTGCTTTAATAAAAAAAATAGAAAACATAGTTAAATAATAAAAAAAAGAATATAAAGAAATTGATTGCCGAAATTGATTGTTCGGTTTTGAACCGGCTTCCCTCGTGTTGGGATTTTTATGTGGTAGCCAAGAGAGCAGTGTTTTGTGTATAATACAAAGAATTGAACATGGCATTAATTATGTCTGTTACAAGCTGCTGAGACAATCCAACAACATATCGAAAGACTTGCTGCCATTCGCTCCTGAATGTCTCGATCAAGAGAAAGAATCGATTCAAAGTTGTCGGCATTTCACTACACTAGGGACGATGACTACCTCAATCACGAGGATGTATTGATTGGCGCAATGGACAAAGTTGTCTAACATTCTCTTTTCTCTGAAGTTCGCTAAGGAATCACCAGGAATGTGTTCTTTGAACGGTAAAGTTGTTTTACCACCAATGATAGTGCCGCCTGAACCCCTACAAAGTTATATTTCTGGCGCCAATCCGATTTCCAAGCACTTCCTTTACGTCCTTCGGAGCTTCTAATATAATCAACAACGCCGGCTACATACCCGCTTTCAAATTGCTACGCCAAATCTACCACCGAAATGGATCGTTGCTCCCACTTTCTAATAATGATGCCAAGTTCCTCCAATTTTCTTTCACTTTCAATGAAGCTACAGAAGTTGAACAGCGTTGCGCAATTAGTACTGAAGTCAGACGGGAAATCGTTTCTAGTCTTCAAGCTATGCTGCACGAACAAAACAACCTCATCCGTCTACTCAAAACAGCCCTAGAGCAGATGCCCTCAGATGATTATACGGTTCTGGTAAGAGCTGGCTCTGGCTGGAGAGCATGAGCGGCGCTTCAATGCACCGCTGATAGGTGAAGTTGCACTTGTTATGGTCGGCGCAGACTTGCAAGTGTTCAACGCATTTCGGAAACTCATCGATCGTATGATGCACTACAATATCCTGTGGGTTTTTCATGGGGTGAGGATGGTTATCATTTCAACGTAATGCAGATGCAACCAAAGTCAAATGGAAAGTCGACAAAAAAGTTTCCTGTATAGACTTTTATGCCAATCGCCTTATGATCAGGCCAAATAATTGTAATTATTTGTTGAAATGTCGTGAAGTCTTCCATCAATTCATTGTCGACTTATACGCAAAAATTGAAAGTGAACGTCTGCTCTTCATTCGGTTGAATCAGCAAAAGATATGCGTTGAAGAATATGTCCACTTGAGTAATGCGATCTCCAATGATGGAAACGCTGCGAATATCGACCAAATGGTGATCTTGCCAGCGACATACACAGGACACATGCACCAGTACAATTTTAATACATAGACACGATATCCTCGACCGAGTATTCAAACAAAAGTTGACAAGGCTAATGGATGTCATCACTAAAATTCACATATTTGGCGAAACTCTGTGCTAGATTTTCTCTGTTGAATGGCAGAAACGAGGCCTGCCACACGCCAATATATTAGTCTGGCTATAACAAAAAATCACGCCAACGCAAATTGATGACGTGATTTCCGCAGAACTCCCGAATACCAGTGCAGATCCGGTTCTATTTGAATCAAACCGAAAACACATAATCCACGGGCCTTGCGGTGCACTGAACACAAATTCACCATGCATGAAAAAAGGCAAGTGCACAAAGCGCTATCCACGCGAGCTGCTCCAAGAAACTCAAATGGCCACATCAATGTTGAGTAGTGTAATTCGGTGAAGTCGATTAAATATATTTGCAAATACGTCAATAAACAAACGCAGCGACATGCCAGTATTCGGGCTTGCCAATCAAACTGAAGAAATCACGCAATTCCTGATGGAGCGATGAACAATTTGGCGTATACTTTCATTCAACGTGCACGAGCGATATACAACATCTCGCTGTTCATTTGAAAAATGGCCAGCGTGTTTATTTCAACGAACGAAATACTGCAAATAGAGCCGAATAGCCGCCACACACGACTCTCAGCGCTTTTTTTGTGTTGTGTGCAACCGACAATTTCGCCAAGAACTTTAACATATCCTGAAATTCCAAAATATTACACTTGGAACACGTTGTCGAAGAAGTTCATAAGCGTGGTGCTGTTGTCGCAGAATATGCTGGTGAGCATTCTTCTGATGCTTTGCGACATGTCTACACTGTTCATCCGAATAATGCTGAAAGCTGTTATTTTCGATTCTTATTGCATACGATCGAAGGTCCAACATCATTCGCCGCCTTGAAAACCATACATGGAAATGAATGTCAGACTTATAGAGAAGCGTGTTTCCGATTGGGCCTTCTTAAAAGTGATCAGCATTGGAACACAACGTTAACAGAGGCGTCACTCACGTGTCACTTAAAACAAATACGCACTTTGTTTGCGATAATTTTAACTATATTTTTACCATCTAATTCACGAAAACTGTGAGAAACGCATCATCACGACATTCTCAGGCAATCACGCTCATCTAATTCTAATCAGGAATATTCGGACAAGATTTTCAACCAAACTCTACTGCTGATTGAGGACATAAGCATATCCATCAACAAAAAAGTCCTTATTTAACTTAAAATGCCGGCTCGAATATGGAACATTAACAGTGTTCATGACGTCGGGGTCACCAACTAAACTTGGAAATCTTTTCGAATGCTTATACAGTTTATCGGAGTGATCGAAACTTATACCATACAACTGTTAAGAGAGGCGGAAGTGTTCTGATTGCGGTTGATTCCTTGTATTTTTCAAGAGAGGAAGTTTGTTGGAACCAGGAATTTGACTTTTGCTGTGTTTATGCTAATTGGTTCTTTATGTCTCTTCATTACTTGCTCATACATACCGCAAAACTCTTCATTCAGCACATACTTTAATCACGTGGAGTGCATCAGTAAAGTGTCTGATAAATTATGTCATGGTGATCACTTAATCGTTCTTGGTGATTTTAATTTGCCTCACGGCAATTGGAAAAGATGTAAAGATTTAGTTTTTCTTCTGCCATCTTCTGACCAAGATAACTTCATTACACTTTTGAACGAAATATCTTCTAGAGTCCTGTTCCAGATCAATCATATACCCAATTATGCTAACACTTTTGCGTCAACAAGGACTTTACCATTGGTTTTACCTAAAGATATGCATCATCCAACGATTGAAGTGAAAATTTGTCAGTTTCATAGAGTTTTATAGAGTAAATAAACGTAATCCTGTTATAAGGAGGCAACTTTGCTTTCGCAGAGCTAATTTCGGTACTATAAGAACTTGTCTCCAAAATATTAATTGGGATACTGTTCTTCAAACTATGACCTATTTAACTTCTGAGACATTGGATGATGCAGTGCACATGTTTAATAACACTTTTTTCGACTTTTTCAAACTCTCAGTGCCGCTACGCAGATAATCGAGCATTATAAATCTTACTGTGTTAGCCGTACACCTTCACGCTTTGTTGCTCATATATCAACGAGATGTAGATACCAGAAGCTTTGTAAAGAAGCTTTGTAAGAAGAAGGTTACATTAATTATTTGATTAAAGTTAAATCCTATGTGCGCTTTGTTCCGTCTTTTTGGAATTTTTTAAATATGAAAAGGAAAGTTTCTATATACCCATCAGTCATGAAACTTGACCAATGTGAATCTGCTGATTCTGGAGTTATTCGCAACCTCTTTGCGGACTTTTTTAAATCTACCTACTCATCAAGGACTTGCTTAGCCGGTAGCTTCAACGACAATCCATTCTGCATAAATTAGTGCATTACCGTACTGTTGGAGAAGATAATTACTGACCGAATCTCGCGAAGTATCCTCTCTATAATTTCGCCAACGCAAAATTGGTATCGACTACTATCAATAACTGTACTTGCTGACTTCAGTAAAGCTTTTGACGTAGCAAATCATTATCTTCTATTTTTTTTTTTATTAATAACTAAATAAGTAATACAATTACAAATTTAAAAACAAAAGAAAAGATATTCTTAGTGGGTAGCAGCGGAGGTCTTCGGCTAAATAACAACGTTAGTTACTTTTAGATTGGTATAGAGAGGGAAAGATCAGGTCTAAGATTTGAGATCGACGGCTTTGGTGCATCCTGAGGTGCTTAGATGTCCTGGGCAATGTTGAGTTTTGTAACTATGTAACTATCAAACCTCGTTACGAGAATAAAATCCCAGATGTAAACAATTAAGGTTGAACAATAACACATACGTACATACATTAATCGCTTAAGAATAACAGAGCTATCAGCAAAACATATCAATCAAGCAGACGAAACACAGTAGAATATACATACTGATATACATGCCGACATACGAAGAGAGACGTACGCCGAAATCAACGAGAGACAACACAATAATAACACCAGGCAACGCTTACTACAACCAGCTACACACATATGATAGAAAACAAAACCGCATTCTGGATTAAGAGAATACAAAAATAAGTAAACTTACACTCGCATTGACCACATATACATTCATAACACAGAAAACCTGTTTCTTCCAAGTGACCGCATGTAAACAAGTATACATCTACTGACATATATGAAGACATGCGAATAAATAGCAAACAGCCGACGGACAAAATAATGGTTGGAATGGAATTCGCCTCTGTTCACGGCCGATTCCACTGGAAATATCTTACGATTCCCACATGCTTTATTTCGAGCGTCGCTTTTAACGAGCGCATCCAAACATATTAAATAGCTTTTGATCGACATAAGCACTGATATACACGTATAGCAGTGAAGTGGACAAGGTCCGCTTTTTTGATAGGTATTCTAGTGGCCCTAAAAAACCTTTTTAAATACATATCGACCAGATTTGTGGCTCTTTTATTTTTAAGTATTTTTAAGAAACACGACCCTTAGTTGGCGCTTGACCGCAAAAGCGGCTCTTTATACGACCCTTAGTTGGCTCTTTATACGACCCATAGTTGGCTCTTTAAACGACCCTTAGTTGGCTCTTGACCGCAAAAGCGGTTCTTTATACGACCCTTGGTTGGCTCTTTATACGACTCTTAGTTGGCTCTTTAAACGACCCTTAGTTGGCTCTTGACCGCAAAAGCGGCTCTTTATACGACCCATAATTGGCTCTTTAAACGACCCTTAGTAGGCTCTTGACTGCAACAGCGGCTCTTTATAAATTATAAGGTATTCTAAGTATTATAAAAATTGTTAAGGAAATTAAATAAAAACGATATCAGGAATTGCGTCCGAGCTGAACTATCTGAGTCAGTGCTAGTTGCTTGAAACCCCAATCGAACGAAATTCGGAAACGCAGCTTGAAATATTGTTCGCAAGTGGTTGCGAGATCCACTTGCCACGAATCCTGGGACGAGTGAGCTATTCCCGGCTGAGAAAGGAAAACTCGTCGTTACAACTATATCAGCAATATTGTTGATGTTATCGACGGATACATGTGATAGAAGTTGTAAAAGTGGAGGGATATTGTGCATGTTCCGCAGATTTTCTATGATGGGGCAACTGAAGACAAGATGTTGTATTGAGATTGTTTGAGTGTGGCAGAGTTTACATGATGGGGCAGGATCTTTGTTGTAATAGTGACCGTGTGTAAACCCTGTGTGTCGGAAACGGAAGCGTGTGTATGCAATGATTTTCTAACGTGATATATTAACGGCGGAAAAGCAAGGAGATATTTGGTTGGGGTTTACGCATTTGTAGTGGTGGTAGTAATCTGCCCATCACGCTGCTTTGCCTTTCGTTGACCGCATGAAATATGTCTATCGTTGGGTTTGTTAATGCTATGATTAGAGGAGATTGTGTGGGAAGCTTTGCCGCAGCATCTGCAGCTGAGTCTCCAAATATACCGACCGGGTATCCAAAAAAGTTTGACATGGGCGTGGTTTACTAGAATGTTCCGGATTTCGCATATAGTAGCTAGGTTGTTGTTGACATTTAAGACAGCTTTGATCTTCGATAAGGAATCTGTGCATACAATATGTTTCGATTTCGTGCTTTTTGCGAACTTAACTACTACGTACAAAACTGCTTCTGACTCGGCCGAGAATATTGTATGATACCAGGTTAGGGCTGCCATGTAGAGAATGCCACCGCCTTCTTCTACAACACCAAAGACTACGGAGGAATTTTTTATAGAACCATTGGTGAAGATTAGTCTCCAGTCGCTGTGTCGATGTAGAATTTCCAGATGGGATTTGCGGTACACATCCGGATTCGTGGAAGTTTTTAGGTGTGTGTACAGGTCTATAATAATACTAGAAGAGCGTAGATGCCATGGTGGAAATGGTTGAGAAATTCGCCTCGTGGTACACATGTTGCTACCCTCATTGATTGCAAAATTTGTAACATGATATAGAGTTGAAGGCTTTCTTGTGATCGGTTTATTTTGTAAATGAGTCTGCCAGTGAGTTGCGTTAAGCGGTCGTCAATAAAGGGTAGTCCGGATTCGGTGAGGATATTTAGGATAGGTGTAGAATGCATGGCACTTAATGCTAAGCGGAGACTAGCATGGTAAATGGATTTGATTTTTTGTAAATTACGCTTCGATGTGATACCAAAAATTGGAAGTCCATAGTCGATTTTAGAGAGGACTGTGGATCGAACAATCGAAATCAAAGAGCTGGTATTTGCTTCTAAGTTAGGGTTGCTTAAAGTCTTCATTACGTTTAGCCTATTAGACAGTGACTTACAGAGGTATTCGACGTGAGCATTCCAGGAGAATTATTCATCTATAACAAGTCCTTGAGGAATCCCATTCTGTAGTGGCCAAATGTCAGAGTCGCTGTTATGGACTTTGACTCTGATTTTCCTGTGAGAAAGGAAATTTTTAACGTAGTTGATAATGTTGCCTCCTCATCGCCATTCTATCAAATCCAGTGGAGTGGATTCCAATCCCATCCACCAATTGGACATGGTTTCTTGATGATAGGGCATCGCAGATGTCCTGGTCAAGTGTCAAAAGAGCGTCCATGGTGCTTCTACATGCTTTATATGCGGTTTGCTTACAAGAAAAAAGCTTTTGATCTCTGATAAACCAGAAGAGTCTTTTCGAAACTAACTTTTCGAGCTTTTTGGACATACACGGAAGTAGGGAAATTGGTGTATAACCGGAGGTGGAGAAAATTCGTTGTATATATCGCAGAGTGTAGTTAGAGCATTAATTGGAAGGTTTTGATTATAGGGTAAGATAGTTTGTCGAAGCCAGGAGTTTTGTCTTTTAAAGAATTAAGGCAGGATTTGAGCTCAAGTATTGTTATATGCTTTTGGATACACTTTGCTCGTTTAGCGATTGAATAAGTTGGAGATATTCGATTCCCAAGCAAGATTTCGACAAAAAGTGTGCTGAAATTGTGATCTAATGAGTAATCAGAGCAAGTTTTAGCGAATACGTTCGCGATGTCTACCGGTAGGCTTATAATCAGGCCGTTTGTGACTTCGATGTATTTGATAGAGGTTGGAATGTTACGATTCGAGAGGCAATTTACTATTTTTCGTAGTTATGTCTTTAGTGTTGTTAATGAATGACTTTCGTTTTGCAATTTTAACTTCTCTCTTGAATTTGGCTTTGGCTTGTTTATAATTGATTAAATTTTCTTGTGATGGAAGTCTCTTGAAAAAGGACCAGGTTTTTTGTTTCGCGCTCTGAAGGGAGGCCAGTTGGAGGTTCCACCAGCAAACCTCTTTCCTGTGAAGTTTGGGTTTGGTTCTTGGTATTGAACTATTGGCGCAGGAAATTACATACTTTTGAAAGATTGTTGCTTTTTACTTCCTTGTATACGTAGTAAATACAAGAAAGTATTGTAATCATGAAAAATTTCGATATTGAGATTTTGATGGTAACACACATTTTGACCATCGCGGAGTCCATTTTGACTAGTTTGGTCGTGACGTGTGTACGTATGTACGTATGTATGTATGTACGTCTGTACGTATGTACGTATCCTCAATAACTTAAAAACGGAGAATCGTAGAAACTTGAAATTTGGTATTTGAGACTCTTATAAGACCTAGTTGTGCACCTCCCTTTTTGGATGCAATCGGTTGCGCGAAAAGGACACTTCTCATATACTTTTTTTCAAATTTCACACATTACTCAAAAACAAACACTCCTAGAACGTATATACTATTGGGCCTTACATAAGACACAATTTTGTAGCTCCAATTTTAATGATGGTTCGCACCAAAAGGACTCTTCGCCAAAGGAACACGAAGCATGCATTATCCGAATTACATAAATCATAATGATAAATGAATGTTATGCTGCTATATCTTTTACAAAAATTGGTTGTACCCTTACAGAACTAAACAGCGAAATCAAAATTAGTACGATTGATAGTTAAAGCTGTGTGGAAACTAATTTCTACTTCCTTGTTTTTACTTACTACTATTTAAATTAAGAGAAGCCTATGAAATTTTTTTCATTATGGAAGTAAAAATATTTAAAATTTTTAAAACTTCAATTTTAAAATATAAATGAAATATATTGTAAAACCATACAATTGCCGTCATACAAGGAAGTAATGTGTTGGCCACATCAGATATTTTGTTTATATTATTAGTATCTAAATTGACTAGGCAGAGTTTTGTAGAAGCTGTTGTCTGGAATTTTTCCCCGTTAGCTAGATCGGTTTTATATTTAATAGATTTTTGTTTGTTTTGAGTGTTGTGATTAGTGAAAAGCTTTATTGTTATTGGAAAGTGGTCACTGCCATGAAGATCTGGGTCAGTGAACCAAGTGGCCGAGAGGTTTAGGGGCGGCGAGCAGATAGACAGGTGGATAAAAATGAGTGGGCGAGCCGTCATTTAAAAGGATCATGTTACTATTTTCAATGAATGCATTGATTTTTTTGCCCTTTGGATTCGACCGTGTCGAACCCCACAGTGGACTCCATGCATTGAAATCCCCAAGTATGAATTTTGGTTTATTGGAGCAGGATATGACGTCAAATAAGTCACTTTCGTGCATGAACTCATCTGGAGACGAGTTTATGTTAATTACAGTAAAGTTAATTTCGGCGCTGACCTCTATTGCAATGCAGAGAACGGTAGTATTAACATTTAATGTTTTGTGCTGAATGCTACTGGATATGAGCTACTGGATACTAGGCTGGTATCATTTTTGGTGAATAGGTTGTAATTTCTTGGTATGCATGTATAATGTGGGTGGGCGAGCAAATGAGTTTCTTGCAGTGCTATGATGTTCGGCTTATTATTGTTTATTAAGAGCTGGAGCTCATTGTAGTTATTATAATAACCATTTAAATGCCATTGCTGAGTACCATATTCACTATTATTTAAAAGAGAACAAAATAACGCTACACTCTCATATGTATTAGCCGTAGGAGACGTAAAGTTGACAAGACTTTGCACATTTCACTGATTAAGAGCTATTATCGCTGGAGAAATGAGACATATGGTTGGTAGAAGAGATTGCTGAGTGGGGATACTTTTGAGTAAAAGAGAGTTCTTTAAGAGTGTAAACAGTGGAATTACTAGAAAGAGGGGAATGGTTGTATATTGTATTTAGCAAAGATGTTGTTTCGATCGAGTGTGTGTTAGTGGTGATTTCAGTTGTTACAGTAAGTGAAATTTATGTATTTGCAGGGGAAGACTGGAAAGGAGTTGTGTGTGTACCTGTATGTGAGTTATTGTTTGGTTTGTGTTTTAGAGATGTGTTTGGTGGTGGAGAGAATTAAGCTGAGGTGTTGTTGTTGGTTTCGTTTGAAATATTTTGGAAGTTAATTTTACGCTCTTTATTGTCGATTGTAGAATATTTGTGTTTCAATGCGATAGCGGTTGTTAATTCCTCTGTGACATTGTTGTTATTTATTGTGGTGTTACTTTTGTTGAATTTGTTTATAGTCTTATATTTTAAGATTTAGAATTTCTTTTGGTATGCTGAACATTCCTTGTTGTTAGAGCGGTGCTGTTGCTTGCTGTTAATACACTCAACCTTATACAGGTTGTTGGATCGTGTTCTGTCGATGAGCATACAAAGTATTTTTTATCGTTTTCACAGTGCTTTTTGGTGTGCCCAATTCTAAAACAGTTCTTACATTGCATAGGAGTTCGTATGTAAGGTTCAACTTTAACCTTTACCCATGCGATGTCGAGTTTTCTAGGAATTTCGTAGCGGTGTGTAGCGGTGTGTTTACAACTTTACCTTCGATAACTTCCGTGATTTTTTTGCAATCAACAACATGTTGTGAGTGCAGTCCTTCGATGATCTCGCGTTCCGAAAGGTGTGCCAGGCATTGCGAATGAATAAATGACGGTAGGCTACAACTGAAGAGGACTAAGCAGCAGTAATGGAATCTCACGGGAAGTTTTAAGGGCATTCGCAATAGGCTGTAGAGGCCTAGGTAGACGTTGTCGTTTGAGGCGACCACACTCCCTTCTAAGCAAACAATAGGTAAACAAAACTAAATTAGTTGAAAATTATACCGAACTTAAACTAAGTTAATTAGATTCGATAAGGAGACTGCAAGGTGTTTAAGAGAACTTCTGATTTCAATTCGTTTCCAACATCACGCCACTCGTTAGCTTTTGGGCCAAATTAGTTTTGTGTTGTTGGACTTAGAATTAATTACGCTGGCGTCTTTGTGGTTCTCGGCCAAAGAAAATTAAAGAGATTCCACGGATTCGCTTTTGGTTCTTGTGGCCGCTACGTTTTCCTACTTTCCAACTTATTGGCACTAGACAAGGGGAAGCATAAGTTTCCTGCAATTCCAAACATCGAACCTGAGTTGCAAACTAAATATGTGAAGCTAAAACCCAAAAGCATTTCGGTTCAGCGCTGGAATTGCAACAACAATTTTTGGAAAAACTATTTTATGTAAACGCGGTGTAAGTTTGAAAGATATTGAGCAGTTTGAAAAAAAAACAACAGATACATAAACTTCAATGTATTTGGATTTGATGAAGAAGTTAATGAAGAAGTTGGGGCATACTACAGCACAAAAATGGGAAAGAGACATCATGTCAATATGATTCTTCTCCAGGACTTGGGATTTCGCATTATGTATGGACTAAATCTATTTCAAGGTAAGATATAAATATTTTACAATATTATTTCCCAAGTTATATTTTATATTTTTCCAACAGTTAATTATCCGCGTTATTTAAATATTTATATAATATGATTTTGTCCAATTTTAAAATTGATCTGTTTGGCCTTTTTTTGTTCTACAAGACCTGTACGGTCGCAAGTTACATACAACAAATGCTCAGCGTATTTCTGCAATTGTTGCTTGCAGTACTCAAGGAAGGCTGATATCATGAAGCATTTATATGTATTGTGGCGAAAATACAGCGCCATCTATACGCCATACAATAATATGATATACAGCGTCATCTACACGCCGATACGTGCAATATTTACGAGTGTTACCAAATCTTACAGTGTTACCAATTGTCCAATTTTGGTAAGTTAGTGAGTTGGTTCGTAGCTTCCTACTCTGGCCTTCCTCTCCTTCTCTAACCACCCCGTAACCTGACTGTGAATTCATCAAGAAGAGTTGTTTGCGCCAATGGATGGTTGGACCTCCGGAAGGCAGCTCCTCTTGAAGTAGTTTGACAGCACTATAGCTGATGATGGACAGTTTCACTTCCTGTCGACTATCGTAGGTACTCTTGAGAACCCCTCTTTCCTACCCCCATACACGCCGCCGGTCCTACCACGCCGTTCTTCAAGAAGAGTTGTTGGCGCCTATGGATGGCTGTTCCTCCGGACGGCAACTCTTGTTGAAGTAAGTTGGCAACGGAGGTTGACATACGCCACCCTCCGCAGCCAGTGGTAGGAACGCTACTCCTTGTCGCCTCGAGCGCTACGACTTCAACGCCATCAAGGTTCGACACAGCTTCGAACGCCATTGCGGTTCGACACAGCTGCGTATTTTCGCCACAATACATATAAATGCTTCATGATATCAGCGTTCCTTGAGTACTGCAAGCAACAATTGCAGAAATACGCTGAGCATTTGTCCAATTTTAAAATTGATCTGTTTGGCCTTTTTTTGTTCTACAAGACCTGTACGGTCGCAAGTTACATAAAACAAATGCTCAGCGTATTTCTGCAATTGTTGCTTGCAGTACTCAAGGAACGCTGATATCATGAAGCATTTATATGTATTGTGGCGAAAATACAGCGCCATCTATACGTCATACAATAATGTGATATACAGCGTCATCTACACGCCGATACGTGCGATATTTACGAGTGTTACCAAATCTTACAGTGTTACCAAATCACAGTCCACATTCTTCTGGAATACTACGACATCTATCGAGCGATAGCGAAAGATCTAGAAGTTACTTGATATTTCCACTACGCAGCATACACAATAGAACATGATTCATTGCTGAAACAAACAATTCATGGAAATGGAAGTTTCTCGACAATCTAGTAAGATCTGGAGAAGTCTGACGATAACGTAGCGATAATTACAGTATAAATAGACACAAACCACAGCAGCGAAGATAGTTTGATTTTTGAGAGCAACTAAGTGACATCGTAAAAGTAACAGTTTGAAAAGTTTTGAATAAGAATAAAATAGTTGAATAGCTTCAAATAAGAATTCGTGTATAAGTGTTTACGTGTACAATTTATAAACAGCGATAGTAAAGAAGTGTTAAATTAAGAACAAGCAATAATAAATAGTTGATTTTTTATTTTAAACTAACGAAATTTTATTATTTCAAATTTACGATTATTCACAATCCAGTTATCGAACCTGAAGAGAGTTCAAGCGGTAATTTTTAGAAATTACGTAACAGTATGTACAAACGCTGTGACGGTGATACCGGAGGAGGATCACAGTAGGATATTTTTTAAGAATTATGAGCGAAAATTAGACTTCCCATTCATTGTCTATGCTGATTTCGAGTGTATTAGTGCACTAGTTTTGGTGACTTTGGTGTTGTATGTCGCAATCACAACAGCTAAGTTCCAATTTAACGGAACAATAATATTCAAGGCCAAATTAAACATAACTAGTTCAAGACCATGATCGACTTAAATAACACAACAGTCGCAGCAAGCCAAGAACCGTTAAAATGCAAGCGATCCAAATTAATGTTCTCGATGAAATTAATAACTAATTATGTTAACTTCGAATTATGGAATCATATCAACAATTCGAAGTTAAGCATGTAACAAGTTTTTTGTCTCAGCTGAGATGGACTCATCGGTTCCAGGGTTCATTGTGGGTGGAACTTGAAAAAAACCACTCACTTTGTAACGTTTCCGAATTTCAAACGAGTGTGTTTCAACAATCTAGCACTGACTGAAAAGTTCAGCTCGGACGTTATATTTAATATGGTTTTTTATTTAAACTCTCTTATATCTAACAATGTGTGCTTATTCTACTACAATGTAACTTAGCCTAAGTCTTATGCTAAAGAGAGTTTAGTGGGAGCAGGAAAAGGACAGCTGAGCAACAGCCTCGGTACTGGTGCGACGCTTCCGTCGAGTAGCAATCAAAGAGTGTGTAATCAACTCCAAGGTTGATTAATCGTAAACAAAAAATGATTATGAGCAAAAGCCCGTGGAGTCACTTCGGGCTGACGTGATCGGTGCTAGTAGAGCTAAAGCCCGTGGAGTCATTCGAAACTATTCTGGTATTCAGCAGAGATTCTTGAAGCAACATATTTAAGATAGTGAATCAAATAGTGCCTCCCGAATAATACAAAGATTAAGAAGACTAAATAAGCATTGGTCAGCCAATTCAATGATAAATAGCAATTTATAATATTTAAATCATAGCCAATAATTCAATTCAATAATAATTTATATGTGATAGTTCGCATTTAAAATAAAAAAAAAATTTAATGTAATTGCAATAGTAAAAAGAAGCAAGATCAAGTAGCCGCAGCCTTTAATTCTTCCAAGCTGGACACCTTAACACGATCAGTGTAACTTCCGCCTTTCTTTATTACACATACACAACCTCTCCTGAAAAAGGCTCCTTCAATCGCACCATCCAAGTGCAATTTCTTGGCTTCCCTGAAAATCCAAGCCAAGGTAAACACGACTGGCAACGCCAATTGAAGGACGAATGTCACTAAGCACAAGCTGCTTTTTCATAAATATGACGAAGGCGCTAGATGCTCGTTTGCACCCACACAGTCCAAGCGGCCATAGCTTGATACGCTTTAGTAGTTTATAAAAAAAAACATTGTTACATCATCACATTTTAATTACCAAAATATACATGTATATATATATCTACGGAATGTTCCGTGGAGAAACTATGTACAGCAGCAGAATATGAACTATTTACCATTGTTAATTTATTCCATTGAATTTGATTTAGTATTTAAGTCTTCATTATAAGAATATTACTAGTATTATTAATTATTTACTACATCGTTCCCGTAATTAAGTCCGCATTCTAAAATAATTATCTATAAACCACCCAAATGGCGACTGTAGTGAAATAGTAGTTAGTAAGGTATTAAAATGAATTAAAACATTAAAACAAACGAACAACGCTGATCGCCGAACAGCTGACTGCCACCCTATGAAAGCAGCAGCAACTCAGAACAGAGGAGAGTTATACGCCGGCAGCCATCCAGGTGAGTCACAACACGATAGCTTAATACTTTGACCGTTACTCGTCAAAATCCCGACAAAAGCCGAGCTTCCCCGAAGGACGTTGACGAAGAGCCTTGTCGGTTGTTCGTCTGCGAGCCGAAGTACACCGACGACTTACGAAGCACTTTGACGAAGAGCCTTGTTGGTTGTTCGCCACCGAGCCCAAGTACGCCGAAGGTGTGCGAAGTACTTTGACGATGAGCCCTGTCGGTTACTCGTAAAAATCCCGACACCCGCCGAGCATTCCCGAAGCACGTTGACGAAGAGCCTTGTCGGTTGCTCGTTTTCGAGCCGAAGTACGCCGATAACTTACGAAGCCCTTTGACGAAGAGCCTTGTCGGTTGTACGCCAACGAGCCGAAGTACGCCGAAGTTCTGCAAAGTACTTTGACGAAGAGCCTTGTCGGTTACTCGTAAAAATCCCGACGCCTGCCAAACATTTCCAAAACAGGACGACGAAGGGCCCAGTTCGGACTCTCACGAGGATCAACGTTTGACAACGATGGACCCAACAGCAGCCATACATAGTAAATTCAAATTTTAATGAAATAAAGTATATATCTAAAATTTAGTGCGGTCATGTTTCATTTAGTACATTCCTCTCTCGACGGTCAATCACAAATATAAATTTCTGTGAGACACAACCCTCGATATCCGGCGAGCCGATCCGGAACCTAACGAAGAAAAAGGTTCGTCACATAAAATAAGCTTTAAGCAACTTATCACGAAAGCCACCATTGTAGAAGGAGATCAGCAGACAAACCTTTCTCCTGGACAGGCGGAAGCACTTTCCAACATTAGCAGCGCAAAAACTTACGCCGAGGCAATTAGAGGTGTCAATAGTAAACTGTATAATAATAAGCTTTAAGCAACTTATCACGAAAGCCACCATTGTAGAAGGAGATCAGCAGACAAACCTTTCTCCTGGACAGGCGGAAGCACTTTCCAACATTAGCAACGCAAAAACTTACGCCGAGGCAATTAGAGGTGTCAATAGTAAACTGGACCAGATCGGAATTACCGATAACAGCCGAAACGCCCGAAATCATCGCATCATTTTTACGGAGGCACTTATCAATTATATCAATCTGGGCACTGAAGTCTACAGCGTTGTATTTGTCTAACTGAGAGGCGACTTTAAAAATGTGAGACGACATTTCCGACTTTTGCTGCACGGCATCGCCTTCTACTGCACCACATCTGCGCGTGACTTCTACACGGAGCTTGTCCACCCGAGTATTAAAAGTTGACTCATCAATTTTCGCGCAATTGAGATGGTAGCATTTAGAGCAACTATCACACTGCAATACATGGTCACCCACAGGTTTATTGCAACACCGAGAATAGCTTTTACCATTTTTAGAAGGAGGCGCCATTTTGCAAACTCTTTTATGTACCCAGGATTATTAATGCGAGTATAATTAGCGAATTCAGCAAATAAATAAAATACCAATCCAATTATCGTGCAATAATAGTCTCTTAATCGTGCACCGCACGAATCAAAATTATTACAAACTACAAGCACTATTATTAATAATTATTTTGTGAGCTGTGACTAGGCCCACGCTTTGTGTCGAGGCGCAAAAAGAATGCGGACGGAGAGCCACTCATTCCAGTTCGTGTCCGCATTGCGATTATCGGCATCGCCTCTTCTCAGCATGTTGACGGACGGACAAGTTCCGTAAAGTGGAGTGATCGAACTTTCTAGAAGAATTTTTTTTCGCATCATGCCATTCCAATCAAAGTCGATCATAGTGAGAAAGAGCGAGATGTCGCGTGCTGCGCTGCGGGCGCGACTGGAATGACCTAAGCAAACCAGTTTTCTGTTTGAACCTTCGGCACAAGGCGTGAACAGAGAATTATTTATTCGGTGTTAAAATTTGAGTTGATGAGTAAATTTTGCGGTGTTTGGATGAAAAGTGTTTAACAGTAAAACACATAAGTTTAAACCTAATTTTTGGAAAAAAACCATTTGAAAAACCTTTTGAACCTTTTTGTATTACAATAACCTGTTAAGTGATGTATCATCAGTGAGCTTTTCCCCATTTGAATAAAAAAAAAAATTCTAATTAATCGGATAAAGGTTCAATATAAACGGTTAATAAACGATTATTGTTGTTGAAGAAGTCGGTGTTAAAATTTGATGCAAGAAACACCAGACCAGAGAAAAACAAAGTACTACTTTTGCAGAACCATTTCTAATGTGGCAGAAGAAGATATCGCACGCTGTGACTGCAAACCGCCTTTGCAATCCGAGGATTTTCAATCAACTCTGGACCATTCAGAGGTTACTCATTGTAACTTTGACTCCGGCACACATACCTAAAGTTACCGCTGCAGCAAGAAATGTAAGTTATTTTGCAAATTTTGTTTTGGGAATATGAAATAATTTTAAATAATATTAATTTCTATTTTATTTAGCAAAAGATTCAGGAGGACTTCGGTGGGTTCATGGTCGACCTCGCAGATGCTGCCAAAGGATTGGCTGCGTCGTTTGTTAATCCAAAACGACCGGAGACGCCTTTCATATCCGATGCGTGCAATTGCCCCAATTCTGAATGGAATTTGTATTGCAGCGATTGCCCTTTCTTCATCCATCTTGTTTGCTCTTGCTTATTTTGTTGAATTGAATAAATTAAATTAATTTCGCAATGTTTTAAGTCTTGCTGATGTTTTCGATTGTCTTTATTTTTGTTTTGACATATACCGCTTGCTGCAGTAGATTGACTGTGTTTAATAACTGCAGTGTGCCAGCATTTATAGCAGCTGCTTGCTGCTTACTGCTATGACTGTAAGCTAAAATCTTAAATTGCGTTAATTAATGTGTTTTTTGCGTGAATATTTCGTAATAGCACAAGTAACCCAAAAATAACAGTAACCATTGAAACGACCTTCTCGCCTCGATCCTACTGAGGCGGGGTTTCTTTTAAGGTCCTTGGACCGTCTATAGCCGGAGTATGCTCGCTGGTGTCCAGGGTCGTGCTCAAGAAAATTTGTAAATGATGGACTCGTATTTGATGTTGTTAAACTGTATTTATTTCAATTCAGCTCTAGGATCTAACTTATTATTTAACTTATGGTGCTAACAATATGATGGGTAGCTGCAGTTGCACTTTGAAGGAAAGATCTTGGTGGGAAAAGAAAACTGTGCGGTGCTGTGGCGACGTATACCGGTACGGCGAGTTTCTTGTAATACGTAACTGCGACGGCTTGCTTGTTGGAACTCGTTACGCGAACATTGTTATCGTGCGGGTTTTGCGGTGGCTTTGATAATGCGTACTAGTTTCAACGCGATGGTGTTGCTACTTATGACGCGACGGTATTAAATTTATTCCTTTTGTTTAATTTGTACTTGATGGTTGTAATTCTGTGTGAGAGGGAACCGCTGTTAAGGTCGGCGTGGAATAAGCAGAAAGCACAAGCTGGCAGGTAGCGAGAGAGAAAGAGAGAGAGAGAGAGAGAGAGAGAGAGGAAGGAAGGGGCTGTTCCTCAGAGAACAACAAGAGATTACATAGCAAATCGACAAGTTGAACTCCGCGAGAGCGGCTAACGAAGAGAACGACGATTCCATAGCAAATCGAGAAGTCGAACTCAGTTACAGCGGCTACGGAGAACAAAAAGAATAGAAGGGAGAGAGTATTGGACTAATCGCAATCTCACATGAATCATTATTTAATTAATTTAATTTAATTATACTACTGTATAATTACTTGCTTATTTCAATTTTTTTTGTAATTGAATATATATTTGAATTGTTGTTTGCTATCATTTAAGTAATTATAGAAAAAAGAAAATTATTGTTGTTTAGATCGTCTTGAGAATTGCTGTATATTGTTTTTTAAATAAAACTGAAAAGTTCTTTTGTTAATTCTTTCGAAGCTGTTTGCATTATTAGGAGAATATAACAGAGAGGAGAGGGAGAGGGGCTGTTCCTCAGAGAACAACAAGCGATTCCATAGCAAATCGAAAACTTGAACTCCGCGAGAGCCGCTAACGAAGAGAACGACGAGCGATTCCATAGCAATCCGACAAGTCGAACTCGAGAGCGGCTACGGAGAACAAAGAATAGAAGGGAGAGAGGAGGGGGAAAGGGAGGGCTGTTTCTCAGAGAAAAACAAGTGATTCCATAGCAAATTGACAAGTTAAACTCCGCGAGAGCGGCTTACGAAGAGACCAACAAGCGATTCTATAGCAAATCGAAAAGTCGAACTCAGCTATAGCGGCTACGGGGAACAAAGAACAGAAGGAAGAGAGGAGAGGGAGAGGGTGCTGTTCCTCAGAGAACAACAAGCGATTCCATAGCAAATCGACAAGTTGAGCTCCGCGAAACCGGCTAACGAAAAGAACGACGAGCGATTTCATATCAAATCGACAAGTCGAACTCAGCGAGAACGGCTTCGGAGAACTAATAATAGAAGGGAGAGAGGAAGAGGGAGAGGGCGGCTACGGAGAACTAAGAATAGGAGGAAGAGAGGGAGAGGGAGGGAGAGGTCTGTTCCTCAGAGAAAAACAAGCGTTTCCATAGCAAATCGACAAGTTGAACTCCGCGAGAGCGGCTAACGAAAAGAACGATAAGCGATTTCATAGCAAATCGACAAGTCGAACTTAGCCAGAGCGGCTACGGAAAACTAATAATAGAAGGGAGAGAGGAGGGGAAAGGGAGGGTTGTTTCTCAGAGAACAACAAGCGATTTCATAGCAAATCGACAAGTTGAACTCGGCGAGAGCGGCTAACGAAGAGAACGACGAGCGATTCCATAGCAAATCGGCAAATCGAACTCAGCCAGAGCGGCTACGGAGAACAAAGAATAGAAGGGAGAGTGGAGCGGGAAATGGAGGGCTATTCCTCAGAGAGCAACAAGCGATTCCATAGCAAATCGACAAGTTAAACTCCGCGCGAGCGGCTACGGATTACAAAGAATAGAAGGGAGAGGGGAGAGGGAGAGGAGGCCTGTTCCTCAGAGAACAACAAGCAAATTCCATAGCAAATCGGCAAGTTGAACTCCGCGAAAGCGGCTAACGAAAAGAACAAAGAGCGATTCCATAGCAAATCGACAAGTCGAACTCAGCGAGAACGGCTTCGGAGAACTAATAATAGAAGGGAGAGAGGAAGAGGGAGAGGGCGGCTACGGAGAACTAAGAATAGGAGGAAGAGAGGGAGAGGGAGGGAGAGGTCTGTTCCTCAGAGAAAAACAAGCGTTTCCATAGCAAATCGACAAGTTGAACTCCGCGAGAGCGGCTAACGAAAAGAACGATAAGCGATTTCATAGCAAATCGACAAGTCGAACTTAGCCAGAGCGGCTACGGAAAACTAATAATAGAAGGGAGAGAGGAGGGGAAAGGGAGGGTTGTTTCTCAGAGAACAACAAGCGATTTCATAGCAAATCGACAAGTTGAACTCGGCGAGAGCGGCTAACGAAGAGAACGACGAGCGATTCCATAGCAAATCGGCAAATCGAACTCAGCCAGAGCGGCTACGGAGAACAAAGAATAGAAGGGAGAGTGGAGCGGGAAATGGAGGGCTATTCCTCAGAGAGCAACAAGCGATTCCATAGCAAATCGACAAGTTAAACTCCGCGCGAGCGGCTACGGATTACAAAGAATAGAAGGGAGAGGGGAGAGGGAGAGGAGGCCTGTTCCTCAGAGAACAACAAGCAAATTCCATAGCAAATCGGCAAGTTGAACTCCGCGAAAGCGGCTAACGAAAGGAACGACGAGCGATTCCATACCAAATCGACAAGTCGAACTCAGCGAGAGCGGCTACGGAGAACACAGAATAGAAGGAAGAAATGAGGGGGAAAGGGAGGGGGAAAGGGAGGGCTGTTTCTCAGAGAACAACGAGCGATTCCATAGCAAATCGACAAAACGAACTCAGCGAGAGCGGCTGCGGAGAACTAAGAATAGGGAGAAGAGAATAAGAGGGAGGGAGAGGGCTGTTCCTCAGAGAACAACAAGAGATTCCATAGCAAATCGACAAGTTAAACTCCTAACGAAGAGAACAACGAGCGATTCCATAGCAAATCGACAAGTCAAACTCAGCGAGAGCGGCTACGGATTACAAGAATAGAAGGGAGAGGGGAGAGGGAGAGGAGGCCTGTTCCTCAGAGAACAACAAGCGATTCCATAGCAAGTCGACAAGTAGAACTCCGCGAAAGCGGCTAACGAAAGGAACGACGAGCGATTCCATAGCAAATCGACAAGTTGAACTCCGCGAGAGCGGCTAACGAAGAGAACGACAAGCGATTCCATAGCAAATCGACAAGATGAACTTAGGCAGAGCAGCTACGGATAACAAAGAATAGAAGGATTAGAGGAGAGGGAGAGGGGGCTGTTCCTCAGAGAACAACAAGCGATTCCATAGCAAATCGACAAGTCGAACTTAGCGAGAGCGGCTACGGATTACAAAGAATAGAAGGGAGAGGGGAGAGGAGGCCTGTTCCTCAGAGAACAACAAGCGATTCCATAGCAAGTAGACAAGTTGAACTCCGCGAAAGCGGCTAACGAAAGGAACGACGAGCGATTCCATAGCAAATCGAGAAGTTGAACTCCGCGAGAGCGGCTAACGAAGAGAACGACAAGCGATTCCATAGCAAATCGGCAAGATGAACTTAGGCAGAGCAGCTACGGATAACAAAGAATAGAAGGATTAGAGGAGAGGGAGAGGGGGCTGTTCCTCAGAGAACAACAAGCGATTCCATAGCAAATCGACAAGTCGAACTTAGCGAGAGCGGCTACGCTAGGCTAGGAACGTGTGGTTTCTCGGAGCTAGTGTATCGTCACTTTTACTCCATTTTATTTGATCGCCAATGTAATTGGCGTCTGGTTGGTGCGGGCTTAGATATTACTTTCTATTGCATTTAATTCGGGTTTTGTATTAGTTAAATTGATAAAGAGTTAACTGTTGGAAAAATTTCTGATGCTACGGTAGGTTTTTCTGTTTGTTAGTGTGGGAGTTTTTAAAATGTTTAATGAAGTGTTTTGTATGTTTGCTATTTTGTCGAAAAGTTTGAGAGCTTTATCTTTGATGTATTCTTTTACTGTCTCGAGTTTTAGGTCATTGTGAATGTCGTTATTTCTTATGTACCACGGAATGTTAAAAATTTTTCTAATGGCGATGTTTTGGGCGGATTGAAGTTTGTTTATTGTTGATTTTGCGGCGGTTGAGTAGGCTAGACAACCGTATAGCAGACTCGGCCTAATTATTTGCTTGTAAAGCAGAAGTTTGTTTTTGTTGCTAAGTTTACTTTCTTTTAGGAGAGGGTAGAATGATTGAATGGTTCCTGCGCAGCGACCTCTGCTTTTATGTATATGCTGTAGCCATTTTAATCTGTTGTCGAAAGTGAGTCCGAGATATTTGGCAGTGTTTCGCCAAGGAATTGTGGTGCCGCTTATGGTTAAATTTGGGGGATTTTGATTATGTTTTCTGGTTATGAATATGGCTTGTGTCTTGTTGGCATTTATTGCAATTTTCCATCGCCGAAAGTATTGCAGAGTGGAGTTGATGCAAGTTTGCAGCTTTCTGCAGACTGCAGTCGCTGATTTCCCTGTTTTGTAGATGCACGTGTCATCGGCGTAAAGCGAGATGCATGCGTTTATGGGTTTTGGAAGGTCAGCTGTGTAGAGGTTGTAGAGAAGAGGTGAGAGAGGAGAGCCTTGCGGGACTCCTGCTTCTAAAATTCTGACTGAGGAGAGCTTGTCTTCTACTCTGACTTGAAAGGTTCTTTTCCGGAGAAAGGATCCTATAAGTTGAGTGAGTGGAATTGGGACTTGAAGGCTATGAAGTTTGAAAATTAGGCCAGCGTGCCATACTTTGTCGAATGCTTTGGAAACATCGAACATTATCATACCCGTTGAGGCTTTTTGGTTGAAGCCATCGATGATGTGCTGAGTGACACGAGCCAACTGGAGCTCTGTCGAAAGGAGCGGTTGGAAGCCAAATTGTTCTGCTGGGATTAGTTGTTTCTCTTCAACTATAGACCTGAGGCGTGCAAGAATAAGGTTTTCAATTATTTTTGCAAGGGAGGGGATGAGGCTGATTGGTCGCCAGTTTTGCGGAAAGGTGAGATCTTGATTTGGTTTTGGAATCATTGTGATTGTGGCTAGTTTCCACGAAGAAGGGTATGTTCTGAATTTGAAGATGGCATTTGTGATTGTGACGAGATCTAGTAGAAGGTTGTCTGGAAGATTTTTAATGCTTTGGTTAGAGATTTTATCGTGACCAGGAGCTTTTCGGAGTTTTAATTTGGAAATTTGAAGTTTGATTTCATCAAGATTGGTTTCGGGGATTTGAGGTTGAGAAATTTGAAGACGGCGCAGTTCGTTTGCTTTGTGTCTAATTTCACTCCGTGGCACACGGAAATTTTCGACGTCACTGTCGTCGTCTCTGTCATCGTCGCTGTCGTCTTCGTCCGAAGAAGGATTTTCTTGAAATTGCCGTTCCAGCGCGTCGGCGAAAGCTTCGGCTTTACCAGTTTTTTCAAACTGCATGCCGTTGGGCCCGTGAATGGGTGGTATGCAAGTTTTCTTTTTCCTAAAGTACTTGGAGGTTTTCCAGAAGTTGTTGTCGCTAGGTTCAGAGCTAGAGCTAGAGCGGCTACGGATTACAAAGAATAGAAGGGAGAGGGGAGAGGAGGCCTGTTCCTCAGAGAACAACAAGCGATTCCATAGCAAGTCGACAAGTTGAACTCCGCGAAAGCGGCTAACGAAAGGAACGACGAGCGATTCCATAGCAAATCGAGAAGTTGAACTCCGCGAGAGCGGCTTACGAAGAGACCAACAAGCGATTCCATAGCAAATCGACATGTTGAACTTAGACAGAGCGGCTACGGAGAACAAAGAAGCTTTTTTCCGGCTTGAAATTTCGGTTCTTAACAAAAAGAATTGTGATTCGAATAAAAGCCACCGGATAAGGGCGCAATTAGAGCTTCTAAACTCTCTTGGGCAGGATTTAATGAATGCTTCCTTTGCTGCTAATGCTGAGAATGTTTCCCGTGATTCGCATATATTTCTCTTTGGCGATATTTCTACAGTTAATGTTTAACCGGCTTCTGAGGTTCATTCTGCATTGACGTCCATTCAACCTGTATCAATGGTCTGCTCTGTTGTCAGCATAGACAACAATGATATTGATGGCAATGATCGAATTGGCCTAAAGCGTCGCAAAACTGGTAGCAATTTGGAAATTGACTTGACCGCGTTCGCCTTGAAGACACAAGAGCAGCAGTCTCTCCCGGCAAACAAGATAAGTTCACAAAATCGTTTTGCTCTGCTGGGTGAACTAGATATTGAGTCGAACCCGATTAGCTTTAATCAGCGTGCACAAACGATAACCAACGTTAGGAGTTTGGACACTAGTTTTTGTCCACCAATTTTCTTATATCGTGTAGATATTAAACATTTAGTAAAGCAACTAAATGAGGAGCACATCGTTTTTAAAATTGTTAACAAGAGCAAGGATAAGAGTAAGCTTTATCTTAAAGATGCATCTGCTCATTCAGAGATGATACAACTGCTAAAATCCAAAAATGGGGAGTCGTACTCTTACACTCCGAAGCAGCTGGAACATGCTAGATTGGTTTTGCGGGGTCTGTATCACAGGACAGAGGTTCAGGAGATCAGGAATGCAATTGATTTATTAATTCCTGATACTGAGGAAAAGATTACAAATTTGTCAACCGTGTTTACAAGGAAATACAATATAGACACTAGTTTATTTATTATAACGTTAAAATTAGGAAAGTCAGCAAATTAGTTGACAGCTCTGAAATTCCTGCTTAACCAAAAAATCTCTTGGGAATTGCCCAGAGATTCAAAAAAAGAGGTTCAATGTTGGAGATGCCAGAAATGCGGTCACATGTCAAAAAATTGCAACAGACCTTTCTCTTGCGTTAAGTGTGATAAAAAACATTTACCGCGGGAATGTCAGTTTGTTTTAAATGCAAATAATGGCCCGTTCTGCGAAAATTGTAAGCAGTTCGGTCATCCTTCAAATTTTAGGGGTTCCTCTGTTTTTAGTTTAGTTGAGAGTAAAAACAAACGTAAAAGTGAAAATGTTGAAAGGAAAATGTTGGCCTCAGCTAATCTTCTGAACGCCGTTGCCAATTCAGATTTTATTTCTCCAAACTAAGGTCTATTTGGAAGATTACGCATTTGTTCGGGATGAAAGTCCCTTAGGAGTTGGTATTGTGCTGAGAAAATCATTTAAGTTCTCGAAAGTCAATGTAAATGGCCTAAATTTCCCAAAATTTGTTTGTGTCCATTGACACATTAGTTAATGGTGTTTGCAAAAAATATTTATTTGGTTTGGTTTACTTTCCGTGTAGCTCTCCCCATTCATTAGTCTTTGATGGAATTTCTGTGTTATCGCGTTTTTCACAAAATTTTGATGGGTCTTTTGTTGGAGGAGACTTAAATGCAAAACACATTGACTGGGATGATGTGTTCAATAACACTAACGGTAATGCACTCTTTGGTTGGTTGCAGCGTAATTATTTGAGCTTTACAAGACTTTCAGATCGCCAACCATCCTATCCCAACGGTTCTTCATTCCTTGACCACTTTTAACTTAGCTCTAATCTCATAAACTCTGTAATTCCAAATTTTAAAATATCTAGCCTTCCTACTTTTTCTGATCACTTTCCATTAAAATTGCAGTTAAAGTTCTCTGATTTTGATATTTTTCTTCATTCTCCCAAGGTTTTTACCTCCTTCAAAAACACCAATTGGGATTTGTTTAGAAGGGATTTTGTTACTGATATATTAACACATTTTCCTCCCTCTTCGAGAAATCTTACAATCCCTGAAATTGAGATTTTTATATCAGAGTTTATACTATGTTCGCACTAGCTCGAAATTGCCTTCGAAATTGAGACAATTTCGTCCGAAATTGAAAGTGTTCGGACTCGCATTCACAATTTCATTTGACGTTTCCTTTGTTTACTGCGCGAATTTCATTAGCATTAGCAAACAATGGAAATTGTCCAACTTTTACAATTAACAATTTACAATCAAACATAAATGCTTCGCAAATACAGCTGCGGAGGAAATGGATGTCGGACCAGTTTTCAATTAACAGCGCAACAGCCATTTCGCTCCACAGATTCCTTTTTTTGTAGGCTCTCTTCATTTTTTCAAAAAACAATTCAATCACGCGACAGTTGTATTTATTTGTCAAACGTACTCAGTGCAGCCAGATCAATAACAAGTTATTATACAAATCTATTACAAAACCATGGTTGTTTTCCATTTTGAGTCAATTTCGTTCTCAATTTCGTTGAAATTGCTTTGCCAACCCAATTTCATTTGACATATTTTTGTATGGCGAAATTCTATAAAAATTCACAATTTCAGCCGAAATTGAGCTACGCAACAAAATTGCTTAATTTCGGTCTAGTGCGAACATAGTATTACGGCCTCGTTCAATAAAATAGTTGCGGTTCATTCTAAAAAAATTATTAGAGATACTAAAAAATATATTATTTCTGACAATATTAAACATTTGTTTCAAATCTAGCATCGTTGGCAGAAAAATTTGAAGCAAATTTTCCATGGCAATTTGAACCGTTCAAGTTCAGCCTACTTGCTTCTTTCTAAACAAATTCAGTTGCTGAATATTTTAATGATAAATTGAGTGCAATTTTTCCTAGGCTCACAAATAAATTTTTGATTTGATTGGAGCTAAGAAAAAGTCGTCTTTGAAGAACCTTTCAATGCATGGTGTTGTTATTGAAGATGATGAAGAAAAATTGCGGAAACTTCAGACTCATTTTGCGGATATTTACAAGGTATGTCCACCAAATCGTGACGTTTCCTTCATAGAAACTACACTAAGGAGTTATTTCGCTCAACCTACTGCCAATTTTTGTATTTTTAATGATAGTTTCACTTTACTCAATGAACGCCATCTTCCAAAGTTGACTTTCCTTGAAGAAGTTGTTCCTTCGCTCATAATTTGAATAGCAAAAAGTCTTCTGGTTTAGACAACGTTTCTAATTTTTTACTTAAGAAGCTACCTATGAAAGCTTTCGAATATTTGTTAATTATATTCAACAATTGCCTTTGCAATTCATATTTTCCCATTTCTTGGAAAATTTCTAAAATTATCCCAGTTCCGAAAAAAGCTAACAACTTCGAGATTAACAACCTGAGGCCGATCTCTTTGTTGTCTAATATAGGGAAACTGTTTGAATGTATTATCCGGGAAAAAATGGATCTTGAGGTAAATTTACTGTATATTCCAAATTGGCAATTTGGCTTCAAAAAAGATCACTCAACAGTTGATGCTTTATTGAAGTTTCAGAACGATATAGTATATAATTTGCGAGAGCGGCGTTGCACTGTAGCGATTTCTTTAGATATTGAAAAAGCATTTGATCATGCTTTTCATAATGGAATTTTGTACAAGATGGTTCAAATAGGTTTTGATTCCTACATTATTAAATTGATTAAGAGTTTTTTCGATGAAAGGAAGTTTTGTGTGCTTTTTAATGGAATGCTTTGGAATTTTGGCGAAGTTTGCTGTGCAGTTCCACAGAGTTCGATCTTAGCTCCTCATCTTTTCAACATTTTTATGTTTGATTTTCCATATGTGTGTCCCAATTCTACGGGTCTTTTACATGCTGACGATTCGCTTCTGTATTCTCACCACGAGTCCCCTAAAATGGCATTAAACCAAACTGTGCGACATCTAGAAATTGTGCGCTGTTTTATGAAGATTGGGGCGTTAAAATTAATGCTGCTAAAAGTGAGACCATTTGCACCAGGAATGCTTCAGGTAAGTGTAACTCATTTGTTGTTCCTGAAAGCAAAACTTTACGTTACGCATTAAATGGGTCCGAGATTTCCTTTAAGGATGGTATAAAATACTATCTCGGGAATAATTTTTACACTCTCCTAAAATTTAATAAACATGGGAGTGGAGGGGTAATTTTAGACCAAAGGTTAAGATGGTCTTGACTCAACAGTCAATCGGGCAATAAGGTAATGTAAGGTACTAATGATCTGTAGATCAATCGCATGGAAAAGATGAGGATGTGTACCGGCAATTATGCGATGGATATATGTGATGGTAATTATTAAGTAATGACGACACTATCTTAAGAGCTGGAAGGAGAAGTCAGAAGATCCTTCGAAATCTTCCTGAATATCTCTTCCCAAGAGACAGGATGAAACAGAAATTCAGTTTTAATAAATCTTTTGAAACAGAATTAAGCAACAAGAAAGAATGGAAAGGACTAACAGACACGTATATCCTGGACAAGCATTTGATTACATGGTATACAGATGGGTCCTTAATGACCCATCTTAAGCGGTGCTGGGGCTGGAGTCTTCGGACCAAGAACAAGATACTCGGAACCGATGGGCACCTATGCAAGCATCTTTCAAACCAAAATAACTGCTATCGACAGAATTTTGAGAAGAAAATTATTGCAATCTTAACTGACAGTCAAGCTGCCATCAAGGCACTAACGTCATACCGTATTAACTCTAGGGTTGTATGGGAATGCCTTGAGAAACTTAACATGCTCGGAGCAAAAAACAAGTTACATCTATTGTGGCTACCAGGGCATGTCGGTATCAAAGGCAACGAAAAAGCAGATCGCCTGGCTAGAGAAGGAGCCACGAACTGATCTGTGGAGTTGCACCGAATATAATTTACCAGAAGCTAATGGTCGAAGAACAAGAACTCGGAGTGAAATACTGGAATAACCAAACAGTCTTGGGGCACTCCAAAATGGCGGTAGGGACATACAACCAAGCGCGTTTCGGAGAATGCATGAACTTACCACGAAATAGGCTACGAATAATGACCGGTTTTCTAACGGGTCACTGCAGCCTGAGGAAGCACCTATATACAATAGGAGTTTTCGACGACGAGTGATGCAGGTTTTGCATGGGGGAAAAAGAAACCCCAATTCATATACTCACTTCATGTGCGGCGCTGGTTGAGACAGTGTACATGAGTGAACAAAGCGTAAGATCCGTGAAGCTGAGTAAAACAATCAGCTTCCTGGAAAGTATAGGGCTTTTACAGGAATTGTAAGCTCGAGCAGGAGGCACAATAGATCAATAGGTCGCAGTGCACTACTCCATAAAATTAATAATAATAATAATTAGTCTAAAATAAATGGTTGAATGTATCGACTTTTGTGTTATTTAAGCCGATCGTGGCCTTGAATATTATTGTTCCGCTAAATTGGCTTTTGTGATTGCGAAATACAACAAGCCCCTCAAAAATAAATCGAGAACATCTATAAAGAGCGACCAATCTAAAGAAAAGGAAACAAATTTTTGCTGCTTACACTTGTAACGACGAGTTTTCCTTTCCCAGCCGGGAATAGCTCACTCGTCCCAGGGTTCGTAGAGCATTGCTAATTTTTGTACTGCTGTGTTGATCTGGCGAGACGCTTCGTGGTTGCGTACTTTGCTGATGCGGTAAGTTACTTCTCTGAAGGGAAGCACCGCCTGCTTGACCAATCTGCTGTTCGTTTGATGTGTTTGACGAACAGCTGCCAGAGGGGGTATTTTGCGGCTGTGGTGAGTTACTTCTTTGTGTCGAAGCACCTCAGCTTTGAACAATCTGTTGTTCGTTTTTTATATCTAATGAACCGCTTCCACAGGGAAGCCGTCCCTGCTCGGGCGCCATTTGTAACGACGAGTTTTCCTTTCCCAGCCGGGAATAGCTCACTCGTCACAGGGTTCGTGGCAAGTGGATCTCGCAACCACTTGCGAACAATATTTCAAGCTGCGTTTCCAAATTTCGTTGGATTGGTGCTTTCACCACTCTAGCACTGACTCAGAGAGTTCAGCTCGGACGCAATTCCTGATATCGTTTTTATTTAATTTCCTTAACAATTCTTATATTACTTAGAATACCTTATAATTTATAAAGCGCCGCTGTTGCGGTCAAGAGCCAACTAAGGGTCGTATGAAGAGCCAGCTATGGGTCGTATAAGGAGCCGCTTTTGCGGTCAAGAGCCAACTAAGGGTCGTATAAAGAGCAACTATGGATCGTATAAAGAGCAGCTTCTGCGGTCAAGAGCCAACTAAGGGTCGTTTAAAGAGCCGCTTTTGCGGTCAAGAACCAACTCGGTCGTGTTTCTTAAAAATATTTAAAAATAAAAGAGCCACAAATGTGGTCGATATGTATTTAAAAAGGTTTTTTATGGCTACTATACCTATCAAAAGCGAACCTTGTCAACGTCACTTCTATACGAGTATATCGGTGCTTGTGTCGATCAAAGCTGATCTAAAATGTTCGGATAAGCTCGTTAAAAGCGACACTCGATATAAATCATGTGCGAATCATACGATATTTCCAACAGAATAACCCATGAAATGAAGACAAATTCTATTTGTTTAGCGTCATCATTTCCATCGGTTGCGTTTCCATGTTTCCCGGTATTGCTGTGTTGTTGTTGTCTCTCCATGTTTCTGTATACGGAATCAGGTTTCGTTGATGTTGTTGGTTATTGCTAGTTTCTATTCATTCGTATTTATGTTTAAATGTCGGTATGTATATGCTTGCTTAGTTTTGTCTGCTCGATCTGAAGTATGTAAATATTTTGCGTAATTATGTATTCGGAGTGTTTGATTGATTATTTTTATTTTGCCTTTTGCTTCGTATGCTTTTCGTTGCTCTTCGTATGTGTATCTACTTGTCTAATCTAATAATCTAATCTAATAATCTAAAACTATTTATATTCAAATATTATTGTAACGAATTGTGATCGTTACACACTCAGCGTGGACTTGTTTTTATTAAAACGATAAAGAGAGGTGTTAGTTTACAGATTAAATCGCCTTAGATGCTCAACGCTGTTGTACTCGAGAACTCTGTAATGATCGAAGACAATGCAGCTGAAACTATCGCAAATAAAAATATTAGTATCTAAAAATAACACTAATTTTTCTCTCAACTCACAACTACTTCACTACTTTCTGCCCATCAACTTTCTTCTAATTATTCTTTTATTTCTTATGTATACTTCTTTCTTTGTTCTTGACCTTATTTTAGCCTTTGCTGGTGTTCACCTAATTTATTGCCGGCTTTGCGCAAGTGATACCTTCACATACTATTAATCATAGAGGGTTGCATGGTCGTTGTGGTAGTAATTTTTTAGCTTATATTTATGTTAAGAATACTTGGCGTACAAAACTCAGGCCTGAGCACGAAAACCTTGTTCAGCGCAGCTTACAGGTCTAACAAAGGCATATGCCTTCAGCCTTTCTTGTCAACTCTTAAAGAACTTCCGTGTAGTACCTCGGAAATAATTGTCTGCGGAGACTTCAACTGTAACGTCCTAAATAATAGAGAATCAAAGAATTCATACAGACTATGCTATCTTTAGATTTGAATTTAGCTAATAAAGTTACGCTCACTCACTTCTCTAGTAGATCTTGCGGTCTCATCGATCTTCTATTTGTTAACAATACGCGCAACGTTCGTCTTTATCAGCAGCTGAATGCTACAGGTTTTTCTATGCACGATCTTTTATTCTTGACATACTCCTATAATAAGGCTGATAGGAATGCTAATTTGGATACGGTTCAATATAGAAACTATAATCACATTAATTATTTCTCGTTGCAACATGACTTAGCAATTATCAACTGGGATAGTGTTTATTATATGCCGTGGTGAATGATCAAAATGGGTTAATATCCAATAATATTAACCTTTTGTATAATAAACACGTCCCGGTTATGGCAAAAGTGATCAATCATAATAAACCAGTGTGGATAACTCACAATATTGTTCCTCTTATGCGTCAGCATGATGATGTGTACAGGAAGTTTAAGAAGTTTAAACTAAATGAGTATTCGTTTTCTTTCAACTCCTTCGCAATCAAATTATCTCTAAGATCATAGCCTTCTGGGATAGGTACTTTGGCATGAAATTTGACAAACATCCGTCGACAATTTCCTTCTGGATTAAAGTCAGAAATGTAGGAGTTGGCAAAAAAACTCCTCATGTGTCAAAAGATGTTGACTGCGAAGAGCTTAATGCTAGTTTTTTATCACATCAGCAAAATTCTGGCGCTTGTCACAGTATCCCAACATCTATTCAAACTCTTAACGAGGACATAGATAATTTTGCTCTTAGTCGTGTCAATGATTATTATTATTATAATTAAGTCAAATGCCGCTGGGCGTCATGGTATTTGTCCTAGATTAATTAAACTTATCCTACCGTAAATTTTGAAATTTCTTACCTCTATTTTTAATTCAATTATTACCACCTCTGTATTTCTACTGGAGTAGAAGTATACAACAATTATTCCTATTCCGAAGAATTCCAAGTCGCATGTAAATGACTTCCGACCAATCTCGATTTTTCTTACGTTCTAAGGTCTTTGAAAGGTTAGTTTGTGATCAAATTCTGGCTTTTACTTCTATCAATAATTTGCTTAGCAACTGTCAGTGTGGCTTTCGATCCAGTAGAAGCTACATTTCAGCCTTGACCCTTGTTATTGAGAAACTGCGGAAAGCTATGCATATATAATATGCATTCTTTCTGACTTCACTCGCTTTGTCAAAACGAATGGGAAAAGGCGATTTAAACGGTTTGTGAATGGCTCATTCATTATTCCCATTCGAGGTCAGTGTAAGCGTAGTATAATACATGTAACATGTAACTTCATGTAAGAGCTGTTGGCTGGCTGATGCAAAATTTTTTCGACAAATTTTTTGTTCTGCATTCGTCATATGTATATTTCTTGTCTGTGATATAAGGTACAGTCGGAAAGAAGATCTACAATCACCTGATCCGCAGGAATAAACAACAACAAGAACACGCAGATTTTCTAATAAACCCAAAATGCTTCATAAAAATCCACTCCGGAGTTGATAAAGAGTCGAGCAGGTTGCACTCGTGGTGCTGGCAAATCTCTCATGATCTGCTTAAAGACTTTCAAAGACGCTCTCGTACACTTTACGCAACCCCGAACTACAGCTTTCGCCATTGATCTCTTTTTAGAGGCCATAAGCGTTGGCGTGTTCTTGACAGAAGTCCCTGTGCATCACTATGGCGATTCTCTTCATGTATCATCTTTAATAGGAGTTTTACCAAATCGTCATTGTATTTCAACAGTAATGGGTGCTTAGTATCGTATGATAACTATGCTGCATCCAAACTTTCTCACACGTGAAGAATACCAAGGTCGACCAGAAAAGGTGAGGCTTTCGAAAGGCTTATGGATTCTGATTCCTTGAGATAGTTTTTATCTCTTATCTGCTGTATGACTCCTTTATAATCAGACATTTGAATTGCCTTTACTATGCGCGTCATACATTTCTACTGACGTCATAGTGCCAGCAAAGCGTTGCAAATTTCATTAGTGCTAATTGCTCGCAACATTTATCCCACAATACGTTGAGGATGTTTGAATGAATTACCGTGTTTGGTGCAGCATATGATGTCTTCTTGGCTAATAGCCACTATAGTTAATATTAATAGTTTTGGTTGTCTCTTTCAAGCGATGGAGATGTCATGAAATCTTTGCTGACCATTCATGGCCAGATATTTCAATGGCTCATGGTTAATGGCTCATGGTTTATGGCTCATGGTTAATGGCTCATGGTTAATTCATCATTCCACGAAATTTTCAATTACCATAATTTTTGCAAAAATATTTTGGCTGTAACCGTCGACGCGATGCCTAGTGGGTCAAAGATTCTTGTCAGCTCTGAAGCGACAGTACTTTTGTGGTCTCACATTGGTTTTTATGCAGAGTGAGTGCTCTTTTGGAGGCCAAGTCAAAAGTCAGTTGTAGTGTACCTACTGGCACACATTTCATCAACGGTCAATTTTAACACAACAGCACTTTATGCTGAATATAGACTTTTCATTACAATGTTCTATTTGCACAGCAATCGACTTTTATGACACGCTTTTATCACGTTCTTCTTGTTTCATTTTGCATAATAGCGAATCGCCCAAATTTATTAACAGAACTTGTAATTGGACAAGTTGTAATTGGACTCAAATTTATTAAAGAAATTGTAAAATATCGTTCGGTGGATTGGAATGTGAAGCATGAGAAAAGTTTTAAAATTAAGGTTACATTACGTAAGAGTAGCTTAATTTTATGTAAAAAATAATGTTAAACTGCGCCTTCTAATTAAAAGAATGGGAAAATGTCTAAACTAATACTCATGCTCTTGATTTCTTCGTCAACAATTAAGCACGGCGAATCTCCCATTAAAAGACGTGTCAATTTAGTAGAGAGACTTCTTCTGTCCAGTGCTGTTACACGCCGCACACCACTATTAGGCCGAATGTGTGAAGCAAACAATTTGCACTTGATTTTTTAAAATACACTTGCTCAGGGATCTAACTTTTCTCTGGTATTTCCTCTATATATTTTTCTATTATATTATGCAATAGCTGAATAATGCAGAAGCTGTAATTTAAACTGCATTCGAAATCACTTAATAGACTTACAATCTTAGACTGTACGTTTTGCCATGGAAAATAAATGAGTTCTTCGATAAGCTTAAAATAATTCTATAGATGCACCTGTACATGTACATACTTTGGGGAAATAATGGATAGCATCAATTAAAATAGCGAAATAGTTTAATTTCCGGGCAAGCAAAGGAGATTCGCATTCTTTACTCAGGCTTTTTTCGGATTTTTTAGTCTCTTTCTTCTCCTCAACCCGCTGGGATTTTTATATAAACAGACAGCCTTTGTTTCTATAAAAAATGTAGCTTTTTTTCAATGTTTAAGGTATTTTTTATATAGCTTTTCTTCGTTAATTCATTCGAATTTAAGACGTGTTCTGTTCCGTGCCGAAGAAGTGTACACCTTTCATAGATTTCAAGCCACGCAGGCGCGACAATAATTTTCCTTCATTGACGTAGTGGATTGTCAATGATAAATATGAAACTCTGAAGTTGTCTCATTGTCTGTTCAAACATTCGAGGTTACTTTCCGATATTTTTGATACCTCTTATATCAGACTTTACAGCTTTTAGACATTTTTTGTACAGGTGTTGAATATTGATTGAAACTGTTGTCGGGTGTGGTAGCAATTTTCCGCAGTCAACATTCAGATTGTATTTTGCACCAATGGTTATTAAAAATTATCCATAATTTTTTACAATACCAAACGGACGCCAGTTTTATATGGTACATTTCGTTATTAATAGTGTGCTTTCCTTTTAATCACTATCGTCACTATCACTATCGTAATTTTTCTGCGTTATTTTCACCCCTAAATTTTTTCAAACTAGTCAAAATGGTATAAGGGATAGTGAAAATGTATATTACCATTAACATCTCAATATACACATTTTTCGAGATTACAATACATTCTTGTATTTCCTATTTATACAAGGAAGTAAAAATATTATGTTCCCACAAGCACTGACAAATTAAACACATTACACACATTTTAATAAATATATACATATGTATGAGCTGATAGCTAATAAAATATTTCATTCGGAATAATACTAGACATTTAGTTTTTACCTGACAAATAGCTAAGGTAGCAGCTGCAAAACCAGTCAGCAGTAGTCGAAGTTTGATTTGGTCTGAAAGAACTGCCAGGCATCCTCTTTTATAATGAGTGTCGCACACTGTTTCATACGCATGTTTAGCTCGTGAACAACAGGACCAAGGAAGAGACAGACGACGATAATCTAAAGGTCCGTCAACACCACAACATTGTAGCTTATAGTAAACATATATGTAAAAAATTTCGAATATCCAAATGAACTTCTTTCAACCTTACTTGTGATTGCATACGATTCCATAAATCCAAATTATCCACTTTTGTTCTCGAAAATTTATCCAGGAATTCAACAAATGAATCGTCTACAAATAATTCAACTGATGTTGGGAGATTTTCTCGCATCGAAAGCGCCCAACCACAAATAATGAATTGAATGCATATGCACGTTACTATTAATACACTAAACTGGAAAATTTTTAAAACGCATTTAGACAATATAGAATTAAAGTTTGTTTATTACCATTCCCAGCAAACATCCTTTTCTTTGATTAGTTGCTTGACATCCTAACCAGCACAAAATCATTGTTAGAGGACCGAGGGAAAGCAGTATTAATGATGGAACCCACAAGTTGTTTTGCAAAATTCCATAATAGCCTATATTCCCCCATAATAGAGATATCCCAATAATCATTTGTGCAGCTCCAGTAACCTAGAGAAAATATTGCGTTATATAATTTATGAAATCTGGTGCAATAATATATATATATATAATAATACGCAATAGAAGGCTGATGAAGTGCGGGAATCGAGAAGAGATGTCACCAACTCACCTCAAAATTTTAATACTACCACTTTGTTTACATGTATTTACATTTGTCAGAACTATATTTTAAGATTTCAATTCTAATGTTTCCTTGAATAAAATTTGTAACTTATATGGTTTGATCGCATACTGATTACTTTTTGCATTATTACATCATATTTATGGTATAAATATTAAAGTTATTTGCTTATCGTCGGAGAATATTTTAAAATGTTTTGCATATAAGGACCTCATCCCCTCAAACGCCACGTAGTCCCGAAATCGAAAGCAACTCCTGCGCAGTGCATTTGAAATGGTGTCTAATGGTGTCATTCTCTATCTTTCAAACGAAGCGTTCGTTCCTCTTCTCCGGGAACGTTATCGTTCTTAAATTTCTATTCTCAATCTTTCCCCTTAATTTTCGTTGAGCGAGCTCTCTATCGTTCAACTTTCCAGCCTTCTTCCCATGCCGAAACCATGGCTGTGTATACATATTTTATACATGTGCTTGGTAAACACATTGTTCGCTCTTTTTCTCTTATAATTTTATGGACCAACAATTTGTTTGCGATACCTGTGCTGTTCTGATGCATGCATGATGATAAATGTGTTTGAAAAGGCTCAATAAATTTCAACTTCAACTTCATAAAATGATCAAGTTTCTGTGCTTATTTATCTGAGCCAGAAAACATGCGAAAACCATTTGGTCTTCAATTCTATTTTGCTATTTAAATCAATAATTAATATCAATAACTAATAATAATAATCAATAATTAATCAATAATACTAGTATTATTTGACAAATTCAATTCAATAAATTAAGAGAAATAAATAATATCTCTAATAATATAAAGATAAATCTAAATTAAATAAATTGTATTTATAATTTTAAGCATATCAAAAATTATTATTATTTACATAAAATAAATCTACAAATAAACTAAAATAAATAGATATTAATAATAAAATATAATATCTACAATATAAATATAACATAACATCGATGCATAATCCTCCGCTGTGTACTTTCACACTCAGCAGAGGAATGGCAACTACTTGCTTTGTACGCAAGCGTTTGCTTTTTTGCCTACGTTCGATTTCAGGGAAAAAACAGCGATAATGTCGTTCTGAAAAGATCAAGAATACAACTTTCCTGCGCGCTGCTGGAAATACAGAAAAATACTGTGGAAAGTGTTGTTGTAAATTTGGAAATATTCCCGGTTCACGTTGCCTAATGTAAACTTTTCGTTTCCCCATTCTCTGCTCTTTAGGCAACGAAAATTAACAGCTGTTTCACGAAAAGCACAAAGCAGAGCGTAGGACTACGTTGTCGTTGAGAGATAGAGAATGACCCCATAACTTTTTCGAATACGCTGCGTTTCGTTTTTTGAGGGGAAATACAAAATAAACAATCTTACAGAGGGCCACCATGCTCATGACACATGACGAACACTGTGTGTGCGTATTACTTTGACAAGTCATGAATACGTGCATCTACAATTCTGCAGAACTTCATATCTTCACCATGAGCCGCTCCGGAAAGCTTGTGCAGATTTTAATTCAGTATCTACAGTGGTGAATCTATCCGATTTATTTATTTATTTCTAAGCGGAAAATTCTTATGTATCTGGAAAATCTTTCTTTTGTTTTCGCACTGTACTCTGCGATTAATATCCTACCTACTACTGGATCGTTTACATACTGTTGGTGTAATCTTATTTCTTCTTGCATTATGCATCTTCGTCTTCTTATCATTATTCCTAGTAATGCTTCCATTCCTAGTAATGGTTTGTGTTTTTTGTTTGATTCTTAATGGAGCAAATGAAGATTGCATGTATGTCGAAAGAATATATGTGAATACATATTGATAACTTCTTACCTTTGTGATTCTTGGACAATATTTTGTTTGTGTTTTTTATAATTAGTGACTTTGGATTGGGATTTTTGTACATTTGTTTTTGCTTTCTTGTGCTTCGGCGTAGTGCTGCAATTTCACAAGTAGAATTTGGCTGAAGGAGGTTTCTTGATCGAAAATATCGGACGACTTTCTCGATCAGTATGTCGAAAAAGGCGGCAATTTTGGCCACTCTTAGTAACTAGCAGCTGAAATAACTGAAGGCTTTATAAGATGATTTTTGGAAATCTTAAACCACTAATATTTATGAGATTAAAATAAAAAAATTATAATTAATCGTTTCAAAATTGAATTTTGTTCCTAATTAGCATATTTGCTGTAGAAATTACCGGCCTTATAATGGATCTCAAATGCAAACGCAAACTTAACCACGAAGCCAAGCGCAATGCGTTTGAAACAAGGTTGCATCCACAGCCTATTGCAATAGTACTGCAGACGGGCACAAAACGTACTCTGCTTTCGAAAAAAGTACTTCGATAGTGTTTTGTTACGAATACGAAAATGAAGCGGGTACGAAAAGTACAACGTACTCTGGGCCGTTTTTTTTTACATAGGTTTCTTATGGAAGAATAACGCGAGAAAGTACGAAACCAAGAATGTACTTCGTACTCCAAAATCGTGGCGTTTGTTTTGGTTCTTTTTTTGTAAATAGAGTAAAGAGTTGCCACGTATCATGAAAATATTATGTACCCTGGGTTGAAAATCCGTACTCCGTCATAAAAAAATGTACTCAAAATAGTACGCAAGTACGAAGTGGTGCATCCATGGTTTGAAATGACATAATGGAACTTTATCGAGTAGCCTGCGTTTAAAAATTTGAGGGAAACAAAAACATAAACATTCTTGTAGACAACCACGCTGCCCACGACACACGGCTATACCTATGAGTGCATCGTCCACGAACGCAAGCACATGTGTGCCCAATACGAAGCACACATCGAGATTAGCCGTGCATCATAGGCCATTGTTTGCAGAAAGCAAGAGATTGCCATGTATGCAGTATGGCTTCGAATACACACGGGCGGCAATAATGTGTACAATAAAGAAATGTGACATTTTGCTTTCCACCCTTATTTTAGTGCACAACTGCTTGTTGAAGAAAGAGTTTATGTACCGCTTCTTTAAGATTTTTCGATATTTTTACGTATTTCTTCAGCAAGTTCTTTAGTTGTTGCATGCGATATTTCTGAATATGATATGAATTATTATTATTATTATTATTGAATACATACCAATATTATGTTTACAAATTATCTTTTAATAAATATTTATGTTTCTAAATTACTTAAATAAATGAAATTTTTTAATTTTTTGGAAAATAAGTGACTACTCGATTATGCCTCGGAAACGCGACGGGACTGCAAAGCATGAAAATTACCAACAAATTCGCTCTTGCGTTCAAGTTTGCGTTTGGGCTGCGTTTGAGAGTTTTCCGCTATTTTGCGCTCTCAATGCTCCCAAAACAACGAAAAGCACAAAGCAAAACGAGCAAGAAACGCAAACGCGATAGATCCATTATAAGGCTGTAAATATATTTATAATAGTGCTCCTAAAAAAATTTATTTTTTATGGGGCATTTCTATACTCAGCATGCCTACTCAAATGCATCTATGGTCATCGCAAACAAAAATCAGAAAAGCATCAAAAACTCTATAAATGCTAAAATTTTAATGCTTAATAATTAGTCACGCACACAATAAAACGAAACAGTTTTACGCTTACACAAAACATGGGAATGATCGAAACCAAAACGATTTGCTGCTGTGTTATATGTCGCGATCACAACAGCTGAGTCCAAGGCAATAAAAGCAATGATATTCAATACCAGATAAAACAGTACTAGTTCAAGGGAGCTTTCGACGCAAATATCACAACAGTCGAAGCAAGGCCAAAAAGAGTTAAAATGCAAGCGCAGCAGTTTTGCTTCGCTCCGTTCGATCAACGCTCTGGCGTCAGCCAAAGCAAAGCAAAGAAATAATAAATAAATTAACATCGAATTATTGAATCACAGCAAGAATTCGAAGTTAAACAATTTGGAATACCTTTAGGCCGAACGTCTTAAGCAATCGTTAAAAAGAAAACTACTTACGAAGTGTAGAACATCCGATTGCGAAATTAATATCACTAAAATATTAATTTCGCGAATTAAGAATTTCTGAAGTTGCGACATAGGACCGACAGACCTATTTTAGCGGCGTCACCTGTCGACGCCGAAACATGTAAAAGCTAGCGATCAATTTTAAGTTAGACGTTAAAAGATCGTGGACGATAAGAGGCGAAGGTCGTCAATTACTTTAAAATAGTATATTCAAAATTAATTTCAGAAGTGTATAGTTGTTAAGTGATAAATGAAAAGAAATCTGAAGTAAAAGCGTACTGGTGTTCTCATTGGGACAGGACTCCACTACAACATTTTGGCGCAGGCGGGTTTTACGAGTCGAGGATTGCTCGCAACACTCAAAAATGAATGGTTAGGCGAGATAACTTCAGCAGATGTCCAGGGTTCGAATTACAAGACCTGTATTACTTTGAATATAATGTGATTTATTGTTCTTATTTCTTGGGTATATTATAATAAATATTTAAACTTATACGCTATAAGAATGTTGTTTATAATGGTAACACTAGTTGTATGTTGGGATCACAAGGAACTGTTCATGGTCGTCGTTTCGTTTGCGGGCTTCCGCTCGACAGACACAGTGGGATGAAGTTGTCAATATACAAGAACTTTATTGAAGGGCTCATACACGCAAATCAATAAGTTTTGGTGTTGATCTGTCTTTGCCTTGGTACCACTTTCTCTATGAATGTGTGCTTACGTTTTGAAATAACCGCACTTGTTAAGATCTCATGTCAGACTGATTTCTCGATCCTCGGTTGCAGGCACTGTTATAGATTCCAGTTTCCTGTTTCCGTTATCCGTTTCCGTTGTTTTCTTTAGCTCGAAAACAAGTTCCCGTTCTCTGTAACGTTCCACCGCTTTGTTCGTGAACATCTTTGTGTAGTTCTTGCTTTGTTTGCTTTCACGCGACCTCGCTCGGCCGTTGACTTCTCGTGCACCGTTGGCTTTGTATGCTCACCTCTGCAGTTAACGTTGCCGGTTCGCATCACACTTCTGTTTTTCCTGTTGGGCGTTATGTTGACCACATATTTATGACGCGGTTTCCTTTAAAATCTCGCGTACCCGATTGTTAATTGACATATTAGAATTAATATTCGATAGTTTCATTTATATTTTACTGCTCATCTGTATTCTACCTCAAGCTAATTCCTAACACTCATAACAAAATGCTTCTTGCTTATACAATATTCATAATAATAATAGTTCTAAATAATAGTTCATTTCAACAAGTTCTTTTGAATTCATTTAATATATATACACGTTTATAATATATATACATAACTATAAGTAATTGTTAGTGCTCAGAAAATACTAACAATTAAGAAAAGTGGTGCAACCTAACAATGGTGCATGGAAATATTCGGCTGGAGAGCTAACATAATACTCAAATGTTTTTTTGTACAGTAATTGTAGTGACAGATATAAACGCCGAAAAGCTTAAAAAGTGGTACAAAAAAAAAGGAACACAAAAAGTGAAATAGAAATAAAATAGCTTATCAGCTTATTATTATAAATAATTTCAATAAAGAACAGAGCTAGTAATTGGGTTGGAAATGATGATATTTCGGATTAATTTACTTCCCCGTTGTCTCGAGTGAAGAAATTGTTCGAAATTAGTTAAGTTTTGCTTAAATAATTTCTGCAAAACCAGTGAATGATTAAGAAAGGAAATCTATGTTTATTAATTATTAAAATAGCTAAGGAATTTTTTCTAAAACTATGAAAACAATTTAACTGTTTTCATTTTTTCGTTCGCAGTTAATACTTTCTTACGTACAAACATATTTACGCGTGAACTTGTAGAAATTTGTTAGGGAATTTTGTAGCCACAACAAGCACTTGAACTTGTTTCAGATGATAAAGTTAAGACCTTTAAGCACTTAAACTTGAAGGTTTGTTGTATTGTAGGCTCTGGAAGAGAATTCCGATTCAAGTACTTGAACATGAATCAGTGTTAAAATTAAAGACCTGAAGTTATTGGCTGATCGTCAGACGCTGACTCTGTTTATTTTAGTGACTATCTTTTATACTAATTTACAACCATATTTTGTCACTTACTTCCCTTAAAATTGGTAGAGTATTGATAAGGATGGTGCCACGGTGAGGATGGAATTCAACGGAGTCAGCACATTGTTGACAACGCAACACTGCAAGTGTTCCCACGGTGACATTCAAATCCAGAACGGCAAGCGTTCTGCGACGGACAGCGGACTGCAGGCGTTTTTCTCACCGGAAATTGGAAGCTGGCCTTTTTATGATAATGCTGATCATGATGGCAATGATAAGAAGGAGACATGCGGATCCTAATGTGTAGTGGTGAATGTCATGTGGCCGAACTGCGTTATGGGAATGCTTCTTCATCTGTTTAACATCACTCTGTATGGATTCTATGTACGAATCTTCTGAAGCATATGTTTTGGAGCAGTTGAGAGACATTTCGCCTGTTCAGTTGTACGGTGTAGCGGTGAAGTGGGTTGCATTTAGGTTTGATACATAGGACACATGAGTTTCCGTCTTCAAATCGCGATAACCTTGAATGGTTGAGAAAGGTAACCGAACTGTGCAGTCCTCGCTCAGAATCAGAATTCCAACATTTTGTAAGGTGACTTGGCTATTATTTCTGTTGCAGACGGCATTTAACACCAGATGCTGGTCAAGGACAAATATCCACCGATTGGGACCATGCATCTGTATCCAATGTTGGTCAAGGACAAATATCCACCGATTGGGATCATGCATCTGTATCCAATGTTGGCCCAGCCCAGTTTCGCGGCCTGCACATAACGATGATCTCTTCTTGGATTGCATCATACTCATCTCGCATGCACCTGGCCTTGTCCCTTTCTTGTATAATGGACGCATGGGATAACACAAGTAATTGCGTCGGTCGTATTTGACGCAGTCTAGTTGTTCAGATGCTATTATTTGAATGTTTTGATCCCTATGCAAGTTGATCACTAGAAAATCAAATGATACCGTCGCCATAGTGAAGGTGCGGGCTGACCTCCTCGGAAGGAAAGTTAGTTTGAGCATCTCAAATACTTCTGCGGAAATGGTAGATTTATTTTGAAGAGAAAATATTTTTCTGTGATTCGTCCTTCGACGGTCATGAGAGCGTACAGCTTTATAAGTTGTTGAGTGGGACTGGAAGCTTGAATCTCGAAGGAAGATTAATTTTGATTTGAAGAAGTTCTCTGCTTAGTTGTTCTGGTGAAATTAGCATTGGCTTGATCATTTCGTGATGGCTGTCCGTGAGAATGTCGATTAAAGAATCTTGAATGCGTTTTACTTTCGTCAAGGCTAATGAAGAGTCAGTTCGAGAATACCAATACCAAGTTCGAGTTGGTTCCAGAGCTGACTGTTACTTTGATTGATAACGGCTTCCACCCTTGTAAATTCTCGCTCAATTTCTTGCTGGCTTCTCTTCATGACGTTAAGGGTAGTATCCAAAAATTATGTCTGCTCTTTGACTCGTGATAGTATCGATTGATCAGCTTGCTGGAGTCTGTCAATCGTCCGTACAGCTTCTTCAGCATAATCGCTTTCGAGTACGCCAAATAACGATCGAGCGACGTTTCCGATCATGTTTATGGCACCCCTTTTGACTCTTACTGAAGTGTTAAATTTCAACATTTCATTTGTCGCCTGTATGTTAGTAGAAAGTTGATCGACCTGGTTCAGCAACTCTGCACATATCGGTGCATGATGAATCCATTCACACATTTTTGTCAATGCCGGTTTGTAGGATTCTATGATTTCCATTTCTTTCCAATATGTCTGCATATTGAAATATGTGATTAAATTCCATTCGCTGGTGATGATTCCCGTAGTCCCGATGTTTTCTAGTAATACATCTGAGTGCGCATTAATAGGTTGAAAGTTAATTCCTGTGGCATTTGCTACCGGGAAAAAGACGCAAATAACAACGTTAAAAGAGTTGCGGCTTTAGTGTGCTTCGTTTTTTTTTTTTTTTTTTTTTTGAAGTGGAAGGAAAGTCATTGACATCGCTGTCGTCCTGCCGGCTTCGTGAGCTCACATTCCTTTTGCTTGAGTGGGGGGACGTCTTTGTTCAGGTCACCATTGGTAGGAGTCATGCCTGGTGTACGATTTTCTGCCAGGAGGGGACGCAATCTGTGAATATTAATATTCCATTTTTTGTTTTCACATCTACAACTCGGACCATATTATCGGGGCCTGGATAAACAGCAATAATTCTTCCTAATGGCTATGTGAGAGGAGGCGTTCCGTCCTCCTTGATGATTGCCATAGTTCCCGGTGTCACTTTTTGGCCTAGTTCTTTCCACTTATTTCTGCTTTGAAGTTCTGTGAGATACTCCTGCGACCATCGTCGCCAGAATTCCTGTTTATGTGGATTACCAATTTCCATCTTGTAGTCGAAGATGAGGCTGTCATGTCTATTTGTGCTGTTAACGCGTCTCCAATGAGGAAATGCCCAGGTGTCAGGTAACCTAAGTCGTTCGGATCATCTTACACTGGAATCAATGGTCTTGAATTCAGTATGGCTTCGATTCGGCTCCAGGGTTCATTGTGGGTAGAACTTGAAAAAACCACTCACTTTGCAACGTTTCCGAATTTCAAACGATTGTGTTTCAAAATCTAGCACTGACTGAAAAGTTCAGCTCGGACGTTATAATTGATATTCTTTTTGTTTAAATTCTCTTATATCTAACAATGTGTCTTATTCTACTACAATGTAACTTAGCCAAGTCTTATGCTAATGGAGGTTTAGTGGGAGTAGGAAAAGGACAGCTGGGCAACAGCCTCGGTACTGGTGCGACGCTTCGGTCGAGTAGCGTATCAAAGAGTGTGAGCAAAAGCCCGTGGAGTTAATCAACTCTAAAGTTGATTAATCGTAAAAAAAAGAGAGTATGAGCAAAAGCCCATGGAGTCACTTCGGCTTGCCGAAGTGATCGGTTCGAGTAGAGCTAAAGCCCGTGGAGTCATTCGGAACTATCCGAATGATCGTAAAATGATCGTGATAGGTTGAGCTAAAGAATGTGGAGTTAATCAACTCCAAAGTTGATCAATCGTAAAAAAAAAAAAATCGAGTAGGAGCTAAAGCCCGTGGAGTTAATCAACGCGAATGTTGATTAATCGTAAAAAAAAGCAGGAGTGAGCTAAAGCCTGTGGAGTCATACAGCACTAGCTGTATGATCGACTTAAAAATAAATGTATTTGCCTTGCGGCGCCAAAAATGAACCAACTCACGAATGAGATAAAGTCTCACTTTACTGGTGAAGAAGTTCGCCGGTGTGAGACTGGTCGATTTTCTAAGTTCAAAAATGCTCCTTAAAAGCAGCACTTGAATTAAGGTTCTTGGAACTTCTGCATTGAACACAATACTAAATTACGGTGGAAGATTCTATACTTCTTCTTCGCGTTGTCTTCCCGTCAGCTGTGGTTGCTGTTGTTGTTGTTTTCGCTTTCTATACGTCTGGTTATGGAATCAGGTTTTGTCGTTGTTGTTGTTTCTTGCTTCTTGTCTTGTGGTTTATTGTAAAGAAGTAGTCGGTGGTTGTTGTTATTTTTGTTTTGTTATTTGCTGTGTTCTTCTTCGTTTCTGCTTCTGCAATTGTGTCGGTATGTATATATGTATGTGTATTTACATATTTTGCTATTGCAGGTCGGTGTGCAGTATGTATTTGATCGACTAGTTGATCTTATCTGCATCGCGGTATGTAATTGATTTTCTCGTGACGGAATGTATGTAAGTCAGTTTGTATATCTGTTTACTCGGTTTTTTGTCTGCAAGCAATATTGTTTTCGGCAGAAGTATTTGCAACGATACTTGGATCGATAACTTTTCGTAAGTTAAAGACGCGCCTGAGGCGACCCTGACAAACAAATTCTTAGCACTCTTCACCGCCGCTTCCCATAGTCCGCCGAAGTGAGGCGCTCTTGGAGGAATGAAATGGAATTGGATGCCGTGGTTGCTGCAGGTTTTCGTTATTGCTGCTGTTGCTTTTTCCGTATGGAGAGTTTCCGCAAGTTCTTCAAGCCTATTTTTGGCTCCGACAAAATTGGTCGCGTTGTCGCAATATAAATTGCTGCAGTGCCCTCTGCGCCCAATGAAACGTCTTAAACATTCCAGAAAAGCATCAGTCGCCTTTGTGCTGAAACAGCAGAAAATAGCGACATAAGCTTTATGTGGCCTCTTTCCTCGAACCATGAAGTGTACCCAAAATGATCCTGCGAAGTCTACATCCGGCGTTTATGTACGGCCTTGCAGGTAAAGTGCTTGCTTGAACTTGAGCTACAAGCGTTTGGGAGCCGCAGTGAGAGTTCTCTTCATGGAACCACTTCATCAGAAGCTTGGTCAGCGGATCGTTGTAGGGAAGAATTCTTGGATGCCTCGCATCGTATGGAAGTGTTGAAGATTCGATGCGGCCACCCACTCTAAGAATACCTTCATCATCCAAGAATGGGTGGAGCGTGCTGAGTTGGCTCGTTTTGCTAACAGGACTGCGTTCTCTAAGGGCTTTAATTTTCTCTTTGAATTCGGCTCGTTGAATTAGGCACACAATTGTTGACAATGCTTCCCTTAACTCTTGAGGCGTGGCAATGAGGTGCTTGGCTCGTTTATTGTTTTGACTTTTTGCGTGGCGAATGAAACGCTGAACAAATGTGACGATGTGCAACAGTGCATTGAAGGAATTCCGGTGATTGATGTTATACAGCATGTTCTCCGCAGCATTTAAGGTGAGATTTAGGACAGCGACCTTTTGTTTTCGCTCCTTGTCAGCCTGCTGTGGAAGTTCGATGATGGGCTGCTCGGATAACCATGTGCTAGTTTTCTTGTGGAGGAAGATCGGACCGAAAAACCACACATTGCATGATTTAAACTGCCTTGGTGTTATTCCTCGCGATATCAGATCGGCAGGATTGTCTTATGATGATGAAGGTGATTTGATCCAAGAAAAGACGATTGAAGAATCCGTCCACAAGAGAATGGGTAGTTCGGTTAATTTCAGCTCGTCTACAATTCGATGCATTAGTTGGGCACATAAAACTGCTGCACACAGCTCTAGCCTTGGTAAACTTTGCAGCTTAACTGGAGCTACTCGCGACTTGGAACATAGTAATCTTACAGCAATAGTTTTGTCTGCATTGCCATATGCTTTCACAGATGCGTCAGCGAAACCATGAATTTGAAACATTGTTTTGACGTTTTGGTTGAGTACGTGCCTGCCGATTGTAGTTTTATTAAGCTCGTGCAGATTATCCCGGAAGAGTGTCCTCTTGTGAATCATGGCAGCAGGTAACTCCTCGTCCCATGAAATTTTAATCTGCCACAATTCTTGGATTAGTATTTTGGCAGTCACAACGACAGGGGATAGAAAACCCAGTGGATCGAAAATTCTTGCCACATCTGACATTATAGTTCGCTTGGTGGTTCGTGAATGCTCAGTGAGATGTACCTTAATGCAAAAGCAGTCGCCTTTCGGGAGCCACGTGAGTCCCAATGATTTTACTGCACTGTCGGCATCATCTTTAAAATCAAGTTTGGTTTCTTGATCTTCTACAGGAATGTCTGACAGCAGTTCTGGGTGGTTTCTGAGTTCTGAGCAGTTTGGCACACCATTTTCGTAACACCAGTGTGTAGAATATCCCTTAGTTGCACCTTTGTCTTCTGAGCATCCACGAGGTTGTCGGCCAGTCAAGCAATCATCGACGTAGAAGTCCTCCCGGATTGTCTTTGCACCGCTAGGATAGATGATCTGGTGTTTGGTTGCCAATTTCAACAATCATTTTATTACTAAATATGGTGCTGCCCTAGTGCCGTACGTGACTGTGTATAGCTGGTAATATTGTAACGGCTCGGTAGAATTGTTCCTCCATACAACAAGCTGGTATCGTCTATCTTCAGGATGTACCCATATTTGGCGGTACATTTTCTCGATATCTGCCGTAAATACGAATCGTGGTAGTGGAAAGCGCAGCAGTACGGTGAAAAGGTCAGTCTGCAGCATTGGCCCGGTATGCATGATGTCATTGAATGCTGCACGCGTGGATGTTTTTGCGGAAGCACCATAAACGACTCTCAACTTTGTGGAACTGATTTCAGGTCACCGTATGCAGTGGTGCGGGACGAAATGAGTGGGGAAACTAAGGTTGTGACGTTAGTCATGTGACCCAATGCTTCATATTCCGTCATAAACTGTCTGTAAGCTTTTTTGAGCTCCTTGTCCTTCTCTAGTCGCCTTTCTAAAGCCAGGAAACGATTTGTTGCCGTGTGCAGCGAGTCTCCAAGTCTCCACGGTGGTTCTATGAATGTTAGGCTCACTATAAATCGTCCGGATCTATCACTTATGTGATATTATTATCGCACTCATAATAAAATGCTTCTTGCTTATACAATATTCATAATAATAATAGTTCTCAATAATAGTTCATTTCAACAAGTTCTTTTGAATTCATTTAATATATATACATGTTTATAATATATATACATAACTATAAGTAATTTTTAGTGCTCAGAAAATACTAACAATTAAGAAAAGTGGTGCAACCTAACAATGGTGCATGGAAATATTCGGCTGGAGAGCTAACATAATACTCAAATGTTTTTTTGTACAGTAATTGTAGTGACAGATATAAACGCCGAAAAGCTTAAAAAGTGGTACAAAAAAAAAGGAACACAAAAAGTGAAATAGAAATAAAATAGCTTATCAGCTTATTATTATAAATAATTTCAATAAAGAACAGAGCTAGTAATTGGGTTGGAAATGATGATATTTCGGATTAATTTACTTCCCCGTTGTCTCGAGTGAAGAAATTGTTCGAAATTAGTTAAGTTTTGCTTAAATAATTTCTGCAAAACCAGTGAATGATTAAGAAAGGAAATCTATGTTTATTAATTATTAAAATAGCTAAGGAATTTTTTCTAAAACTATGAAAACAATTTAACTGTTTTCATTTTTTCGTTCGCAGTTAATACTTTCTTACGTACAAACATATTTACGCGTGAACTTGTAGAAATTTGTTAGGGAATTTTGTAGCCACAACAAGCACTTGAACTTGTTTCAGATGATAAAGTTAAGACCTTTAAGCACTTAAACTTGAAGGTTTGTTGTATTGTAGGCTCTGGAAGAGAATTCCGATTTAAGTACTTGAACATGAATCAGTGTTAAAATTAAAGACCTGAAGTTATTGGCTGATCGTCAGACGCTGACTCTGTTTATTTTAGTGACTATCTTTTATACTAATTTACAACCATATTTTGTCACTTACTTCCCTTAAAATTGGTAGAGTATTGATAAGGATGGTGCCACGGTGAGGATGGAATTCAACGGAGTCAGCACATTGTTGACAACGCAACACTGCAAGTGTTCCCACGGTGACATTCAAATCCAGAACGGCAAGCGTTCTGCGACGGACAGCGGACTGCAGGCGTTTTTCTCACCGGAAATTGGAAGCTGGCCTTTTTATGATAATGCTGATCATGATGGCAATGATAAGAAGGAGACATGCGGATCCTAATGTGTAGTGGTGAATGTCATGTGGCCGAACTGCGTTATGGGAATGCTTCTTCATCTGTTTAACATCACTCTGTATGGATTCTATGTACGAATCTTCTGAAGCATATGTTTTGGAGCAGTTGAGAGACATTTCGCCTGTTCAGTTGTACGGTGCAGCGGTGAAGTGGGTTGCATTTAGGTTTGATACATAGGACACATGAGTTTCCGTCTTCAAATCGCGATAACCTTGAATGGTTGAGAAAGGTAACCGAACTGTGCAGTCCTCGCTCAGAATCAGAATTCCAACATTTTGTAAGGTGACTTGGCTATTATTTCTGTTGCAGACGGCATTTAACACCAGATGCTGGTCAAGGACAAATATCCACCGATTGGGACCATGCATCTGTATCCAATGTTGGTCAAGGACAAATATCCACCGATTGGGATCATGCATCTGTATCCAATGTTGGCCCAGCCCAGTTTCGCGGCCTGCACATAACGATGATCTCTTCTTGGATTGCATCATACTCATCTCGCATGCACCTGGCCTTGTCCCTTTCTTGTATAATGGACGCATGGGATAACACAAGTAATTGCGTCGGTCGTATTTGACGCAGTCTAGTTGTTCAGATGCTATTATTTGAATGTTTTGATCCCTATGCAAGTTGATCACTAGAAAATCAAATGATACCGTCGCCATAGTGAAGGTGCGGGCTGACCTCCGCGGAAGGAAAGTTAGTTTGAGCATCTCAAATACTTCTGCGGAAATGGTAGATTTATTTTGAAGAGAAAATATTTTTCTGTGATTCGTCCTTCGACGGTCATGAGAGCGTACAGCTTTATAAGTTGTTGAGTGGGACTGGAAGCTTGAATCTCGAAGGAAGATTAATTTTGATTTGAAGAAGTTCTCTGCTTAGTTGTTCTGGTGAAATTAGCATTGGCTTGATCATTCCGTGATGGCTGTCCGTGAGAATGTCGATTAAAGAATCTTGAATGCGTTTTACATTCGTCAAGGCTAATGAAGAGTCAGTTCGAGAATACCAATACCAAGTTCGAGTTGGTTCAAGAGCTGACTGTTACTTTGATTGATAACGGCTTCCACCCTTGTAAATTCTCGCTCAATTTCTTGCTGGCTTCTCTTCATGACGTTAAGGGTAGTATCCAAAAATTATGTCTGCTCTTTGACTCGTGATAGTATCGATTGATCAGCTTGCTGGAGTCTGTCAATCGTCCGTACAGCTTCTTCAGCATAATCGCTTTCGAGTACGCCAAATAACGATCGAGCGACGTTTCCGATCATGTTTATGGCACCCCTTTTGACTCTTACTGAAGTGTTAAATTTCAACATTTCATTTGTCGCCTGTATGTTAGTAGAAAGTTGATCGACCTGGTTCAGCAACTCTGCACATATCGGTGCATGATGAATCCATTCACACATTTTTGTCAATGCCGGTTTGTAGGATTCTATGATTTCCATTTCTTTCCAATATGTCTGCATATTGAAATATGTGATTAAATTCCATTCGCTGGTGATGATTCCCGTAGTCCCGATGTTTTCTAGTAATACATCTGAGTGCGCATTAATAGGTTGAAAGTTAATTCCTGTGGCATTTGCTACCGGGAAAAAGACGCAAATAACAACGTTAAAAGAGTTGCGGCTTTAGTGTGCTTCGTTTTTTTTTTTTTTTTTTTTTTTTTGAAGTGGAAGGAAAGTCATTGACATCGCTGTCGTCCTGCCGGCTTCGTTAGCTCACATTCCTTTTGCTTGAGTGGGGGGACGTCTTTGTTCAGGTCACCATTGGTAGGAGTCATGCCTGGTGTACGATTTTCTGCCAGGAGGGGACGCAATCTGTGAATATTAATATTCCATTTTTTGTTTTCACATCTACAACTCGGACCATATTATCGGGGCCTGGATAAACAGCAACAATTCTTCCTAATGGCTATGTGAGAGGAGGCGTTCCGTCCTCCTTGATGATTGCCATAGTTCCCGGTGTCACTTTTTGGCCTAGTTCTTTCCACTTATTTCTGCTTTGAAGTTCTGTGAGATACTCCTGCGACCATCGTCGCCAGAATTCCTGTTTATGTGGACTACCAATTTCCATCTTGTAGTCGAAGATGAGGCTCTCATGTCTATTTGTGCTGTTAACCTAAGGTCAGGTAACCTAAGTCGTTCGGATCATCTTACACTGGAATCAATGGTCTTGAATTCAGTATGGCTTCGATTCGGCTCCAGGGTTCATTGTGGGTAGAACTTGAAAAAACCACTCACTTTGCAACGTTTCCGAATTTCAAACGATTGTGTTTCAAAATCTAGCACTGACTGAAAAGTTCAGCTCGGACGTTATAATTGATATTCTTTTTGTTTAAATTCTCTTATATCTAACAATGTGTCTTATTCTACTACAATGTAACTTAGCCAAGTCTTATGCTAATGGAGGTTTAGTGGGAGTAGGAAAAGGACAGCTGGGCAACAGCCTCGGTACTGGTGCGACGCTTCGGTCGAGTAGCGTATCAAAGAGTGTGAGCAAAAGCCCGTGGAGTTAATCAACTCTAAAGTTGATTAATCGTAAAAAAAAGAGAGTATGAGCAAAAGCCCATGGAGTCACTTCGGCCTGCCGAAGTGATCGGTTCGAGTAGAGCTAAAGCCCGTGGAGTCATTCGGAACTATCCGAATGATCGTAAAATGATCGTGATAGGTTGAGCTAAAGAATGTGGAGTTAATCAACTCCAAAGTTGATCAATCGTAAAAAAAAAAAATCGAGTAGGAGCTAAAGCCCGTGGAGTTAATCAACGCGAATGTTGATTAATCGTAAAAAAAAGCAGGAGTGAGCTAAAGCCTGTATGATCGACTTAAAAATAAATGTATTTGCCTTGCGGCGCCAAAAATGAACCAACTCACGAATGAGATAAAGTCTCACTTTACTGGTGAAGAAGTTCGCCGGTGTGAGACTGGTCGATTTTCTAAGTTCAAAAATGCTCCTTAAAAGCAGCACTTGAATTAAGGTTCTTGGAACTTCTGCATTGAACACAATACTAAATTACGGTGGAAGATTCTATACTTCTTCTTCGCGTTGTCTTCCCGTCAGCTGTGGTTGCTCTTGTTGTTGTTTTCGCTTTCTATACGTCTGGTTATGGAATCAGGTTTTGTCGTTGTTGTTGTTTCTTGCTTCTTGTCTTGTAGTTTATTGTAAAGAAGTAGTCGGTGGTTGTTGTTATTTTTGTTTTGTTATTTGCTGTGTTCTTCTTCGTTTCTGCTTCTGCAATTGTGTCGGTATGTATATATGTATGTGTATTTACATATTTTGCTATTGCAGGTCGGTGTGCAGTATGTATTTGATCGACTAGTTGATCTTATCTGCATCGCGGTATGTAATTGATTTTCTCGTGACGGAATGTATGTAAGTCAGTTTGTATATCTGTTTACTCGGTTTTTTGTCTGCAAGCAATATTGTTTTCGGCAGAAGTATTTGCAACGATACTTGGATCGATAACTTTTCGTAAGTTAAAGACGCGCCTGAGGCGACCCTGAGAAACAAATTCTTAGCACTCTTCACCGCCGCTTCCCATAGTCCGCCGAAGTGAGGCGCTCTTGGAGGAATGAAATGGAATTGGATGCCGTGGTTGCTGCAGGTTTTCGTTATTGCTGCTGTTGCTTTTTCCGTATGGAGAGTTTCCGCAAGTTCTTCAAGCCTATTTTTGGCTCCGACAAAATTGGTCGCGTTGTCGCAATATAAATTGCTGCAGTGCCCTCTGCGCCCAATGAAACGTCTTAAACATTCCAGAAAAGCATCGGTCGCCTTTGTGCTGAAACAGCAGAAAATAGCGACATAAGCTTTATGTGGCCTCTTTCCTCGAACCATGAAGTGTACCCAAAATGATCCTGCGAAGTCTACATCCGGCGTTGATGTACGGCCTTGCAGGTAAAGTGCTTGCCGCTGGCAGTCCACCCATGACTTGTTTGAATAATTGCGGCCTTGCTCGGGTGCACCTCACATAATGTTGCACAATAGATCGAGCCATTGTTTTTGCTATAATTGGCCAGAGTCTTTGTCGAACTTGAGCTACAAGCGTTTGTGAGCCGCAGTGAGAGTTCTCTTCATGGAACCACTTCATCAGAAGCTTGGTCAGCGGATCGTTGTAGGGAAGAATTCTTGGATGCCTCGCATCGTATGGAAGTGTTGAAGATTCGATGCGGCCACCCACTCTAAGAATACCTTCATCATCCAAGAATGGGTGGAGCGTGCTGAGTTGGCTCGTTTTGCTAACAGGACTGCGTTCTCTAAGGGCTTTAATTTTCTCTTTGAATTCGGCTCGTTGAATTAGGCACACAATTGTTGACAATGCTTCCCTTAACTCTTGAGGCGTGGCAATGAGGTGCTTGGCTCGTTTATTGTTTTGACTTTTTGCGTGGCGAATGAAACGCTGAACAAATGTGACGATGTGCAACAGTGCATTGAAGGAATTCCGGTGATTGATGTTATACAGCATGTTCTCCGCAGCATTTAAGGTGAGATTTAGGACAGCGACCTTTTGTTTTCGCTCCTTGTCAGCCTGCTGTGGAAGTTCGATGATGGGCTGCTCGGATAACCATGTGCTAGTTTTCTTGTGGAGGAAGATCGGACCGAAAAACCACACATTGCATGATTTAAACTGCCTTGGTGTTATTCCTCGCGATATCAGATCGGCAGGATTGTCTTATGATGATGAAGGTGATTTGATCCAAGAAAAGACGATTGAAGAATCCGTCCACAAGAGAATGGGTAGTTCGGTTAATTTCAGCTCGTCTACAATTCGATGCATTAGTTGGGCACATAAAACTGCTGCACACAGCTCTAGCCTTGGTAAACTTTGCAGCTTAACTGGAGCTACTCGCGACTTGGAACATAGTAATCTTACAGCAATAGTTTTGTCTGCATTGCCATATGCTTTCACAGATGCGTCAGCGAAACCATGAATTTGAAACATTGTTTTGACGTTTTGGTTGAGTACGTGCCTGCCGATTGTAGTTTTATTAAGCTCGTGCAGATTATCCCGGAAGAGTGTCCTCTTGTGAATCATGGCAGCAGGTAACTCCTCGTCCCATGAAATTTTAATCTGCCACAATTCTTGGATTAGTATTTTGGCAGTCACAACGACAGGGGATAGAAAACCCAGTGGATCGAAAATTCTTGCCACATCTGACATTATAGTTCGCTTGGTGGTTCGTGAATGCTCAGTGAGATGTACCTTAATGCAAAAGCAGTCGCCTTTCGGGAGCCACGTGAGTCCCAATGATTTTACTGCACTGTCGGCATCATCTTTAAAATCAAGTTTGGTTTCTTGATCTTCTACAGGAATGTCTGACAGCAGTTCTGGGTGGTTTCTGAGTTCTGAGCAGTTTGGCACACCATTTTCGTAACACCAGTGTGTAGAATATCCCTTAGTTGCACCTTTGTCTTCTGAGCATCCACGAGGTTGTCGGCCAGTCAAGCAATCATCGACGTAGAAGTCCTCCCGGATTGTCTTTGCACCGCTAGGATAGATGATCTGGTGTTTGGTTGCCAATTTCAACAATCATTTTATTACTAAATATGGTGCTGCCCTAGTGCCGTACGTGACTGTGTATAGCTGGTAATATTGTAACGGCTCGGTAGAATTGTTCCTCCATACAACAAGCTGGTATCGTCTATCTTCAGGATGTACCCATATTTGGCGGTACATTTTCTCGGATTCGTAAATACGAATCCGGTATGCATGATGTCATTGAATGCTGCACGCGTGGATGTTTTTGCGGAAGCACCATAAACGACTCTCAACTTTGTGGAACTGATTTCAGGTCACCGTATGCAGTGGTGCGGGACGAAATGAGTGGGGAAACTAAGGTTGTGACTTTAGTCATGTGACCCAATGCTTCATATTCCGTCATAAACTGTCTGTAAGCTTTGAGCTCCTTTCCCTTCTCTAGTCGCCTTTCTAAAGCCAGGAAACGATTTGTTGCCGTGTGCAGCGAGTCTCCAAGTCTCCACGGTGGTTCTATGAATGTTAGGCTCACTATAAATCGTCCGGATCTATCACTTATGGTGTGGAGGGCAATTTAATTTTCGCAAAGTCATTCAGTGGTGGTGAGCGTTGAGTTTTCGTTATCTGCTTCTTACAACGCCCGAAACTTTTCAATCTGGTTGGATAATTGCTCCTCGGTGAACATGGCACACGTTGCGCACACGATTTCCTGAAATCGTTGGGCTGTTCCCTGAATCGAAGACGCTGTTTTGTAAGGTTGGAAATCCTTCCCCAAGGGAGAATCTCTCACCTGTGAAAAATGCATAATAATTTTCTGCTCCAAGAGGTAAGTCGATCTGTCCTGGCAGGTTGAAGCAGGAATCGGCCAAATAATCGTTGATGGGATAGACCATGTTAAAGTCTTTATTCTATGGGATGGCTGATCCGAAACGGTCTTTGGCAGAATGAAAGCTTAACACTGCATGCTGAAAGTAGAATTATTCAATTCAAGCTTAATTGTTGTGCGCCGTTGTATTGCCTTCCGTCTGCTGCCAACTCCTTCTATGATAGTGTGCGCATCTGCTCGACGTACCTGGAGTTGATTAGCCAATCTTTATGTGATAAGATTGACCTGAGAGCCGGAATCCAGCAAAGCACGGCATTCCACGATTCTACCATTATCTACTTTGACTTTAACACAAGCGGTATTTAGTAGAACATATCCCCATTCTGGTCGTATGGACGTGGCCAGAGTGATTGTTGATGGGGTTGGTTGAACATGTTCTGGTGTTGAGATGTTTGTGGAACTTGGACTTCTTATGCCATCAGTGGGTCCATGCAGCAGTGAGTTGTGTTTCTTGTTACATTTTGTACAATTCCCCGATGAGCAATCAGTTGCGTGTGACTTGATTTGAGGCAATTGAAACAAAAGTTGTTTGCCTTCACGGTTTTCGTTCGCTCAGTGATGGGTTGCCGTTTGAACTTTTGGCAAGCGAACAATGATGTCTCATGTCCTTACAGACAACGCACTTCTTGGCCGTCTGAATTGTTGATATGCCCTTCTTAGATATATGACTCGTGCATGTGGTCATTGCGGTAATTGGCCTGCTTCGTTCCTTTTGCCCAATAGCTTCCAAAGACTGGAATCTCTTTTCTAATGAGCTTAGGCAGTTTGATAATTTTCATCAGTTAACGTCAGATGTCTGATGAGCTTTTCTGCGTCGCCACTTAAGTTGGCTTTTAAATACCAAAGTTTCTGGATGGTTGAAAGCGGTTGCAAATGAATCATCTCGTGGAATAAATCGTAAAACTGCCGCCATTTGAGATAATCCCCATTAAAGTTAGCAATTTTGATATTCGGTAGTTGGAGTGCCGAGCCCTGGATTGGGCTTACTGGAGCACTTGCTGCAGGGGATGGAGGCAGGCGTACACGTTCTTGAAGAACGCTCTCTTCCATCTCAATATAGGCCGTCATGTCGTAGCCTTCTGAGGGGGGTTCTTCATGCTGCTCCCATAGCTTGAAATGTGTTGATTCGATGTTGTCCCAAAGTCTTTCTATTGCTGCAAGACATTGAGCTGGTGCCTCGTGCTTTGTTTTACCATTGATGAGCCGTTTAAGCGGCTCCATCATGGCTCGTTGATTAATTCGTTGCGAATTAAGGGCCCCATGGTTGTTTCTGCTGGAACATTTGCGCTTTGGGATGATCCAGCAGCCTGTGATGGCGGTCCGGATGCCTGCTGTAGACTGGGAAGTCTTTTATATTGTGATAAAAGTCCTTGGTGAAGTACTCATGATTCATATCCATCGCCTCGATGGAGCGGATACTAGAATCTTGTTGATCGAAAGTTTCCCATGCATCCTTCAGCAGCTGCACTCGCTCTACAAAATACGTTGCATCTTTCTTCAGATCAGCGGAATCTTTTTTGTAGTTCCTGATTATGTGCTGGATCTCGTCTGCGGTTTCCTTTTGAAGGGCGATTGAGTCCTGGAACGTTAACATCCTGCAGATCACGACGTGGTCACCAATGTTTATTTCCTGAAGTTGGTAATATCTACAAGCGCGTGAACTTATAGAAATTTGTTAGGGAATTTTGTAGCCACAACAAGCATTTGAACGTGTTGCAGATGATAAAGTGAAGACCTTCAATCTCTTGAAGGTTTGTTTTATTTTAGGCTCTGTAAAAGAATTCCGATTCAAGCACTTGAACTTGAATCAGTGTTAAAATTAAAGACCTGAAGGTTTTGGCTGATCGTCAGACTCTGACTCTGTTTATTGTAGTGACTATCTTTTATACTAATGTACAATCATATTTTGTCACTTAGTTCCCTTAGAATTGGAAGAGTATTGATAAGGATGGTACCACGGTGAGGCTGGAATTCAACGGAGTCAGCACATTGTTGACAATGCAACACCGCAGTTGTTCCCACGGTGACATTCAAATCTAGAAAGGCAAGCGATTTTGCGACGGACTGCGGACTGCAGGCGTTGTTCTCTCCGGAAATTTGAAGCTGGCGAGCGAGCCGCTGCTGTTGTTGGCGGCGACGGAGCGTGCCGTTCTCACGGCGGAATTGGAGAAGTGAACTGAAGGTTTTGGTTGATCGTCAGACTCTGACTCTGTTTATTTTGGTGCTTATCTTTTATACTAATTTACAACCATATTTTGTCACTTAGTTCCCTTAGAATTGGAAGAGTATTGATAAGGATGGTCCCACGGTGAGGCTGGAATTCAACGGAGTGAGCACATTGTTGACAACGCAACACCGTAGGTGTTCCCACGGTTACATTCAAATCCAGAACGGCAAGCGATTCCGCGACGGACAGCCGACTGCAGGCTATCTACTGCTGTTGCACGTCCACTTGTTATTTGTGTTAGTACCCGTCTGGCGTTGTTTTATTTTTATTTTCTATTTGTAAAGATACTACTGTTTATAGGAATAAACAACTGGTAAACCTAAATGTGAACAAAAAAAAAGCAAATGTGCTATAATTTTTGTTACCAATTTAATTTGTGAGTAGGTAATTTAATACGCGAACAAATATAAAAGAGAAACACGATTTATTTAGAAATACGCGTGTGGGAAAATACGGGTTAAAAATATATTAATTGCGGTGCAAGATATGATCGGAAGATTGACGTGGAATTATGAAAAAAGAAGTGAAAATTAATTTGAGTGTCACAAAGTGCTATATGATATAAAGGCGTCAATTTAGTGTGGATTGTTATAATAAGCTAATTTAAAGTCTTAGTAACTTTTATAACTGTGTCACCCAACTTCCAAGGAGGACCCTGAGCTGGCTAGTAGCAATGGTGACTGGTCACGGTAACTTCACATACCATCTCAAAAAGTTAGGTCTTGCTGAAGATGGGATCTGTAGACTGTATCAGGAAGAAGATGAGACAGCGGTGCATGTACTGTGCCAGTGTCCAGCAGTGGCAAGCAGAAGGTTGACTATACTGGGTCGACACTTTATTAATGATGACGATGTTAGTGGTGTCAACCTTCGCGACTTGCTTCTAATGTCACAGGACCTGGTCATAAGAACGGAGCTGGATAGATTCCACACGTCTAGAGACTAGGTTCTGCTAGGATAGCGGTGGGACGAAAAAGGACCCGAATCAGGTGGTCTACTTCGACAATCCCACTTCTATCACAAGAGGAGTTTAGGTTTTAGTACGTAGGCGCACCCGTTGGTGTGAATCGTGCATGCCAGTTACTGGTATCTTTGGAAGATCACCCCTCCTCTTCCAAAAAAAAAAAAAAAAAAAAAAAAAAAAATTTTATAACTATGAATAACGTAAATTGTGTCAATTGAGTAGTGTTTATATGGGGTTTTTAATTGAACGTAGCGTCTGCGTAGTCACTGAGAAGCGTGAGGAGCTCTGCCGCCGCCATAAGGTTTACATGGTGAGGCGCTCTGCCGTCAAAGAGGAGCTGCAAGGTTTGTATGTTGAGGCTGCTCTGCCGTAGCCATAAGGTTGTTAATGTTTGTGTGTTTAAGGCTCTCTGTAGCCGCCATAAGGTTTATTTGGTGTGGAGCTCTGCCGCCAGGCCGCCGGACGGACAGGCAGCTGATGTTGGCGAAGCAGATCGAAGGGAATGATGTGAGCGGAAAGGGAAGAGGGAAGAATATGTTGTTGTTGTTGTTGTAATATGAGACTTTAGCGAACGTGACAGTTGGTTCACAGAGTTAGTGTAAACAAATTTCGGTGTTTTGAACGAAGTGCCGTCGATCGAATTAGTATAATAAAAAAATTTATTTAATTGCTTATGTTGTGTTGTTATTATGTTGTTCTTGTTGTTGTCTTTCGCTTTTGTTTCAAGTCTTACTATGATGTCATCGAAATATATGTATGTACAGTGCGTACAAAGAGAGTCTGTGTTCTTGTACTTGGTCATAATTATTTTTAGGAAATAGAACATTAATCCTGCAGACCGGCTTGTATTTCTTGTAGGAGAATGCGTTGACGCGCAGCGAGTGCGTTGACGAGCAGCGAGTGCGTTGACGAGCAGCGAGTGCGTTGACGAGCAGCGAATGCGTTGACGAGCAGCGAGTGCGTGCGTGTAGCGAGCATCCACCTCGTGCATTGAATGATCTGGCGCTAACGTTGGCGAGCAGAAGAATGCGTTGACGGGCAGACGATGCGTTGACGGGCAGACGATGCGTTGACGGGCCGACGAATGCGTTGACGAGCCGCGAATGTTTTACCGAGTAGCGAGTACGCGAGCAATTGAGTACGCGGCGAAAAAGAAAAAGTCACGGTGCGAGAGGTATTTTTATATTTTTTTACTAACCAAGTAGTGCCGGTTCGGAAGAACCAACGTACACTATATACGAAATAGTAGTGCCGATTCGAAAGAACTAACGTACACTATATACCTTGAGTGCCGATTCGAAAATAACCAACGTACACTATATACGAACTAGTAGTGCCGATTCGAAAAGAACCAACGTACACTATATACCTTAAGTGCCGATTCGAAAAGAACCAACGTACACTATATACCCTGAGTGCCGATTCAAAAAGAACCAACGTACACTATATACCTTGAGTGCCGATTCGAGAAGAACCAAGTTACACTATATACCTTGAGTGCCGATTCGAAAAGAACCAACGTACACTATATAACTTGAGTGTTGATTCGAAAAGAACCAACGTACACTATATACCTTGAGTGCCGATTCGAAAAGAACCAACGTACACTATATACAGAATAGCGTCCCGCTTCCCCTCGCACAATGACTAAATAAATTATGTGTGTTTTTCTACGAAAGTCGTTCGCGTTACTTTGTACCCTGATGCTTTTATTGCTCGATTTTTAAACCGCGCGAGTGTGATCGTTTAGGCAGCAGCGCACGTCTGTGCAGTCCAAAGTCTCAGCCGTAAGTGAAGAATGAAAATGCTGAAGCGATCGCCTGTCGACTCGTTGCCTTAACTCCACCCCTTTTCCATCGTTCGCTTCTATGTTTTCGTGTTCTGAAACTGTTCCGTTGCTTTGTAGCGTTGTGGTTCCAAATTTGTTTTCGTTGTGTATTTTTTCATACACAAACTCGTTTTCGTGGTGTGTTTTCCTGTTTCTTTCCCTCCCGACGGTGGATGTTTGTGATGATCGTCCCTCTCTCCCCTCATACAATTAACTGACATATTTTTTTATACACTTCTTATGCCGTCGCTACGTAGGGCAAATAAGGAAAAATTATTCGTTACATCAATAAATTCATGATTTACTGTCTTATAAGCAAACAATTAAATTATTTTTAAATAAAGAAACTTAAGTATTATAATAGGAAAATATATATATTTATTAGAAAAAATTATGTGTGTCCCAAAATTGGTCACATATTTTGGGTGTCACACAAACTATGTTGGTTGGAACCTCATTCGGAGCTCTATGCGTGCCTTCACCTGGTGCTGCATTCGGTTCTTCAGCCGGGGCATAATTCGATTCTTCAGCCGTGGCGTCGATCGGTCGTTCAGCCGGTATTGCCCCAACGTCCTCGTTCGTGTTACCAACCTAGTTTGCGGGTGTAATACCAGCTTGGGATGTTTGGCTGTCGGGTCGTCCATGGTAGCAATCCACTCGGGACTAAGTAGTCGTGTTTTCGGCCGGCGATCCTGTTCCTCTGTTAGGTTCTTGCGGAATCTCTTACATGCTTCCTTCAACTTCTTCGCGTAAGACATTTCGTTGTCACGTCTGTTCACTTCCGTGTTCACTCTTGCATTGATCCTCTGAGTTGATTCTCTCTCCCTTATATACTGCAAAGTGATGCGGTGGCAGCTCGGCCTGAATTCACACGGCTTTTCGAATGCGGCGTGAGCTGGGATGAGAAAAATGTGCTTCGTCGGTCTTGGGTGGTATCGTGGAGTTCTCTGTGGTGGGTGGCACATTTTCGTAGTATACTTTTAAATCTGATACATGGGCTGTTCGTAGGCGGTTTTCACCGGACCTTTTTAATTTTACTATGACGGTGAAAATAAAAGATTTCACCTCATAGGGACCATCGAATTTCGGAGCGAGTTTTGCTGCGCACTTATCTACGGCTTTTAAGAGTGGGTGCTGGCGGAGCCAGACTAATTCCCCGATCCTTGGTGTCCAGTCAAGCCTGCGTAAATTATAATATTTGCATTGACGTCCTGTTGCGTCCGTCATATGTTTGCGGGCAAAGCTAAAAGCTTTCTGGAGGCGTCGCTTCAGTTCTTCGGTAGACCATGGCTGTTTCTCCTTCTGTAAGCTGTAAGCGAGCCTCCCTTTCTTGTACCAAGTAGATTGGGCTGAAACCGGTCGACTCGAATATGCATGTGTTTAGCGCTAGACTCAATTCTGGTAATAGGTCATCCCAAGTGTTTTGTTGATCTGTGACATACTTGGCAATTATAGTTTTAACTGTTCTTAAGGGGTGTATGGTGCTGTTAGCTTTTGGTGGATCCCGATACTCTGAAGATAGTTTTGGAAATTTCGGCTGACGAATTGGACGCCATTGTCAGATATGAGTGTCTTTGGTACTCCGAACCGCGACAGGATCCGTTCGCGAAATCCTCGCAGTAGGTTCTCGGTGGTTGCCGCTCGCAACGGTATTAATTCTACCCACTTTGTGAATCTTTTGGTAAAAACCAATAACGTGTTGTTGCCGTGACGTGTTCGTGGTAGTGGTCCTACGAAATCAGCGGCAACAGTATCCCATGGCTCCCCTGTTTTACTGGGAAACATTTTCTCGGCCGGTTTGCTCTGGGAAACTTTTTAGCGTTGGCGGCTCTGGCAGCCACGCACGTGGTTATTAACGTCGCGAAATAGTCCCGGCCAATAATAGCTGGCGGCCACTCGGGGGAATATTTTGCGTACCCCCAAGTGTCCAGCGGTGGGTACGTCGTGACACTCCTCTAAAAGTCGTGTGCGGGAATAACTAGATACGCACATCTTCCATTTCCTAACGCTATAGTCGGACTTCGCCCTGGCCCCGTGGCGGTACAGTTGCTCGTTTTCGACGCAATAATCTGGAAAATCTCTGGAAGAAAATCTCTAAAAGAAAAAGTAGGTTGAATGATCACAGCTACTCAGCAGAAAAATACTTAAAAACCGCACTCTTGAAGTGGCTCCCAAACGGCATCCTTCTACGATGGAGTGAAAGAGAGTTCCAAAGCCGAATGGCACTAATGAAGAAGTAACGGCTACTATTGAGAAAACTGCACCTCGGTACAATGAAATTCGGAGCTCTGGCTGACTGGAAACGCTTAAGTTTTTCGTACAAATAATTTGGACATTTCGTATGAACAATCTTATATAAAGATATAGCGTTCAAAGCATTGAGATAACCTAGCAATCCACAACCCACAATTCCCTTACTCATTAAAGAGATATGCTCAAATCTCGAAACATCATAAACATACCTTGCAGCATTATTAAATGCTACCAGCAGCTTATGCTGGGATTGAGAGACAAGACGACAAGACGTGCTGAAAAATACCATAAGGGGCATGACCAGTTGCTTAACAAGCCTACGCCTAGTTTCAAGTGGCGTGTACAAAGCAGACTCGCGCAAGCATCTTAAAATACCATAAATCTTCCCTACAGTGACATTGACATGATCAGTACATGTAAATGAAGTATTTATTATGAAACCCAGATTTTTTATCATGCTAGCAAAATTCAATTTATTAGAGCCAATAAACAATGGGGGAAAATCATCAGAACTGATAGTCTTCCACATAATTGGCAAGACCTGGGACTTCATAGGGTTAATTCGCAACATGTTGGTAGAAGACCAATTACTAAGTGCAGATAAATCACTGTTTAATTTGCTACTTAACTCCTCAAGTAAATGAAGTGGTTTAGACAGATAAATTTGAATGTCATCAGCATAAGCACGTATAGCAGCAAATTTGCATTCCAAAAATATGTCATTAATAAAGATCGAAAATAGCAAGGGGCCTAAGATGGACCCTTGAGGAACACCCGTTGCTACAGCTTTACTCGATGACATCCTCCCACTAACTTTAACAAGCTGCATTCTAACATCAAGATAATCAGATAGCAAACTAGCAGCACTACTACTAAAGTTGAACCAAGAACTGAGCTTAGCGCAGAGCAAGTTGTGATTTACGGAGTCGAATGCCTTAGAGAAGTCAATTAGACACAAAAACGTTAGCCAGTCCTTGTCATAAGTTAACATAGCTGTTGAACAGCTATGACCATTCCTAAAACCTGATTGTAGAGGAGACAGGAGGTTATTAGAGTTCAAAAAGGCAGACATCTGTTCAAACATGATCCTTTCAATGACCTTACCTAATGCTGGTAAGATACTTATGGGTCTGAAGTCATCAAGGTCAGAAGCTGTAGAAGTCTTAGCAATAGGAATTACTATAGCAGTCTTCCATATCTCAGGAAACCTGGAGCAGGTAAAGCAGTGATTTATTATATGAGTCAGTGGACCAACAATAAAAGGAATAACTATCTTTATAAATGTAATGGAGATCCCATCCACCCCAATTGCTTTGGAGGTAATTCTAGATATATAATAACCGACATCGGACTCACTCACTGCGGAAAAAACAAAAGGCAAGACAGCAGGCCTAAAAGATCGTGCTGGTAGGTTTACATAGACAGGAGAGCTATTGATACCATTCGTGCCATTAACTAAAAACCTGTCATTCAGTTCATCCGGGTTTAAATTACAGTCCACAGTGACCCTATCAATTACTTTCAGTTTCTTAATGTTTATCCAAAGCTCCTTACTGCTCAGATTAGGATTTAGCTTAGAACCAAAATACTTTTTCTTTGTGCTTCTTAACAACGACGTCGCTATATTACGCACACTTCTATATTCTTCCCATACTACTGCAGACCTAGTGCACTTCCACTTTGAATGCAGCTTGTTTCTCAGCTTGATAGCAAGGAGAACCTCCTTAGTAAACCAGGGACAACCAGCACTCAATGCCCTTACTGAGCGTAATGGCACAAAGTTATTAAAAGCAGCATTAAGCTTAGCTAAAAACACACAAAGTTTTTCATCAACCGACTCCGCAAACCAAATATCATTCCTTTGCACTGATGCTAAAAAGCTGAACAAACCATCAAGATTAATAGCCTTATAATCATAGTAAGTAAACCTTACAGCATAATTCTTAGACAAATTAAAATTAAGACAACAATAAATGAGATCATGGTCAGATATAAAGGTCATGTGGTCAATAGCTGAGACAAAAGTAAGATCAGAGACAAGACAAACATCAAGTAAACTAGGTTCACAAGTAGGAGCATACCGAGTAGGCGTGTCAACATTAGTGAGGTTTAACGCACACATTGATATATCGTTCAAAAAACTTTCACTAACGCTATCCATAAGTAACAAATTAACATTGAAATCACAACACACAACAAAAAAATCATAGTCAATGAGTCTTCCAGAGAGGTCTGTAAAAAATGGATCTAGACTAACACTACGTCGAGGGTTATATACACAAGATACTAAAATTTTACTTTGATTGTCAAAAATTACAACATCCAAGAACTCACAAGACTCATTAACTTCATTAACATACTTAGAATTAAGAGGAGTTTTGCAATAAACCGCAACACCACCACCCCTACGGTCACTCCTTTCATTCCGGTATAGTTTGTAGCCATCAATATTATACAAAGAATCCGCCATCTCAATCTTAAACCATGTCTCCGAGACACAGATCACATCAACTGCAGAGCTCTCAAAAATATACCTCACATAGTCAAGTTTTAACCCATTAAGACTCCGTGCATTAAAGTGCACAACATTCAACCCATTGGATCGAGTACAAAATACATTCAATAAAGCCTTATAACAGTCAATAGTGCCATTAGACTTATTATCAGTGTAAACCAACTCCCAACCAGGAGGAGCCAACCCCAATCAATACATTTCCAATCAGATATCGAGCTATTAAAATCAATTCAACCATAGAAAAATTTGAAGTAAGCAAATAGAAGAAGCTAAAATACAAAAGAGATGAATATGAAGACTGGAAGAAGCAAGTAAACTTAAGAGATAGAGAAAAGAGTATAGTAGAGAGATAAATAATAATATAAACAAAACAGAAAAAGTTACATAACGCTCTTAGACAATATTCACATAAAAGCATATCGACATAAAATCATTAAAACTAATTTCCAGCGACACAATCAACGCTCTCCTTATCTTTGACTAGCTTAGCCACACCATCAGCTGATGTTTTAATGTAAATGTTCCCCCGCATCGAAAAAGCAGCATAGATTAGCTTCTCTCTTTTCTTCATGTTCGCATACAATAGTACATCACGATTTTTTTTAGTTAGACCTTCATTTATGTAAATAACTTGATCACCATCAAAGTTAATATCACTGAGTCGCAACTGGCGATTGTTTTCTTTACGGAAAGCAGCTAGACTTTTGAAAAAGGGGGTCCGATCACTCACCAAAGCAAGCTTAGCAATAATAGCAGAATTATTTCTGCTTGCTTTCGGTTTAACACGAAAAATGTTACGAAGATCAGGAGCATCCATATTGACAGCTGCACAAATTTTCCCAAAAATAACAGAGAGATTCTCCTTTGACTCGAACGGGATACCATTGAAAACAACATCAGAAGATACACAGTTGTTCTCATACCTCTCCACAGTTGCTTATAAGTCAGCAATCTCCGCATTAAGCTTCAAAGCAAGAGAGTTTTCAGCAGCACCCTCCAATGCATTCACTTTGACATAATCATTAAATTGCTCTCTCAAAGCACCAAACTCGGCACATGCAGATTCAACAACATTTACTCTCTCAATCACATTTCTCAGCGTAGCCTTAATATTCATTATATCAGCTGCAATCTCACCAACTCTCTGGAGCACTCTCTCTTCAGATTCAGCAAGAACTTTAGTCACCTCTACAATAATGCTCTCCTTTAGGGTGATCAGTGAAGATTTCCAATCAACACGACCAGCAGATGATGAATCATCAACATGACGTCCAGTGCTGAGAGGCGTAGAGGGAGTAGAATTTAGGCGCGAATTTGTAACACTTCTTGTGATTTTTAGTGGCTTAGCCATTGCGTATATATGTAATTTTAATGGATCAATTATCAAACGATAATAAACACAAAACCAAAGTTAACCAATGCGCACAGAATTAATCTGATTACAAAATAATCAAAAATAAAGAGCTTAAATTGCGACCGCCAAAAAAACACGTCCGTTTACAATGACATTCTCTCTCAAAAAACAGAAAACAAAAAACTCATTTTGCTTGCCCTTTCTATATTAGACGTCGTACTGACATTGTTGGAGTTCGAGGGCCCAGCGTGCGATTCTCCCCGATGGATTGTTGATTGAATTGAACCATTTCAATGATAGGTGGTGCGTTATGATGGTGAATACGTAACCCTCCAAATATTGCCGCATCTTACGAACCGCCCAGACTATAGCGAGACATTCTTTCTCGGTGGCAGTGTAGTTGATCAGTCAGGTGACGGCTAGCATAAGCTATGACCCTCTCTGTCCCTTCTAGGTTTTGCGTGAGTACAGCCCCTATGCCGTAATCATACGCGTCGGTTTGGAGATAAAATTTCTCTTCGAAATTTGGGCAGGCTAGGATTGGGACTTCAGTGAGCAGCAGCTTGATCCCACTTGAAATGTTGGGTCCCCACTTGAAATGTTTACCTTTTCGCAGCAACGCCGTTAGCGGATGCGTGGTCTTTGCGAAGTCGGGAATAAACCTTCGATACGAGGAGACGACTCCGAGAATTCTTCTCACCCCTGTTACGTTGGTCGGCGCCTCTAGCGCTTTGATGGCCATGACTTTGTCCGGATCCGTATGTATCCCGCGTTGGCTCACGACGTGGCCTAAGTACTTTATTTTTTTTTTAAGGAACTCGCACTTATCTCGATTGATCCTTTAATTTGCACTTCGCAGCCACAATAAAACTTCCCGCAAGTTTCTCATGTGTTCCTCGAGAGTGGCCCCAATAACAATAATATCGTCAAGGTACGCAAATGCGTTCGGTGCCATGTCTGGGCCTATGATACTGTCTAAAGCCCGTTGAAAGTGGCAGAGGCGAAATGTAGGTCTATCGTGCTTACATACTGTGCATTTCGTAGCTTCTCAAAAATTTGCTGGATTCGAGGTAGCGAATACGCATCGGGAATCGACTGGGCATTGAGCTGCCGCTAATCTATGCAAAGACGTCATTGACCGGTTTTCTTCCTGACCAGTACAATGGGAGCACTGTGTGGACTTGGCGATGGTTCGATGTGTCCCTTTTCCAGGAGGCTATCTATTTCCTCGTCGATGATTTTCTGCATTGCAGGGTTGCGCGGGAAATAGCGTTGCTTAATAGGCCTATCATCACGCATCACGATTCGGTGCTTCGCGATGTTTGTCACGCCCTGCACGGTCTCGCACTTTTGGAGTTCATGTTGTAGAAAGTGCTGGATTCTTTCCTCTTCGCTTCTCGTCTCCATCCCTCGACATAGCCAGATTCGCAGCTTGGTGGCTCTTCCTGTTTGGGACCCCAGCTGTAGCGGAACTCCTGCGCATGTAATCGTGCTTTCGGTGGCTGCCAGGAAGTCTAGACCAAGACTGAGGTCGTCCATCACGTGGTGGAGAATCAAAATGTTCAGTCGAGCTTCTTATTTCCGAACGACACGACAGTGTCGATAGCTTTAGTAACTGGTTCGGTCTGTTCGTTTGCCATATAAACATCTAACGATACTGTCAGGAATCTTGGGGGATCTTTGCAATTTCTTTGCAAAATATTCGCTTATAAAGCTTCGGCTTGCTCCCGTATCAATAGTCGCACGCATTAAGCAGTCGTCCAGGGCGACTGTTGCGACGATGCGATGGTCTATAAGAATTAAATTGTTTAGCATTTCTTGTGGGGCTGACGGTTCCTCATGTCCGCACCGCCCCCTTGCATGCGAAGATTCCGCTCGCTTCCCTGTTTCGTTTTGCAGCATTTATAGGTCCGAATACCTCGACGGCCACATACCCAGCAATAGAATACAATCGGGTTGTTGCATCGAGATCGGAAGTGACCAATCTGCCCGCAGCGTTTGCATGCGCGGCTCGCGTCAATGCGATCGGTCTCCTCCTTTTCGGTTATTTGCTGATGACGTACCTGACGTGATCTATATGGCTCGCGATTTCTTTCCACCCCTTTGCTAGAAAGCGAATCGTAGTCGCCGACGAGCTCAATAAGCTCCGCTAGTGTGTTGAACTCTCGGCGTTTAACGTAGAGTTGGACCTTCTTCCTACCGTTGGTGTATATCCGGTCTAACTGTTCTCGTGGAGTAAGATCCGTGTGTCGCATTAAGTTTTGGTGCGCAAGAACCTAATCCCTGAAAGGGTCGTTGGTTTGCTGTACATGCTGTCTTACCTCATCTTATAGACAATCGAAGAATCGGTGTGGTAAGAAAAACTTCAAGAAATCTTTTTGAATAGCCGCCAACTATCCCAGCGGCGGTTGTTGCTGCGTCACCATTGGATGGCCCTTTTTTGTAAGAGCTCTGGCATAGCCCTCGGGATCAGATCCGGGTCGCATCCGTAAGACTCCATAAGCTCTTCTACTCTTTCGACGAACGTTAATGGGTTGCCTTCAGCATCGTATTTAAGTCCCCATTTACGGACTCGATCCATTAAATGGCCCATGTTTGACTGAGTTGTGGTCGATGCGTTTGCAGGCCGATTTACCTCGGCGGTAAAAGATTCATTCGCCGATGCCCTTATAGTCGGCGCTGGTATTGATTGCATTTGCGGGAATTCATAATTCGGCGTCGAAGGTACATTCAATATATGAGTCGTAGTGCCTGGCTTATCTTCAAAGGTTTGCGTTGCACTGCTATGTAGTGGGATAGTAGTGTTTGTTCCGGAAGCGGGAGAGTTGTCCCGTAGATGTTTCTCTTCCAGTGAGTTCAAGCGTTGCGTAGTTTCTTCATCGTATTTATTAGATGCTGTGAAAGCGGTCAATCGTTGACGTAGTTCGTCAGCGGTGCCTTCAGTTCCCAAGCCAAATTCGATGGCGTAATTCTGTAGATCCTCCTTCCGGACGAGCCGTAACCACGATGTTCGCACCATATTTATCGTTTACGTACGCGGTGTGTAATAATTTATATTTTTCGGCCTGATAGTAATTAATGTTGTTTCTTCGGGCGCTGTTATCGTAAAATTTAAAAGTGTCCCTGTTCGGGCGCCATGTAACGTGGCTCCGGTTTCTCCGGTCTATAGCCAGGGTATGATCAGCCGCTACCAGGGGAGCTCGATACAAAATTTATTTGATTCAAGGCACTTTTACAACAGTTATCCTGCAGGAGAGAGAGGATACGACCGGCTTGTATTTCTTGTAGGAGAATGCGTTGACGTGCAGCGAGTGCGTGCGTGTAGCGAGCATGCACCTCGTGCGTTAAATGATCAGCCGCTAGCGTTGGCGAGCCGCGAGTGCGTTGACGTGCAGACGAATGCGTTGACGAGGTGGTTTAATAATTAAAGCCTTGTACATCCAAGGTAACAAACTCCATTTCAGTTTTTTCCTTACACAACCTTTTTCATTTCTCCAGTTATAGGAATATTACCATTAACTCGTCGTGTATAAGTATGCGATAACCTCATGTGTTTGCTGGAATATTCTTAGATGTTTTAAATTCAATTCGAATGTCAATAGGACCAGTTTTTTAAGCTTCATTTTGATGGGCTACGTCAATGACAACTATTGGAGCCTTATCTTTAAAATCTTCTGGTAGCAGCAGAGGTTGATAGTCACGAGAAAAATAGTTTTGTTGAAACTGTCATAGTGCAAAGTATATCTTTCAAAGTTCAGATTGAGATCATCATACGGATATGTATCAGAGTTTAAGTGCACTTTAACATCAGTTAAATGACAATGTTGAAATTTGTTGTCTCTTCGAAAGGCAATTAATATGAAGCGTGGTCGTTCATTCTGTAAGGATAACTTAAAATTCCACAAATGATTGTATCCCTGTGTAAGTAGTGGATTAAAGTGACAATCCCAACTACGAAATGCCATTAATAAAGGTTTTCCACTTTGAATTGTTTGGCAAAATCAGCCAACTGTATATGTGGAATTTTCCATATAATGTTGGCTATCGTTAGTTTTATATTTTCTGCTGCGACAGTTGAATATATAACATTCTCATCAGATTTAGATCTTATTAATATTAGTTCACGCTTAGAATTTAGAATTATTTTGTTAAAGTCTTTAGGATGAGTGTCCACACTGACAAGCACTGGACTCAAATAATCTTCAGTGATTCAAGGATTCGTTTTTTAGGATGACTGTCCACACTGACAAGCACTTGACTCAAATAATCTTCATTGATTCAAGGATTCGTTTTTTAGGATGACTGTCCACACTTAAAAGCACTGGACTCAAAAAATTCAAAATGATTCAGAGATTCGTTTTAGGATGACTGTCCACACTTAAAAGCACTGGACTCAAATAATTTTCAATGATTCAAGGACTCGTTTTAGAATGAATGTTCACACTGACAAGCACTGGACTCTAAATGATTCAAAAGGATTCAAGGATTCGTGTTGTGCCCACACTTGCAAGCACTGAATCAGAATAATATTAGTTAATAAAAAAGTCTACTCAGCCGTACAGCGTATGATCACCAAAGAGCCACGAGTCTTCGTTGACGGATGCTTTTATACCTCAAAGATTAACCGTAGTTTTCTTGATTGTTTATCGGATACCTTGAATTAATGCCTTCGTTTATTCCAACTGCGCATGTAATTTTTTATATTCGCAGTATTCATTGACGACCTGAACTAATCTCTTTGTTTACAATTTCAATTAATTTGACCTTCGATTCCGCTTTCTATTACTTTGCACTCTTCGTGTATAGACCTTTGCATTTGTTGTTGCAATCAATGTTCTTTTCTTCTAAGACTCGGTGACTTCTTTCCTAATGGGTCTTCGTTGTTACGGTAGGCTTGTAAAACTGGGTCCGGTTTATTGCATGTATTTATTGTTGTCTTTGGTTGCTAATTTTCGGTCCGATATCTTCCGTGTGTTTGTTGTTGTGGAGCTTCAATTTATAAGCCTGCGTGCATTTTTTCATTATGTTCCTTTGTTGTTTTACCTCCGCTTCTAAATTTCGGTCGCTATTTCGGCAAGTGTTTGTTGTTTTATTTCTTCGCTAATGTTGTTCCAATTTTAGCATGTGGTTGTTGCTGCCGAAATTTTAACGTGTCTCTTTTTCCCTTTTTTCCTTTTGTGTTTTGTTTGTTGTTGTACAAGTTTCGTATCGTACTGTACCTTGTGTGCGTTTCCCCGCTTGTGCTTTCAAGTTTTGTACATTAAAAAAAACTGCACGCGATGTTTTGTGCAGCTTCGGGCTTTTGGTTCGTCGATCATCGTTATGATTAGTTGATGGTGAGTAATTTTTGTTTTGGCAAGTTTGTAAGGGAGATATAATCTTCCTTACAGAATAGTAGTGTGTATATGGGGTTTCTGGAACAACGTAGCGACTGCGCAGTCGGTGTGGAGCGTGTGGAGCTCAGCTTTGCCGCCTCCATAAGGTTTATTAAGGTTTGTGTGTGTGTGTGTGGTTCTTTGCCGCTGTAGATTTCAGCTCTGCCGTCGCCATAAGGTTGTTAATGTTTGTGTGTTTGAGGCTCTCTGTCGCCGCCATAAGGTTTATATGACAGGCAGCTGATGTTGGGGAAGGAGAGGGAAGGGAATCATGTGAGATGCTGAATATTTTTGTGAAAGAATATGTTGTTGGTGTTATTGTATCATGAGACTTTAGCGAACGTGACCGTTGATCCATAGTTAGTGTAAACAAATTTCGGTGTTTTGAACGAAGTGCCGTCGACTGAGTTGGTATAATAAAATTTGGGTGATTGTTTGATTATTTAATTGCTTATGTTGTTGTTGTTGTTGTTATTTGTTTTAATAGGAATTTTTTAGTAGAACAGATCGCCGTGGAGTCAATGCAAACGAAATTCCGTTGGTTTCCCTTTTCGTGCCTATGCTGTTGTTGTTGTTATGGATTTGTTTTCAATACTTGGTGACATATGGTAGGATTATGTATATGTCCAAAGCGTGGCACGACAGAATATTTTTTTTTTGGTTTCTATTTTTTCTTTTAGTAAATGAATTGAGGCCGTTTCAAGTGGATTCTTGGTGAACCAAATTGGTTCATTTAACACATGTAGGGTTGATTTTTATTTTCGTACAAATGTAGGTCATTTTATGTTCATTGATCATTAAATCTAACTCCAAACACAGAATTAAATGATGATTTTTGGAAGGCACAATTAGTTAATGTTTTTATAAATACTTTCAATAGTGGATGGAGAGTCGACGTTGTTGTTGTAATTTAATTACTTTAGCAGAACGGAGTGTGGTCGATCGAATTAGGGTAAACAAACTCGTTCGGATTCTTTTCTTGCTTATGTGTTTTTACTATATTGAAAGTGAAACATGCATCAAAGAATTTTATTTTTTTTTTTGTGTTATTGATTATTGTTCCATTTTTTGTTTATAAATATTTCGTACGCAGTCTCCTCCAAATGAAATCATAAGTAATGAATATTAGAAATTGTAAACAATGAAAGAATCTGAAGAACTAGGGAACTGTGTCATGCTTAATATCGTACATATGTCAGGGACGGAAGTTTGCAATTTGTTCCCAGTTCTGAAAGTAATCTTGAAGCCTTCGCAAGAATAGTGAAACGCGTCAATTGTGAAATGCTATAATAAAAATTTAAGTGGGTAAAAATAAAACTTGTAGAAAAAATTGTAAAATATTATATTAAAAAGAAAACGTGAAATATAAAACGCGTAGACACAAATAAAATTAAAAATTATTAAAATATAGTACTTACAAAAACAAAACTCAATTAACTAAACTAACTAAAATTATTATAATATAGTACTGAAAAACAAACCCTAGAAAAGAAAATTAAAACTGTAAAAAAAACAGTATTTAAAATAAAAAAGAAAAAAAAATGCATATAAAATAAAACTCACAAAAACCAAACGTACGAAAAACACAAACAAAAAAATAACACACCAAAGCTGTAAAACAAAACTACAACAAAATAGAAACTGTGAGTGTAGTTAAATATACTATTTAAAATAAAACAGCAATAAACAAAAAGTGACTAAAAAGTAGAAGTGCTTAGCTTACAAAAATATCAAACGTGTTAAATAAAACAAAAATAACATACTGTTAAATATCGTGTGTAAAAATAATACATTAAAATAAAAGAAAAACTTTTAAATTTAGTATACGTACAGAGAAAAAAAAACAACAACAAAAACATCATCAGCAACACAAAGCAAACAAAACAAATAAAATTAAGGGATTTCTTTGCGACATTGCGGACAGGGTTTCACTGCGATGCGTAACCTTAAAAGGCATGCAAAAGCAACGCACGGCTAGCCACAATTCCACTGCGAAGATTGTGAGCAAAATTTTACTAGAGTAGATGCTTTATATCGGCATCAGAAATTACTTCACCGAAAGCCATCGTCATCATCATCATCATCAGCACAGCAGCCATCATCATTATCTACAACTTCAACAACATCACCATCATCAACAGCATCATCAGCACCATCATCATCTTTAAATGCAACAGCAGCAGCAGCACCACCACAAGGACCATCATCGTTTTCAACAGCAGTACAGGTACCATCGTCTTCAGCTTCGTCGCTAGTAGTACCACGAGCTACTACAACACTATCACACATTGACGCTAGCGAGAACGTTCGTTACCCAACATGCAACGAAGATGTTTTTCGAAGAGGTTGGAGCTACCATCTGCGGACAATCAAGCATAAAAAGAATTGTTGGTCGCTTTTAAAAGATGGTCTAAATCGCGTAAAATCAGCCTTTAAGAAAAGAGTTGAAACATTTATATTCCAAAATGAAGATGAGCGGCTTCTGATTCCAGAAGATGTCTTCAAAAACGCTAAAAATATATTGACTAAGCAGATAGAAAATTTGCTAAAAAAGCACATAATGATAAAATTTAATATGGAATTGTACGCAGAATACTTTAAAATAACGACAGATGAGGAAATAGTGCTGGAAATAAAGTCATTCCGAACAAAAATGATCTTAGCACAAAAAGTTGAAGACATTAGCAGCATTTACGCTAACATGTCTGAAGAACTGACCACCAAAATGGGTGAATTCCAGAAAAGGGACAGTGGATGGTCTCTACTTAAAATATGCTATGTAGAGATAAATATAAATCAGTATCGTCCATTAAAGGGAACATCATATATTCCGCTTCCCAAATCGCTTCATGAAAAGCACGCCTGCATAAACGTACAAAATGATGATGTTTATTGCTTCAAATGGGCAGTCATATCTGCGCTTTCTAATCTGCCATATAATGAACATAGACCACAAAACTACAACGTCTCCAACATTGAAGCGGAAAATATAATAATAGAAAATGGAATGACACTTAACTTCATGGGATTGAAGTTTCCTCTTTCCATAGACGCCATCAGCAAATTCGTAGAAATGAATCCAACCACTAGCGTCAATGTGTTTGGAGTCAATGAAGTTTCGGGGAATATCGAGGAACCGTACCACTGCACCAATCAGGAAAATGTTCAGCACATCAACCTGCTGCTGCTGCAATATGATGAGCAGTTCCACTATGTGTGGATTAAAAACATTTCAAGGTAATTATAAGTTATTTTTTTCTCAACTTCATCTTATTTCACTTTTATTTCATCTTTCATTTTACACGACTACTTATTGCAATAAATAAGCTAATTATATTATTTTCTTTTATTTTAGACTAATAAAACAACAACAAACTGCTCATCGCACTAGACTGTACTTGTGCAACAGCTGCCTCCAGTACTCCCACAACGAGAGTACTCTAAAAAAGCACAAAGAAGTGTGGCCAAATAATTGCGGAGATGCCGTCGCTGGAAAAGGCGGTAATTAGCTTTAAGAATCTCGAAATAAAATTAGATGTTCCTTTTGTAGTAGATTTTGAATGCGTACTAAGTAGTTCAGGTTTAGATAGTAACAATAAGTTTGTATGTAAATTTGTTATTTATTCAGGGGAGGATGCTCTCAAGAAATTTATAGACTTTTTAATTAAAGACATTTTAGATTTATATAATAAGTATTTAAGCAAAGCGACACCTATGGCCTTTTTAAACCCACGGCAGCTAAAGCAACAATTCGAAAGCAAAAAGTGCCATATTTGCAAAAAAAATTAAGGGCTGACAGAGTGGTAGACCATTGCCACTTAACTGGAAAATATAGAGGACCGGCACATAACGAATGTAATTTAAAATTTCAAATTGCAAACTTTGTGCCTGTTTTCTTTCATAATTTTTTTTGGCTATGATTGCCACCTTTTCGTTAAGGAATTAAATTCTTTTGCGGGTGATATAAACGTTATCCCTTTAAACAAAGAGTTATACATATCCCTATCAAAACGTATAAAGGTGTCTGAACAGAAAACTATTGAAATAAGGTTTCTGGATTCTTTTAGTTTTATGGCATCAAGTTTGGATGTATTAGCACAAAATTTAACGGCAAGTGATTTTAAAACTGTCCGCCAAATGTATTTAGACGATCATGAATTTAAATTAGTAACTAGAAAAGGTGTATTTCCCTATGAATACATCAATTCTTTCGGTCGTCTTAAAGAAACCTCTCTTCGTACTCAAGCTGAATTTTATAGTCGCTTGACAAATAAAAATTGTTCCAAGGAAGATTATGAACACGCACTTAAAGTATGGCAAACATTTAAATGTAAAACACTTGAGGATTACATGCTTCTATATCTGAAAACAGATGTTTTAATTTTAACAGATATTTTTGAAAATTTCAGAAAAATATGCAAACAAATTTATGATCTAGATCCGTGTCAATACTACACTGCCCCAGGCTTATCTTGGGATGCAATGTTAAAGACTACAAAAATAGAACTTGAATTGTTTACAGATATAGACATGTATTTATTCATTCAGAAAAGTATTAGGGGAGGTATTGTCCAATGCTCCAAAAGGCATTCAAGAGCGAATAAATATATGTTGGATTACGATTGCACTAAGCCTTCAGAATATTTAATGTATTTGGATGCCAATAACTTGTATGGTTGGGCAATGTCTCAATATCTTCCTTATGGAGGTTTCGAGTGGTTAGCAGAGACTAATAATTTTGACGTAGATGGCATTAATGAGAATTCAGAAATTGGATATATATTGGAAGTTGATGTAGAATATCCGGAAAATCTTCACGATTCGCAAAACGACTTACCATTTTCATAGTGTATGGAAAGACTATGGAGAACGTAGATAAAAGGAACACTGTAAAAATTGTAACTGAATGGGAAAGTAAAGGAAGACATTTAGGAGCAAGAGCTCTAATAGCAAAACCAAATTTCCACAGCATGTCTTATTTTACACATGAGATGGCTGTTGTGCAAATGAATAGAGCTCGCTCTGTATACAATAACCCAATATATTTGGGCTTTGTTGTTTAGAATTATTGAAATGATTATATGAAACCTAAATTTACAACAAGTCTTAGTTTGAATTATATGGACACAGATTCTTTTATATATTCCATTCGTTGCGAAGATTTTTACAATGATATTCGTGATGATATCGAATCAAAATTTGATAGATCCGAATATTCACCCAACAATCCTTTCCATATGCCGTTTAAAAATGGTAAAGTCTTGCGTATGATGAAGGATGAAAACAAAGGAAAACTTATGAAAGAATTTATAGGTCTTCTTTATAGGTTTAGTTAATAAGAGAATTATATATGGAGACATGTACAATTTTAGATCTAAGCTTCATAACATTTATACAGAACAAGTACATAAAGTAGCTAAAGTAGTAGTAGTTAAGACCATTAGATGATAAGCGTAAAATTAGAGAAGATAATGTTCACACCTACGCGTCGAATCATTATAAGATAGGTATAGAATCAGTGTTAAACGAAGATGAAGAAATTTTTACCGATCTTAAATGCTGAGAAATTATTGTATCATTCATGAATATAATATCATAAGTTTCAAGTTACGTTTACTTTTTCCCTATTTGTAATTAGTTTTACGAAAACATTCATGTATAGTTTTAAGATATATTTGTTTTTATTAAATAAAAATGTATTACATTTACAGTTTGTAAATAGAAATTTAATGTGTTCTTTATTATTTACTTATTATTGATGAAATTTCTCAACAGCAGAGCATTTTCCAGTGCACAGTGTCCATTATGGGAATGGCATGTTGTTTGTAGTAAGTATGTTTCTCTAAGTGTTTGAAGATTTTTACAGGTTTTCTTAGGAACTGCTAAATCCAACACTTCTTTTCAACTCCTTTTACATATATGGGTTGGTTTTTAATATTGAACTTTAAGAAATTCACAACACTTTTGAAAGTAATTGATCCACAACTCCAAGTAAAGCCATGATGATAATTTTTTAGCCATTTTGCTTGTTGATTACAGATGATACCTTTCAGTATTTTGCCAATGGTGTCCAAAAGACAGTTATGTGTCGACTTGCATCAGTTATCAATGAATGCATTACCATATTAAATGTGTTTATGTCCAGGCTGGGCTGCACATAACAACTGTATATAAAGATGCCATTTATCTCCGCACAGACAAAACAACGCTCAGAACAACAAGGTGTGATGCTTGAGGCGTTTGCGCAAGTATTCCAAATGGCAGCTTTACCAAGCTGATCGCTCACCCATTTACCATCTCTTTTGTTAACATACGGCTCGCTAAGAATGGCAACATCGACTTGCAGTTCAAAAACTGTCTGTTCTAACAGCTGCTGTGCGGCTTCACAATGGTTCAAGTTGAGCTGCAATATTTTCATTTATTGGAACCGATCACTTTAGCGCCTTTTTGCTCTGCCTTAGCCTTCTGATATGACGGACATTTGTATGCTCCGCATGCATGGTTAGTGTCCTTCCTTCCTTCCCTTTGACATAAAATGCATTTGGGTTCGTTCGAACATACTTGGCAATGTGGCCTTCTCCCCCGCATTTGAAGCACAGCTTTGAACAGTCAGTCGCATTTTTACATTGCTTCGATATATGACCAAATTCCAGGCATCTGTAGCATTTCATTACTACCGCCTGCTCACGAATACGGCAACTTACCCAGCCAATCCAAACTTTACCGGCCTTCATTACGATGTTCGCATTGGTAACAGTTAGCCTTACCGACGCTATCTGCGTACCTTCAAATCCTTTGCGCATGCTGATGACGTCTTCTTGGGTAACATTCTTCAAGCTAAATTGTGTCACAATTGATTTGAAAACCTCCTCTTTTCCAGTGACATCGTCTATGTCCTTAATGTCGACCACAACTCTCCGACATACCACGCACCTCAGCCTTATCACCAAGACTATTCGCAATGACACTTCTGATTTTATCAGCGTTCTCCGCCGTCTCTGACAGCTGAAGAAGTAGCTCGCCTTTCTGCGTTCGCCGTATCTTCCTCACAACATTGCTCAAATCCGCTACGTTGTCGTCTGCCTTTATTTTGCGCAATATTTCAGCATAACTAAGATCACCCTTGTTCTCAATGATGATGGCTTCCGGCTTGAGTCTTTTCACCACAACGTCTCGTTTTTTGGGCTTTTGCGATCTCACTTGCGTCCACCCCTCGCTCGTATTCTCTGCTTTATCAACGATCACCTTTGCCTGAACCACTCCAGCGTAAGTTGCAGCTTCAGGTGATTTCCGTTTTTTAGAAGCCGACTGAACCAGTAGAGAGCGTGTGTGTGTTTTTGTGTGTGAGTGTGGTAATCTATAATTTATCATGTAGACTGCTGTTTTTTCTTGTGTGTAGAAATTATTTACTCCCTGGATCGTTTTCTAAGTGGAAAATATTTTGGTGTCTTTGTAAAATTTGTATTAGTTATTGTTTAACTTTATCGTCTGGGCAGTCTATTTGTAGTGATTTGAGGATTTGTTTCAAACGGTTTTTATCATGTGTTTTCTTGTTGTATGCCTGTTTTGGGTGCTAAAGGATTGTTTAAGAAAATTCCTGGTTCAATCTCCTTGTGTAATATAAGTTTTTCTTCTGTGAAATTTAATTTAAGTTGTAGAATCTTTCTATTCTTGGAGGAGTTCTAATGTGGAATATTTTTGTTTGCATTGGAATGGTTATGGTATTTTCATTTGTGTACAATAAAAGTGTACAGCTTTGATAATCAATTTTGCACATAAATTTTTGTAAGATATCTCTTCCTAATATTCCGTCTGTGTCTATTGGGAATTCTTTGTTTACAAGATGAAAGTTGTGAGTTATTGTGTCTTCTCCTATTTTAAGTGATAATGATATAGATTCTAGTTAATGCACATTTCTCGTCTATGTAATATTGTTGGTCATTTAATTTTGAACTTATTTTACATAGTGAAATGTCAACGCCTGTGTCAATTAGAAGTCAGACATTTTAATTTTTAAATTTAAGTGTTACATAATTGGTATTATTAGCCTTTATTTTGTATATAATTATTATTCTTATTTTGTTTATATTTATTATTGGATATCTTGTATATATTATTTATTCTGATTCCATGTCGTTTCCCGATTCAGTTAAAATGTTTATACTTCTATTATATTGGTTTCTATTATTGTTGTTTCTGCTTTGATTTGTGGAATTTCTGTTAGAATTGTTATTGGTGTTCCGATTGAAATTATTATTGTTGTTGTTAAAGCTGTTGTTTTTGTTGTTGGTACATCGTGTTACATTCGGTTGGTAATTTGTCCGATTTTGGTTGTACCGGTAATTGTTATTGTTATATCTTTGGTTGCTGTTGTTGTTGTTATATCTTTGATTGTTGTTATTGTTGTTGTTTCTTTGATAGTTGTAATTGCTGCTGTTTCTTTGCTTGTACGTCTATGGTCTGTAGTTTGAGTTTGTGATACGTACGTGGTTTATTTGGAACTGGTTCTGATTGCCTGCTTGTTGTAGTTCTAGTGCTAGGCTTACTGCATCAGAAAATGTTTTTGGCTGTGCTGCGAATAGTGTTTGTTTGTCATTTTCGTTAATGTCATTCTTGAAGATTGTTAGTGCATACGCGTCGTTGATTTCAGTTATTGTCGGTTTTGTAATGTTGTTGGATCGGTACCCAGTTCTTTTATTTGTAGATTGTTTAGTTCGGCTATAATCGTTAGTATTTTGTCTTTGTAATTGGTTATGTTAACTCTTTGTACCATATTTGCTAGATCTGTATGTAACTGCGGAATTGTTTTGTTTATTTTGTAACGAAGTTGAAGCGCGGTTTTTAGTTCATCAAATTTTCTATTTGTTTATAAAAATCATTGATCCGATACCCACATATTGACGCGATTCAAAATTGAGCGGTTCAAGGATCGTGTTACAATGTGTGACGCTGAGTCGCGAGTAAGTATGTAGGTAAGCGCATGCAAAGTAGATTGCTCTGCATTTATTGAATGTTTCGAGTGCTGTTGTTTACAGGAGCGGAGTGCGGCCAGTGGATCCACTACAATGGCCATAATATGAAAACTACAAGGCATAATATGAAACTTAAATATTAAGCTGAAATTTTATATGCTGCTTACTTTTACTGCTTTACTGCTACTTATGGATAGTTGTGGGAAGAAAGGAGATAGAGCGCGTAGATAGTTTTTGGGCTGAAAACGAAGTTCTCCGGTTCAACTGGTAATATCGAAAACCACTGTTTTAAACTCTAGTCGACCTTCTTTACCTATTTTCATTATTTTGCGTTTTGTCTGTAATTACAATCATTAATCAACGATTGCCAAGGCTTCCAAAATTCATTTAGATTTTTTTCTACTGCCTGGCAGTGTACTGCTGCCCATAAAATTAGGAGGTATTATGATCGTCTACAATTGTTGACAGTGGTTTTTCCAATAAGAAATGTTCTGCCCAGCACCTGCAAATGAGACGGACCATCCAACAATGGAATCATGAGTCTACACCTTTTCCACTTTTAAATCAGAAAGCGACACTTTAAAATCAGAAAGCGTCACTTGTAAATCAGAAAGCGTCACTTGTAAATCAGAAAGCGTCACTTGTAAATCAGAAAGCGTCACTTGTAAATCAGAAAGCGTCATTTGTAAACCAGAAAGCGTCACTTGTAAATCTTAAATGTCATTTGTAAATCAGGAAGCGTCACTTGTAAATCAGAAAGCGTCACTTGTAAATCAGAAAGCGTAATTTGTAAATCAGAAAGCGTCACTTGTAAATCAGAAAGCGTCACTCGTAAATCAGAAAGCATCACTTTAAATTTAGAAATGTCATTTGTAAACCACAAAGCGTTACTTGTAAATCTGAAAGCGTCACTTGTAAATCAGAAATCGTCACTTATAAATCAGAAAGCGTCACTTATAAATCAGAAGGCGTCACTTGTAATTCGGAAAGCGTCACTTGTAAATCAGAAATCGTCACTTGTAATTCAGAAAGCGTCACTTGTAATTCAGAAAACGTCATTTGTAAATCAGAAAGCGTCACTTGTAGTTCAGAAAGCGTCACTTGTAATTCAGAAAGCGTCACTTTTAATTCAGAAATGCTAGAGAAAAATTCAAATGATAATTTCTGAATTACAAGTGACGCTTTCCGATTTCCAAGTGACGCTTTCTGATTTAAAAGTGGAAAAGGTGTAGTATTTAAGATTCCTGAAAGTCTCTTATATAGAAGTATTTTTTTTTTTTGTTAGTTAAATTCCTTTCTTGCTTCCTTTCACCCATATTAGTTCTTTTTTTCTAACCATGGCCTTAGTTGTCTCTTTTTCGATAAATAAATTATAAAAAAATATAACATCGACAAATTTTAAAATATGTGTAATATATGTCTGTGATTACTTCTACACAAATACAAATTTTTACTAACAGTTAAACTTACATATTACAAAAACTTACATATATCTAAGATATTCGCTTTTGTCACAATTGGACTATTGTCACTGAAAATGCTGGTGCAACGAGCCACAATGTGTTATTAATTATATTATGTGTTATCATAATGTGTTATGAGTTACAATGTGTTATCAAACTAATTTTATTGTTTTTTATTTATTTATTTATTTATAAACAATCTGAAATACATTCTTGCCTTAAGAACTATGTTCTTTTATAGCAGCATTAAATTGATTTAGTAGAGACATTAATATAACAAGGTAATCATGATAATAATAATATAAAGACATACTCAAGTATAATAATATGCAATGAGAAAAGAAGAAAGGATAGAGAGACGAAGTAGAACAGTGAAAGTACAGGCGAAAGTCAAAGTGAAGAAAAGTAAGAGAATATCCTCCGTTTAAACTCCCTCAGCCTGGCAATTGTCCGTAACGAACGTGGCAAACCATTCCACAATCTTATGGTACTGATGAAAAAAAAGCGTGAGGTAGATAGAGAGCTAAAAGTAGGAATAATCAACATAGGACTACGTTAAGACCTACTAAACTGAATTTTTTCAAAAAGATAAGCTGGAGTTCTGTAATTGATCAATTTAAACATAAATAAACAATTTCTGGCTTTTAGATAATTAGTCAAATCACACCCAAGAAGCACAGTTTTATACGGGGTAATGTGATCAAATTTGCGTAGGCCAAATACATATCGCGTTACGTAATTGAAAGCTATCTGTATCTTAAGCAGCGAGGAAGAATCAAGACTGCAATATACTAATGCCGAGTATGTAAATATAGGAAGAAAAACCTGAAGAGCAAGCATGCGTCTGACTCTTAGAGGAGTTACATATTCAGACCGCCTCAAATTTCGTAACAAATAGTAAACTTATAGTATTATTCACATTATCAATACAAGAAAGAGACGAATTTATACAGACGCCTAAGTTAGTAACCGAATTAACAACTTTTACCTTATGGTCACCTATGCTGATATCAATGTTTGTTAAATTAGCTATAGTCTGTTTATGTCTATGAATGGGTAACACATAGGATTTGGCTGCATTAAGCAGAAGCCCATTTATTGCTGCCCAAATTTCAACATTCCGCAGATCCTCATTAAATTTAATGCACAAGATACTAAGATTGCCAGGATGTCCACATAAATATAGTTGAACATCATCCGCATATGCATGCATTGATGTGTGCGTGCAAATACTCAGAATATCATTGAGATACAAAATAGGAGAGGCCCAAGTATAGAACCTTGAGGCACTCCTACATTCAAAAGTTTAAGACTGGAGACATTATTGCCTACTCTCACACGTTGTTTCCTATTTGACAAGTAGCTAGCCATCAAACTAGTGGCTTCATAGCAAAAGCCAAAATAATGTGTAAGCTTAAAACATAGGCCCGCATGTTGAACCCTATCAAAAGCTTTAGAAAAATCCAAGAGACCCAGAAGTGTCAAAGATCCAGTGTCAAATGCCGCTCGAATATCATCTAGCACTTTAACTAAGCCAGTAGAGCATCTATGCCCAGCTCGGAAGCCAAATTGCAGTGGGGATAACAACTTACAGTTTAGCAAATGGTCAGAGATCTGACGAGCCATCAACTTCTCACTTCGAGAGGATTACTCTTTTTAGCAACTGGCAAAACAACTGCTGTCTTCCAAAGATCAGGAAAGGTAGAGGTAGCAAAGCAATGGTTAATGATATGAGTCAGAGGGAGGATAACGTGCGGTAGTATCAACTTATTGAATTTGATGGGAATACCATCTTTACCAATAGCATTTGATTTAATATCCTTAATACACATACCAACATCCAACTCACTGATAGATTGAAACTTAAAGCATTGCACAGTGGATGGTAGGACATTAATAAGAGGAACAGATGCATTAGGTGATCCAACAACAAAGAAATCATTTAATACTTCCGGTTCAAGATAGCATTCCGTGGTACTATTACTGCGTACCCCAATCTTATTTATGTTGCGCCAGAACGTTTTTGTGGGAAGAGTAGGATTAAGTTTTGAGGCAAAATACCGAGACTTCGATAATCTTGTCACCAGGACTTATTTCTGGCAGATGTGAAGTTCTCCCAATTTCGATTCGACGGACACCTCTTCCAAATCTTTTGCAATCGGTTTCTTTTCCTGATAGCACTCTAAACAACATCAGTAAACCAAGGGAGAGACGAGTTTTGAACCCTAACAGACTTTAACGGGACATGTTTATCAAAGAGGTCAAATAAAGATGAAGAGAATAAAGAGACCATACCATTGATCGAGGATTGCAACACGCAGTCAGCAAATGAGATGAGGGAAAGATCATAGTATAGTCCAGGATAGTTTTATAGAATTATAATCACGATACTGAAAAGAATTCGGAGAGTCATATGAGTAGAATGCTAAATCCAGGGTGCAGAAAATTAGATCATGATCAGAGAGGAAACCTATTTGGTCAAACAATAAAAGTTTAGAACTATCAGAAATAACAAAATAATCTAAAAGCGAAGGATCAGAGTTATTGGCAAAGCGTGTGGGCATGCAGTCATTAACAATGTTAAGTCCCAAGGAATCAAAAGCATTACAGTGAGACGGATCGGATTCTTGCCATTGTATTAATTATTTTGATTTTATTCATAAGTAAGTTTATAGTTCAACGAATACATAATTAGTTAGTAGGAAATTACAGATGTAAGGTTATTATTGCGCGATCAGTGAAGTTCATTACTTTTTATATTGACATTATATTATTTACAACAGCATTGAAGTTTATTTACGTAAAATAAATAAGAAATAATAACTTTGTAAGTTTTCAGATCATTTACTAGCGAAATAAATGTATTAGAAAATAATATAGTATAAGCATAAATATAAGAACAATGTGTATAATAATTAAGAAATTAATGTCAAACTGCAGCACTGTCATACACGCTACAACGACGACGTCATGTACGAACGTCGACGTCGAACACTTCCAAACCTGAGCAGCGAACAAGAAGAACAAGAGCCACTAGTATAAAAGAGGAACACAGACACGAAATAATCAGTTTCGGGCGAGCGCCTCGCTAGTCAGCACGCGCAGTGAACACAGCCAGCAGCATAGCAGTGATTCTTGGTAAGTTGGTTAGTAGCTTCCTACTCTGCCCTTCCTCTCCTTTTCTAACCACCACGTAACCTGACTGTGAATTGCCCAGGAAGAGTTGTTGGCGCCTATGGATGGTTGGACCTCCGGACGGCAACTCCTGTTGAAGTAACTTGGCGACGGAGGTTGACACACGCCACCCTCCGCAGCCAGTGGTAGGAACGCTACTCCTTGCTGCCGAGCGCTACGACTCCAACGCCAAGGTTCGACACAGCTCCGAACGCCATCCAGGTTCGACACAGCTTCGAACGACGCCAAGGTTCGACACAGCTCCGAACGCCATCCAGGTTCGACACAGCTTCGAACGACGCCAAGGTTCGACACAGCTTCGAACGCCATCGCGGTTCGACACAGCTTCGAACGCCGTCAAGGTTCGACACAGCTTCGAACGCCGTCAAGGTTCGACACAGCTTCGAACGCCATCGCGGTTCGACACAGCTTCGAACGCCATCAAGGTTCGACACAGCTTCGAACGACGCCAAGGTTCGACACAGCTTCGAACGCCATCGCGGTTCGACACAGCCTCGAACGCCGTCAAGGTTCGACATAGCTTCGAACGACATCAAGGTTCAACACAGCTTCGAACGCCATCGCGGTTCGACACAGCTTCGAACGCCGTCAAGGTTCGACACAGCTTCGAACGCCGTCAAGGTTCGACACAGCTTCGAACGCCATCGCGGTTCGACACAGCTTCGAACGCCATCAAGGTTCGACACAGCTTCGAACGCCATCAAGGTTCGACACAGCTTCGAACGCCATCGCTGTTCGACACAGCCTCGAACGCCGTCAAGGTTCGACACAGCTTCGAACGCCATCAAGGTTCGACACAGCTTCGAACGCCATCGCTGTTCGACACAGCCTCGAACGCCGTCAAGGTTCGACACAGCTTCGAACGACATCAAGGTTCGACACAGCTTCGAACGCCATCAAGGTTCGACACAGCTTCGAACGCCATCGCGGTTCGACACAGCCTCGAACGCCGTCAAGGGTCGACACAGCTTCGAACGCCGTCAAGGTTCGACACAGCTTCGAACGCCGTCAAGGTTCGACACAGCTTCGAACGCCGTCAAGGTTCGACACAGCTTCGAACGCCATCGCGGTTCGACACAGCTTCGAACGCCATCCATGTTCGACATAGAATCGAACGTCTTCACGGTTCGACGCAGCCTCGAACGTCATCACGGTTCGACACCACTTCAAACGACGTGATCATCGCACCGCATTCAACATCCGCTCAAACAACATACAGTAGCGGCGAGAATAAAAACCCAGCGACCGACAACAACGACAGCATCTACAAAAAGGGGCGAATGACAGTGCTGCCAATTAATTATAAGCAACAAGTTATATTGAATAAAGATTTCATCAATTGTTTTCACAAAAAAATAAATATTTCTGTGAATTGGATCCTGGTTACTCACTGAGTCATACCCTAGCCAGAGAAACAACGTTACAGATGGCGCCCGAACAGGGACAATTGATGAAATTCTACGCTTGCTAGAAATACAACTCCATCGTAGTAATTCAGAAAAGAATAAACTGCAAAATGTGTAAACTGCTCCTCACAGGTGCCTCAGTGTAAACACCTCCCCACAACAAATCAACTATGCGATTCCAGGCGACACGCCGGGAAAAGTCCCGCTATCCGACAATAAAAGCCAAGCACAACGAATCTCAGCCTCTTAGTTCCTGCGCCTTCGTCGACGACAGTTCATTTTACTAGTTTTACTAAACCATAAGAAAACTTCACGTTAGGTCTATTGAAATCTATTGAAATAAAAGTAATTAAGACTACAATAAGCAAAAGAACGCAGTTTCTTTTGTCACGAATGAACAAGGGGTGAGTATCGCAGTTAAATCTAGTCGGACCCTGGCACCGACAGCTAAACCCGGAGCAAAAAGTTCGTCACAGTGGCGCCCGAGCAGGGACACTAGTAGGTTTAACAAATTAGGCATAAGTAAAACGAAGTAAACACAGGAGAAAAAAAATCTACCGCACTTGGTGATTCGAGGGATAAGTAGACCAGAGAGACTTACATTTTATCATCGGCTGCGGTAAAACAACCGAAGTCATGGTCAGGACTGGGTGGATCTATACCTTGTCGAAGGAGGAGCTACGGAAGGAGATGGAAACATTTTCGCTTGTTACCAGCGGCACGACCGAGGAGCTGCGAAAGCGGTTCGCCGCGTTCATAGCTCAGACGCATTCACGGGAAGAAGAGGAATTGCTCGAACAATTTGAGGCGGCGTATCAAGCCGCGCGCCCCACCTTCGGAGCCAAGCAGCCACCGCCACAAACGGAGTTAAATACTGGCCCTAGGGAGAAGAAAGATGATGCCGCTTCCCAACTCAACATGCCAGGCGCATCACCTTCGACGCTATACAACGACCAAAACCCAACTGTCGGCATAGCCTTCCACGCAAGACCACAGGAAGACGCATCGTTGCCAAGCCCGAGCCCAGTGAGAAATTACGCAGCAGTGATTGACCAGGTGAGGAAGTGGTCCGTAAAGTATGATGGGGGAAGAGATCCGTTGGCTTTCATCGAGCGCGTGGAAGAGCTTACAGAGGCATACGGCCCTGAGATGAATTCACTTCCGCGGACCATGCCGGAACTACTCAAAGATCGCGCCTTGGCTTGGTATCGGAACAACCACAGACGTTGGGAAAGCTGGCAGGCCTTCAAAGTAGATTTCACGCGGTTCTTCTTACCAACGCGCTATTTCAAGGAGCTGGAAGACAACATTCGGCGCAGAACTCAAGGGCCAAGAGAAAACTTCAAGGACTTCGTGCTCGCAATGCAAGGGTTAATGCGGCAAGCTAACTACGATGCTGACCAGCAGCTACAGCGGATATATAAGAACTGTCGCAGCGAATATCTGCTGTACATCCGACGAAAGGATTTCGCTACCCTGAGCGAATTGATGACGTTAGCGGAGGACTACGAAGGCATCCATGTCGAACGGGAACGCGGAACACCGCAACTCGGGCGTTTTGAGCAGAATCGGATGGTTGCCGATCGACCAGAGGAAGGCGTGGTGGACGTACTTTCTGCCTGCAGACGTTGCGGGGAAGGCGGTCATTTCTGGCGGGTTTGTCGACGACCGGCCGTCCTCTTCTGCTGGGACTGCGGACGTAGAAATGTGCGCACCATAGACTGTTGTCGAGCCCGTTCGGGAAACGCGCACGGGGCTCATCACTAACGAGGAGTGGTGAGAACCCCGAAGCCCGACCAACCTCACTCATAGAAGCACCGCTGAGGAGCGATGGCCGCCGGGTGTGGGCGAAGGTGGCCATCGGAAACAAGCGCATCACAGCTACGATCGATACGGGTGCATCTCGAAGCTTCGTCAGCGACCTCATAGCAGCAGAGTTGATGAACCAAGGCACGCTGGGCAGTGTCGACACACAGGTGCAGATGGCCGATGGTAGCACGCGCAGAGTGGACCGGACGCTCACGGTTAAAGTATGCCTAGGACACGCGGAGCACGAAGTTGATCTACTTGTGTTACCTCACGTTTTGGACCACCTCATCTTAGGGATGGATTTCTTGGCAAAGTCTGGAGCGGTAATCAGCTGCGGTGGACAGACGATCAAACTTGCCGGAGAGACGACCACCAGACGAGAGGATAATATAGCTAGATGCCATACCCTACAGGAAGGCTCTGAGGACGCCGACCCGACAGCACATGGATCTCGCCGCGAAATAGCGCCAGACCTCGAAAATAGTAGTAGGACGCCGACGATGCAGGACACCACCGAAATAGGCGTGACAGAAAGCGAGAGGATATCGAGGTTCCTGGAGGCGGAGTTACGCGGCTTCGAGATCTTGGCGCCGACAACGGACATCGCCGTGCACAAGATCACCATGCGCGACGACCGACCGATCAAACAGCGGTAGTATCCCAAGAACCCGGCTATGCAGAAGGTCATCGACGCGGAGGTGGACGATTTACTGAAACGGGGTTGCATCGAACCATCGCACAGCTCCTACAGCGCACCACTCGTTTTGGTAAAGAAGAAGACAGGAGCCTGGCGGGTCTGCGTTGACTAACGGCAGTTAAACGCCCCTTCCGTCCCCGACGCCTACCCACTGCCAAGGATCAATCACATCCTCGATCGACTACGCGACGCCCATTACATCAGTAGCCTCGACTTAAGGAACGGGTATTGGCAGATACCGATGGACCCGTCGAGCAAACAATTTACAGCTTTTACCGTACCAGGCAGAGGATTGTACCAGTGGCGAGTAATGCCGTTTGGGTTGCACTCAGCACCGGCAACCTTCCAGCGGGCACTGGACCAGGTGATAGGGGCCAAATTGGAGCCGTACGCTTTCGCGTACCTCGATGATATTGTCGTCACTGGAAGCTCGTTGGAGAACCACATGGAGAATCTTGCGGAGGTGATGCGACGACTGAAAGCAGCAAATCTCCAGATCAACAGAGAGAAGTGTCAGTTCTTCCAGCGCGAGATTAAGTACTTGGGACATGTTGTCAGCGCCGAGGGAATCCACACTGATCCGGATAAAGTGGCCGCCATCCGGGAACTGAGGGCCCCCACAGACGTCCGAGGAGTACGACGGATCCTGGGCGTCGCCTCGTGGTATAGATGTTTCGTTCCGGAATTTGCGAGCATCGTACGACCGTTGACGGCGCTACTGGCCAAAGGAAAGCGGTTCCGTTGGGAAGAACAGCACCAGCATGCGTTCCACACTCTGAAGCAGAAGTTGACCGAAGCTCCCGTCTTGGCACGACCGGATTTTAACCAGCAATTTACGCTGCAGACGGGTGCCAGTGACTATGGACTCGGAACTGTGCTCACGCAGGAGACCGACGGAGCGGAACGAGTTATCGCCTACGCTAGCCGACACCTCAGCCCAGTCGAACAACGGTACTCGACAACGGAGAAAGAATGCTTGGCCATCGTCTGGGGAATACGGCAGATGCGACCCTACCTGGAGGGATACCGTTTCGTAGTTATTACGGATCACCTCTCCTTAAAATGGTTGAACTCCATCGAGAACCCATCCGGGAGGATCGCTCGTTGAGCACTGGAACTCCAGCAGTTCAACTTTGAGGTTAAGTATAGAAAAGGCAAATGGAATGTCGTTGCAGACGCCCTGTCACGCCAGCCGGTGGAAACACTACAAAAGCTATCATCAAGCGAGCCGCAGTGCAAATGGTATCAGGCCAAGTTGCAGGCCGTCGTTGCAGACCCAAAAGGATTGGGTCGCACAGGAGCGTATTCCCTTCCCGCTCAGCACCCCGACACCCAAGATGACACGGCGAGAAAACCGAAACGATGCTACCAATTCCAGGACATCACCGGTCTCGCCGACGCAACAATATTCTCCGCCGTGGGACGCTGCGAGATTTCCACACGATACAAGGCACTAATCGCCCGGGACCAGAACACCACCTGCACATCCCAGGGCCGGCGTCAACATAGGATGCAGTTTAACTGCAAGGGATACCGGGTCACGTTAAACGCACGCCACTCAGCACCCGCCGTCGCCGTTCGCCGCCTCACCTAGGAAAGGAGAGAGTGTGAGGAGCAGTTTACACAGGTGCCTCAGTGTAAACACCTCCCCACAACAAATCAACTATGCGATTCCAGGAGACACGCCGGGAAAAGTCCCGCTATCCGACAATAAAAGCCAAGCACAACGAATCTCAGCCTCTTAGTTCCTGCGCCATCGTCGACGACAGTTCATTTTACTAGTGTTACTAAACCATAAGAAAACTTCACGTTAGGTCTATTGAAATCTATTGAAATAAAAGTAATTAAGACTACAATAAGCAAAACAACGCAGTTTCTTTTGTCACGAATGAACAAGGGGTGAGTATCGCAGTTAAATCTAGATCATCGCTACGGTCGTTTCATTTGCGCAACCACGTGGTCCGATCGCTTTTTAAGGCTGACGACCATTGGGTTTTGCGCCGTCGCGCATTTGTTGGTTTCCTGAGTGCATCTGTGCGTTTTCTTGCGTTCTTATTTCCGCAACCACGTGGTCCGATCGCTTCTTAAGGCTGACGAACATTTGGTTTGCGCCGTCGCCCCTCCGTCGTTCGTTGCGTCAGCGCGTCACTGCGTTTTTTTTTTCATTTCCGCAACCACGTGGTCCGATCGCTTCTTAAGGCTGACGACCATTTGGCTTGCGCCGTCGCGCATCCGTCGTTCGTTTCATTGCGTTCAGTGCGTCACTGCGTTTTTTTGCGTAATCACGTGGTCCCATCGCTTCTTAAGGCTGACGACCATTTGATCTGCGCCGCCGCGGATCCGTTGTTCTTTTCATTGCGCCACCACGTGGTCCGATCGCTTCTTAAGGCTGACGACCATTTGGTTTGCGCCGTCGCGCATCCGTCGTTCTTTGCGTCAGTGCGTCAGTGCGTCACTGCGTTCCCATTTCCGTAATCACGTTGTCCGATCGCTTCTTAAGGCTGACGACCATTTGATCTGCGCCGCCGCGGATCCGTAGTTCTTTGCGTAACTGAGTTTTTCATTTCCACAACCACGTGGTCCGATCGCTTCTTAAGGCTGACGACCATTTGGCTTGCGCCGTCGCGCATCCGTCGTTCGTTTCATTGCGGTCAGTGCGTCACTGCGTTTTTTTTCATTCCCGCTACCACGTGGTCCGATCGCTTCTTAAGGCTGACGACCATTTGGTTTGCGCCGTCGTGCATCCGTCGTTCTTCCTTCGTCGCGTCACTGCGTTGCATTTGCGCGGCTAGGATTCGCACGCTCGAGAAAGCAAAGCACGTGCTTGATACTTGTCTGTGTACGGACCCTGGCACCGACAGCTAAACCCGGAGCAAAAAGTTCGTCACAAATACAGCGACAAAATGGTTACTACCGGATGGATCTATAACTTAAAGAAGACATCTCTTCGAGAGATCTGTAAGGAGTTCTCACTACAGGACACCGGCACAGTCGAGGAACTACGCAAGGCGCTAGTCTCCTTCATCAACGAAGCGCATTCTGGCGAAACGCTTAAACGGTTGGAAGAATTGGAACAGACCAGTACTCACAAAATAACACCCAGTAGTAGTAACACAACGATGGACAGCCAGGAGCAACAAAGCCCCACCAGACAAACTTTCTTCGACGCCCCAACGAGCCCGCCATCCAGCACGCAGGTAATAGACAAAGTCAGAAAATGGTCGATAAGATTCGACGGAACTCGTGACCCCTTAGAATTTATTGAAGGCGTGGAAGAACTAACAAATGTATACGAGTTGAACGCTAACCTACTGCCGAAGACCATGCCGGAATTGCTTAAAGACAAAGCATTAACATGGTTCCGCAACAATAATAAGCTCTGGAAAGCATGGCAACCCTTCAAAACAGATTTCCTTACATTCTTTCTACCTTCACGATTCTTTGAAAGCTTAGAAGACGAAATTCGCACACGAGTTCAGAAACCGCAAGAGAAATCCAAAACCTACGTAATTTCACTACAGGATCTAATGCGCCATGCCGGTTACACCGAGGACCAGAAACTAGAACGGATTTTTAGAAACAGCCGACCGGAATATCAATTGTATATCAAGCGAAAGGACTTTTCTAACCTGACAGAATTAACGAGCCTGGCAGAAGATTTCGAATGTCTGCAGCAGAAAGAACAGCCACAACAAAAATCGCCACATATCAAGCCAGATATGCGATATCGGGCAGCGCAGGTTACAGATCTGGTGGTAAACCCAAATAAGGCGTCTCGCCGCTGTAGGCAGCAAGGACAACTCGAAATGAACTGTACCAACCCAAAGACGTATTTCGGTTGGAAGTGTGGACGGAAAGAGGTAAGGACGGTTGACTGCTGTCAACAGGGCAACGCCAGAAGGTCACGCGTCAGCGGTGGCGAAACGAGATCAAGAGTAACAACGCCTCCCCAACTAGGCTGGATCCCGAAATCGCAACTAAACATCACAAAAGACCGTCTGACCTACACAGTATCCATCAACGACGTGTGGGTCATAGCAACAATTGATACCGGAGCCAGCCGCAGTTTCATCAACGAGCGCTTCGCCTACGAGCTGTGGACACCGGACGCACATCGGGATGTTTCGGTTTCAGCCAAGATGGCTAACGGTGACACATTACATATACGAAGAGCAGTAGAGGCACCTGTCATGTTCGGAACGTCGGAATGTGTAGTCCAACTTCTTGTGCTACCAAACGCCATAGATAAAGTTATCTTGGATCTTGATTTCCTACGGAAAGCGGAGATGTACACGACCATTTTTTTTTTTTTTATTTAACGAGGAGTAAAAGCATCGAAAGCCTTAGTCAGTGCGGCACTTTAACCCGCTAAACATCTCCTCTCGTCGGCACGGATGTTCCCGCCGGAACCACCACGATAACGCTCAAACGTCAGTTATTAGGTCAGTCAAAGCGTTCGTTTGCTCTTCTTACCTGTTCTATCCGGCGCTGCTCACTCATCACCAGCGCAGCCATTCTGCTTACCACATGCCACACTTCACTATTATCCAGCATGGCCAGCACAATACTTTCTGCAGCGATTGGAGCTCCTATCAGCCGTTGGAGTTCTCCTCTTAACCCGTCATAGCGAGGGCATTCGAAAAATACGTGCTGCACACTCTCTCCGGTCGCCATACCACAATGATCGCAGAAGGGATGTCGTTCGTGACCATATTTGTGCAAGTAGGACTTGAAGCACCCATGTCCGCTCAGTAACTGTGTTAAGTAGAAATCCACTTCACCATGAGGTCTATTCAACCAAGGCTCTAAATCTGGAATGAGCTTATGTGTCCATCTGCCCTTATCACCATTCTGCCATCTAGTCTGCCACTCCTGGATGGACATATGTCTCGCCTTACTGCCTGCACCGCTGCTAACTGTCCCGTTCCTGCTGCCTATCGTTGTGAGCGCCATACGCGATTCAGTTTCTTTGGCTAGTAGATCCAGTGGGATCAAACCAGCAATCACAAGTGCAGCATCGAAGGATGTCGTTCGAAAGGCACAAGACACTCGTAGCGCCCAATGTCTATATGTTGCATTTAATCCGCGTACATAACTAGGCTTTGAAAAAGCTTCTTTCCATATTGGTGACGCATAAAGAATTATTGACTGAACGACGCCCACCAATAGCTGCCTTCTCCGCTGGCGCGGCCCTCTATTATTAGCCATTATTCGCGATAAAGCCGTAGCTGCTTTAGCTGCTTTGCGCTGTACGTACTCCACGTGTTGCTTAAATGTCAGTCGGTGGTCTATTATCACTCCCAGATACTTAATATGGGGTTTAGATACTATCATGCAATCGCCCACTTTGACAGAAATGGACTCCACCTTTTTTCGGCTACTCACTAGCACGCACTCCGTTTTGTGATCAGCTAGACTAAGCGCCGTCCTGCACAGCCATGACCTTACAATGGACACTGCTTCGTCCGCAGTCTCCTTTACTTCCGTAAGGTGCTTCGCTGCAACCAAGATAGCAATATCATCTGCGAATCCGACAATTTTCACTCCATCAGGCACTCTCAACTGCAGTACTGCGTTATACATGATATTCCATAACAGTGGGCCCAGCACGGATCCCTGTGGAACTCCTCCTGTTACCAGATACTCCTTGCTACCTTCTGAAGTATCATAACTGAGCACTCGATCATTCAGGTAGCTACTCACTATTTTATATTAATAATTAGGAACATCGAAGCTCATGAGCGCCTCGAGAATACTTTGCCAATTCGCGTTATTGAACGCATTCTTAACATCAAGTGTTACAATTAAACAATGCTGCTTTGCGCCGCCACTCCAGCGTTTTCCTTCAACCGCTGCCTCAGACATTCTTATATCTGGCACTAGTTGTAGGCGCTCTTTTAGCACGAATCGAAAATTTTCCTGCGCAACTCTTACATAACGCGGCTGCAGTGGAAAGAGGTCCTTCACTATACCGTCCATGACCTGCGGACTTTTAAGTTGTGTAGGTTTTTTAAGCTTCTTCTACCTCGTCACAAAGTTCCTGGAAACATTTGTTTTTACTTTCTCTTATTGCCACCTTGAGATTTCTGCGTTTAATCTTGTAGAGCAGCATCGTATCTCTGTACCTCTCAGGGGCTCTTGTGCGAGCTCTTTTGCACATTCTTCTTGCACTGATACATTCCTTGCGCAGCTCTGCAATCTTGGAATTCCACCAATACACTGGTCTGTGCCGTACGCGGGTAGTTTTACGCGACATGGCAGCATCGCAGGCTCTCATTAATTTGCTTATAAGTTGACTTGCGGCCTCTTCAGCCGTGCCGCTTGCGCTCATGCCACTCAACACTTGCAAAAAAATCTCACTGTCAAATGTGTCAGCATTCCACGATCGTTTCCGAACCGCCGGTGTCGTCTGTCTCTCAGTAAGTAATGTAATATCGATCTGGATCGCTTGGTGGTCGCTGTGCGTATAGCAACTACTAATTTGCCACTTCGTCTTTGTAAACAAACCTGGGCTTATGAAAGCAATATCAATTAAAGAACCTCTACCATTTTTGCTGTACGTGTGCGCTGATCCTGTGTTCAGCAAGACAACATTCAGCGCTGAAAAACTGTCTAGCAGGGATCTACCTCGTGCATTTGTCCATTTTGAACACCATTCTAAGGCCCAGGCATTGAAGTCGCCAGCAATTACTACCGGACTTATTTGGCGCGCATCTTGCACCAACGTCTGCATTATCCTATTGAACGCCGATATATCTAGACTTGGGGGCAGATAACAGCTATATATGAAGATACCGCTAATCTCCGCGCACACAAAGCCAATCTCTGATTTGCAGACTCTCATGCCTGCTTTGTCTCCATTACGATTCCATATCGCGGCTTTACCGGACTGATCACACACCCATGTGCCATCAGTCCTGTTCTGATAGGGTTCGCTTAGGATAGCAACATCCACTCGTTGTTCATAACTTGTTTGCTCCAGCAATTGCTGTGCCGCTTCGCAGTGATTCAAGTTAAGCTGCAAAATCCTAATTTTGGACCAATTCTTTTGACACCCTTTTTCGCTAACTTGGCTTTCTCATATGCTGGACACTTATATCCTCCACATGCATGACTAATCTCTTTACGTCCTTCTCTTGTGCACAGTATACATCTAGGCTCGTTGGTGCATACCTTTGCTATATGCCCCTCCATTCCACATTTGAAACACAGTTTGGAGCAATCATTTGCTGCATTTTTGCACTGTCTAGCGATGTGCCCATATTCAAGGCACCTGTAGCACTTAGTCACAGCAGTTCGCTCGCGTATGCGGCAACTCACCCAGCCGATTCTAATTTTCCCTGCCTTCAGGGGCATATTTGCATTCGCTATTGAGAGCCTTACCGCTGCCACTTGTGTACCTCCAAATCCTGTCCGAAGACTTAACACATCTTTTTGCTTAAAATGTTCAAGCTTGAATTGCGCATCAATCGCTCGATAGACCTCATCTTTTGATGTGACTTCATCTAGGTCCATAATATCCAGGACCATTCTCTCTGCTTATCCGCGAACCTCCGCTTGTTCTCCAAGACTGTTGCCAATAGCTGATCTGACCTTCTCTGCATTAGACCCTGTTTCGCTGATTTGCAGTAAAAGTCCACCCTTCTGCGTGCGCCTTATTTTTGTGATGGCTTGGCCTACAGCACCCATCGCCTCATCAGCCCTCAGCTTGCGAAGTATTTCGGCATACGAGAGATCACCTTTCTTTTCAATAATAATTGCTTCCGGTTTGGGGCTCTTTAAGGTTGGTTATCTATTCCTTGCTTGCCTCCTTTGTACAAGCTTCCACTCTTCAACAGCTTCATGATTTCCTCCGACTGCCTCTTCAGACTGTAATGCACTCGCGTAGCTGGCGGGCTTTGCTCCCTGGTACGTTCTTTTTGCGGCTGACTGAACTATCAGGCGCTCTTCTCTGTTTCTCTTCGATACACGTTGCTCCTTGTCTTTCCTTAGCGGAGATGTCCACGTACTTTGATCCTTTGTGTATTTGCTAGGTTTACCACCTAATGCCGCACCGCTTGCGTTAACACGATCGCCATTTTTTGCTTCCTTTTCTACAGTTCCGTAAAGGTGTGAAATACACTCAATCAAATCCCTCATTGGCTAGTGAATTGAGCGTCTTCCGTTGCCGATCATTTCTACCAGTTCTCCTATTTTCCTTCCCAATTCTTCGAATCCCGTAAAATTATGTGCGGCGACACTAACAGCTAAATTCCGCGATTTCTGCGATAAATTCGAGCTTTTGGGCGTTGCCAGTTCACCTGTGAGACTCAATGGCGACCTTTGCACACAAGTACTCTTTGCAAAGGGATTGCTGTAATCTGATTGGTGATCGCATCCGCCATCATTGTTACATGCTACACTTGCTGCTGCACTTGTATTTGCTGCTAATGCTATTTCTTCTCGAGACAGCATATTCGCAAAGCTTCAGACTCCAGCGCCACCACTCGTCAAACTGATCAAAGCTAACGAAAGCCTCGCCAAAGCTTACGAAAGCTTTATCAGAGCTTTGCACTTGTATTGACGTATAGAGGGAGCTGCACTTGTAGTGACGTATAGAGGGAGCTGAGGCGCAGTGTCTAGAAGGAACTTCCAAGAAAAGGCAAGCTAGACCAGGTCAGTGAACGACACTAAGTGCTAACAGACGTCAACTTTAGATATGTAGCCGAGTGTTGCGCGGGATCACAATTCACAATGTTGACAAAGATGAATTTAACAGCAAAGAATAAGTCCACAAATTCCAGAAAATATAAGGCTGAAATTATTCACCTATGTATTAAGAAACACTTGCAACTTTTTCCTCACCCTTCGTTACACTTATGCACACACTTTAGTTTAGCAATATATCGTCTATGTCGATTTTCCACTTAGAAAATAGCTTGATTTGTACGGAGTCGATTTAAATGCGACCACTTTCGTAAACATCAAGAATTACTCTCTCTCTCTCCTGTGGTGTGTCGTACACGACCATAGGAGGGCAATCAATTCGCCTGCAAGAAGGAAAAGGTGCGTCAACTGAAGCCACCTGTCCGATAGCACGAGGCAATGAGAGCATCGAAGACTCTCTCCAACGGGAACTGCAGCAGTTTCAGAATGTGAGCGGAACAACGAATTTGACATCCCACCAGATCCTCATGAGAGATAAACGGCCACTCAAACAGAGATGCTTTCCTAAAAATCTGGCGAAGCAGAGCATAATAAATGAACAATATCAATATGATATTCAATATCGCAAAGGCAAATTGAACGTAGTCGCCGATGCCTTATCCCGACAATCACGCGATGTCTTAGAACGTGTAGGCAGTACATGTGACGCATCCTCGAAGTCTTCCTGGATTGAACGGAAGAAAGAGGAAATTCAACACAACCCTCAGAAGTACCCAGACTATACAATTATTGACGAGCAGCTGTATGGAATTGACGAGAATGAGGCAACGTATGGAAACTTTGTGTGCCGACGAAACAAAGGGAACGAGTGCTAAGAGAAAACCATGATGCAACCACAGCTGGACACCTCGGTATGTATAAAACTATACAACGACTTGCCCAACGGTACTATTGGCCAGGACTATTTCGCGACGCAAGCAAGTACGTCCGGAACTGCAGCGTATGTCAACGATATAAAGCGGCACAACAAAAACCCGCCGGAGAAATGCTTACGCATTTCAAGAAAGCGACAGGCTACAGTCCCGCTTTCTTGATACAAGGACGTGAGCCACGACTCCCGTCAGCACTCTAAGAAGAAGTCACTACCGGCACAGGGAACCCCGTCGAAAGCGCAGCGGCCAAGGCAAACAAGCTTAAGGAAATCTTTAAAATAGTGCAACACAACTTGCGAAACGCATCAAGCGACCAAGCCCACCATTATAACTTGCGGCGACGTGCGTGGCAACCCACAATCGGAGAAAAAGTACTTCTCAAAGAGTACCCACTCTCCAAAGCCGTGGACGGTTTTGCAGCCAAGTTAGCTCCGAAATTTGAAGGGCCATATCGGATCAGAAACTTCATTTCACCGGTTATCGTAGAACTTCAAAGAGATGGCGAGTTAACCACCAAACGGGCGCATCTGAGCAACATCAAGAAATATTACGAAGACAACGCGCAAGACGAAAAGCGACGAATTACTCGTTGCTCCTTCCAGACGGCATCCCATAGGAGGAAAGTAAAACAACATCGCAGAGGCAATAGAAGGAAAGTCAAACCACAGCGCAGAGGCAACGAAAGGGCAGTACAAGGAGTCGAAGGTGTTGATTATTAAAATCATCATTAGAATCAAAATTTACGTGCCATCGAAAACAAGATAAACAACACAGTAGCGACCACATCACTGAAAACTTACAACTCCATCAACAGCATCGAGGTACGCATTCTTTTAATTCTTAAGGAAAAAAACAAACAAAAATGCGTAAAGAGAATAAGTAAAAACAAGAAAAAACACACACACACACACACAAAGTAGACTCGACCGAAATCAATCAGATTCCAATTGCGCGTCTACAAACGATGCAGTCATGAAATTTAAATGCGACGTAGAAAAGAACCAGCTAACGAAACCCCTTCGTACTCATCGCCCGCTCCAGAGCAACACAACTACTTCGACGTTCCGCGAAGTGAGAGGAGAGTGAGACGGATCGGACAATCCGTCCCAACATTTATTTCATTGTTTTATGAATTTCTTTTTGATTCTTGCCATTGTATTAATTATTTTGATTTTATTCATAAGTAAGTTTATAGTTCAACGAATACATAATTAGTTAGTAGGAAATTACAGATGTAAGGTTATTATTGCACGATCAGTGAAGTTCATTACTTTTTATATTGACATTATATTATTTACAACAGCATTGAAGTTTATTTACGTAAAATAAATAAGAAATAATAACTTTATAAGTTTTCAGATCATTTACTAGCGAAATAAATGTATTAGAAAATAATATAGTATAAGCATAAATATAAGAACAATGTGTATAATAATTAAGAAATTAATGTCAAACTGCAGCACTGTCATACACGCTACAACGACGACGTCATGTACGAACGTCAAAGTCGAACACTCCCAAACCTGAGCAGCGAACAAGAAGAACAAGAGCCACTAGTATAAAAGAGGAATACAGACACGAAATAATCAGTTTCGGGCGAGCGCCTCGCCAGTCAGCACGCGCAGTGAACACAGCCAGCAGCATAGCAGTGATTCTTGGTAAGTTGGTTAGTAGTTTCCTAATCTGCCCTTCCTCTCCTTTTCTAACCACTACGTAACCTGACTGTGAATTGCCCAGGAAGATTTGTTGGCGCCTATGGATGGTTGGACCTCCGGACGGCAGCTCCTCTTGAAGTAGTTTGACAGCACGATAGTTGATGATGGACAGTCACACTTCCTGTCGACTATCGTAGGTACTCTTGCGAACCTCTCTTTCCAACCCCCATACACGCCGCCGGTCCTACCACGCCGTTTCTTCAAGAAGAGTTGTTGGCGCCTATGGATGGTTGGACCTCCGGACGGCAACTCCTGTTGAAGTAACTTGGCAACGGAGGTTGACACACGCCACCCTCCGCAGCCAGTGGTGGGAACGCTACTCCTTGCCGCCGAGCGCTACGACTCCAACGCCAAGGTTCGACACAGCTCCGAACGCCATCCAGGTTCGACACAGCTTCGAACGACGCCAAGGTTCGACACAGCTCCGAACGCCATCCAGGTTCGACACAGCTACGAACGACGCCAATTTTCGACACAGCTTCGAACGCCATCGCGGTTCGACACAGCCTCGAACGCCGTCAAGGTTCGACGCAGCTTCGAACGACATCAAGGTTCGACACAGCTTCGAACGCCATCAAGGTTCGACACAGCTTCGAACGCCATCAAGGTTCGACACAGCTTCGAACGCCATCGCGGTTCGACACAGCCTCGAACGCCGTCAAGGTTCGACACAGCTTCGAACGACATCAAGGATCGACACAGCTTCGAACGCCATCAAGGTTCGACACAGCTTCGAACGCCATCGCGGTTCGACACAGCCTCGAACGCCGTCAAGGTTCGACACAGCTTCGAACGCCATCAAGGTTCGACACACCTTCGAACGCCGTCAAGGTTCGACACAGCTTCGAACGCCGTCAAGGTTCGACACAGCTTCGAACGCCGTCAAGGTTCGACACAGCTTCGAACGCCATCGCGGTTCGACACAGCTTCGAACGCCATCCAGGTTCGACATAGCCTCGAACGTCTTCACGGCTTTTCACAGCCTCGAACGTCTTCACGGTTCGACACAGCCTCGAACGTCTTCACGGTTCGACACCACTTCAAACGACGTGATCATCGCACCGCATTCAACATCCTCTCAAACAACATACAGTAGCGGCGAGAATAAAAACCCAGCGACCGACAACAACGACAGCATCTACAAAAAGGGGCGAATGACAGTGCTGCCAATTAATTATAAGCAACAAGTTATATTGAATAAAGATTTCATCAAATGTTTTCACAAAAAAATAAATATTTCTGTGAATTGGATCCTGGTTACTCACTGAGTCATACCCTAGCTTATTTATTAGTTGAGCATTTAAACTTTTCCTGCAGTAGATAGCAACACCATCACCTTTCTTATTTTCCCTATCATTCCTGAAAAAATTGTAATTATTAATATCACAAGTTACATCAGTTAGATTAGGACAAAACCATGTCTCAGAGACGCAGATAAAGTGAACAGAGGAACTCTCGAAGACGTATCTAACATAGTCAAGTTTGGATAAGTTCAAGCTGCGTGCATTAAAGTGTACAACATTGAAGCCAGAATGCTGCCTACATAAAATACCTAAAAGTGTCCTATTTTCATCAATACCCAGATCCATACCACTAAAAGACATTATACACTAACCAAACGGAGGGAATCATAAACAAGAAAACAGAAGAGAGAAAGAGGAGCAATGAAATATAGATGAAGTATATAGTAGAAGAAGGAGTGAAAAACGCATACTAGAAATATAACTTACAAATATATAAAATCAAGAATTGCAAAAATATATATAATAAACAATATCTTAGTCAAGCTTCCTTGTCCGCAGCGAGAAATATGCGCAAATCATCAAGATTTCTTATTACCATGGGATGATCATCTGCCGCTGCTTTGACAAAAACACATCCTCTCCGTGAGAAATCAGCCGAAAGTATACGTTTGCGCTTAAGTTTTATTGCTGCCTGTAGAACAGCTCTTGATGTGCTAATGAGGCACTCATTTAAATAGCAACTGCCCTCAGCTACCAAGCCCACATCCTGAAGTGATAGATCACGGTTTGATGTTCTGCGAAAAATAGCAGCCGCTCGTAGAAGGGTATCTCGATCATTGGAGCCGCTAAATTTAATGATGATTAGTGGAGAGTTTGGCTTTTTGGCGGCATAACTCTTAACACGGAAGATATTGACTACAGGTGCTGGACGGTAACCAATGGAAGAACAAAGCTGACCAAATAGGCTAGTCAAATTTTCATCGTTGCGTTGAGGAGCCGAAAATAACACCGCAGTTGACTCTACTTCCTTATTCTCAAGAAAGTCAATCCTTTTGCGCATATCATTTATGCTACTAATGTGATCATATGAATCCTTCATTTTTAGAAAAGTAGAGCTGAGTTGAGAAAATTTGTTGACCAATTCTTCCTTATCTCTCTCAAGCTCATTAATCTTAGCATTAAGAGAATCCTTTTCTCTTTGTAAGTTTTCGAAATGACACATAGTGCTGTGAAGTTCAACACTCAGCCGATTTAACTTGTCCATCCATGCACTCTCTAGCACTTCCAATTTCGAACTAAACTCCTTTCGAAGATCAAGAAACTCTCTCTTTATTTGATCAATAATAAGCTCACGATGACTACTCAGGCGCTCATCCAGCGTAAGCAAAGAAAGAGATGAGGAAACAGGTGGAGAAACACCACCAATTTTAGGAGAGGCCAACGTGAAATTAGTTAAATTATTTAAATTACACATTTGCACATTAGAATCCGTTGTACCTCCCGTAGCACGATGATTAGCTCGACGATTAGTCAGCTGCTCAAGCGGTGCTCCTTGCTGATCATCATTTGAAGAGGCCGATTTCGACCTCTTCCTACAGTACTGACACTTCCACATGCTACGCTTATCCGACGTATAGTGGCCATAGCTTCGCTCTGAAATAGGACAGCATGAGGTAAAATGATAACCCCGCTTAGACTGCTGACATTTCACGTAGTCTCCATGTGGAGAAAGTTTCTTATTGCAATAAGAGCAAAGCTCACTCTCTAGCTGTGCCTCTTCTAATTCTGCCATTCTACTTTTTCGAAGACAAGATAAAGAGAGTTTAGTTTTGTTCCCAAAAGCGCTCGTAAAATTAAATCTGCAGTTTTTTTTTCGTTTTCACATTGTAACGAGGTTTTCCTCGTGTTGTCGGGATATACCCAGTCTGTCCGGGGTTCTTGACTCGACAAATAAAACCCAAATGTTCCGTTTTAATCTTTTCTTTATTATGTGTTTACATTTACCAAAGCTCAGATAGGTTTGTCAGAGGTTACATGCATTACTTAATATAGTTAGTTCTTTTCCTAGCCTAGGTGAACTAGTTAGCGTAACTACGTTAGTATCGTTAGTTCTACCCAGCGCTTGATCTGATAGGGAGATATGTGTGGCCTCGTAGAGAACCGAAACGCACCGTTCACCGTTGTTCTACTGGAAGCTTGTTTCTACGGAGTTTCATACAAATGAATTTGTCCACACTTGCAAGCACTGGACGCAAATAACTTTGTACCTTAGTTATGATTCAAGTATGATTCAATGATTCACTTTACGACGATTGTCCACACTTAAAGGCACTGGACTCAAATGATTCAACGATTAGTTTTAGGATGATTGTCTGCACTTAAAAGCACAGGACCCAAGTGATTCTAAATGATTCAAAGACTCGTTTAAGGATGAGTGTAAGCACTGGACTCAAAAAATTCAAAATGATTCAAGGATTCGTTTTAGGATGAATGTCCACACTGACAAGCACTGGACTCAAATAATTTTCAATGATTCAAGGATTCGTGTTAGGATGACTGTCCACACTTAAAAACTCTGGACTCTAAATTATTCAAAAGGATTCAAGGATTCGTTTTAGGGTGAGTGTCCACACTGACAAGCACTGGACTCAAATAATTTTCAATTATTCAAGGATTCGTTTTAGGATGAGTGTCCACACTTAAAAGCACTGGACTCAAAAAATTCAAAATGATTCAAGGATTCGTTTCAGGATGAGTGTCCACACTGACAAGCACTGGACTCAAATAATTTTCATTTATTTAAGGATTCGTTTTAGGATGAGTGTCCACACTTAAAAGCACTGGACTCAAAAATTCAAAATGATTCAAGGATTCGTTTTAGGATGAGTATCCACACTGACAAGCACTGGACTCAAATAATTTTCAATTGTTCAAGGATTCGTTTTAGGATGATTGTCCGCACTTAAAAGCACTGGACCCAAGTGATTCTAAATGATTCAAGGAACTAATTTTCAATTATTCAAGGATTCGTTTTAGGATGAGTGTCCACACTTAAAAACACTTGACTCGTATCGTGCTGTACCTTGTGTGCGTTTCCCCGCTTGTGCTTTCAAGTTTGGTATATTCTTGAAAAGCTTCGCGCGATGTTTTGTGAAGGTTTGGGCTTTTGGGTTCGTCGATCATTGTTATGATTAGTTGATGGTGATTAATCTTTGTTTTGACTAGTTTGTAAGGGAGATATAATCTTCCTTACACTCCCTCTTTACTTTCCCGAGGTTGAAGCATCACAATTTTGGTGGGGGTGATCGTGATGCGGGTGTCCTGAGTTCGCCACTGCAGACGTCGGCGTTTCTTCCTGCTTTCTAGGCGACAATACCGCATCCGGATCGCCTCGATTAGTTCCAGATTGAACATTGGTGTCGTGTGTCTCTTCACTTCGTCCAAGTTATGGAGTACCCATTCGTTTGTTTCCTTGTTAGTATTCGCCTGGTTGTCAGCCAGTGTGTCGGTTTGCGAAACGCTGGGAGGCAGTGTTTGTCCATTTCCTTGTTGAGGTTGTCGTCAGGGCTTCCGGTTAGTGGGTCGACGTATAGGGGCGGTACGGCTTCCTAGAGCTTTATCGCGTCCGCGTTCCTTGCTACGGGGCTTGCAGCCTGAGTAACACCGGTGGCAATGGGCTTTTACTGCGTCGGTCCCACACGTTTGTGGTCGATGTCGGCAGCAGGAAACCAGTTCGGCCGGTGAATTTACCCCTCCCGATGGTCCGGCTATGGTCTCCAATGAGTTTAGTTCTTTGCTGAGATATGTTTCTTTGATATCGTCTTCGCTTTGCATCTCTAGTTGCTGTGTTGCTTCTTCTTCCGCGTGGTCCTCTGTCGCTGTTTGGAGTGTCGAACATGTCGTCTGTTCTTCTTGTGGTTCATCTTTTCGTGTCTGTAGAACAATGGTCTCGGCCCCGCAACTAGTGGATGCACCGATGTCTACCCTCACTCGCACCTCTTCTTCGATTCGTCGTGTTATACCATCCGCCATTCTGACCTGGATGTTCACCTTCGTCCAGATACAATTTCGATCCAGTTTCTTTGCCATTTCTTCACTCAGGAAGCTTCTAAATGCTCCTGTGTCTAACGTGGCCGTCACTAGTTCACTCCCAAGAACCACTCTAGCGGAGACTCGTTTTTGTTGTAGCTGAGGTTCTTGGACGGGGTACGAGAAGATTCACGGTTTTGTGCCAGGGGTCCTCGCGTCCGCGGGGTACCCTGACCGTTTCCCTGCTTGTTTCTTCCGCAACACTCCTTGGTGAGAATGTCTGTCTTCCCACACTCCCAACAAAATAATTTTTTGGCGTTATTAAATTCGCGCTCAAAGTGTCCATTCTGGCCACAGCGCCGACAGGCCCGTTTAAGGTCCGGCGGCGTTCGTAGTGGTATTTTTGAGACCATCCTATGTGGCTTGGCTCGTGGTTGCCACAGCTCTCTGTTGATTCGCACCGGTTCTGGCTCCTGGCGAATACTTTCAAAGTCCTCTGCTCTGGCTACCAGCTCTTCTATTGTTGTGAAATCCGTCGTACTGATGTAAAGAAGGTAATCCCGACGGCAGTATCCGTTGAAGGCGTTGCTCCTCGCTGTAGTCGGCGTGCCGCATTTACGTTTGCATGGCGAGTACGTAATCCTTGAATTTCTCCCTTTTTCCTTGCATTCTTTTCCTAATATTATCTTCCAACTCCTCAGTAAATCGAGCAGGTAGGAAAAATTTGTGGAAATCGGTTTTAAACGAATCCCATGTAGTCCAGCCGTGGTTGTTGTTTCTAAACCAGCAAAGGGCCCTGTCCTTCACTAACTCTGGCATCGTGCGTGGCAGCGCATCTTTGGATATCTCGTATGCCTCAGCCATTTCCTCGATCCTTTCGAGGAATCCGATCGGATCCTTACCCTCATCGTAGCGACATGACCATTTACGCACCTTATCTATCCACGTAGTTGCAAGGGTTTCTGGCATGCAGCACGGACTCGTGTCTCACTGTGTGGCTCGCTATTTGAGGACTCGGATTTGGCTTACCTGTTGACGTGGTGATCGCACCCTGTACATTTACTGCCCCTGTTTCTCGCGTTGAGCTCTGCGTCTAATATTCCTCGAGCTCGTTTACACGATCGATCTGGGGATCCGTTAGTTCGGTTGATCCGATGAAGCTGACTACCGCCTTTCGGAGCTCTTCGGTCGCTCCGGTATTCGCAATTCCAAACTCCGCGAGAATCTCCTATAGGTTTGCCTTGGGCACGTAGTAGACCCAACTCTTTACCATCGTGTGATTGGATACTGTTGTTTTCCTTGTTACGCGTTATCACTGACTTATTTGTTCACTGTTCTAAATTTTTTCCAATGTCCTTTTGTTTTTTTTTAATGTCCTTTCGTTTTCTTTTTTTCACTATAGTTTTCTATGGTTCGCACTGTGGTTTGTTTTTATACCCTACACCATAAGGTTGAGGGTATATTCACTTTCTACCGGAGTGTGTAACGCATAGAACTAGACAAGATAGGTATGGAAAAGTATATATATTCTTGATCAGCATCACCACAAAAATTGAAATAACGATGTATGTCCGTCTGTCCGTCTGCCTGTCTGTCTGTATGTGTGTCTGGCTGTCTGTCTGTCTGTCTGTTGAAATCACGATCACAGGAGAACGGATTAAGATTTCAAAATAAAATTTGGGAAAAATATTCAATGCTATGTTGGGGTGTTTCCTATTGAAAATGGGCACAATCGCCCAAGGACCACGCCTACTTTTTATATCAAGAGTGCAGGTACCTCTGTTTTGCCTATTAAAAAGGCCATATAAGCATCACTTTTTGAGAGACGACAAGAAAATTTTATATGCAGATTTAGACTAATGCTTCCAGTTAATACGCCAAATATGGGCGTCTGTCTGTCTGTCTATCTGTCTGTCCGTTGAAATCACGATCACAGGACAACCGATTAAGATTTCAAATGTAATATTCTGTTGGGGGAAAAAATGGGCATGTCACGCCTCCTTTTTACCCATCCACCCAGTATGGCAATATATTCTTATACCCTACACCTAAATTTTGAGAGTAAACGCACTTAGTACTGGTGTTTGTAACGCACAGAAATAGTTAAGCAGCTATAATTATAGTATATGATATCTTATATATATGAGTATATATGTAGCTTTAAGGTGTAGGGTATTTCGGCTACAGCCCGGGTGTAGACAACACCTTTACTAGTTTTATATTCACAATCTTCTGTTGCGACCTTGAACTAGTCTCTTTATTTACACAGTTAAATAATTGTGACCTTCGATTCCGCCTTCTATTATTTTGTACTCTTCTGCATAGACCTTTGCATTTGTGGTTGCATTCAATTTTCTTTTCTTCTAAAATTCGGTGACTTCTTTCCTACTGGGTCTTCGTTGTTACGTTGTGCTCGTAAATCTGGGTCCGATTTATTGCATGTTTTTGTTGTTGTCTTTGATTGGGGTCCGATTTATTGCATGTGTTTGTTGTTGTTTTTGATTGCCAATTATCGGTCCGATTTCTTGTGTATGTTTGTTGTTGTCGAGCTTCGCTTTGTGAACGTGAGTGTACTTTTTTAGTACGTATTTTTTTTTGTTTCAAATTCCGCTTCTGAATTTCGGTCGCTATTTCGGAAAGCGTTTGTTGTTTTATTTCTTCGCTTACGTTGTTCCACTTTTAGCATGTGGTTGTTGTAGCCGAAATTTTAACGTGTTTCTTTTTCCCTTTTTTTTCTTCTTTTGTGTTTTATTTATTGTTGTACAAGTTTCGTATCGTACTGTAACTTGTGTGCGTTTCGCCGCTTGTGCTTTCAAGTTTGGTATATTCTTGAAAAGCTGCGCGCGATGTTTTGTGCAGCTTTGGGGTTTTGGGTTCATCGATCATTGTTATGATTAGTTGATGGTGAGTAATTTTTGTTTTGATTAGCTTGTAAGGGAGATAAAATCTTCCTTACAACATATCACAAATTCTCAATATTGCTATGTTCTTCAATGCAATTAATTTAGTTAAAAATTTTACATAACTTTAATCAAAAAAACTGCAGAGTACAATTTTGAGTGGTGCATCGTGAATTTGCACGTATTCTGCTAACTATGTCACCTATTCTATGACTGCCCTATAAGCCGTGCAATCTCGGAAGCCGAAAATTAGTAAGGAAGGGTAGATAATTTCGGGTCCTTCTCTAATGACTCTCAATTTCTGCAAATATCCAGTCCAGTTTCCAGTTTCAAAGTGTCTGTGGAAAAATTTTTTGTTGTCTGTAATATTTTAGCAATACCTAGTATGCAATAAAACTAAGGCGTTAACATGAATAACAATAAAATTATGAATAACGACAAAAAAATGCGATATGAGGTAAGAAAACGAAGGAAGAATAACAGAACGAGATGACGAAATGACACTGAAGATAGCACATCGCCGAAACCGTTTCGATCTGAAACTAAACTAATTTTACGAGGGATGACGGAACTACATTCCCAATAATCAAGGTAAGAAAAGCTTGAGAAGTGGGATAGAGACAGATTAGAGGCTAGAGGCGCCCAGCATCTGCAAGATACTCTAAGATCGTGTCTAAATCTAGCGTAAGATGACAAAGATTTTAAATACAACGGAATAGAGTTGCATGTTTGAACAGTGCTGACAAAAAACAACCGCGATGAATTCAGTGAATTAATAATCGGTGTGATTAATAAAATGTTTCTCAGAATTTTGCATTGAAACTCGGATAGATGATAGAACTCACCTATACCGAAGAAATATCTGGTAGCGTAATTAAAAGCAAGACAAATCTTTAAAAGTGAAGAGAATCAAATTCGAATAGGATGAATAACAATAGGATGAATAACTAATTTGCGTCTAATAGACATTGGAGTGAAAGCAGCAACAAATCTCAGATCGCCTAATATGAAGTATATCTTACGAACTGCAAAAATGTTCTGTATTTTGATATAATGAAGTCACTAACATATATAGTTCTAAAGAGTCAAAGTTAAAATGAACGTAGTAAAGCAGAGGCTTTTACAGCAATATACACTGTAAATATACAGCAATATATTATTCTTTACAATTCCTGTCACTGCTGTAGCATCTAAAAGATCATTTAGCAAGTTAAAAATTACAAGCTCGACTCCGATATTTATCACTTGCAGCAATCGAAAACAAAGTCGCATTAAGCTGGAATTTAACCAATTATTAATACATTTGCGAAAACTAACGTTTGGCAGATATTGTAAACTGAATTGAATTGAATCATATAATAAATCCTGTATTCTTTACCTAATTAATTTTCTTTTCTACACTTTCCTTCATGTCCATTAATTCTTTACTTTATAAAAGCTAAGTAGTTCCGAGCGGTACACAACTTCTCTTAACGCAGGGTCTTTGCTTACCTAGCTACGCCACTGCGCCTAGGCGATGAAAACAGCAGCAGAATTTTCTCGTGCTGAAATACGAAAGCAGCGCCGTCACCTGGTTTTTTCTCAATTCCCCTAAGACTCCATGTAATTTTGACAGTTCGTGCAATTCATTTTGCGGTGTTCTGCCTAAAGCGTTATAATTACCTATTAGTTGCGCAGCTTGACACACAATAGATGTTTCGAGTTTAAATTCGTTATCAATCTTAGGGCCTTATCCCATAAAACAACTCCAAGGCAAAGCGTATGAAACGGTATCTTCTAACTTTTATCTTCTAATTTTTTGAGGGGGAACACAAACATAAACAATCTTGCAGGCGGCGTCCGTGCTAATAACACACGGCGATCCCGATGAGTGCATCACCCACGAGCACAAACCCATGTGTGTGGACATCGAAGTACGCATCGTGGTTAAGTGTGTATCATAGGCCATTGTTTGCAGAAAGCAAAAGATAGCCATATATCCAGTATGGCTTCAAATAAAAACAATCACTGATGAAATTTTTTGGTTAGCGAAAACTATGTGTACAATAAAGAAATCTGACATTTTGCTTTCCACGCTTATATTAGTGCACAACTGCTTATTAAAGAAAGAGGTTGTGTATCTCTTGTTTTGTAATTTCTCGGTATTTTTACGTATAGTATTTCTTCAACAAGTCGCTTAGTTGCTGCCGTTGACATTTTTGACTATGTTGAATTATGAATGAATTGAAATTTTAATATGTTTTCAATTTATGTTTAAAAATTATTATGTTAATAAATGATTAAATTATTGTAATGAATAATGTTCTCGGATTTATTGGAAAACAAAGTCTAAAGTTTTGGTGTTTTTCGGAAAAAAATACTTACGAAAATTCAAAAATGGAATAATGTTCAAAACTATTAAAGGCGTGGTAGTTTTTTTAAAATGTTAACATATTGGCATACCAATTTGCAATCGTCTCGTTTGACAGCCGATTTTTCGAGAAATTGGGTTAGGGGATACATCAGGAACGCAGTGAATTCTGTAAAGCATGGAAATTACCAAGAAAATTGTTTTTGTGTTCGAGCTTGCGTTTTGGTTACTTTACAGATTTCGAAGGTATTTTTGCGAATTCTAAAGCAACATAAACTTTTGAAATGGTATCCTTTAACTTATTCAAATAAGCTGTGTTTCTGTTATTTATTTTTTTTTTTTTTGAAACACACACATAGCCAAGGTTGCCACACGATCATCACGAGGAGCACATCACACACAAACACAAATACATGTGTGCGGACTACAACGCACGCATGATTAGGCGTGTACCACAGGTCATTGTTTGCAGAAGGCCAGAGATTGCCATATATGCCATTAAATTAAATATATTAAATTAATATTAATGTATAATAATTATTAAACTATTAATATTAAATTTGATGATACATAATTGTAGTGCAGCAACAATGTGTATACTAGAAAAATCGGGCAACCTGCATTGCACGCTTATTTTAGTGCACAACTGCTTGTTGATGTTGTGTATCGCATGCTTTTGCGATTTTTCGGTATTTCTACGTATTTCTTCAACATGTCCTTCAGTTGTTCCCTATGACATTTTTTAATATGTTACAAATTATTAACATGTTTGCATTTTATGGTGAGGAATTATTTTGTTAATATATGATTATGTTTATAAATTATTTTATTAAATGGAATTTTGTTTTAAGCAATTTTAACGTATTGTCTGTTTAAAATGTAAAACAATGTGCAATATACAATATTGTTGTTAGAAAAATACGAAAAGCGAAATAAGAAACGCGACGTAAACAAGTACGTCCTACACCGAACCTTACCCTATTGAAAAAGTTAACATTCCAAGACGATATCGTTCTCTTGTAATATTTATTTCCACACCTGCAGATCGATGAGAAGCACTTGTTTTATATTGACGATACTGTTAACAAAATAACTTTACATTTTTTGCTTGGATACAGCAAATGGACGATTTATGTATTATTAGCATTTAGTAAGGATATCAAATTATTAACTGAACAGAAAAATCGTATTTGACTTACCATTAAGAGCACTACATAGCTGTATACCAAATACTGAAAGCATTTCACTTTTTTCGTCAAAGTCAATTCCTGCATTATTCTTCTACGACTAAAAGCGGGTTTATTATTTAACTATTTGATATGATTGTAACGAATGAAAATTATATTGTATATAAATTATAGCAAATAAATTCTATAAATTTAACATTACACTAGTATTATAAAATACGGGGCACTATAATGCACTTTGAAGTATTTATTTTGTAAATCTGGGCTCACTTAATTCAATTCATACAATGCAATACATTTATATTTAAGTTAATTGCAGTACTATTCACAATGATAAGGAGTATATAATATTATTATTTTATTATACACATACATATAATAATTTTATGGATTATATATATTATTATATATTTATAATATATCATTAAATTTTTTTTGGTATTAAACTATTATTATTTAAGCATTTGATACTGTGAAATGTAGTTCTGTAAAATTGGATGTAATAAGTTCAGTTTGACTAAGTTCCTTGTTATTCGTAGAATAATTATCTATAACTTGAAGCAGGTAAGTGCGCACAAGCAGATGATGATATCTACATTATAAAGGATTTTCGACATCATAAATGACAGAGCTTGCTGGCTAGCTTTCGTGATTGTTATTTATGTTGTGCTTTCAACTTTAGTTCTGCCAAATTTGTTTTTGACACGACGACATACCGCAATTTGTGAATATCATGTTATTTGAATCTTCGCGGTAGTTGTTAAATGTGTGCTTGCATTATTGCAAACATCTGCAGGAGTTAATAGTGTCTTAAAAGAGAGCTATCAGACAATTCGTAGATAGGCTAGAATATGTTATAGTTGTGATGGGGTACTGAAAGTATTTTAAAGATGTAGCGGCTGTCTTACAATATTGTTTAATGGCTAAATAAAATTATATCAGCGAATAACTAGTATATTCATTGTGTATACCCTGTTTCCAAGAAAAGCTGATTGATATTTGTATTTCTTTTTGTTACTATTGAATTTGACAGCTTTCGTTGATAAATTTGTCGCTTCTCTGGGATAAGCCTATATTTGTTGGTCTGTTTATACCCTACACCTTAAGGTTGAGGGTATATTCACTTTCTACCGGAGTGTGTAACGCATAGAACTAGACAAGATAGGTATGGAAAAGTATATATATTCTTGATCAGCATCACCACCGAAATTGAAATAACGATGTCTGTCCGTCTGTCTGTCTGTCTGTCTGTCCGTTGAAATCACGATCACAGGAGAACGGATCAAGATTTCAAAATGAAATTAGGCAAAAATATTCGTTGCTATGTTGGGGTGTTTCGTATTGAAAATGGGCAAAATCGTCTAAGGACCACGCCTACTTTTTATATCGAGAGTGCAGGTACCTCTGTTTTGCCTATTAAAAAAGGCCATATCAGCATCACTTTTTGAGAGAAGACAAGAAAATTTTATATGTAGGTTTAGACTAATGCTTCCAGTTAACATGCCAAATATGGGCGTGATCCGCCCACTTTTAGTTTACATAGGTCATGGAGGGTTTTACATTGATTGTATTGAAGAGTATTTAAGTTTCCTGAATAATGGTGTACATAATATTGTAGTTTGTGAACCAATAATATTCTGTTGGGAAAAAAATGGGCGGGCCACGTCTCCTTTTTACCCATCCACCCAGTATTGCAATATATTTTTATACCCCACACCTAAATTTTGAGAGTAAACGCACTTAGTACCAGTGTTTGTAACGCGCAGAAATAGTTAAGCAGCTATAATTATAGTTTATCTTATATATCTTATATATACGAGTATATATGCAGCTTTAAGGTGTAGGGTATTTCGGCTACAGCCCGCCTGTAGACAATACCTTTACTAGTTTTAGTTTGCAACTGAATTTCACGAACCATAATTTTACATTTTCGTAATTCGATTTATCGTACACGTATGTGATGAATTGAATAATAACCTTCGAAGACTCCTTTGGAAAATATGAATGTGCCTCTTTAGCGATGTTATGCTGGAAATGTGAAACGCATAGCTTTAAAAATATATAGGAATCCCTTTCATTCACTCCACCCTTGATAAAATTATATGCTAAATTGATATAATCGATCAAATTCATTTTATTGTAAGGCTTGCATTTAAAAAAGTCATGCTGAAATCTGAGACAATTATACTTAAAATTGAGCAAGATTTTAATTGTATGCATTACGCTCGAAACGAAGAAAGCCAATCATGAAAGCCAGACATGAAATGCGTTCGGAGATTACCGTTGTTCTACTCTGTATGGTTTTAATAACAAGAGCGTAGTGTAGAATGGATCTTCCAGCTTCAGGCATATACCACCCGTAGCGTCAATATCTTCCAAAATATTCTCGAAACCTGAGCATATCTTTGCACAATTTATTTGTCATTCATTATGTAAGTGAAGATCTAGATCTTATGCATCTAATATAATGCATAAGCAAATTTAGTTTTTGAGAAATCAGTATTTTTGAGTAGTGGTTTGTGCTACGAAAAAATTAATACAAACTTGTAGTAGATTATGCGCTATGTAAATATGAATAAAAATGTATAATACACCGGAATCGATGCCATTTTCAAATAAAATGTCTTCATAATTGAATAGCGACGTTTCATATACCCCTAATTCTCTTTTTACCTTTTTTATATGAATTTAATTTAACATGCGTTAAAAGAACAAATTTTTCTTTAAACGTTTATTAATATCTATTATGGTTTTTTTTTTAATCTTAAAGATCTACTAAAATAACGAGGTATTCAGGGCCAGATCTGGAGTTCATATAGTATACACTTTTTTATGTATACAATGTATTTACCTTCTGAGATATACTGCATACTCCTTAATTTCTCAAAATTCAATTTGACATTTTTCTTGTTAAGTTATTAAAGTAATTTGCACTGAAGACTATGTTTTGCGGTGTATAAATTATTTCTAATAAGTAAAATTGATGACAACTATCAATATTGACGAAATAAGGAAGCTGAATAAATATTAAAAGGATACTGTACAAGTTTCAAAATTCGGAATGTTTTATTTTTGCTTTTTAACAGAACTTGCTGAATGCGTGAGCGAATAAGATTATTCAGATCATTAAGAAGTGAAGAGAATAGATGACAATATTATTTGATTTTATTTGTTTTCTATAGTTCCTCTGATAGCTTTGATAAACAAACTTTTACTCGAGCTTCGCACCTAAATGTAGCTTTAACTTCATGTAAGAAATTTTTGGCTGGCTGATACAAAATTTTTTCGACAAATTATTTTTTCTGCATTCGTCATCTGTATATTACTTGTCTGTGATTATATATTTGATTACATATTACGTAAAATCAAGAAGAAGAAGAAGAAAATTATCCAAAAAATTTAATTACGTTGTTTTAATAGAAATCTGGAATATTTAGCTCAATTTTATTACACTTCACATGTAAAATTCGATTATCGCAAATTTAAAATATTAAACGCAATAATTAATTTAAGTACAATATTATTTGAAAGTAATTCTTAAAATAATGTGGATTATTTCTCTTGCGCTACCGTTTTTGGCGATAGATCCAATTTTATAAACAAAAGAGAAATCGCAGAAGGCTATCTATGGGTATGTGTCTAACGTAAGATTTGGCTTCGACAGGTACAGCAAACAGACATTTCATTTCAGATAATACAATTTGTTGCTTGCTTTCCTTCTATGTTTTTATTTTTGGTAAGCGAAAAGCAATGAGTGACTGGAATTCCCTGCCTTTCCTTGTTCTAATCCTTTCGAAGTGTCTATTATCTATGTACATGTTATCCCACATAAAATTTTTAAGAATATTCAAAACCAAACTCAAAAGCATATTTTTTAGGAATTCTATGTATGTAAATTTTTCAACTTGTATAACCATAACAGTGTATATAATTCAATGATATGTTTGAATATGTTTGAATACGTTTGAATGTTTGAATTCTATTTCCAGACAAAAATTTAATGCCCCTAGATCCTTCATTTTAAAAGATTCTGCTAATTCTGTTTTAAAATTCCTTAGTTTCGTTTCGCTGTTCGACGTAATGATTAAATCATCTACATAGATTGCTACAAGTACTATATTGTCACTTTTTTTTGTACATGTAGATACACTGATCCGATTCTAGTGGTTTAAGACTTAAATTTTAAACTTTTCGTTCAATTTCTTATACCTGCCCGCCTGACTGCTTGAATCCGTAAAGTACCTTCTTAATCAAATAGACGTTATTTGCAGAATACTTACAGATTTCGTCTTCTTACAAGATTTCGGACAATTCGTCAGATATGTTCATAAAAATTTTCTCGGAGATTGTAAATGTTGGAATTTACTTTTCTAGAAGCACATGTGCAATGATGCACCCGAGTCTAAGCACCACCGTCTACACCGTTTATCTAAATTTAGTTCATATCTGCATCAAAACTTTGGCTTTGTGGGTTGATTCTGGCTGATTGGTTTCTGAAAATGTTTGCTTCGTAAAGAATTTAGACTTGCAGTCTCTTGCCTTATGACCAGCTTTACCGCAAGAATGACACGCATACTTAACAGCGGGGCCACATAAGAGCAGCGACAGCAGCAGCGAAACTCTAATTTTCGCTGTTAGCCTATGGAGAGTGCAGCAAAAGCACTATATATTTGTTTTCCGAAACCGATTAGGGTTTTTTAGAACTTGCATAATGCAACTTCGGCTTTATGATGCCGAACACTTCTTTAAAGCCATTTTTCCATTTGTCATTTTTGCTTTTTCCTTATTATTTAATTTAATTGTACATATTGTCAAAATCATATGTTTGGATGATATTTTATTTTGTTTCATTTTCATAGAATATTTGAAATTTCGACTAAAAAAGTAGGCAACACTTTTTCAGAGAAAAAGAGCGTAAGCTCTGCTGCCATACAAGATTCTATTTTATTTCCCGTACTTGACAGCAAAAACTTCGATAAAAAACTGTATTTCACATCGCTGCTGCTGTCGCTGCTCTTATGTGGTTCAGCACTAAAACGCTCCTTTTGTTGGCTGTAAGCTGGAGGCTTCTCAAAAATCTTTTAATTTTTATGTATCTTCTTATTCACTATCATTGCACCTGAAAATGCTTAGTTGTATGTCGCTTTCTTGCCTCATAATCTTCTAGGAGTTTCACTTTTAAAATGCTTTTGGGTTGGGAAGTTTTCTTGAGTTTCGATGGCAACGATACAACAACAGTATTGTAAGTAAGTCATCAATTTTTTTTAGGTCCATTTCCTCTAACTTATCAACGATGTTGAAAAATTCGCTAATATGATCTCTCATATCATGTCCGTTATGCATTCTGATTAGGATCAATAATTTGAGCCACATAGCTTTACGAGCAGGTCCTTCCTATTAAATGATATTTATTTATTTATTTTATTTATTTATTTATTTAACAATTATACAGGAGGTGCCCTAAGAATGAGTTCTTTTTTAGCACAGAAAAGTAACATACAATATAAAGAACAATAACAAATAAATTCAAAACTTAACTTAACTTACTTAACAACTTAACTAATAAACTTATAACAACTTAACTAAATTAAGATATTTTGGGGGGAGGAGAAGAGGAGAAGGGCACAAAAAGAAAAAGAAAAAGAAAGAAGAAGAAGAAGTAGCTCTTTAATGTAGTGACTATTTAGGTGCTAAAGAAATGTTCCCAAGCAAGCCGCCTGAAGGCTTTCTCTTCCACAGTAGTTTTCAGTCTGTTTGGTAAATTATTCCATAACTTGATAGTGCTGACAAAGAATAATCTCCCCGTGCTAAGGTAGTTGAACTGCGGAATTATTAGATTACGTGAACGACTGGAGCTACCAAAGCATAATTTTATAAACAAATAGGTAGGTAGCCCCGTATAAATTAGCCTGTGCAGGAAAACACAGTTACGAAAATTAATAAGGTCGAAGAGATCACCACCTATGATAGAGTGTCTCCGACCACCAAGTCGGTCAAAGCGTCGTAGACCATAAACAAATCTGGTCAAGTTGTTGAATAAGACCCTTAATTTGTTCGTCGACACAGAATCAAAGTTACAATACACCAATTCGCTATATGTTATGATGGGCAAAATGAGCTGTCGCACAATCCTTCTTCTGGTTTCTACAGGGAGACAATTAGCCGCATAACGAAAATTACGTAAAACAGCGTACACTTTACTTACAACCACATTGACATGATCAGTACAAGTTAAAGTTGAGTTTATGCAAAAACCCAGATTTGTAATTTTAGATACAGTCGTGAGCGTCTTATTCTCTATATATAATGGTGGAATATTGGTCAAATTAGCAGCATTACGAAAAACGGGTAAGACAAATGATTTGGAAACATTGAGTTGAAGACAGTTTTCACTACACCAGCGAGAAATATTCTTGAGATCGCTGTTGATTTTTGAGCACAGGTTGTCAATGAGTTCAACACTACTAGACAGGTATAGCTGCACATCGTCTGCATAGGCATGAATAGTCACATATTGAACCGTAGAGAATATGTCATTCAAAAACATTGTAAATAAAAGAGGTCCCAAGACGGAGCCCTGAGGAACTCCAGCCTCAACTGGCTTGAATTCTGAGTAAGCCGTATTAACTTGAACTCTTTGAAATCGTTCACATAAGAAGCTGCGTATAAGCTCAGTCGCATTATGGGAAAATAGGAAGTACTTCCTCAACTTATGGCATAAGAGCGTATGATCCAAACTGTCAAATGCTTTAGAGAAATCGAGCAGACAAAGAAGACTCACATTCTGCCGATCAAATTCTACTCTTATGTCATCAGTGATTTTGAGCATAGCTGTAGAGCAACTGTGCTTAGAGCGAAATCCGGACTGAAAAGGGCTAAGCAAGTTTTTCTTGGAGATGTAACAATTTATTTGAGTTACCATCAATGATTCACAAACCTTGGAAAGACTAGGTAAGATACTTATGGGCCGAAAATCAGACAGTAGAGTAGCAACAGATTTTTTCGGTACTGGGATAACTGTGGCTAATTTCCACAAGGAAGGAAAAGAAGAAGTAAGGAGAATGTGGTTGATAATGGCTGTGAGTGGCGAAATTAAGTAAGGTAGAATTAACTTGACAAATTTTATTGAAATTCTATCAAGACCCACCGAAGGCGATTTTATAGATAAGACTTCTTTGATAACATCAGATTCCGAGACATTCGAGAAATGAAATAACTCATTTTCATTATTATTGTAAGTTAAATCATCTATATGGGGGGAATTAGAATAAGTAGTCGAAAGGAACTCGCTGAAGTCGTTGGGATTTAGGCCAACATTCATAGACCTTTGACGCCCAAGTCCAACAGTTTTTAACCATCTCCAAAGCTGCTTAGAGCCCAGATTAGGTTTAAACCTAGATACAAAGTACCTTTCTTTTGATTTCTTGATCATTAGAGTGGCAAGGTTACGCGCTCGTTTGTAGGAGTCCCAATTGGCTTGTGTAGTATTTCTTTTGAACCTTGTATGGAGTAAGTTTTTTTGTCTAATGGCAGCTTTAACCTGTGACGTGAACCACGGACATGAATTAGGACTAACATTTATTGTACGAACAGGCACAAAAGAGTCAAACAGAGATTGAACCACATCGACAAAAAACGTGATCTTATCATTAACCTGGAGGGCAGCCCAAAGGGGTGCCCAGTCAATAAGCGCACTCGTTCGAAATAGTCCGTCAGTATTGATAGATTTGTAGTCAAAGAAAGAAAACGAAGTTGGTAGGGAATTATTGCCGAAGCTAATGTCAAAAGAGCAGAAAAGTAAGTCATGGTCAGAGATGAAAGAAATCTGAGTACATAGTAAAGCTAAAGCAGGCTCCGAGACCGCAAAATAGTCAAGTAAGCTTGGTTGGACGTAATTACCAAATCGGGTAGGAAGTGATTCATTCACAATAGAGAGACCCGCTGTAGAGAACAATTCCCGAATAGATGAAGAATAACAGTCAGTCTGTAAAAGATTGATATTAAAATCGCCACAGATTATTAAATGATTAACTCTTAGTGAGTAGTCGGCTAAAGTGTCAAAAAAATTACATAAATTGGTATGTTTGTTAGGGCTGTACACACATGAAACGAGTACTTTAGAGACCGAATCAGAAACAGCAATAGACAAATACTCGGTATCAGACTCACCAGACATGAATTCTAACTGTGAACGATAAATAGATTTAACATAGATGGCGACTCCACCACCGCGCCGACTAGATCTGTCGCAGCGAAAGAGTGTATAGTTGTTTATTTTAAGTACAGATTCCTTTAATTCGGGTCGGAACCAGGTTTCAGTCACACAGATAATATCGACGGACGAGCACTCGAATAGGCTCCTAACATAATCTAATTTGTGACCGCTGAGGCTACGAGCATTAAAGTTAACAATATTGAATGCGTTATTTTGTTTACAGAAAATATCGATCAGTAATCTGTTATCATAATCAACACTACCAGCCGTAGGGGAGACAATCATTTAAGCACCATATAGGAAGAGAGGTCAGACAGCAAGCCAGGAGAACTCAAAACACAATTTACTAAGCATCCAAGAGAGTCACTAATAAAGACAGTGAAGCAAGGAAGTGAGCAGACAACACAAGAGAGTAGATGAAAATGAACGGGAGTGGTAATTAAATGAGAGCAACTGAGAAAAGTAGGTGTAAGAGAAGAGTGTAAAAAGTAGGTGAGGAAAAAATATTGATGCAGATTTGAAGATATTGTGCAATTTATCCCATATGTCCTGGGATTTAACACATTTTTACTTCCTTGTATACGTAGTAAATACAAGAAAGTATTGTAATCATGAAAAATTTCGATATTGAGATTTTGATGGTAACACACATTTTGACCATCGCGGAGTCCATTTTGACTAGTTTGGTCGTGACGTGTGTACGTATGTACGTATGTAGGTATGTACGTCTGTACGTATGTACGTATGTACGTATGTACGTCTGTACGTCTGTACGTCTGTACGTATGTACGTATCCTCAATAACTTAAAAACGGAGAATCGTAGAAACTTGAAATTTGGTATTTGAGACTCTTATAAGACCTAGTTGTGCACCTCCCTTTTTGGATGCAATCGGTTGCGCGAAAAGGACACTTCTCATATAGTTTTTTTCAAATTTCATACATTACTCAAAAACAAACACTCCTAGAAAGTATATTGGGCAACGAGTATATATTGTAAAGAGATTTCAACGCAGGCTACTCGTTACAGAGCACCTCGAGATGGTGCGCGGACTTAAGGTGACAGAGAAAATGAAGCCCTAGAAAACGTCGACAGCGATCATACGGCAGAAACTACGTGTTCGTGTGTATGTTCGAAGCGATGCTCATAGCAAAGCAGAATTGTATTATCGCTAAAGGAGTGAACGCTGGACAAACAGCAGCTATTAAATTGTTAATGAGTGGAAAGGAATAGGAAGATTCTGTGAGTTGAAGGAATTCGACTTTGTTTTCGTCCATTGCACTAACAAAATATATGCACTCTGTCCATCTGGCAAGGTTGAATATTTTGTTTTTGTACATGATTTGGTTTCTTGCATTGATATTTTAGCGAAGTTTGATATTTTCAGCTTCTGGTCATTTTTCACTCTTCTATTCAATTTGCTCCTTTTGCACTTATGAGTAGAATTTTAATGCGGGAATAGAAAAAAGTAGTGCTCCTTTAATAAGTAGTTAACTTACATATGGATATTAATTGGTATAGATTAGTTAATTAATTAATTGTTAAATTAAATCATTTAAGCTTTCTTAAATATACGTACTTCTTTATAATTCTAAACTTTAAATCAGCAAAGTGCTAATACAAAAAAAAAATTTAAAAAACAATTTTAGGGAAATTAAAAAACAAATTTTAATAATTAATGTTTAATGACAAATTAGGAAAATTTTTTAGTTTTCTTAATTGTACTTAAAATAAATAAAATCTTCTTTGTTGTTATTTTCAGCAGTACCTTTTTCAACACCCGCATTAAAATTGTACTCAATAAGTGCGAAAGGAGCAAATTAAATAGAAAAGCGAAAAACGACCAGAAGCTGAACATATCAAACTTCCCTAAAATATCAATGCAAGAAACCAAATCATGTACAAAAACAAAATATTCAACCTTGCCAGATGGACAGACTGCATATATTTTGTTAGTGCAATCGACGAAAACAAAGTCGAATTCCTTCAATTTACAGAATCTTCCTATTTCTTTCCACTGATGTTTGCCCAGCGTGCACTCCTTAAGCGATAATACAATTCTGCTTTGCTATGAGCATCGCTTCGAACACACACACGAACACGTAGTTTCTGCCGTATGATCGCTGTCGACGTTTTCTAGGGCTTCATTTTCTCTGTCACCTTAAGTCCGCGCACCATCTCGAGGTGCTCTGTAACGAGTAGCCTGCGTTGAAACCTCTTTACAATATATACTCGTTGTATTGGGCCTTACATAAGACACAATTTTGTAGCTCCAATTTTAATGATGGTTCGCACCAAAAGGACTCTTCGCCAAAGGAACACGAAGCATGCATTATCCGAATTACATAAATGATAATGATAAATGAATGTTATGCTGCTATATCTTTTACAAAAATTGGTTGTACCCTTACAGAACTAAACAGGGAAATCAAAATTACTACGATTGATAGTTAAAGCTGTGTGGAAACTAATTTGTACTTCCTTGTTTATACTTACTACTATTTAAATTATTTAAATTAAGAGAAGCCTATGAAATTTTTTTCATTATGGAAGTAAAAATATTTAAAATTTTTAAAACTTCAATTTTAAAATATAAATAAAATATATCAACCACTCTTGAAATAAAACCATACAATTGCCGTCATACAAGGAAGTTATGTGTTGCCCACATCAGATATTTTTATTTATTTTAGTTCTGATGGAGTTATTGAAAGAATTAATCTTCAGCTTCCTACTGGGCGACATTTTCAGCTGGAGAACTCGGTTTCCTGCAACGTCTATTTACGTAGTTCCATGTTCCATTCCTTATTTGAATTGCTTCAGCTTGGATTCGCCAAGAATCAATATTATGCACCCCGAGTGTTTCAATTATAACACTTGTAAAATTCATTTTTATCAATTTTTATATTTTCTGCAAGCGTTTCTAATATTCTTTAAAATATTACTTTCCTTAGTGGAAGATTTCTGGGCCTATAACCTGTTAGTTATATAGAGAGAAACATTTAAGATGTTTGTTTGGCAAAGATTTTATTGAACATGAAGTTTTTAATATTATCCTAAGAAGAGGTACACACTAACAGAGTGTTTTAAAGGTTGCAGTACTGCAAGTACTACAGTATTAAGAAAGTGTAGATTTGTTAATATACAACAAAAAGGCAGATGCAGTATTGGAAGTGTTGACTTTGTCCATTAGACACATAATACAAAATAAATATAAAGGAAGAAAAGGTGTCGCTGGAATCAGTATTGAATAACCAACAGAATTGTAGCCAGTAAATAAACGAAGATATAAGGCAATTTGGGAAGCGCATCAGTGCCCTCGAAACACAAGCAACAGAAATTGTAAAAAAATTAAATATGGCTGAAACAATGACAAAAAGAGCATTTAAAAAAAAAAATCTATAGAGGAAATGATCGAAATAGCTATAGAAACGTTCGAAACTATACAAAACATTAACGCCTTACCAAACAATAGGTCATATCCGCAGAACGAACGTTACCAAGGAAACCTTGCGTTCAGAGAAAGAGACAGCTAAAAACCTAACGACATAGGTATTTTATTCGTTCTGTAATAAAAGAGGCCACGCAAGAGAAAAATGTTTAATAAGACACAATACACCATATTGCCTGAAAGTGCGGAAATCAATAAAAGCAGGAACGATGGCCCGATAACGCAAGATCCAATTCTAATCATAATTTCCAGAAACAAGAGAGAAAAAGTTTTAAACCAACGCAAAATAACCAACAAACCCAAAGGAAATGACAGCAAAACCAAGGGACGCAAGCCACAGCCAAACAAAGCCCATCAAACACCTCTTAAAAGATTTCCAGACCAAGAAAAACTGTGAATCATGTGAGGGAAACTGCCGAGGACCCACGCAAGTCCAGTAACCTGGGAACCCAGAAAACGTAGTAACTTTGGGCCCAACATTCAGGAAGATAGGGTATACGTCCACGAAGACAGTTATCACATCTACAAGTCTGGATAAAATTCGTCAAAGTAGTATAGAAAAGGAAACGACAATGAAACATGTAGGAACGATAAGCATAGGAATAGTGAGGACTAAAAACATTGAAAATAAAACTGTAGTAGAGAAAAGATTAGAAGAGTCAGGAACAGTAAAGCCAAGCATAAGTATTCAAGAAGGTAAAGTCAAAAGTATACAAGAGAAAGAGAAATAGAAATTTAGCGCAACAAATATTTTCAAAGGCAAAAAAAAAAACGAATAGGTATGAAGGTCGCTACGGAAATAAACTAGAGGATGATTTATTCATTGGCTGATAATGAACCAGCTTAGTAAAAGAAAAGTGCATTAAAAGGGATATATTAATTGATTTTTCTGAAAAGCAAGTTTTAAATGGAGCTTTCGGTGGTTGTGCAACCACTAAGAGAACTGTTAATGTTACCCACGTGTTTTAACGTTACACACGGTGTCACTTGAACATGGATTGCCAGGCGAAGTGATAATTGGCAGGGACAACCTATGAAATAAATCGATATAAGATTCAATAAAAAAAGAGGTTACAATAGGTACTCCAAAGGGACAAGAAATAGCTACGTTACCATTAGGAAAGTAACAAAAAATTATCAGCCGCGACACGAAGAGTGATAAAAGCCAGCTCGACATGTTTTATACAATTGAACATAAAAACAAAACTGCGAGAAGTAATAACACGAGTACAAAAAAGTCAAGTCTCGCCAGGTGGGTTCCTGTGAGAGGCGTTAGTAAGTGTACCAAATTATAAAGTTAACGTTCCGATATTGAATTCAACGGAAGAAGATTTCACTCTGAGTGACAACTTCGTACCAGAATTTAGCGGCTTCATTAACAGTGTGGTTAGTTTAAATAATAGGCAAAGATTAAAATTTTGAACGCACGAATTAGATTTTGATCCTTCCTTGAATAAAGAGGAAAGATGGTCCATAAGGAACTTATGTACAGAATATAATATTTTTCTGTTAGATGGAGACAAACTAACGTACACCACAGCTATAGAGCACATAATGCCCACGCGGGTGCACTAATTAATCAACAGTACTGTACAGTACCGACACCAATATTGATGATTTTTTTTTTTTTTTTTTTGTCGTATAACACAATTAATATAAGAAAACTGCAGAAAGAGAAAATTTTTCTAGTTGTGTTGATTTTTATTAATATAGATCTTTTAAATGTGACTGTCATAAATTCGTCTATTATATTATAACGAGTTTTGTTCCTTAGGCTGGGATAAAACTCAGTCTGTCCAGGGTTCGTTAAAGGGGTCTCGCAACCCTCTAACATTCAACGTATCTCCGAATTACTCACGACTGTCTTCGCGACAGTCTAGCACTGACTCTGTAAAGAGTTCAGCTCGGACGTTGTTTATCGTGTTTTTAATTTTTATTATTTTATTATTATTCACTTAACAATTCTTATACTTATATTAATGCTTAACAATTTTTATACTTATATTAATGCTTAGCAATTTTTATACCTTTTTTTTAAACCTAATAATACGTTCAATGAGAGAGGGGGATAGAGTATCCCGCAGCAGAAGGCTGTACAATGTATATAACCTATTCAAAGCACCAAAGGGAGACGCGGTGGTTGGTGGGAAGTACAACAACTTCCTGGCAGAAGGCCTTGATATGCGGAAGGCGAGTGGTTAGAGTGAGAGCAAAAAGTGCTACTCGGCAGATGGCCTTAAATGTATTCGGTGACGTCAGAGCGTCCACCAACAAAAAGTCTCTGGTTTGGTACCTTGTGTAGGTGCCCTACCTAGTTGTTGTACAATTATTTTTGCACAACGAAGACCGAATTCGAAAGCCAGTGTTTCTGTGACTGAGGCCGAAGCCGAAAGCATCAGTTATTTCTGAACGCTGAGACCGAAGTCGAAAGCCACTGTTAGTTCTGTGACTGATGCCGAAGCCGAAAGAGCTGGAGGGAGGGAGGGGAAAGGGATCCAAAAAAACACAAAGACTTTGCAACTACTGCAAACGACTTTGATCGGTTTCCAACTCTGAAAATATTTTGCAGTTTGCGCATCCTCTACGTGGTATGATGATTGAACTGTTTGAGAATTCAAACGTCTGATTACGAATCAGCGGGAAAGCAAAAGCGAATAAAATGGTTTTGCTTGCTGACGTATGTTAGCGCCTTCGAAACCCGTACTTGGCGGATTTCGTCGTTTGCTTAATTTTATGCTTTTTTATGTTTTATTTCTTTATAATTTATTTCTATTAATCTGCTTCAATAAAAGAATATAAATCATAGTTAAAGAATAAAAAAAAAGAATATAAAGAAATTGATTGCCGCTGTTCGGTTTCGAACCGGCTTCCCTTGTGTTGGGATTTTTATATGGAAGCTCAGAGAGCAGTGTTCTCTGTATAGTAAAAAGGATGGTAACATGGCATTTAATTATGCCTGTTACAGTCTATCCCTATTTTGGTTGACAAAAAAAAGGAAAAGGATGATTTGTTATTGTATATGCATATATATATATATATATATATATATATATATATATATTTTTTTTTTTTTTTGTAATAGTGAGTAAGTATAATTCGAAAAAAAATATAATGTAAATCTAAGAACTAATGTATTTTCCCTTCTTGGTTTAAAGTTTTTTCGCTTGTGTATTCGTATAATTTGTAAAAATATAATGTAAATATAAAATTGAGGTATTTCGTTTGTGTAATAGTAAATATATATGTTCGTATAATATAATGTAAATATAACATTATACGTTTGTGTGATAGTAAAAACAATATAAAGTATAATAATGTAAATAATCTTTTAATGCTTTTGTAACAACAAGAAATAAGACGCGAGTGTGGGTGATAATGTTGCTTACTTCTTTTAGAGCATTTTATGTATTCTTTGGCTGATTTTGGCCCATCCATCTTGAACGATCACGCTGGCTACTCCTTCTGGTCTTCGGATTGTGAACGTACGTCGTTCCGGTGTATGTTGCGGTGCTATCTTGATTTTCTTTAGCCATTCTTCAATGGCCCTTTGGTTTTGTTGTGGTCCCTTCGGTTTGGTTGCTGGCGCTGTTTTTTCTGTCCTGGACGCTTGCTTTGTTGGTGCTTTCCGAGGTTGTGGTGTGCGAGATGCTCGTAGCTCGGGTCTATTCTTATTTAACGCCGTTCGGACTGCAGTTAGTTTAATAGCGGGTTTTTTAGTTTTGTGTGTAGTGGACACTGTCATTGCACGGTGGAGTATCTCCTGCCTTCTCCGTGACTTTATTGGTGGCACGAAAGGGGGAATCGGTGTGGCCAATTGCGTTGCGTTTACGCCTGGTCGTTGTGGTTTTGTTGGTTTTCGGAGGTGAGCAATTTTCCTTTTTTTTCCTTAGTATATTATTTATTTTCTTTTTCGCGTGACGTGTGTGTAACGTGTGATCGGTTTGATTGATTGAGAGTGACTGATTAATTACTTGCGTTGGAACACTGTGGTACTTTTCCACTGTGGTGAGTTAGGTGTCTGGGGTGAGTGTTGATCGTGGTGTGAATTTGACTTCTTTTGTGTGAATGGGTTGTTTGTGGGGAAGATTTTGAGATCTTGCACATGCACTCGTAGTTTTTTATTTGGGTGTGATTCATCTGCTAGAATTGCTATGTTGGGTGATGTGTACTGGAGTATTTTGTGCGGCCCCACATATTTTGGTGCGAATTTTTCGGTAAAGTGTTTCGCCGCTGACGAGAGTACATGATTTCTACGGAGGACGAGGGATCCTATTGCAGGTCTCCAGGCTCGACGTCGTAGGTTGTAATGATGTTTTTGGTGTTGGGTGGCTTTTTGATTCTTGAGGAGAGCACGTTGGTATAATTTAGTAAAATCGACTGAGGTTTCATCGTATGGTGTAATGTTTACGGTGGCGGCTATCTTAGGAGCTGTTGGGTTTCTTCCGAAATTCATTTCTGATGCCGAGAGGGAGGTAGCTTCGTGAGCTGCGGTGTTGATGGCGAACATTATTTCTGGGATTTTGCATCCCAGTCTTTATGTGTCTCTGTGTACATTGCAATCATTGTTTTGACGACGCGGTTTGCACGTTCGGTGGGGTTTGCGTGGGGTGCGTAAGCGGCAGTGAATCTGTGGTTGATGCCGTACTGCTCTGTGAGTGTTTTGACAGTTTTGCTCGTGTATTGGGTGCCATTGTCACTGATGAGAATTTGTGGGCAACCAAATCGGAAAATGATTCGCTCTCTTAGATGGTGCAGCATGATGCTGGCGGTTGCTTTTCGTACTGGGATGACTTCTACCCATTTTGTGAATTTGTCGGTAAATACTAATGCGCTGGTGTGGCCTCTGGGTGAGGGGGGGAAGGGACCCATGAAGTCTAAGGTGACGATTTGCCATGATCGGTCTGCGACCATAGTGTTCATTTCACCACATGGTAAGCCTGTTCGTGCCTTGTATTCGGCACATGTTAAACAAGTGCGGACGTATTGTTTTACGTCGTTGTTCATGGTGGGCCAGTAATGTCTTTCTCTTATTTTCCTTAATGTTTTGTATGTGCCCAAATGTCCGGCAGTGATGGCGTCGTGGTTCTCTTCGAGTATCCTCTTGCGGTCTCGTTCGTGAACACAGAGTTTCCATTGCTCGGTATTGGGTCCGTCTGTTGCTCGTTTTGTTATATACCGATAGAGTTTATCTTCTTTTGTCATGTATTCTTGGTTATGACGGTTGCCTTGTTCTGCTATCTCTTTTTGTTTTGTGGTGTACCAGTCGAGTGCTGTTAAGCTCATTAATACCAAATTCTGAGGATTAGTTTCGGGAATTGCATTACGTGATATAGCATCGGCGACGGTATTCAAGATTCCTTTGCGGTACTCGATTGTGAAATCAAATTGTTGTAATTCTAATGCCCAGCGGGCAAGGCGGCCAGAGAGGTTCTGTAGTGAGTGCAGCCATCGTAGCGAATGGTGGTCTGTAATCACCATAAATTTGTACCCTTCGATGTATGGTCGTAGTTTCCGAATGCTCCAGAGGATAGCAACGCATTCTTTCTCCGTAGTGGAGTACTTCTGTTCGAGTTCATTAAGCGTTTGGCTGGCGTAGGCGACTACTCTTTCTTGTGTGCCGTCGTTTTGACTGAGGACTGCACCGGGTCCAGTGTCACTTGCATCTGTTTGCAGCGTGAATGGTAGAGAGAAGTCGGGACAGCAAATGGTGCGGAAGTAAGTGCTTTTTTCAGTTCTTGGAAAGATTTCTCCTGTTCTGGTCCCCAATTCCAGCGAACGTTTTTCTTAAGTAAAGTGTTCATAGGTGTTCCGGTGGTGGAGATTGACTTGATGAAACGTCGATACCATGATGCGATTCCTAATACTCTACGGAGTTCTTTGATATTGGTTGGTGCTGGCATTTGGGTGATGGCGGAAATTTTCTCTGGGTCGGTATGAATTCCTTGTGGCGTATTTACATGACCGAGGTAGTTAAGACGATTTTTGCAGAAATGTGATTTGTCAAAGTTTACTCTGAGGTTTGCTACTTCGAGGCGATTTAGTACAGTTCGGAGGTTTGTGATGTGTTCATGTATGGTTTTGCCTAATACAACAATATCGTCGAGGTACGCAAATGCATATGGCTCTAGCTCGGGGCCGATGACTTGGTCGAGTACTCGCTGTAAAGTTGCTGGTGCGGAGTGTAACCCAAATGGGAGCACTTTCCATTGGTACAGTCTGCGCCCTGGTACGGTGAATGCAGTAAACGGTCGTGATTTTTCCTCTAAGGCTACCTGCCAGTAGCCATTTTTTAAATCGATGGTACTGATGTAGTTAGCTTCTTTTAGTTTATCGAGAATAGACTGTATTTGCGGTAGAGGATACGCGTCGGGTGTGGAGATCTTGTGTAGTTGGCGGTATTCAATACATAAGCGCAAGGTGCCTGTTTTCTTCTTTACTAGAACTACAGGTGAGCTGTATGGACTTTTTGCTGCCTCTATTTTATCTTCTTGTAGTAGGGTGTCGATCTCGCTATTTATTATCTGTTGCATCGCCGGGTTTCGTGGGTAGTACCTTTGTTTGAAGGGTAAGTCGGTATTTACACGAATGGTGTGTTGTGCGATGTTACACGGTGTACAGATTTTCTCCATGCGATTCTTTGTTTCGCTTATTAATTTTTGTAGTTGTATTTGTTCTACTTTTTGACTGCTGTAGTAGAGAGCAAAGCTTTCGTTGGCCGATGTTGTTTTTAGTTCATGCCCACCGATGCTGATGTGGATGGCGATTATTTTTAAGAGGTCCGTACCGAGTATTAAATCTTCGGTCAGCCCAGGCATATATTGCAGATGGTGGTAATATACTTTGTTATTTATTTGTATTTTTGTTTTTCCGTAGTTACGGACGGTTACGGTTTCCCCATTGGCCAGTGCGATCGGTATGTCTCTTGTGCGGTTTCTTGTGCGTAGGTTAAGTTTACTCTTTAGGTTGTCGCCCATAAACGTTAGAGACGCTCCGGTGTCAATCAAAGCATCGACTGTGTATTAATCACACTTAACTGGTACGTAGTAGCGGCGAGCGACGGGTGGCGTTTTAGTGTTGTTTTGGTGGCATGGGCAATCGCGAGATAAGATTCCCATTTCTCCGCAATGAGAGCAGAACAGTAGTTTCTTTGTTGGGCACTTCTTTTTAGGGTGTCTTGGCTGTCGGCAAGACCAACAATGTGTACGCCGATCGTATGTAGGGGGCATTAAGCAATTATTTGCGTGACGATTTGTTCTTGTTTCTTCACTTCTAAGATGTTCGTATTCCTCTGCTTGTGTCATTAATTCGTCTAGATTTTTGAAGTCGTTGCGCTTGATGTACAGTCGATAATCGGGGCGTAGTCCTTCATATGCTCGTTCGGTCTGTTGCTCACTCTTCATGTGTGGGTGTGGTCTTATCAATGCCATTAGGTGAAGAATATAATCTTTGGCACGTTCGCGATTACTCTGTCTTCTTCGCATAATTTCTTCTTCTACTCTGAGTATATGTCGAGGTAGTTGGAAGAATGTTTTTGCTGCTGTCCGGAAGTCTGCCCACGTGTGAACTTCGCTTCTTTTATATCGCCACCAGTCTCGTGCTCGGTCTTTGAATATTTCATTTAGTGGTAGCAGGAGATGGTTGTAATTGACTCCATAACTGTCAGATAGTTCTTCAATAGTCTCCAGGAATTCGTTTAATGGTCGATTCCTATTAAAATGGAGTGCCCATCTTCGCACTGTATTCATAACGTCAATGTTATTGCTATTGGTATGATTTGCGGGTGGTTGCCATGTACCAGTGGGCGTATCATTGCATGATTCTTGTGTCGGAGTATGCACAAATGTTTTTTGTTTTTCCTCGTTGTCTCTTTTCTTTTGTAAGTGTATATAGTTGCTAATTCTTTTCCGAATTTGTCTCATGGTACCATCAGTGGGCAGCCCCTTTTCATTTAAGTATTTTTCTAATTCTTCTTTTTTTAGGTAGTAAACCCAGCTGGTCGACGTTTCGTCGATTTCTTTAATTGTTGTTGTTGTGGTTTTACTTTCTTCTTCTTTGAAAAAAAAAGAATATAAAGAAATAGATTGCCGCTGTTCGGTTTCGAACCGGCTTCCCTTGTGTTGAGATTTTTATATGGAAGCTCAGAGAGCAGTGTTCTCTGTATACTAAAAAGGATTGTAACATGGCATTTAATTATGCCTGTTACAATATAAAACAATTTTTAGGGCTGAAAACGCTCGTTTCACAGAGACTTGCGTTGCCTAAATTCTTTAGAATTAACATTGTAAATAAAAAATATTTTTTCATTTAAAAATTTTTTCATATATAAAATTCATTCAAATGTGATTTGTGATTTAATTAACTACAACGTAACATGTGACTAATAAGGTGCAGACACACTATTTTATAATTATTATTAAATAATCACACACGAAGTTTGGAATTTTCTTTGAAAAAAACAGAGGTGCATAACAATATTCGCAGACCGGTTTGTGAAAAAAATTTAAACTGAAATGTCCTGTGAAATATTGTAAAAAAAAATTCAACAAAAGAATATAAGTTTCTTTAGCTTCTCATCGCATGTCAACCTACTATTAATATGGCAAGAATTTTGCCAGCGAGGCGAAAAAAAACATGTACATACATATTGCATAGAAAGTTAAATGCAATTTCAAAGGGTATGTTTACTTTGATCTAATGAATTTATTACGTTACTGTATAGTTTTTGTAATTGTATTCGCGTTGTTCAACTTTTTTAAGTTGAAATACATGGATCCGGAATTGTTTGGGTAAAGAATAGTGATGTACTTGCCGTATTGTCCCGATGCAATTGGGCATGTCATTGGGCAATTGGCATGTCCCCTATTTTGAACAACCCAGCAGCAATATTCCCATATTGGGATGTTGTTGGTTCACTTAAATGTTGTTGCTGGCGTAATTATTTTTTCCTTAATTGTTATTTGCGAAAACACTTTAGTGCAAACATTCGTTACGTGTTTTTCGGTTGGGTTCGCTTTTTATCGCCTTTCGATGCATTGTAAACACTTGAGCAATTGACAAAATACTGCACTGTTATGGCAACGGCAGCACCATTTTCGCTACTGCTACCGACGACGTGGAGCCAATAAGGACTGGAAATTCTCCACATGATGCCGTTGAGTAACTAACGGACATTCATCCACAACTGATTTGACCGTTAGCCAATCAAATGTACGAAATGAGATATTAAAAAGAATTACGCTTAAGAGATTACGTTTAAAAATACATATTTAAAGGCCCGAATTGAATGGAGAGAAATCCAATTGAAAGTAAAATTGATTTGACGAAATTTATTTTTTTTTTAAAATTAAAATAAATACGAAAATGAATCTAAAAAAGTGAAATGGCACGTAACTAAGTCGAAATTAGAATGAGTTTTGACTGGACTTTATAAAAATGAGTATGGTAATTTAACTGCGAAGTTGTCGTTAAGAATTGACGTTGTCGTTAAAGATGTTGTTAAAATATGAAATTACTTCAAGTCAGACAAACATTAATTAATCTTTTAAAAATGAAAGTAAAAAAGTATATATATATACTTTGCAGGTCTCCAAAACAATATTCCGTAAATTTTTTACGAAAGGTCGAGACAGACGACCCCTTTGCTAAATATCTAGAGAAACAAACCTTTAAATTCACTTATTATGCAGGAGTCCTTAACTTATAGAAGAGTTATGGAAAGGCGCTCTTTGGCATAGATTCTTTAAGCTTCTTTATGTTAAGTGGCCCTCAACAAAAGAGAAAAGCATATTATAAATAGTAAATCTCCTTTAACTTTAAAAAGCTTTAAAGAAATACCCATGGGTGGCGCGACCTCTATTGAGTGGGCGCGTTTTCCATCGCTTGATTCTACGATTCTGTCTTTTCCATTCGCTGCAAATTAGCAGCAACTCCAAAACAGCTATATCTCCTTTCTTCATGTTTTAATGCTGAAGATAAACAAACATATAAAAAAACATTCAAACTTAAACATTATATATATTATATACAAGATTGCGCAGATCAGCTCACGAAACTTGATTCGTTCTGCGCATTTACGTCATCCGGGGTGAAATATGACGTCATGTCGCATTTTGCATGGAAATTTGCGCACTTCATTACGAAAATTAAAAATTTTTTAACAATTATTCTTTTTTCCGAAAATGTCTTCATAATAATATCTTAAGTGAAGTTTTTGAAGAGTAATATACGATCCATTCTTATGAATTAACTACTACCTTTTCTTATGTAGCAACTATTTTCTTTCTGTTGTACCTTGCATAGAAAATATCACTTGAATCTGAAAGAATTTATTTTGAAGACAAATTTTTCAGTAATTATTTTAAATGTTATTAGAGAAATTTTTTATATAGTTTCTTTTTATTATTATTCTTTCCATTATTTCTTATAAAAAATATATATATAACAACTTGCGACTTAATATTTAATTAACATTAGTGGTAAAATAATAGTAAGTATTTAAGTAAGTATATTTATAAGTATTAGGAAAATGGCTGTAATTATGTAATAATTGCATTTTTTAATTCCATTTTTGCATTATTCCATTTCCATTTTTTTGCAATGTGGATCCACTTTTAGCATTTTTACATTCTTTTACGGAACATGAATGCATGTTGAATAAACTTAACTACTGACTATTTATTAAGATGAAAATACACGAAATAACACGAAAAGTAAATTTTAAATAACACAAAACAAAACGTCTTTGCCCAACTGTCGAATATGAACTACCCCTAATGAATGGGCCCACTGGAAAGTAATGTATTCTATCATTTTTGCGGACCTGCGCAATGCGCAATCTTGAATTCTATCATTCTTCCACGAAAGACTATAACAAGACTGGAAACTGAATTTTAACTTTAAATGTGGGAGTGAAATTATGCTTAGCTGTAGTAGATTACAAAAACAAAATGCATGCAATTTTGACAACTCCAAGTGAATTTTTGACAATTCCAAGTTTTGTTTACGAAAGATTTTGAAAGAGCAATGAAACTCTTGTTCTTTTTCAAAGCGCTAGGCCCAAATCTGCTTTATTCAAATATGCAAATAAAGCGAATGGGAAATATGCAAATAAGCATTGTAGACTAAAAGCAAGTTATGCTTGCGTAAATTCATACGGAACCTTCTTTAAGTCTTGCATTTGTTAAATAGTGTTTATTTTCATCAAGAAACGAAATTCATTTTCATCAAAATTACAAATTTACTCAGCTGTTCCACACTTTCTTGGAGCTGATCGAGATGCCAATATTTTTTAATTTTAATGGTGATTATTGAGATGCCAGCCATTGAACGCTGAAAGATTTTTGTTTTTTTTTTTTAAATGTTTACATATAATTATTTAATATAGTATAAACTGAATTTTTGTATATAATTAACTTTTTAACAAATATTAATTGTAGAATTGTGTTGGTTTCCACACTGGGTACAGGCAGAATGGCGGTTTTTTTTTACATTTAATAGTACAACAATAAAGTGTACTGGTATCTCCACTATTCGTATGACATTCAACACAGCAGTTGGAATGAGTTTTGTACAAAGATAAGTATATGGGTACGTTAAAATTGATTTACAAATAATTTACATTATTAATTTCATGGAAAATGAATGTTAAATGCGTTTTGAAGTGCAGCCTCCTGTGTAAAACACACTATTTCGCTGATAAGGTCGAAAAGACGGTAAGTGGCTATAAATAGTATGTCTAAATAGCATATTAATGTGGCTATAAATACTCTTTATTCTGTAACGGATAAATATATTCCGTTATATGAGCGATCTGTTTTCTCTTCGAGTTTTTATTCGTGGTGTTTATAATGTTAAGGAAGTGTTCTAAAAATAGATGATGAAGCCTTTACCGAAGAGTTCTTATTTACTAGAGAAAAACAGTATGTAAAAGCATATCTCGTGAAGCCTCCACACAGATTTATTTTTGCAGTTTCTAGATTAGAGGAAGTATTTCTAGAATTATTTACCTACAAAATTCGTGTAGGTAAATATATATTTGCTGAAATGAAAAGTTCTATTAAGCCTTCGAAGAAAACATCGAAACTCAAAAATAAATAAATACCAAAAATAAATACAGTAAATTATTTTCCATAAACAACTGTTACGGTTAACGAGATTAAATAAATATAACTTGTTTTTTGTCAAGAAACCAAGTATCTTATAATCCAACGTTTCGTTGGCTTTTTTTTCCACTTCATCAGGGCTTATTTTTATTATTTTATTTAATAATTTGAAAATAGATACAGAATTACAAAATTACACAACTGTTTATAGTTGGAAAACACTAAATTATAATAATTTGATTGGAGCAACGAATCTAACCGCAACTGTTTTTTTCCGACCGGTTTCCCAAAACTAATGTGTATACCTCGCTAATTCCGTTTGTGTCTTCCTTCTTATAGCCTGAACACATCGAAAAAGACAGCAGACAAATGCTGGAAAGTGCAAACATATCAAAAAAGGACACAGCTTCAGCTGTCATCTGTTTTTCAATTTTTCTTCGTATGAACATTTTTTGCTGCAATAATTTAAGAAAATAACTTGAAAATAATAATAATTGATCCATTCATGCAAACGAATCGATGTAAAATTTTAAATTCATTCATTCAATTCACAAATTCATGTTTACTGTGAGAATAGTAGCTGCAAGTAGCACGCACCAACATCTGCAGACACTACAATTGCACTGAAGATCAGATTTCTAGTTTCATTTCAGTAGAGTTGTTAAATTCCCATGGAAGTGTTGGAAATCAAAACAAAAGGGAACAAATCATTCCTGCATGTAGGCAATTATAGAACACATTTTAATGCAAAGCGTTTGCTGTAAGGGGAAAATGAAATGAAACTTTTTTCTCAACTCCCGTAAGAGCCAATGTATTTTTTCCAGCATCCACTTGTATGGGTCTGCCATTTTTTTCGATGTGTTCAGGCTAATATTCATTCTTATCATTGTTTTTTCTTGAATTTTAACCCTTCCAATGTATACCGGGTGTTTACACGTTTTTCTTTCTCTAGAGATTTTATGCGTTTAAAATCAGCTTTATGTTTATGTTCTACTGCATGTTGACTGAATGCCGTTGTTACTTTATTTTTGTGTGTTTTATGTTGTCTTTTTATGTTCGGTCATCCTTGTTTCACTGTACGTTTTGTAGTGCCTATATATATTTTGTTACAGCTTTTAATATTGTTACCTTGTTAAACTCTTCCAATGATACGTTATCCTTTGTGTTGATAAAAAGATCTCCTTTTGTCTTATTGGGTTTGTACGTGAAAATTATATCACTATTTTTTTTCTAATTAAATCCTCTTGTACGTCCGATCTTATTATATTTGGCAAGTAAGGAATGGTGATGAACTTTTTTCCTCCAAACTTTTTTTGTTGCCGGTTTTGTAGTTGCTTTTAGTGTCTGTATTTTCTTTGTTATTCAAATTTTTAGAGAAGGTTTTCTATTAAGTATAGTGGATAATTGTTCTTTGACAATAAATTATTTACTTTTGATATTTTATTTTTTCCAAACGAAATACGGCTGTAAATTTTCAGTTTCGAAACAAGCAAGGGGACTGCTTTTTCAAATATTAGCTGAAATTGTTTGGCAAGATGCAACTTAATTTCAAACTGCGTTTTTTCAAACCTTTGTGCGAGTTCTTTTCATTATGTACGTCGTGTATAGTCTTTGTCAAGAATAATAGCTACGAGTAAGTAAATACCACCCACACCAATTGAAGTTGAGATTTTCTATTTGTAATTGAGAAAAGAACAATTCAAATTGATTTTTTTTATTTGTAATTGGGAACAATTGAAATTTAGATTTTCTAGTTGTAATTGAGAATAAAAATATTCAAATTAAGATTTTTTATTTGTAATTGAGAAAAGAACGATTGAAATTGAGAATAGAATATATGAAATTGTTGTAGTCTCTTACCATGACAATTAGAAGTTGCTGTGTTTATCCAACGTCCTGCTTTGATACTCTCCAATAGAAATAATCCCGCACCCACACGTTGAATTAAACACAAGTCTGTTTAGTTCCAAACTTTGGGTATCATTCCATAACACTAACGAACATAAAGTTCTCTCTTTTGTTTTGATTATTTTCGTTGTTTTTCTGGGTATTTGACGCCAGCGTCGAGAAATTCTGAAGAAACTGCGTCGGCAGAACCCCTGGCTGATGATAGACGAACGATAATAAATTTGTTGGTAAATTTATGTGCTTTCCAGGCATTAACAGCTGTTTTGGTGTACAGAAAAGGCACGATTTCTAGCGTGAACAAAAAGGTGTCGTCAAGAATAATCGACGAACAGAAATTTTAGGAAATGCCTCGGCAGAGTTTCGCCAACGCCGGCGTGGCTTCCAATCACATTCGTTAGTGTTACGGAATGATGCCCTTATATTAGAGAACACTAGTGCTCACAAACGTAATTTCAACCAAAATGAGCGGAACTAGGTGGGGAACTAGTGAAAGGAACTAGGGCTTTCAAATACAACAACATCATAAAACCATTATTTAATGATGTATCGCCGCTAACTACGTCACAGAAAGTAATAATGGTAATCCGTTTGATGACTGTTAATCCACAAAAACCTAATTATATAAATTGGGATGATCCAAATGAGTTAGGTGATAGGTTAAGGCTTTTGTTGTCTTCACAATCGGCTGGACACACCAACCACAACAACGAAATCATGTTCATCATTGAAGAATTGAGAGAATCTAATATAATAGTATAAATCTTCATATAAATAAACAAATCTTTTCAAAAATAAAGGTAATTACAAAATGAGCGTTGACAAGTTCGGTCATTATTTCATTGAGATCTCATCAAACAGTAAATTAAAGCGAAATTTTTCAAAAGCTTTTGGTCTCAATTTGGATAGCAATAAAAACTTAAATCTCCGTTGGAAACGCATGACAAATGTTAATACACCTGTTGATGACAACGATCTAGTAACATAATTATATGTTGACTATATCATAAATCATGGGACGAAAAAGGACCCGAATCAGGTGGTCTACTTCGACAATCCCACTTCTATCACAAGAGGAGTTTAGGTTTTAGTACGTAGGCGCACCCGGTATCTTTGGAAGATCACCCCTCCTCTTCAAAAAACAAAAAAAAAAAAAAATATCAAATGAATGTGGAATTTAAAAAACAAAATAATACACTAAAGGAGCAAATTAAAAAAGATATTGAAAAAGTTAGCAAACAGTTTCATTTACTAGTTGATAATGTGACGGAGCAAGTCGCCATAGGCTCGTTTGCACCCACACGAACTCCATATACGGCAGATACTCTAAGTCTAAGAAACTTAAATTGTTACCTCAGCGCATTTTTTTTAATTTTTATATATATATATAGAAATATACGATATTTACATCTAGCCATGTATTACTTTCCATTAGTTAATCCCATTGAATTGAATTCAGTAGCTAAAGTCATCATGATAATAAGATTATTATTAATAATTAATATTAGTTTCAAGCATTTACTACATTGTTTCCATAATTAAGACATCATTCTAAAATAGTGATACATAAACCACCCCAATGAAGAATGTAGTAAAATAAGTAGTTAGTAAGGTATTAAAATGTATTAAAATATTGAATCGAAACGAACAACGCTGGTCGTCGAACAGCTGACTGCCAGCCTATAAAAGCAGCAGCAACTCAGAACAAAAGAGAGTTCTACGCCGGCAGCCAACTAGGTAAGTCACAACTACAGTAGCTTAGTACCTTGACGCGTCCAAATCCCGACACCCGCCGAGCATCCCCGAAGCGAGTTGACGAAGAGCCTTGTCGGTTGTTCGCCAACGAGCCGAAGTACGCCGACGACGCCCGAAGCCCTTTGACGGAGAGCCTTGTCGGTTGTTCGCCAACGAGCCGAAGTGCGCCGAAGGTTACGAAGTACCTTCACGAAGAGCCTTGTCGGTTGTTCGTCGAAATCCCGACACCCGCCGAGCATCCCCGAAGCGAGTTGACGAAGAGCCTTGTCGGTTGTTCGCCAACAAGCCGAAGTACGCCGACGACGCCCGAAGCCCCTTTGACGGAGAGCCTTGTCGGTTGTTCGCCAACGACCCGAAGTGCGCCGAAGGTTTACGAAGTACCTTCACGAAGAGCCTTGTCGGTTGTTCGTCGAAATCCCGACACCCGCCGAGCATCCCCGAAGCGAGTTGACGAAGAGCCTTGTCGGTTGTTCGCCAACGAGCCGAAGTACGCCGACGACGCCCGAAGCCCCTTTGACGGAGAGCCTTGTCGGTTGTTCGCCAATGAGCCGAAGTGCGCCGAAGGTTTACGAAGCACCCTGACGCGTCAAAAATCCCGAGACCCGCCGAGCATCCCCGAAGCGAGTTGACGAAGAGCCCTGTCGGCTACTCGTCTAAATCCCGACTCCCGCCGAGCATTTCCGAGGACTGACGACGAAGAAGGACTCTCACAAGGATCAACGTTGGACAACAAAGGACCCAACAGCAGCCACAGATACGAAATGCAGTCTTAGTGAAATAAAAATAATTAATTTTAGACTTAGCGAAATCATATAATTAATTCGGTTTTAGTAAGAATAAAATGTATACAACGAAGATTTAGTGCGGTCGTGTTTCATTTAGTAAAATCCTCTCTCGACGGTCAATCACAAGTATAAATTTCTGTAAGGCAGAACCCTCGGCATCCGGCGAGCCGATCCGGAGCGTAACGAAGAAAAAAGGGTTCGTCACAGTGGCGCCCGAGCAGGGACCTGAGAGAGGAAAACACATCGAATGTAACAAAAGTGCAAAGAAAAAAAAACATACAATATCAAGTGCATTCTATTCTCGGAAGGGAAAAAAAAACTCCCAGTAAACAATAGCTCGAGAACAATTAGTGCTCACATAAACAATGAAGAAAACTATAATAAGAAAAAACGCAAGTGCTTACTAAGCGGCGAAAAAAAAAAAACGCAAGTGCTTATGAAACGAGAAAAATAAAAACAAGAACGCGTGTAAACGGACCTAAAACAAAGTTAACTCTGTGCGGAAGAGAACGAAGGAAAGTGAACAAATCAAACGATAAAGTGCGAAATAGGAAAAGTGAACAATAAAAACTATAAAGTGCGAAATAGGAAAATTCAAGGAAACATTTATGTGCATTTATTGATTCGAACAAAGAAAATTGCAACAAATTCATCAATTTCCAAAGAAAGAAAGGTAAAATTTCAACAAATCGAATACTCATTCGACCAGTGCTTGTAACGGTTTAGCATACAACGAACAAAAAGAAAAAAAAACAATAACATTGGGAACGCGTTGATTTAACTAACGCGTATAACTTATCAAATAACATATTACCTTAAAGGGTAATCTCGAGGTGCAAAGTGACAAACGGAGAAGTAAGAATTGTGCTAAATATCCGCAGTTAAAAAAAAAAAAAAAATCTTCTTGCTGAAGGTGGGCAAGAAGTAACCACAACAGGTACGGCAGAGAGGAAAGGACAACAGATCTAAATCACGTGTTGTCGTACTCCTGCCACAAACTATATACATGTAAAAACTTAGAATAAAATAAGATAAAATAAAATCAGCCCCGGGGGAAAAATTCTCCATATAAGTTGTTTCATTCCTTTTGGTCATTGTTTAATCTTTATAAAATTAAATCTTAGCTTTTGAGAACAGCACACGCGTCGGTGAAGCAACATGCCTGCAACGAGCTGGGTGTATTACCTGAAAAGGGAAGATTTGGTCGCCCACTGCGAAGAATTCGGTCTCGATACCTCCGGTACGGTCCAGGAACTACGGAAGCAACTCGCCACATTCCTCCGCCAAGCTGATCATGACAAAAGGACGCGGGAGCGCATATCCGAGCTAGAGGAAGTCCACGCGCAAGCAGAAACTCCAAAAGTACACGAGCAAAGAGACTTGACACTGTTAATTCCGGCAACAGGTGCGGCAGGAGGCTCCAATAGCCTCTTTACGACGCCTCAGGCAAAGTCACCCACAGGAGTAGAACACACAGAAGATGCCCTCAATAGTCAGACACCGCAGCATGCCGCTCCCACCATGAGGGTAAGATACGCACAAACCACCGCCTCCCCAGAAGCACATCAGCAACAACACCACGGCGAAGCCACACCCATACTCATCGAGCAAGTACGGAAATCGGCAGTGAAGTATGACGGAACAAAGTATCCCCTCACCTTTATTGAACGAATCGAGGAACTTGCTGACGCCTACGGAATGAATATCAACGCAATGCCACGCACTATGCCGGAGTTACTCAAAGACAACGCCCTGACCTGGTTCAGGAACAATAACAAGCGCTGGCCGGACTGGACCGGATTTAGGAAAGACTTCCTTAAGTTCTTCCTACCATCACGATTCTGGACGCGGCTCGACGACGACATCCGGAGCAGAATGCAGAAACCAAAGGAGCCATTCAAGGCATACATGCTCGAAATGCAGAACCTGATGCGGCATGCGAACTACTCCGAAGCACAAAAGCTCGAGCGCATGTATGAAAACTTGCACCCAGATTACCAATGGTACATCCGACGACGAGACTTTGATACCCTTGACGAATTAGTCGATCTGGCTGAAGACCTGGAGCGAATCCGGGAAAGGTATCCGGAGCCTGCACGGCGCGAACAACACAGGCGTCTCATTCACGAAGAAGTCAATCACATACCAACACCCCAGCCTCGGGAGAGAAGAGCAACCCAGGTCACAAGGAGCATCGATCCAAAAACAGCTTGTCGAAGATGTGGCCGGGAAGGACACATATCACAGGTGTGCCAGAACCCACCGTTCCTATTTTGTTGGGAATGCGGCCGCCACGGCGTCCGTACCATTCAATGCTGCAGGCAACAGGGAAACGAAGTCGGAGGTGGCCAGAGACGCGGATCGACCACCTCCCAATAAAACTATATACGTTCGCAGAGCATCCGCGTCTACATAAGTCGACAAAGCCTCCGCGTCTGTCTACTCCAACAAAGCACCAGCGTCTATCTACGTCAACTGAGCATCAGCGTCTGTCTACGTCAACAGAGCATCCGCGTCTGTCTGTGCCAAAAGAGCATACTCGTCTACCTACGGCAGCAGAGTACCGTCATCTATCCACATCAGCAAAGCATATGCGTCTGTCTACGTTAAAAGAGCATCCCCGTTTATCTATGTCAGCAGAGCATCCGCGTCTGTCGATGCCAACAGAGCACCCTCGTCTATCTACGACAGCAGAGCTTCGGCGTTTGTCTACGCCAGCAGAGCACCATTGTTTATCTATGGCAGCAGAGCATCCGCGTCTGTCGATGCCAACAGAGCACCATCGTCTATCTACGACAGCAGAGCTTCGGCGTTTCTCTACGCCAGCAGAGCACCATTGTCTATCTATGGCAGCAGAGCATCCGCGTCTGTCGATGCCAACAGAGCACCCTCGTCTATCTACGACAGCAGAGCTTCAACGTCTGTCTACGTTAGCAGAGCATCCCCGTTTATCTACGTCAGCAGAGCATCCGCGTCTGTCTACGTCAGCAGAGCACCATTGTCTAGCTACGGCAGCAGAGCGTCAGCGTCTACCTAAATAAACAGAGTATCCGACTCTGTCTACGCCAACAAAACACCTTCGTCTATCTACGTCAGCAGAGCATCCGCGTCTGTCGTTAACCGTGCAGCCTCGTCTACCTACGGCAGCAGCCGCATTCCGACGGACGGAAATGGAGCGGGATGCCCCGCCTCGCACAAAGTTCCTACAACACGCATCACCAGGACCATCCGCCAAGAGGGCACGACGCCGGCGTCAACCAGGGCTACCGCCTAATAGTAATTGCGGTCGACGGAGAGGAACCGCCATGCTGCGAAGTTGCACCATACCGCCAGTGTGCACGTTGCCAGAGACGCGGGTTATACATGGAATCACTACAGCAGCCCAAAAGTACCACCATAAGCGCGTAAACATGGCTTTGCCGGCCCAACCGGGCAAGGCAACATCTGCGCAAAAGTACTTAGTCGCCCACCACACCGTCATCCCGCCAATGGTCACGCTGACTGTGTCACCGCTCCGAAGAACCGCGGATACAGCCACCACACCGAACATCCGGCTTCCAGACGTCACCACAAGCAGCAGTGCCACCAGCAGCACCGACGGCGAGGGTAGAAAACAAAGCAACCGCAACAATAATACAAGGAGCAGCAGCAGTAGTACTAGCAGCAGTAGTAGCAGCAGCAGCAGCAGTGACAGCAACGCGAGCCACGGCGATAGCGGCGCCAACGAACCTAGCACCGTGGGCGTCCCTACGACACGCAATCACGACACCAACACCCCAGATCTAGCCGAGGTCCCGCCAAAAAGGGCACGAGTAAACCCTCGTCTGGAACCAAGCAGGACAAGCCACAACGACGACATCACCGAAATCGAAGGTCCACCCACGGGTCCATGGCTAGACAAAAGGGGACGTCCGTTCCCAACAGCCATCCAGGACAAAATCACCCAGACGGTACGGGAGGCGTGGTCGCGACGGCAGGAAAAGCAGCGCAAATATTTCCGCCGGTCTTTTGGGGACCACCTCATTAATTTCGCGGTCTTCCGTAGCGGCATAGTCCGCGTGGAAGAGAGCTCGCCCCGGAAGTGAGAGGGGAGTGTGACGGAGCAAGTCGCCATAGGCTCGTTTGCACCCACACGAACTCCATATACGGCAGATACTCTAAGTCTAAGAAACTTAAATTGTTACCTCAGCGCATTTTTTTTAATTTTTATATATATATACAGAAATATACGATATTTACATCTAGCCATGTATTACTTTCCATTAGTTAATCCCATTGAATTGAATTCAGTAGCTAAAGTCATCATGATAATAAGATTATTATTAATAATTAATATTAGTTTCAAGCATTTACTACATTGTTTCCATAATTAAGACATCATTCTAAAATAGTGATACATAAACCACCCCAATGAAGAATGTAGTAAAATAAGTAGTTAGTAAGGTATTAAAATGTATTAAAATATTGAATCGAAACGAACAACGCTGGTCGTCGAACAGCTGACTGCCAGCCTATAAAAGCAGCAGCAACTCAGAACAAAAGAGAGTTCTACGCCGGCAGCCAACTAGGTAAGTCACAACTACAGTAGCTTAGTACCTTGACGCGTCCAAATCCCGACACCCGCCGAGCATCCCCGAAGCGAGTTGACGAAGAGCCTTGTCGGTTGTTCGCCAACGAGCCGAAGTACGCCGACGACGCCCGAAGCCCTTTGACGGAGAGCCTTGTCGGTTGTTCGCCAACGAGCCGAAGTGCGCCGAAGGTTACGAAGTACCTTCACGAAGAGCCTTGTCGGTTGTTCGTCGAAATCCCGACACCCGCCGAGCATCCCCGAAGCGAGTTGACGAAGAGCCTTGTCGGTTGTTCGCCAACAAGCCGAAGTACGCCGACGACGCCCGAAGCCCCTTTGACGGAGAGCCTTGTCGGTTGTTCGCCAACGAGCCGAAGTGCGCCGAAGGTTTACGAAGTACCTTCACGAAGAGCCTTGTCGGTTGTTCGTCGAAATCCCGACACCCGCCGAGCATCCCCGAAGCGAGTTGACGAAGAGCCTTGTCGGTTGTTCGCCAACGAGCCGAAGTACGCCGACGACGCCCGAAGCCCCTTTGACGGAGAGCCTTGTCGGTTGTTCGCCAATGAGCCGAAGTGCGCCGAAGGTTTACGAAGCACCCTGACGCGTCAAAAATCCCGAGACCCGCCGAGCATCCCCGAAGCGAGTTGACGAAGAGCCCTGTCGGCTACTCGTCTAAATCCCGACTCCCGCCGAGCATTTCCGAGGACTGACGACGAAGAAGGACTCTCACAAGGATCAACGTTGGACAACAAAGGACCCAACAGCAGCCACAGATACGAAATGCAGTCTTAGTGAAATAAAAATAATTAATTTTAGACTTAGCGAAATCATATAATTAATTCGGTTTTAGTAAGAATAAAATGTATACAACGAAGATTTAGTGCGGTCGTGTTTCATTTAGTAAAATCCTCTCTCGACGGTCAATCACAAGTATAAATTTCTGTGAGGCAGAACCCTCGGCATCCGGCGAGCCGATCCGGAGCGTAACGAAGAAAAAAGGTTCGTCACAATAATAGTCTTAAACATATTAAGGTTGAATTTAAAGAAGAAAATAAGCAATAACACAGGGTTTGAGCGAGTTGAATATTTTCTTTTTCAAGAACTAAAAAAAAGAACAATATTTGATGGTGATGATGTATATTCAAGTAATTAACACAAAAAAAAATATGAGTAAAAAGCAAGCTGTAGTAGAGGAGCTTCACAGACCAGCACGTAAGAATTTTAAGCGAAGTCGTGTTATAACTAAAGGTATAGATGATCTTTGGCAGGCATTCCACATACAATGATGGCTATCGTTTTCTTTTAACTGTTTGTGTTCTTCTAACTGTGTACCATTGAAATCCAAAAACGCTATTGACCTTACTATGGCCATGAAATCCATATTCTCCTTGAAACGGAAACCAAATAATTTACAAACCGATGACGGCAACGAATTTTTCACACGAAATTTTCAACGTTTAATGAAAAAATACCACGTTAACCATTACTCAACATATAGTATTATAAAGGCGTCAATTGTTGAGCTCTTCATTCCAACGTTAAAGGAGCTGATGTGGAAGGAATTCAGTTAGAATGGCTCATATCGATGGATTGACTGGTATAAAAACTTAATTAAAAACTAGTAAAGGTGTTGTCTACAGCCGGGCTGTAGCCAAAATACCCTACACCTTAAAGCTGCATATATACTCGTATATATATTTAGAAGTGGTGCGATATAATATACTCGTATATATATACAATATATATATTATATATCTAATAATAAATATACAATATATATATATATAATAATAAAAACAAAAATTTTTTTTTAAGTGGGCGGATCACGCCCATATTTGGCATATTAACTGGAAGCATTAGTCTAAACCTACATATAAAATTTTCTTGTCTTCTCTCAAAAAGTGATGCCGATATGGCCTTTTTTAATAGGCAAAACAGAGGTACCTGCACTCTCGATATAAAAAGTAGGTGTGGTCCTCGGGCGATTTTGCCCATTTTCAATACGAAACACCCCAACATAGCAACGAATATTTTTGCCAAATTTCATTTTGAAATCTTAATCCGTTCTCCTGTGATCGTGATTTCAACGGACAGACAGACAGACAGACAGACGGACAGACGTCGTTATTTCAACTTCGGTGGTGATGCTGATCAAGAATATATATACTTTTCCATACCTATCTTGTCTAGTTCTATGCGTTACACACTCCGGTAGAAAGTGAATATACCCTCAACCTTAAGGTGTAGGGTATAAATATAACACTGAAATGCCTCCAATCAAAGTGAATACGATGAATGAATAATTATTATTAAACTCCGCCTACAACAACTTGAAAAGCCAAAGTTTCAGGTAGGAAATCATGTACGCATAAGTAAACATACACATGTATTCGAGAAAGGTTATACGCCAAATTGGACAACGGAAAATATTTAAAATTAAAAATATAAGAATTACAAACCCAAAAACATACATTCTTGAAAACTACCAAGAGAATACAATTAAAGGTAAATTTTATGAAAATGAACTGCATAAAACATGATATCACAATACATATCTGGAATAAAAACTTCTTAAGACCAAAGGCAGAAAAGTTTTTGTGAAATGGTTAGAATTTAGCGATGATCATAATTCCTGGATTAATAAAAATGAAATTTTATAAAAATTTTTATATACATACATACTAAAATAAATAAAATAATATTGTTAATAAAAGAAGAATACATCTGTTTTTCATTTCATTAGTCAAACTAATCCCAACATGTCAATTACTCTTACTTTAACTGGAAATAAATCCATTTTATCAGCTAATTATTTTCCACCTTTAAATTTATAGAGAAAGTATGTTTGTGGACTTACAGACTTTCCAAGAATGATAGAATACAAGATTGCGCATTGCGCAGGTCCGTTATTCGATTTCCAAATTTTTGACAGCTGGCTTTCCAGTGCATGACGTCACACCCGTATAAATTGCTTTAACTCTGGCTGTAAACAAGTGAATATTGTGCTTTTTAAGTGAAAAATTTATAACAATTATACCCAAAAATTAAAAATGTAGTGCAAAGTGAAAGGCTGTGATAGTTTTGGTAACCACAAAACAAGTGAAATTAGTTTCTTCAAATTTCCTCGCGAAAATAGCCGTGCGAAGTTGTGGAAACATTTTTGCCGGCAAAGAAAAAGTTTCGATTCAAAAAATGCAGTTATTTGCATGAAACATTTTAGCTATAATGACTTCGAAAATGAAATGCAATTTGAAATGGTTAAGCATTTTTTTAAGGAATTTTTCAGTTTTTATTCGGTATTAATATGTGTCTAAATTAAATAGGATTTGCAAAGAAGAGACTCTTGAAGCTTGAAGCTGTGCCATTAATATTTGATCCACTTTCCGATATCCAATTGCTTTCTTCAAAAGTTGCCGAACGAAACCATAGACGGGAGAATAAGAAAGTAATCGACACATTACTCAAGAGTAAAGATTACGATACTGTAGTATCACACGAAGGTATGCCAACAGAACAAACATATTGTGGAAATATGAACATCAGCTTCTTTACAGAGAATGACGAAAATGATTCGTCCGTGTTCAATGCACATTGGGAGGAGCTCTTAAATATAAACAATTGCAATGTCGAGGTCCTCCTCGACCATCTTGCCAAATAAGAGCAGAAGTTTCAAGTCAATATTTTGAGGAAATTGAAAACTTAGAAAAAGAAATGTAAGTTGAACTAATAATAATGTAATAATAAAGTTCGTTACATAGTTACATACATGACATAGTTTACCAATTTATGTTAATATAAGTTAAATTATTATGTAATGTAATATAAGTTAAATTGTTATGTAATTTATTTTTTAATCAATAAATTTATTCTAAATCAATAAAATTGTATTTTTATAGTTATTCCAATTATTTGGTCGTTAGATACAATATTTTTCCTTTTCAGAAATTTAATTATAATTCACAAAATTGCTTCGCTTCTTTGGCAGAATTTTCCAATTGTTGTGCGAGATTATTGCATCGTTCGTTGTCTTATTATTATATTTGTTTTAGATTTTTCTGTATAAGAAATGTTCACTTTACACAATTGTTACAATCATTTCATACAAAACCGCACAATTATTATTAATTTCAATAATTTAGCTCAATGTTTACACTTTTACTTCCAGTTTGTATACTAATTTCACAGTGCGGCCATATTTCCATACTGCTGTGACGTAGATGCGCAGAACGAAGCATTTTTGAAACGCGATCTGCGCAATCTTGTATTCTATCATTCTTGCAGACTTTCATAGTTTCCATAAAATAGAGATGAGCGATATTTCTGTACCGGTGATTTTGTCACAGTGATTTGAAAGTCACTGGTCACTGGAGTGTCCCGATATTTTTCCACCAGTTAATATTCGTTCCACGATATTTTTTCACCTGTTCCAGTCACGCAGTGCTCCTGGGAAAAATGCTGAGAACTTTCACTACGATAATAATTTGGCACTGTGACTACACAGGGCATTTATTTAATTAAAATTCATATGCTTCATAATTCATTTTAATGCAAATATATGGAAATAAATAACTTGTTTAAGAATAAAAATTAATATGAAAATATTCAATTTAGAACGTATTTATATATGAATAAAATATAGAAATTTTTGCTTCTATTAGTTATTTTGGACATTTTGCAAGATGGTATTGCAGTGTTCCAATTTTTGGTCAATGTTCTGGATGGTGTTCAAGGGAAATAACGGAACTTTTAGAAGAACAATTTGAAACCTTGTGTTATAGTTTAGAAGTGAAATTAACAAATGAATAATTTAAAATTAAACTATTAAAGGTGTTGTCTACAGCCGGGCTGTAGCCGAAATACCCTACACCTTAAAGCTGCATATATACTCGCATATATATTTAGAAGTGGTGCGATATAATATACTCGTACATATATATAATATATATATTATATATCTAATAATAAATATACAATATATATATAATAATAATAATAAAAAAAAATTTTTTTAAAGTGGGCGGATCACGCCCATATTTGGCATATTAACTGGAAGCATTAGTCTAAACCTACATATAAAATTTTCTTGTCTTCTCTCAAAAAGTGATGCCGATATGGCCTTTTTTAATAGGCAAAACAGAGGTACCTGCACTCTCGATATAAAAAGTAGGTGTGGTCCTCGGGCGATTTTGCCCATTTTCAATACGAAACACCCCAACATAGCAACGAATATTTTTGCCAAATTTCATTTTGAAATCTTAATCCGTTCTCCTGTGATCGTGATTTCAACGGACAGACAGACAGACAGACAGACGGACAGACGTCGTTATTTCAACTTCGGTGGTGATGCTGATCAAGAATATATATACTTTTCCATACCTATCTTGTCTAGTTCTATGCGTTTCACACTCCGGTAGAAAGTGAATATACCCTCAACCTTAAGGTGTAGGGTATAAATATAACACTGAAATGCCTCCAATCAAAGTGAATACGATCAATGAATAATTATTATTAAACTCCGCCTACAACAACTTGAAAAGCCAAAGTTTCAGGTAGGAAATCATGTACGCATAAGTAAACATACACATGTTTTCGAGAAAGGTTATACGCCAAATTGGACAACGGAAAATATTTAAAATTAAAAATATAAGAATTACAAACCCAAAAATATACATTCTTGAAAACTACCAAGAGAATACAATTAAAGGTAAATTTTATGAAAATGAACTGCATAAAACATGATATCACAATACATATCTGGAATAAAAACTTCTTAAGACCAAAGGCAGAAAAGTTTTTGTGAAATGGTTAGAATTTAGCGATGATCATAATTCCTGGATTAATAAAAATGAAATTTTATAAAAATTTTTATATACATACATACTAAAATAAATAAAATAATATTGTTAATAAAAGAAGAATACATCTGTTTTTCATTTCATTAGTCAAACTAATCCCAACATGTCAATTACTCTTACTTTAACTGGAAATAAATCCATTTTATCAGCTAATTATTTTCCACCTTTAAATTTATAGAGAAAGTATGTTTGTGGACTTACAGACTTTCATAGTTTCCATAAAATAGAGATGAGCGATATTTCTGTACCGGTGATTTTGTCACAGTGATTTGAAAGTCACTGGTCACTGGAGTGTCCCGATATTTTTCCACCAGTTAATATTCGTTCCACGATATTTTTTCACCTGTTCCAGTCACGCAGTGCTCCTGGGAAAAATGCTGAGAACTTTCACTACGATAATAATTTGGCACTGTGACTACACAGGGCATTTATTTAATTAAAATTCATATGCTTCATAATTCATTTTAATGCAAATATATGGAAATAAATAACTTGTTTAAGAATAAAAATTAATATGAAAATATTCAATTTAGAACGTATTTATATATGAATAAAATATAGAAATTTTTGCTTCTATTAGTTATTTTGGACATTTTGCAAGATGGTATTGCAGTGTTCCAATTTTTGTTCAATGTTCTGGATGGTGTTCAAGGGAAATAACGGAACTTTTAGAAGAACAATTTGAAACCTTGTGTTATAGTTTAGAAGTGAAATTAACAAATGAATAATTTAAAATTAAACTATTAAAGGTGTTGTCTACAGCCGGGCTGTAGCCGAAATACCCTACACCTTAAAGCTGCATATATACTCGCATATATATTTAGAAGTGGTGCGATATAATATACTCGTACATATATATAATATATATATTATATATCTAATAATAAATATACAATATATATATAATAATAATAATAAAAAAAAATTTTTTTTAAAGTGGGCGGATCACGCCCATATTTGGCATATTCACTGGAAGCATTAGTCTAAACCTACATATAAAATTTTCCTGTCTTCTCTCAAAAAGTGATGCTGATATGGCCTTTTTTAATAGGCAAAACAGAGGTACCTGCACTCTCGATATAAAAAGTAGGTGTGGTCCTCGGGCGATTTTGCCCATTTTCAATACGAAACACCCCAACATAGCAACGAATATTTTTGCCAAATTTCATTATGAAATCTTAATCCGTTCTCCTGTGATCGTGATTTCAACGGACAGACAGACAGACGGACAGACATCGTTATTTCAATTTTGGTGGTGATGCTGATCAAGAATATATATACTTTTCCATAACTATCTTGTCTAGTTCTATGCGTTACACACTCCGGTAGAAAGTGAATATACCCTCAACCTTAAGGTGTAGGGTATAAAAAGAAAAGCGAGATTTGGCCGTTCTTTGATTCCGAAGGTGCTATATATGCAACATGTAAATTGTGCAAGAGTAAAATATCATACAAAACAACTGTTTCAAATCTAAGCAAGCAAATGAATAAAAGACATCCAACGTTGGCCTTGCCGATACCTGTTAAACGCGTAAGTCTGTAAAAGGTTAATTGCAGGTGAGTAATTACTGTTTGTATTTCATAGTTGCAGATACAGAGTTCTAGCCAAAATGTTGAACAACCTACAACGAGTGACAACATGCTATTAAGTTCATTTACCCTTGATGTAGCCACCCAGCCTGTGTGTGTTTTAAGCAAGTAAAGTTTTTACGGACCTTATATCTTAATTCTTTTTACCTTTAATATATATATTGTATGTATAAGGCTCAGCGAAATTTAGTGCAACAGCAGCCCACCGTCGTGCAAAAAACAGTTAGCAGTTTGCTTGAATGCTGTGCAACAAAGCATTCGCACACATCGGACAATTTGGCTGGTGATTTACGTAGAGTGTCGGAAGAATGGGGCATAAATCAAAGCCTAAAGTCATAAAGTCGCTTAAAATCAATGCCTAAAACAGCAATAATTAAATGGCGCACTCTGTCACTTCTACGCATGAAAACACAAACCTCACCACAGCAGGTACATTTGTACAGTTTATTCCAACGTATCCCCCAAAAAACCTCACAGCCATAATGAAGATGTGGTACAGTCAACGCTTTGACCAAACGCAATCTGGCCTACTTTGGCAGAAAGTGTTTAACCAGATAGAGCCTTCTTAGCACCAAATAGATTTAGCCACAGACCCGACCAACATGAACATCCCAAGAAAAATCGGCGCTCAAAGATAAACTTAAACTTTTAATAGTTTGAGAATAGGGAATAGCAATACCACCAATAATAGTATGGGGAATCATAGTCGTGTGGCTATACCGACGCAGCACAATTGCTTGAGTTTTCCGGGCATTAAGGCACAAATTATTATCCACAGCCCAATGACTGACTGAATCAATATCAGACCAGAGGTGTTCCACCCCAGACGCTGCATCCGCCGCATAAAAACATGCAAGAGTTGCACGTCATCAGCAAAAATATGGACCTGTAACCAAGAAACACAATCTGGCAAGTCATTTATGTATAGCGAGAACAAAATAGGGCCCAAAAGTGATGCCTAAGGAACACCACTACTAAGAGAAAGGGAGCTAGAGACGCCGTCACGAACTGACGCGCTGACACCTGCCCGATAAATATGAATAAATGAGGTTCCAAGCAGTGGTTGCAAAACAGAACTCCGTTTTTAGCTTCGTGCACAGAACTCCTCAATCAACCTAGTTAAAAGCCTTACTAAAGTCAAGCGCCACAAGAATACCCAAGAATAATAATATATGCAATATCGCTATCATCCAAACCTTATCTCATCAGATAAATGAAACAGAGCTGTAGTCGTGCTGTGTTTAGCTCTGAAGCCGGATTGATTCATGAATATTTTAACTCTACTATCAGAGCCAAAGGAAACTGAGATCTGTTGCTTCATAATTCCCTCACACAACATGGATAAACATGGGAGCAGACTAATAGGCCTATAGTCAGATGGCTCAACAGGCCTTCCAATTTTGGGCACTGGAATCACTTTAGTCTCTTTCCAACACTGGGCAAAGGTAGACGTCGTCAACACTGTCTTGATAATCTCAAGAATGTATACCCCAAAAACACTGGAAAGATGATTTTAATAAACTTCAAGTTGACATTATCTAAACCACAGGCCTAAATTAAAATCAGTTCAGCTCAATCTGCACCACAGTAGGGCTGCGTCAACTTTGCTTGCCAGGCGCTTTGTGTCGGATGGGCTGGATGTTGCCATAGTACAAGAACCCTGGATAGCCCACAACGCGATCAGGGGTTTATCTTGTAGTGGGGCCAATCTATTCTATTCTGAGATGGGTGGCAGACATAGGATCTGCATCCTGCTGAGGGGCGGAGTATGAGCAGTGCTCTGTCCTCACTTGAGCACGCCAAGTCTTACCGTGGTAGGAATAGGTGATGGTACGATTTTGCGTGGATAGGAATGCAGATTTAGCAATTGGCTGCGACGCTAATGCACATAGCATTGTGTGGGGTAACAACAGTAACATTCACAGAGGAGAGTCTCTACTCGAATTTGTGATGATGCAAGATATATATATTGTCAATAGGGGTGTCGAACATACCTTTGTTGATGCGTGTAGAACAGAGATACAGGGATGCTGGGGAGAGTAAGAAACTGAATGGTTCTGGACATATTAACGATATCCGATCACAGGGCCACTAGGTTTGAAATTCTCCATGGCTCCAAGAAGAAAAGAACTTGCAACTTACGGAGTATTCCCTCTAATACAAACAGAACAACAGTACCTAATTTGCTGGCAAGTAAGCAACCTCATGTTCTTAGAACAACGGCGGATATTGAGGTCAAGGTCAAGGCTTTGACCGTATCCATGAACAATGCGTTTGAAGTGCCTTGTTCCAAATCTGCAGTGGAGGAAGCGAATCAGACACCATGGTGGAATGATGAGCTTGAGTCCATGAAGAAGGAGACAAGAAAGGCCTTCAACAAGCACATGAGGATGGCAAGTCCTGAATCATGAGCTTCTTATAAGGAGAAGAACAAGTTACTAAGAGCACTCTTTGTCGACGTAAAAGGGAGACTTGGAGAGCTTTCTGCTGAGTATAAAAGGTATGTCGGATGTAATCAGATTGCAGAAGACAATATCTAAAGACTCTGTCTCAAGACTGGGCGTTCTGCGAAGAGTAAACGGCACTATGTCAAAGATCGTAGGTGAATCGTTGCAGACTCTGATATAAATACACTTTCCGGGAAGCCTCCTTCCTGATGAACCTTGCACATTTCTAAATGTGTGAACAGGTTGGCCAGAAGTGAGGCGGAATAGATTTTGGCTTTGAACGGCACAAAAAGGGCAGTTGGAGCCTTTTCAGCGTTCAAATCATCGGGACTGGATGGAATATTTCCGGCCTTGCTACAGTGGGCATTGACACTCTTTTGGAAAGACTACACGGAGTGTTTGTAGCATGACTAGCGACAGGGTATATTCCAAAGGGGTGGAGAGAAACAAAGGTGGGTTTTCTTTACAAACCTGGAAAAATTGACTGCTCAGAAGCGAAAGCAGTCAGGGCAATTAGCCTCTCATCCTTCCTGCTAAAGACGCTGGAGAGGATCGTAACTGATTTTCTTAAAGCGTCGACGTTGGTGAGTAGACCGTTAAGTAGATTTCAACACGCATAGCGTGTAGGAAGGTCTACGGATACTGCCTTGCATGAAATGGTAAGTTTTGTGGAGAAGGAGCTGGCAATCGGAGGCATAACTATGGCTGTTTTTATAGACATAGAGGGTGCATTCGTTAAAATAGGCTTCGATAAACTCCGGGACGCTCTGGTTTGCCGGGAACTCGTTGAAACACATGGCAATCAATGTAGAGTGTGGGAAGTCAAAATTTAATGGGAGAGTGAGGAGGGGATGCCCTCAGGGCGAGGTGTTCTCTCCCCACTTTTGTGGAACTGGACCGTAGACACTCTCCTACAAAGATTACATGATATGGGCATACACACTGTGGGGATGATATAGCTCCGATGGTTCCTGGACTGTTCTTGCACAGCATCACTAACGTTATGAGACATGCTCTTAGAACAGTGGAGAGATGGTGTAGAGAACAAGAATTGACTATCAACGCGAGCAAGTCAGATATGATTTTCTTTACAAGAAGGAGGAAAGTTCAGGGCATGAGCCGGTTTAGCCCCTTTGGTGCTGAAATCAGGATCTCCAGGATGGTCAAATACCGGGGAGTAATCCTTGATAGTAAACTATCCTGGAACGACCATATTGAGAATAACATCCGCAGGGAGAAGCAGGCCTTTTTCCAGTGTAGAGAGTATATGGCTTACGTTGGGACTTAAACCCCTTTACTTACTGGATATACACTGCAATGATTAGAGCCATTATGCTGATGCCTCGGTTGTCTGGTGGCCTAAATCCGACCGAAAGACAATACGGGGAGGACTTGATGCGGTCCAGCGTCTAGCGTGCGTTGCTGTTACGGGAGGAATTCGTACATCCCCGACTGCTGCCCTTGAGGCGCTGGTGAGGTTGCTCCTGTTGGATTTACTTATTAAGAATACGGCGGCACTCGCAGCACTGCGCATGAAGACATGTGAAAGACATGTGGACTTGGAATCTGTTCGGTGCGGTGGTAGGGCAGAGGCATATTATTGAGCTCATTAACACCGAGATCAGAGAGACACTGATGCCGACCGATGGTATGAGCAAGATTATAACCTCAATAAAGATTCACAATAGCCTCATAACGTATGGTCAAACACACCCTCGTGTATGTGGAGGAGTGTGAGAGGCATATGCCTCTTTACTAATGGGTCATTGAAGGAAGATAAGGCAGGAGCCGGAGTCTACTCGGTAGAGTTGCACCTGGCCTGTGCGCTATCTCTGGGACGGTATGTGTCGATATATCAAGCTGAGATGATGGGGCTTGTACATGCATTGGATCACTTAATTGATGGAAAGGTGCATGATAAGACCATCTTGATTGCGCTGAACAATCAATCGTATCGGACACACGTGGATTCGAATCTGGCACGAGAATGTGCTCTAAAACTAAACAAATGCTCGTGCTAATGAAGTCACAGTTGTGTGGTGAAAGGTGTAACGAAACTCCGTCTTCGGATTTATAGCCGGGGTATGCTCAGCGAGTAACCAGGAGTTTAATTACTAAATTTATTTAATGAGACATTCTGAGTTGGTTTTCTGAGTTCAATTTTATTTTATAGTTCCTTTCGTTTTAGGTCCTTATTTACAATCTAAACACATCTTTGCAATTTTTGTGAGCCTCTATCGGGCGAAAGAGAGATCGGTCAAGCTGGCCGCAGTCGCTGGAGTCTGCTTTGGACGCGGATCACCTAGGTTATGTGGCCGGCGCGCACGCGGTAAAAGTATGTGCTGAGGGAGTGCTTAGTACGGCATATGTATGCGTACTCGTTGCGAAGGTTATGCCACACAATGTTCGATGGTTTCGGATTCGCGTACTGAATGACGTGCGTAGGTGTGAAAGAAAACAAAATGGATGGCAACGCTGAGTATATTGCTATGTACATAGATAGCTGTTTCCTTTTTTAAACATAAATATATAGTCCAAAATTCTTCTATGATAATTAAATTCCAAATTCAATAACTTAAGTATATAATCCATCAGCTTATAGTTTAAGTAGCTAATTATTTTATTAAACAAAAATAATTCGCTCTCCTTGGCAATTTACCGAAAAATAAATGTAATAAATGGAGAATAAAAAAATATAGTAATTAGAATTTGTGTACGCCAGAATTTCCTAAAATTGTGGTCGTTACACTGCCCCCTCTCCTTTATTTAGGTCTTGAGTTGGTGTGAGACTGACTGGTGTGACCTGGCTTGTGGTGCAGTTTCAACTCGTCCATGATTCGTGCCAGCTCTGCATGGTCTTCGGGATGAGTTAACCCCAGAGAGTTCGTATCCTCTTCCATTTCCAGTACAAGGTCCATCACCTCTTGGAGCTCGCCGGTCCACTGGTCGTCCTCTGTCACTTCTGGGAGCAGTAGCGGGGATGACGGATCCGACCTACGTGCCTGGGCAACCGGCTCACCTTCTGTTGTCTCTGCCTGGCGCTCTTCATACTGCTGTTCTGTTGGTGCCTCATGGGATTCGGTTCCCGCCACTGCTGGCGACGGACATGTTCTGGCGCCGTCGACTGGTGGTCCTGAAGGTCCTTCGGTGCTACTCGGTCGAGGTCCTCTGCGTCATGTGTCCCTCAGCGCTTTGGATCATCTCGATTGGTGGAGATGGGGGAAGTTCTACGACGGGTTCGCTCACTTCGGCTTCTTCAGGGTGGGCCCGGCTTCTGTGAAGCGGACCAGTGGCGGTGTGTTGGGATGGGAGCCGACAGGATTGCTGTCGCGTTCTACCGTACAGGTAGGTGGAGGCGTGTTCCGCTGCCCTGGCATGCCCTTGACTGCTGGAGCTGGAAAGCGTTGCCCTGGCCTGGCCTCTGTGAAGCGGACTAGTGGCGGTATGTAGGAATGAGTGCCGACGGGATTGCTGTTGCGTTCTACCGTACGGGTAGGTGGAGGCGTGTTCCGCTGCCCTGGCATGCCCTTGACTGCTGGAGCTGGAAAGCGTTGGCCTGGCCTGGCCTCTGTGAAGCGTACTAGTGGCAGTATGTAGGAATGGGTGCCGACAGGGTTGCTGTCGTGTCCCATCGGCTGCTTCTGCAGTCCGCGCTGCGTCTGTGGTGTTAGTTCGCACCGCTGAAACACGGGGGCGCTCTCTTCCGTAGCAGTTGTCGGCCGGGATCGTGTTACTGGCCCTCGCGACGGCGTTGGCTTCTTGAAGGATACTAGTGGCGGCGGTGAGCTGCGCCGTGGTCGCTCGTTGGTAGGTGTTGCCATGGCGTTCGCCCGTGTCGGCGCTAGCATAGTAGTGCTGGGCCGGTTTCCGCACGTGGTTCTATGTTGCACCCTGGATCGCGGCAGCTCTTATGATGGTTGTCTTCGAGGGGCCGCACCTATGACGTCGCCGGCTATTTGTCTCCCGGACAAAGGAGCTGTCGGTGTCTCGGTAAGGTGTCGCGCAGCGACCCGCGTCCGTTTGAATACGGGTCCAGGTGGATGAAAATCGAGGAATTTCATCGTCCGTCGCGCATCTTTCTCCGCTATTATACGTAAGCGGAATATGGCTGCTGACTCCTCGAACCTGCTCTGTGTAGTCTGGGCGTGTCGATTCATGTTATCTGCAATGGAAGAGAAGGTTATTGCCTCTTTGCCAGTTATGGGTTCAAGTGCGTCGTTCGTAGCGTGGTACGTTCTCAGTTCGCTGATGTGGGCTGTCCGGAGTTTGGTCGCGGGCCCCGAAGTTCGTAATCGGACAATTACTGGGGATGTGAAACCCACAACGGTATAGGGTCCATCATACTTTGGCGCTAGCTTGGCGTTGAAGTCGTCGATTGCTTTGGAAATGTGGTGTTGCTTCACCAGGACCTGTTGACCGATGGCTGGGGTCCAGTGACGTCTGTGATTATAGTGTCGGGCTTGCTCCTGAGATGCCCGCGTGATATTGTGGCGTACAATATCTATGACTTCCTGCAGTTGTTTTGCCAATTCGGTGGGTGACCTTGCTTGGTTCCCCGTTCCTAATGTAACCACGTCGTACAAGGCTCCTGATAGTCGTGGTTCTCTTCCTTGGGTTAGGTATGCTGCGCTGGTGCCAACTGGCTTGCTTTATACCTTTGACACGAGTCGCAGTTTCGGACGTAGCGGCTAATGTAATGCGAAACATACGCGGCCAATAATACCTGTTCACAATGCGATGTATTGTCTTTCGGATGCCCATATGCCGGGCTGAGGGATCGTCGTGGTTTTCAGACAGCACCTGTTTCTGAAGGAGGTCTTAATGCATAGTTTTCATGGCGAGCAATCGTTGCTTTTTAGTTCGTAAACAAGTTTCCGTGTTCTCCGTTCTGTTCGAACGTTTTACTGGGGGATACTGGTACTGCTGGTGCCAACGGACTTGCTTTATACCTTTGACATGAGTCGCAGTTTCGGACGTATTGACTAATGTCGCGAAACATACCCGGCCAATAATACCTGTTCACAGTCTGATGTATCGTCTTTCGTATGCCCATGTGCCAAGGTAAGGGATCATCGTGGTTTTCAGACAGCACCTGTTTCCGTAAGGAGGTTTTAATGCATAGCTTCCATGGCGAGCAATCTTCTTCGTTAACACTTCGTGGGAAATATCGGTACAGCAGGCAGCTACGATTGAGTACCCTGGGAACTTTTCCGGATGCCGCTATACTTCTTTGAATTTCATTAGGTACCAGGAGCAAGGTTCCGGTCCTTCTTCATTGGGTGGTGCCGCCGTGGTCTCCGTGAGTCGTTGAAGCGTCTTGAAGCGTAGGTTGCCGCGAGAGAGCGTCCGCAACCACATTGTGCTTACATCGTCTATACTGAACGGTGAATTGGTATTGTTGCAATTCCAGCGCCCAGCGGGCGATTCTTCCGGTTGGGCTGTCGATGGAATTGAGCCATTTAAGCGACAGGTGGTCTGTGATGACGGTGAACATATATCCTTCTAGGTAGGGCCTCATTTTCCGGATGCCCCAGATGATGGCCAGGCATTCCTTTTCGGTGGGCGAGTAGTTCTTTTCAGCGTTGTTGAGGTGACGGCTGGCATACGCGATAACCCGCTTGGCCCCATCGAGCACCTGCGTCAATACGGCACCCAATCCGAAGTCGCTTGCGTCCATTTGTAACGTGAACATCTGGGTGAAGTCGGGGCAGGCCAAGACTGGCGCCTGCGTTGAAAATCGTCGAATGTCACGAACATTCTGGTGTGGATTCAGCTCCCTTATGGCTGCTACCTTGTCCGGGTCGGTGTGGATCCCTTCCTTGCTGATGACGTTCCCCAGATAGTTTACCTTGGTCTGGAAAAATGCGCATTTTTCCTGATTGATGCGAAGGTTGGCGGCTTTTAGGCGTCGGAAGACCTCCTTGAGGTTCCGAGTATGCTCTTCTAACGTTGCTCCCGTGACGATGATATCGTCCAAGTACGCGAAGGCATATGGCTCCATTTCGGGCCCGATTACCCGGTCTAGGGCTCGCTGGAAGGTGGCCGGAGCAGAGTGGAGTCCGAAGGACATTGAAACAGTCCACGCCCCAAAACGGTGAACGCCGTATACTTCTTACTGTTTTCTGCCATGGGTATCTGCCAGTAGCCGTCCGTCGGTTGCCATGGCACCGACCGAAATTGTACCTCTGATCCGGTTACCTTCGTCGCGGAGAATGTCACTGTTGCTTGACTTCTTTACTGGGAGGGGGTCTGTCAGCGTCGTTGACCACCTGCGGCGGCGTTTCATGCTTCTTGATAACATTGAATGGTGCGGACTCCTCGTCGGCCGCACTCCCAGCAGAACAGTAATTGCGGATTCTGGCAACCTCTGGCTGTTTGTCCCTCGCGTCCGCATTTTCTGCAGGCGCTTCTGGGATTTATGCTTCTGGCTTCCTGCGTCTGTGTCATTTCCGGTTGCTTGGGGTTTGTGGGTTGTCTGCCTTCATCTTGGGTGAGGCGTCTGTGCTGCTCGCGCCCTGCTGGCTCCGGATATCGATCGCGGATTCTTTCGAGGTCTTCGGCTAAGTCAACAAGCTCATCTAGCGTGGTAAAGTCAAGCCTTCGGATGTACCACTGATAGTCTGGATGAAGGTTCTCATAAATTCGCTCCATCTTCTGCCCCTCAGCGTAGTTGGCGTGTCGCATCAAATTTTGGAGATCTAATAGATACGCCTTGAACCGCTCTTTCGCTTTCTGCAATCTGCTGCGGATGTCGTCTTCCAACCGTGCCCAAAACCTCGATGGCAGAAAGAACTTCAGGAAGTTCTTCTTGAAGATAGTCCAGTCCACCCAACGCCGGTTGTTGTTGCGGAACCACGTGAAGGCGATGTCCTTGAGCAGTTCCGGCATGGTACGTGGTAAGGAATTTACTTCCATGCCGTAAGCGTCTGCCAATTCTTCGATCCTTTCGATGAAGGAGATTGGTCCTTGGTACCGTCAAATTTCACGGCCCATTTCCGCACCTGTTCTATGAGCAGGGATGTGCTATTGGCGTGCCGATGAATCTGCGCTGGCTCTGATGAAATGTGGGGCCAGGCGTGCTGACTTCGGTTGCTAGCTGCTCCGGTAGGTGACATCGCCTGGGGTGTCACAAAAAGTTGGTTGGGCCAGCCCTCCGCGCCTGCGGTTGCTGCTGGAATGGTTAACCCCATTGGGTCTTGTTCTTGCTGCGTCTCGGCCTGTGTGTATTTTTCCTCGAACTCGGCTATGCGCCCCAGCGTCCCTTTGTCGTGGCCAGTCTCCTGGAGAAATGCGGCCAGTTGCTTCCGCAACTCTTTGAAATGCGGTGGTATCTAGCTCAAAGGCGTCTGAGATGGTGACCAAGTCTTCCTTCCTTAGGTAATAGACCCAGTTAGTCGGAGGCATGTTTGTTGGCTAAAGTTTCTATGCGCTCGTGTTGAAAGCGTATTAATGCAATAATAATATAAAGAACAGTTTTATTTCATTTAAACCCTTTTAAATACAAATACAATTCCCCCGAATAAAAATGCGCAGCCCGAAGGCTAGAGAGGGTTATCTTTTATTTTTTTCCAAAATCTCGTATATAGTGGGTCGCCTCTGCGATGGAAAGAGCTTTTCCCTTTTAGACACAGAAGTAGGATCTAGAGTTACTTAGTTAGTCAATGAATCGAATCGATGTATCGATGTAGAAAGAAATTTCTATATATGTCCGCCGCGCTACGTGTTCGCCATACTGGTCGGCTCCGCTCTTCTCACTAATACACAAATTTCCCCACGGGAAAAATTTTTGAAGTTGAGAAAAGTTTTAAAAAAGAAAAAGTTTGAAAAGTTTGAGAAAAGTTTTAAAATAACTGCAGTCGGTTGCGCTGATTCTCAATTAACATAATGTTCCACTGCTTTTACCACATAATTACCCAAGCGTAGTTTTATAGTTTGTGACTGCCATTTTGTTTTACTTGTGGCTTATGTGTATATAATAAATAGCTTGCCACACTTTGTTCACTGATGTTTTATTTTGACTATTCATTATGTATCTTGTGTTTTTTTTTTGGTTTTTTTATCTCACTGTGTCACTGTTCGCTGATCACTGTTGTGTGTACCGTATTTATCATAATTCTGTTTATTATTTTTTTTCCCTTTGTAACTGATTCGTGGGTTTTTTTTTTCCTTCTCTCTCAGCTCATAAGTCCCTGTTCGGGCGCCACTGTGACGATGCTTTCTTTGCTCCGGGTACGCTCGCCGGATCCGAAGGGTTCAGCGCTCACAGAACATTTATTTGTGAAATGACCGAGAGGAGAGAGAGGGGATATACGTTACCATAAGAAAACACATTTAGCCACATTTGTTATTCACGTTTGCTTATTTTCTATTTCGTTCTTACTATATACACTGATTACTTAATCTCGGGAAGCACTCGGGTGAGCACTCGTCGTGCCGAAGTCCAATCGGGTTTTCGCATATGAGCACTCGTCGTGCCGAAATCCACTCGGGTGTTCGCGTGTGGGCGCGCGTCGTACCGGAGATCACTCGCGTGTTCGGATGGGTACTCGTTGTGCCGAAATCCCCTCGGGTGCTCGCATGTGGGCGCGTCGTACCGAAGATCGCTTGCGTGTTCGGGTGAGTCAATCGTCGGTGACGAAGGCCGAGAGACCATCCGTCGGAATTCGGGAGAGGCTGTGTTCGTTAGTGACGAAGGCCGACAGACCATCCGTCGGGACTCGGGAGGGTTCGGTTCGGGGCGACGAAGGCCGAGAGGTGACTTGCGTCGTCACAGGCTGGTGAAATGAGTTGGGTCAGCCAACTTCCGAGGAGGACCCTAAGCTGGCTAGCAGCAATTATGATGATTATGGGATGTGCAGGTTGTGTCAGGAAGAGGATGAGACAGTGGTGCATGTAATATACCAGTGTCCAACAGTAGCAAGCAGAAGGTTGGCCATACTGGCTTGCCACTTTATAGATGATGACGATGACAGTGGCGTCAACATTGTAACGTTGTTTCTCTGGCTAGGGTATGACTCAATGAGTAACCAGGATCCAATTCACAGAAATATTTATTTTTTGTGAAAACAATTGATGAAATCTTTATTCAATGTAACTTGTTGCTTATAATTAATTGCCTACACTGTCATTCGCCCTTTTTTTGTAAATGCTGTCGTTGTTGTCGGTCGCTGGGTTATTATGCTCGCCACTACTGTAGGTTGTGCGATGATCGCGTCGTTTGAAGTGGTGTCGAACCGTGACGACGTTCGAGGCTGCGTCGAACCGTGAAGACGTTCGAGGCTGTGTCGAACCGTGAAGACGTTCGAAGCTATGTCGAACCGTGAAGACGTTCGAGGCTATGTCGAACCTGGATGGCGTTCGAAGCTGTGTCGAACGGCGATGGCGTTCGAAGCTGTGTCGAACGGCGGTGGCGTTCGAAGCTGTGTCGAACGGCGATGGCGTTCGAAGCTGTGTCGAACCTTGACGGCGTTCGAAGCTGTGTCGAACCTTGATGGCGTTCGAAGCTGTGTCGAACCTTGATGGCGTTCGACGCTGTGTCGAACCTTGATGGCGTTCGAAGCTGTGTCGAACCTTGATGGCGTTCGAAGCTGTGTCGAACCTTGACGACGTTCGAGGCTGTGTCGAACCGCGATGGCGTTCGGAGCTGTGTCGAACCTTGGCGTCGTTCGAAGCTGTATCGAACCTTGGCGTTGTTCGAAGCTGTGTCGAACCTGGATGGCGTTCGGAGCTGTGTCGCACCTTGGCGTTGTTCGAAGCTGTGTCAAAACCTTGATGGCGTTCGAAGCTGTGTCGAACCTTGGCGTCGTTCGAAGCTGTGTCGAACCTCGATGGCGTTCGAAGCTGTGTCGAACCTTGGCGTTGTTCGAAGCTGTGTCGAACCTCGATGGCGTTCGAAGCTGTGTCGAACCTTGATGGCGTTGGAGTCGTAGCGCTCGGCGGCAAGGAGTAGCGTTCCCACCACTGGCTGCGGAGGGTGGCGTGTGTCAACCTCCGTCGCCAAGTTACTTCAACAGGAGTTGCCGTCCGGAGGGTCAACCATCCATAGGCGCCAACAACTCTTCTTGAAGAAACGGCGTGGTAGGACCGGCGGCGTGTATGGGGGTAGGAAAGAGAGGTTCGCAAGAGTACCTACGATAGTCGACAGGAAGTTTGACTGTCCATCATCAACTATCGTGCTGTCAAACTACTTCAAGAGGAGCTGCCGTCCGGAGGCTCAACCATCCATAGGCGCCAACAACTCTTCCTGAGCAATTCACAGTCAGGTTACGGGGTGGTTAGAAAAGGAGAGGAAGGGCAGAGTAGGAAGCTACTAACCAACTTACCAAGAATCACTGCTATGCTGCTGACTGTGTTCACTGCGCGTACTGACTGGCGAGGCGCTCGCCCGAAGACTGATTATTTCTTGTCTGTTTTCCTCTTTTATACTCGTGGCTCTTGTTCTTCTTGTTCGCTGCTCAAGTTTGTGAGTGCTCGACGTCGTCGTTCGTTCATTACATCGTTGTTGTAGCGTGGATGACAGTGTTGCCGTTCGACATTAGTTTCTAACTTATTATTAACATTGATCTTATATTTATTCTTATACTATATTATTTTCTAATACATTTATTTCGCTAGTAAATGATCTTAAAACTTACCAAGTTATTATTTCTTATTTATTTTACGTAAATAAACTTATGATATTATAGCAGATGCAATTGAATATTGTTTATTCATAAATCGAACAATCTATTTATTTATCGATTAATTAAAAGGTTAACAAATACGATTAAATGCAAATCAATGAGTAAGCGATACGCTTCTTCATTAAAATAATTTATTATCCATTAAAAAATACAAATTCATTACTAAATATGAATATTATTAAATATGATTCTTCATTCATAAATCCATTTACATTTATTCATTCATCAACGCATAATTTCATAATGTTCTGCTTTGATAATACTTAATTTGCTATATTCATTAATACAGATAAACAGAAATCATGATTCTTAATTCGTATCATAAATTATTATATATTATCATATTATAATAAGTATTCGTATTGAAAAAATGAAATTAAATACAGGAAAACAAAAGTCATAAAATAAATGTTGGGACGGATTGCCCGATCCGTCTCACTCTCCTCTCACTTCGGGAAATGTCGAAGTACTTTTGTTGCTCCGGAGCGAGCTATGTGTACAAAGTGAGCGACTTCTGCGATTACCACCTTGAACTTCCGCTGCCCCTTCTGTTTTGTTTGTTGCTTGCTCTGGACTTCGGCTCGCAGTTCTTCTGGCCACTCGTCGGGGGGAATGGTAACGTATTTGTTCGTGTTGTTTGTGATTACTTTGTCGGCGTTGATGTGTTGCTCGTGGCCGATGATTTCCTGTTGTTGTTGCTTATTTACGGTGTTTCTCGTGTCCGAATCGCCGTAGCTTTCAGCGCTGGAGTCGCTACTGGAGCTGGAGTCGCTACTGGAACTGGAGTCGCTACTGGAACTGGAGTCGCTGCTGGAACTGGAGTCGCTCTGATCGTCCTCGGTGTCGGTTGCTACATCGGGTAAGTTGACGTTTGGGATTCTTGTCCTGTCGCATGTTTTGCTTCGGATTAAGCGAGCTATCTCTCGCCGCATCCTATCGATGGCTCGTCTGGTGGTCCATTGCTTCGGCTCGACTTGTTGGGAGCGATAGTCAATGTATCCAAGTTCGAAGAAACGCTTGGCAAATCGAAGCAGATATACGCCGCAGTCGACCGCGTTGTCTTGGACCGGTAGTTGCAAGTTGAGAGTGGGCAAGGAATCTTCTTCGAACCATTCCGCTGCGGTGACTTGCTTCCGATGCAAATGTTCGAGTCGTAGGAAGTCCCGCAGCTCCTTGACCACTTCTTGACGCGGGCTGCTCGGGAGGGAGTCCAGTAGCAAGATCGATGGGCTTCGGATTGACTTACCACGGTTCAGAGCGATCGTGTCCATATTATGTATAATGATGAGGAACCAATGGTCATCCTGGTTTATCGGGACCAACGCATAATTGCGTTCTAAAAGCTGTGTCTTGCGGAACCAGCGCTGCACCCCTTGGTAACGTTCCTCTGCTGTTTGGTTCGGCATTCGCATCCACCTTGTGAAGAAGAACGTGGAAAAGACGTACGTCTCTTCGGCGACGCCGACTGGTAAGGACTTCTTCCAAATATACTGCAGAACGTAGTTGATAATATTATCGTTTAGCTTCTGTCCCACCGCTAGCAACTTGTAGTCATATGTCCTTATCGACGTGCCTCCGGTGTCAGCCGCGACCATAACGTCGTTCTCCGCTGGCGGCGCAGTCACGGTGCTACCGCTCGGCTGGCGTACCTCTGCTTCTACTCGCCGCTTCTTCGTGGCATTTGTTGGGCTGGTCGATGATGTTGTTGCCATCGCTCGTACACGCAATCTTCCTCCGGGCCCGCGCACCTCCGCTTCGTCATCAGTCAATCTTATGATCCGTCGCTGGGCTTCGTTTAATTGTTGGTATCTTTCACGCATTCTCTTCACACTCTCTTGCAATTTGTCGGACATCGTTCTTTCCTTGAGCGCAGCACGTCTGTTCGATGATCTTCCTTGAAAGCAACTGATTAAAACTTCTATCGATTGCTTCGCTGCGAGGTTTCGATTGTCAAATTTGTAGGAGTAACGGTTATTAGCTGCGTGCCCTCTATCCTTCGTTCGCCGTCTGCTCTTATCGCTACTGTGTCACAGGTCCGTTAGATGGTTCTTTTCTGCGTCGCATTTAAATTTCACGACTGCATCGTTTGTAGACGCGCAATTGGAATCTGATTGATTTCGGTCGAGTCTTTTTCGTGTGTGTGTGTGTGTGTGTTTCTTTACCTTGTTTTTACGTATTTTCTTTACGCATTTTTTTTGTTTGTTTGTTTTTCTTGTGAAACAAAACAATGCGTACCTCGATGCTGTTGATGGAGTTGTAGGTTTTCAATGATGTGGTCGCTACCGTGTTATTTATCTTGTTTTCGATGGCACGTAAATTTTGATTCTAATGGTGATCTTAATAATCAACGCCTTCGACTCCTTGTGCTGCTGTTTCGTTGCCTCTGCGCTGTTGTTTTACTTCCCTTCTGTTGCCTCGGCGTTGTTGTTTTACTTTCCTTCGATTGGATGCCGTCTGGAATGAGCAACGAGTAATTTGTCGCTTTTCGTCTTGCGCGTTATCTTCGTAATATTTCTTGATGTTGCTCAGATGCGCCCGTTTGGTGGTTAACTCGCCATCTCTTTGAAGTTCTACTATAACCGGTGAAATGAAGTTTCTGACCCGATATGGCCCTTCAAATTTCGAAACTAACTTGGCTGCAAAACCGTCCACGGCTTTGGAGAGTGGGTGCTCTTTGAGAAGTACTTTTTCTCCGATTGTGGGTCGCCACGCACGTCGCCGCAAGTTATAATGGCGGGCTTGGTCGTTTGATGCCTTCCGCAAGTTGTGTTGCACTATTTTAAAGATTTCCTTAAGCTTGTTTGCCTTGGCCGCTGCGCTTTCGATGTGGTTTCCTGTGCCGGTAGTGACTTCGTCGTACAGTGCTGACGGGAGTCGTGGTTCACGTCCTTGTATCAAGAAAGCGGGACTGTAGCCTGTCGTTTCGGAAACGCTGGAGTTGATCGCAAGACATATTTCAGGGAGGTGCTCATCCCACCGTCGATGATCATCTTTCGTTAGCTGTGCAATCATTGTTTTGATTGTTCTGTTAGCTCTTTCGGCTGCATTTTCTTGTGGACTATACGGCGCTGTATACATGTGCTTCACGCCCAATTGTTGCAGGTATCATTGAAACTCCCGCGATGTGAATTGCGTGCCATTGTCTGAGGTTAATACTTTGGGTGTGCCGAAGCGAGACAGGATCCTCTCTCTGAAGCCTCTTTTCGCGACTGCACTCGTGGCGGTGCGTGCTGGAAAGACTTCCGTCCACTTGGAAAACTTGTCCACAAATACCAGAAGCGTGGTGTGGCCGTGTTTAGAACGCGGCAGTGGTCCCACGAAGTCGACGCAGACCGTTGAAAATGGCTCTTCGGCTATATGCGTAAGCATTTCTCCGGCGGGTTTTTGTTGTGCCGCTTTATATCGTTGACATAGGCTGCAGTTCCGGACGTACTTGCTTGCGTCGCGAAATAGTCCTGGCCAATAGTAGCGTTGGGCCAGTCGTTGTATAGTTTTATACATACCGAGGTGTCCAGCTGTGGTTGCATCGTGGTTTTCTCGTAGCACTCGTTCCCTTTGGTGCGTCGGCACACAAAGTTTCCATACGTTCCCTCCTTCTTGTCCAATCTTGGACGGAATGTGGCGGTACAGCTGCTCGCCGTTAATTGTATAGTCTGGGTACTTCTGAGGGTTGTGTTGAATTTCTTCTTTCTTTCGTTCAATCCAGGGGCACTTCGAGGATGCGTCACATGTACTTCCTACGCGTTCTAAGACATCGCGTGGTTGCCGGGAAAGGGCATCGGCGACTACGTTCAATTTGCCTTTGCGATATTGAATATCATATTGATATTGTTGAAGCTCCAACGCCCACCTGGCGACTCTTCCCGACGGGCTTTCAATGGAATTCAACCATTTCAAAGCGAGGTGGTCTGTTATTACGGTGAATCGGTATCCCTCCACATACTGGCGCATTTTGCGGATGCCCCAAATTATTGCCAGGCATTCCTTCTCCGTACATGAATAGTTGGTTTCTGCTGCCGTCAGCCGGCGACTTGCGTACGCAATCACCCTTTCTTCGCCTTCAATGTTTTGCAGGAGTACAGCGCCCAAGCCGTGGTTGCTGGCATCTGTTTGGAGGATAAAGTTCTGCGAGAAATCCGGGCATGCCAGCACCGGTGCTTCGGTGAGCCTTTTCTTTAATTCCTCGAATGCCTTTTGCTGTTCTGTGCCCCAGGACCAACGAGTGCTTTTCTTTAATAGTGTTGTCATTGGTTGTACGATGGTTGAGAATTCTGGTACAAAACGCCTGTACCAGGAGGTGATGCCTAGGCATCGGCGAAGTTCTTTCAGAGTTTCCGGGGGTTTTCATTCCCTTATTGCTGCGACCTTTTCTGGATCCGTCCGGATTCCTTCAGGCGTTACGATATGGCCGAGATATCGTATTTCCTCCTTGAAGAATTCGCACTTTTCTGGGTTTACCTTTAAGTTAGCTTCCCTCAGCCGTTGTAGGACTCGATGTAAATTTTCTTTGTGCTGTTCCAGTGATTCTCCGATGACTACTATATCGTCCAGGTAGGCGAAAGCATACGGTTCTAGCTCTGGGCCAATGACCTGGTCAAGGGGTCGTTGAAAAGTGGCCGGCGCGGAATGGAGTCCAAATGGCATCACTCGCCATTGGAATAAACCTCGCCCTGGCACGGTAAACGCTGTGTACTGCTTGCTGTGTTCGTCCATGGGTACTTGCCAATAGCCATTCTTTAGATCGAGGGTGCTGATGACTTTTGCGTTTCGCAGCTTGTCGAGAATATGCTGAATGCGTGGCAAGGGGTAGGCGTCTGGGATCGATTTCGCATTGAGCTGGCGGTAGTCTACACAGAGTCGCCATTTGTTATTCTTTTTTCGCACGAGGACAATGGGTGCGCTGTACGGGCTCTTGGAGCTTTCGATGCATCCATTACTGATTAGTTCGTCGATTTGTTCATTTATTATGCTCTGCATCGCCGGATTTTTAGGGAAGTATCTCTGCTTCAGTGGCCGTTCATCTCGCATGAGGATCTGGTGGGATGTCAGATTCGTTGTACCGCTCATTTTCTCAAACGGCTGCAGTTCTCGTTGGAGAAAGTCTTCGATGCTCTCATTGCCTCGTGCTATCGGACAGGTGGCTTCAATTGACGCACCTTTTCCTTCTTGCAGGCGAATTGATTGCCCTCCTAAGGTCGTGTACATCTCCGCTTTCCGTAGGAAATCAAGACCCAAGATAACTTTATCTATGGCGTTGGGTAGCACAAGAAGTTGGACTACACATTCCGACGTTCCGAACTTGACAGGTGCCTCTATTGCTCTTCGTATTTGCAAAGTGTCGCCGTTAGCCATTTTGGCGGAAACTGAAACATCCAGATGTGTGTCCGGTGTCCACAGATCGTCGGCGAAGCTCTCGTTGATGAAACTGCGGCTGGCTCCAGTATCAATTGTTGCTTTGACCCACACGTCGTCGATGCATACTGTGTAGGTCAGACGGTCTTTTTCGATGTTTAGTTTCGATTTCGGTACCCAGCCCGGTTGGGAGGCGTTGTTACTTGTGATCTCGGTTCGCCTCCGCTGACGCGAGACCTTCTGGCGTTTCCCGGTTGGCAGCAGTCAATGGTTCTTACGCCTTTCCGTCCACACTTCCAACAGAAATACGTCTTTTGGTTATCACAGTTCCTTTCGAAGTGTCCTTGCTGCCCACAGCGGCGACACGCCTTATCTGGATTTACCACCAGATCTGTAACCTGCGCTGCCCGATATCGCATATCTGGCTTGATATGTGGCGATTTTTGCTGTGGCTGTTCTTTCTGCTGTAGGCATTCGAAATCCTCTGCCAGACTCGTTAATTCTGTCAGGTTGGAGAAATCCTTTCGCTTGATGTACAATTGATATTCCGGTCGGCTGTTTCTAAAGATCCGTTCTAGTTTCTGACTCTCGGTGTAACCGGCATGGCGCATTAGATCCTGCAGTGAAATTACGTAGCTTTTGAATTTCTCTTGCGGTTTTTGGACTCGTTTGCGAATTTCATCTTCTAAGCTTTCAAAAAATCGTGAGGGTAGAAAGAATGTGAGGAAATCTGTTTTGAAGAGTTGCCATTCTTTCCAGAGCTTATTATTGTTACGGAACCATGTTAATGCTTTGTCTTTAAGCAATTCCGGCATGGTCCTCGGCAGTAGATTAGCATTAAGATCGTATACATTTGTTAATTCTTCCACGCGCTCAATGAATTCTAAGGGGTCACGAGTTCCGTCGAATCTTATCGACCACTTTCTGACTTTGTCTATTACCTGAGTGCTGGATGGCGGGCTCGTAGGGGCGTCGAAGAAAGTTTGTCTAGTGGGGCTTTGTTGCTCCTGGCTGTCCATCATTGTGTTACTACTACTAGGTGTGGTTTTGTGAGAACTGGTCTGTGCCAATTCTTCCAAACGTTTACGCGTTTCGCCAGAATGCGCTTCGTTGATGAAGGAGACTAGCGCCTTGCGTAGTTCCTCGACTGTGCCGGTGTCCTGTAGTGAGAACTCCTTACAGATTTCTCGAAGAGATGTCTTCTTTAAGTTATAGATCCATCCGGTAGTAACCATTTTGTCGTTGAATTCTGAAGCAAGCGTAGAATTTCATCAATTGTCCCTGCTCGGGCGCCACCTGTAACGTTGTTTCTCTGGCTAGGGTATGACTCAATGAGTAACCAGGATCCAATTCACAGAAATATTTATTTTTTGTGAAAACAATTGATGAAATCTTTATTCAATGTAACTTGTTGCTTATAATTAATTGCCAACACTGTCATTCGCCCTTTTTTTGTAAATGCTGTCGTTGTTGTCGGTCGCTGGGTTATTATGCTCGCCACTACTGTAGGTTGTGCGATGATCGCGTCGTTTGAAGTGGTGTCGAACCGTGACGACACCACGTTCGAGGCTGCGTCGAACCGTGAAGACGTTCGAGGCTGTGTCGAACCGTGAAGACGTTCGAAGCTATGTCGAACCGTGAAGACGTTCGAGGCTATGTCGAACCTGGATGGCGTTCGAAGCTGTGTCGAACGGCGATGGCGTTCGAAGCTGTGTCGAACGGCGGTGGCGTTCGAAGCTGTGTCGAACGGCGATGGCGTTCGAAGCTGTGTCGAACCTTGATGGCGTTCGAAGCTGTGTCGAACCTTGATGGCGTTCGAAGCTGTGTCGAACCTTGATGGCGTTCGACGCTGTGTCGAACCTTGATGGCGTTCGAAGCTGTGTCGAACCTTGATGGCGTTCGAAGCTGTGTCGAACCTTGACGGCGTTCGAGGCTGTGTCGAACCGCGATGGCGTTCGGAGCTGTGTCGAACCTTGGCGTCGTTCGAAGCTGTATCGAACCTTGGCGTTGTTCGAAGCTGTGTCGAACCTGGATGGCGTTCGGAGCTGTGTCGCACCTTGGCGTTGTTCGAAGCTGTGTCGGACCTTGATGGCGTTCGAAGCTGTGTCGAACCTTGGCGTCGTTCGAAGCTGTGTCGAACCTCGATGGCGTTCGAAGCTGTGTCGAACCTTGGCGTTGTTCGAAGCTGTGTCGAACCTCGATGGCGTTCGAAGCTGTGTCGAACCTTGATGGCGTTGGAGTCGTAGCGCTCGGCGGCAAGGAGTAGCGTTCCCACCACTGGCTGCGGAGGGTGGCGTGTGTCAACCTCCGTCGCCAAGTTACTTCAACAGGAGTTGCCGTCAACCATCCATACGCGCCAACAACTCTTCTTGAAGAAACGGCGTGGTAGGACCGGCGGCGTGTATGGGGGTAGGAAAGAGAGGTTCGCAAGAGTACCTACGATAGTCGACAGGAAGTTTGACTGTCCATCATCAACTATCGTGCTGTCAAACTACTTCAAGAGGAGCTGCCGTCCGGAGGCTCAACCATCCATAGGCGCCAACAACTCTTCCTGAGCAATTCACAGTCAGGTTACGGGGTGGTTAGAAAAGGAGAGGAAGGGCAGAGTAGGAAGCTACTAACCAACTTACCAAGAATCACTGCTATGCTGCTGACTGTGTTCACTGCGCGTACTGACTGGCGAGGCGCTCGCCCGAAGACTGATTATTTCTTGTCTGTTTTCCTCTTTTATACTCGTGGCTCTTGTTCTTCTTGTTCGCTGCTCAAGTTTGTGAGTGCTCGACGTCGTCGTTCGTTCATTACATCGTTGTTGTAGCGTGGATGACAGTGTTGCCGTTCGACATTAGTTTCTAACTTATTATTAACATTGATCTTATATTTATTCTTATACTATATTATTTTCTAATACATTTATTTCGCTAGTAAATGATCTTAAAACTTACCAAGTTATTATTTCTTATTTATTTTACGTAAATAAACTTATGATATTATAGCAGATGCAATTGAATATTGTTTATTCATAAATCGAACAATCTATTTATTTATCGATTAATTAAAAGGTTAACAAATACGATTAAATGCAAATCAATGAGTAATCGATACGCTTCTTCATTAAAATAATTTATTATCCATTAAGAAATACAAATTCATTACTAAATATGAATATTATTAAATATGATTCTTCATTCATAAATCCATTTACATTTATTCATTCATCAACGCATAATTTCATAATGTTCGGCTTTGATAATACTTAATTTGCTATATTCATTAATACAGATAAACAGAAATCATGATTCTTAATTCGTATCATAAATTATTATATATTATCATATTATAATAAGTATTCGTATTGAAAAAATGAAATTAAATACAGGAAAACAAAAGTCATAAAATAAATGTTGGGACGGATTGCCCGATCCGTCTCAACATTCGTGATTTGCTTCAAATGTCACGGGACCTGGTTATGGAAACGGAGCTGGATAGATTATCTAAGGAAGATTATATCTCTCTTACAAACTTGCCAAAACTAAAATTACTCACCATCAACTAATCATAACGATGATCGACGAACCAAAAGACCAAAGCTGTACAAAACATCGCGCGAAGCTTTTCAATAATGTACCAAACTTGAAAGCACAAGCGGGGAAACACACACAAGGTACACTACGATGCGAAACTTGTACAACAACAAACAAAACACAAAAAGAAAAAAAAAGGGAAAAAGAAACACGTTAAAATTTCGGCAGCAACAACCACATGCTAAAATTGGAACAACATTAGTGAAGAAATAAAACAACAAACACTTGCCGAAATAGCGACCGAAATTTAAAAGCGGAGGTACATAATAAAAAAATGCACGCAGGCTTATAAATTGAAGCTCGACAACAATAAACACACGCAAGATATCGGACCGAAAATTGGCCATCAAAGACAACAACAAATACATGCAATAAAGCGGACCCAGTTTTACAAACACAACGTAACAACGAAGACCCATTAGGAAAGAAGTCACCTAGTATTAGAAGAAAAGAACATTGATTGCAACAACAAATGCAAAGGTCTATGCACGAAGAGTGCAAAGCAATAGAAAGCGGAATCGAAGGTCACATTAGTTGAACTTTGTAAACAAAGAGATTAGTTCAAGGTCGCCAAAGGAATACCGCGAATATAAAAAATTACATGCGCAGTTGGAATAAACAAAGGGATTAATTCAAGGTATCCAATAAACGATCAAGAAAACTACGTTTAATCTTTGAAATATAAAAGCAACCATCAATGAAGACTCGTGGCTCTTTGGTGATCATACGCTCTACGGGTGAGTCGACTTTTTTATTAACTAATATTATTCTGGTTCAGTGCTTGCAAGTGTGGACACAACCCGAATCCTTGAATCGTTTTGAATCATTTAGAGTCCAGTGCTTGTCAGTGTGGACATTCATTCTAAAACGAATCCTTGAATCATTGAAAATTATTTGAGTCCAGTGCTTTTAAGTGTGGACAGTCATCCTAAAACGAATCCTTGAATCATTTTGAATTTTTTGAGTCCAGTGCTTTTAAGTGTAGAAAGTTATCCTAAAAAACGAATCACCCAACCCAAACCAATCACCGAACTGCCATGGAACCACTCACCCGGTTCATGAATGTCTGCGAGACGCTAGAGGACTTCGCTAGGGAATTCGAACGATTATTCGGAATTCTCTCTCACCTCCCATATGGAGGAACTTAAGGCAATATGGATGGACTTGAAGACAGCCTTCAATCAGGCCTTTGAATCATTGACACCACCGCTAGTGGCATCGTCGTTGCCACATCACAGTAACAACGATGCTACAAGCTGTATGTACGGCTCGCCGCCAAGATCCAGGAGCAGCAACACCTCGGTGCAGCGAGCTAATCTCGGGCAACGATAACCGGCATCGATGCATCACACCGAGCGAATGAGGTCACCTACTCAGAACACAACATCAGTCTACCACCGTGCGACACTGATGTTTTCAAAGGCGACTACGAGTCGTGGCCATCAAATGGCGATATGTTCTCCGCGCTCTATATTAGGAACAACCGACTTTCGCTCGTCGAAAAGTTGTTCCACTTGAATCAAAAGACTCGCGGTGAAGCCAAGGAGATTGTCCAGAAGTCACCTCTCGTAGACAGTGGTTTTGCTCAAGCGTGGCGAAACCTCATGGACCGCTTCGAGAATAAGCGGATCTTCGTAAATTCTCATCTCCGTACACTCTTCAATCTAACTCCCGTCACTCACCTTTGATCAGGCGCCGCGATCAAACGCCTGCAACGTGAAATCAATAACATTCTCGCAACCTTTGTATACGTAAAACGACAAGAAAAAGTTTCTCACGACAACCTTGGAAAAAAAAAACTATGAAAATTGTTAAAAAAAGATAGGAACATAGATAGCATTGTCAGTTTTTGAACGATGTGTTTACGTACCCTGTAAGATGGCTTGCAAGTATTTAGAATAGAACTGAGCTATTAGTGATTTCTTTGGAGCAGCTCTAACCAGAGACAGGTTTACATTAACCTGTGAAAACCTGTGACTTCTTACATTAACCAAAATAACGAGTGACTATTTATGTTATTCATTTCGACATTATTTTATTTTAAAATATGTTTTTAAAATCATTTATTTTTAAAAACTTACAGTAGATATAATATAGAGAGATACGTATACATATTTTATGCACATAGCTATTTTGCGGAAATATCGAAGATATAGTATGAACTCTGTATCTCAGACACAACTAAACGCAAACATTTATATTGCATTTGTATAATATTTGTTTATAGCTTCCAGATTTGTTGTTTAATTTCAGAAACTTACACATAATTTTATATCAACATATAAACTGCTATTTCACTACGGTGTTAAGTTACAACTGTCAAGTTACAAGAAAACCCAGATTCTTTAATTTTTATATACTTAGTGAAATCAGCTTTTGTGTTTATAGCGATCAAAGCAGCATATCATTCTACAGTTTGTCACATGCTTTTCTAAATCTTTTTTTACAAAAAACTCATGGTCATGGTCTCAAATCCTTTTGCAGATAATACTCTATATACGTATCCATATACATACATATGTAGTAGTAGTTATTCTCTGATTACATATTAGTTTTAGTCGTCATTGCAAAACCTTATTCAACCTTATTCTATTTTCATAAAAAGTTATTATAGTGTGGCAATAGCGCGTGCGCGTGCGCTAAAAAAATTTCTAAGCGAACGCGTCCTGTGCGCTACTCACCTTGCGTGCGCTAAAAAAAATCTTGAAGCGCACGCAACCGCATGCGCGTGCGCTAAAAAATTTCCAAGCTTATTTAACAAAAAATTTTAAGGAACATTCATCGACATTGAAAATTAATTTGTGCATAAATAGAAAAATGTCCGCTTAAAAAAGAAACAAACTCCAAAAAAGTAGCAATAAAAGTGCGTCGATTGCAAAACAAATAATCGAGTGTATTTTAATCAATACTTTTACTATTATTATCAAAGAAAACAGAAAATACAACACTAAAAATTTCCAAGTTAATTTCAAGCTGTTTATGTAATCGCATCGCTGCACAGAAACTAAAAAAGAAAAGCAAAAAGTTTATTTAAATATACGAATTAAATAGAATTTCGCAATTTACAAAAAAAAAAGTCAGTGAAAAAGTTGACAAAAAGTATGCAACAAAAAAGCAATCAAAATTAAAATTCTGCCGCATATTATACAAACACAATTCACACAACTTATTGCAAAAATTATAACTATGACAGTGTTAACAATACCTACAGCAATGACACCAGCAACACCAGCAACCACAACAACAACAGCAACAACAACAGTCACAGCAACAACAACAGTCATTGCAACAACAACAACAATAACAACAGCGATAACAACGACAACTACATGCAGAACAACCAGTTCCCATGCACAATTTCACAGAGGATTGTTAGATTATTCATATTATAGTATTTTACATAAATTTATCAGATTCTTTGCTGTCGATTGGATGGAAGGAGGGAATTCCTTCGATTAAATACCGTTAATGCCTTCTGATTATGCAGTCCACGTTAATATTATTATTGTCATTATTGCTATTCTCATTATGTATTATTATTAAATTGTCTAAATTCATTAAATATTAAGTATTTATGTTACTTGCAAAAAAATAAATTAGTATTGAATTGCATAATGATGAAAAATTAAGTATCTTAATTCACCCTTTTTGGGTAAATTTATCTGAACATTTTTTTTCAGTTCAAAAGATTGTACGTTTATTTCATTTCGGTATTTATATATATATATCGATAACAACCTTAACATTTGAAGTTTTTTTTTTTTGTTTGTGAAATAACGGCTGGTATCCGAACAAACTAAATGACTTATAGCTGCCTAAGTACATTTAAGTATATTTTCAGGGTTCCGAACTACCTTTGTAGGCGCCTTCAACAGGAGTTCGCAAGCAGTTCATTGGATTTGTAAACACAATTTGCTATTTTTTTTTTTTTTGGACAGTAGTTTTCTTTTATTTACCTTTTATTGACAAACATAAAATGTCAACCCGCCAAAAACGAAAATAAATTGTTGTTAAAATAAAGTGAATAAATTTTGAAAATGGTGTTAATTTTTTTTTATTAGGTTAACAGGTGTGTAATCGATTCCACTCCGCGAAGCCAGGCGACACTCTAGTAACGGGGTTGGCGCAACAGCGCTCCGACGCTCCACCAAGGTATTGTGGGTCATGAAGGGGGGGAGAACTTCATCTAGTCCTTCCTCCTCCTCCCCGCCCTCCTCCCATCACTCCTTCTCCGACCAGGATCGGACGAAGTTGCCGCCACCCGCCGACTCGATAGCGAGTGAATGCAGTCGTGGATTTTATCTTTTTTGTGGTCTGGTTTATGGCTGTAGAGCCAATGTAAGCCTCAGCTCATTCTGTTTGTTTGTAACTTGGTTTTTCGAGACACTGTCAGGGTTGTTGAAGAACCCCCACTTTCCCTGAGCACGGCCGGATGAGTTGAGTTGCGTTTTGCTTGATTTTTTTTTTATATTTTTATTTTTGTATTTTTATATTTAGTATACCGCGATTCAATCCCCCTACGTTACAACGGATAAAAGTTTAATAACCGGAACTAAGGCATAATCTGAAATATAGGAAAAAAGTATACTCTTTAATATTATATATTTTATATTTGCGTGTATCATCCAAATTGTTGTTTTGATGTTCTGCTTTATAAGTAACGGGAACATGTTTGCTGAAAATTACCACACTACGAAATTGAAAAAAGAGTATGAAAAAAGAGTATGAAAAAAGAGTATGAAAAAAGAGTATGAAAAAAGAGTATAAAAAAGGACAAGCTGAATTGAAGCATTAATTAAGTCGTTAAGATTTTTAACAGCAATATTGCATTTTTTATGTTAGAAAAATGGGTTTTTGCGAAATAGTAGCAAACTAACAACAGTACTCAAGTGCCATAGTACGTACAAAAGAACCTGAAAACATACGTAGTTTGCAAACGAGTAACAAATGTCACTGCCGACGTGAAACAAAAATGTCAAAATGCCAATACTGCATTCAGTGTCATTCTCTTTACAGAAATTAATAACCTAAATTTATATAACATTTTTAAAAATAACACATAATTTCTTTTTTTGCAAGTATAAGTGTGTATAAAAATATTATGAAGGATTTTCTTAAGGAGTGCATAAATTATAGTTGCAAACCGAGCTAACGAAATATACGAAACTATGAAATGCAGAATTATTTATAATAAAAACAACCAGAAATCTCTATCGAATTTCAATCACTTTCCTTTGCAGCAAAACATATTAAAATATTATTTACCGACGACCAGCAAATAACTTTAATATTTATACCATGCACGATGTAATAATACAAAAATTAATCAGTATACTATTAATCAATAATTTTATTAATGGATACAATAAAATTGAAATCTCAAAACATTGTTCTGACAAATGTAAAAACATGTAAACAAAGTGGTAGCTACAAAAATTTGAGGTGAAAAATTTCTTCATGGGGTATTTTCTTCACGCTGATCGCACTTCTTTAGGGGTTTGTTTAGTTTTTTCATCAACACTACCATAAAATTTCCAAGTTTTTTACGAATACTACTAAGCTTCTGAGATTTGAGATTTTCCATTAAAATGTTTTTGCTTTTAGAATGCCCGCTGCTACCATGGAGTAGGCTTGTGTAGTTCATGAACGACCTAGTTCAATTGAACTATTCACTTGACTGAACTATAAGACATAGTTCACAACTCACAGTTCTTATCGTTCAATCGTTCATTTAGTTCAATTGTTCGATCCAACAGCTTATTTCTTCGCTGCTTCTTATATTACAATCCAACATATAGTTCTTTTAGTTCAATTGTTCGATTCAACATAGTTCAATCGTTCATTTAGTTCACTTTTAATACTACAATCCAACATATAGTTCAATTGTTCGATTCAACATAGTTCAATCGTTCACTTAGTTCACTTTTTAATACTACATCCAACATATAGTTCAATTGTTCGATTCAACATAGTTCAATCGTTCACATCGTTCAGTGTTTGTATGGGATATCGTTCAGTTGTCTATCTCGTTCACTTCTTCTAGTTCAATTTCTCATACAGCTCTTTTAGCTCACAGCTCATACTTCTGACTCACTTGCTCTTCTTGTTCTCTTGGTCTTATAATTCACAGTTCATACTACTTTTTCAGTAGCTCTTCTACCAACGACATATTACATATGTTTTTTGTATCGTTGCGGAGTAGAACAAGTAAAGAAAAATACTATTTTAATAGTGTAGTATGAGAATAATAAGCAGTATTTATTGCTTTATGTTTCTAAACAAAAAGCAGATGTAATAAATTGTTTTAAAAAAAGTCTTGGTTGTGTAATGTATTTTTCTAAAGAAAATTGAGAAACCTGAAGTCTAATATTGTAATGAATATTATAAATCACGGAAGACACTATTTGTTACACTAAAAGAGTAGTGTAACAGTATGGCCTAATTCCATAAAATTTTTTGAAAACCTTTTCAATAAATATTAATTTTAAATGTTAATTTTAATATAAAAATTACTTATTTATAAAAAATTTAGTTGAAGTGCATACTTAATATTAAACTAAGCCAATGTAAAACAGTAGTAAGAGTTTTAAAACGTAGTACATGTTATCTGGATGGTATTTACAGTTATTCGTTACTTCAAAACGAAGCAATATTTAGCTTAAAGAACTAGTGTTCGGTTTGATAAACTAAGTTTTAAAATTATAAGTTTTAATATGCCTAAACAACGCCATAGTCATATTTGGAACCACTTTTATGAAGTTCCGGACAGTAAAGCAAAGTGCCGATATTGCTGTACGTGCTTAAGTACTGCTGGGGGTTACTTAGGGAACCTTAACAGGCATCTTAAAACCAAAACATGCTCTGGTAAAATTGCAATTGGAAAGGCAACCGGAATCGTCTGTACCAGAGGTAATAATTACATGATATTATTTATTATATATTTATGATATTATTATGTAAACATTCATATATGTTTAATTATAGGCATGTACATAGCTAATTATTATATTATATAAAAATTTATATACAATCAAATTGAAACATAAATATATTACTATAAATAATATTTATATTATTTAAATATTTATATTAAATATTAACATATTACTAATATTGTGATCATAAATACACCTAACTCGCAGTTTGGAAACTTGGCGGAAGTTTGGAAGAATATATTCTCATACATATGTGATTTTCATTTAAAGCGTGCATCAAAATTTTAACGTAATCTGCAGATCTGTATGGCCAGGTTTTAAGAAATGCATAAACTAAAGAAGTCGAATAAAAGCTTAAATTATAAGAATTTGTTTGAACTATATTAAAACTAGTAAAGGTGATGTCTACAGCCGGGCTGTAGCCGAAATACCCTACACCTAATAGCTGCATATATACTCGTATATATATTTAGAAGTGGTGCGCTATAATATACTCGTATATATATACAATATATATATTATATATCTAATAATAAATATACAATATATAATAATAATAATAGTTATATCGCACCACTTCTAAAAGGCAAAACTTTATACTCCTATGAAATTTCTACAACTATGCCGTCATGATAGCTGTATGCAGTTTCATAAGTGAAAGCATAAGGAGGCGTTGCCCGCCCATTTTTTTCTCAACAGAATGTTATTGGTTTACAAACTATAATATTATGTACACCTTTATTCAGGAAACTTATATACGAATATTTTTGCCAAATTTAATTTTGAAATCTTAATCCGTTCTCCTGTGATCGTGATTTCAACGGACAGACAGACAGACAGACGGACAGACATCGTTATTTCAATTTTCAATCCGGTAGAAAGTGAATATACCCTCAACCTTAAGGTGTCTATAATCTAACGAGCAAAAATATAACCATTACAAAAAAAAAAACTTAATTGTTGTTTCCTTATATATTTCAAATCTAAGCAGACTCCATCTACATCACATGCTACATCAACTATAACATCGGCCGTAGAACCATCATCGTCACAAACACCAGTACGTAACCGACAAATCAGCCAACCGCAAATTACGGAATTTGTTCGGAGCCCTTACCCATAAGTAAAGTACAACAACTCGATGATCAAGTGACCAAAGGGCACCATGCTTTCCGAATTGTAGAAGAGCCCGAATTTAAGAAACTCATTGAAACGGTTTCTAATTGCCCAGGATAAAGGGTGCCAGCTAGAAAGACTTTGACGTACACAATTTTGCCAAAAATATATAATGATTTGCGCGAAAAAGTATATTCTAAATTAATGGCAGCGGTAGCAGTTTGCTTGACCACGGATGCGTGGACCTCAAGGAAAAATGAGTCATATTTAGCGGTGACTGCGCATTATACCGCGTTTACATAAAATGGTTTTTCCAGAAATTGGAAGTAAAACTTTTTAGGACCTAAAACCACTCGTAAACTTTTTAAATTCCATTGAAATTGTTGTTGCAATTCCAGCGCTAAACCGAAATGCTTTTGGGTTTTAGCTTGACATTTTAGTTTGCAACTCAGATTCGAAGTTCGGAATTATAGGAACTTATGCTTCTCCTTGTCTAGTGCCAATGTGTTAGAAAGGGACAATTACAGGCGACAAACTATTAGCACATATGTCCACACACATGGTAAAAGCTCAACTACACCAAACAAAACAAAGCAATAACAAAACACCTACTTTGCTTGACCGGATTATGTATGGAAACACTCAGAAAGCTCATCAGTTTTCGAACAGCTTAATCGGATTAAATATTTTTATGTAAACAGGGTATAACATTGACTTGTCATCGGGTGAATTATCTTCTGCTCTGCTTGATTGCAAAGAGTTCACCGATAAACATACAAGCGTCAACCTACAGCAAATTTTAAAAGACGTCACAAATGAATGGCAAATAAGCAATAAAATCGCAGCCGCTGTTAGCGATAATGCGGCTAATATAGTCACCGCGATCCGCTTAAACGACTGGCGCCAAATAGGTTGTTTCGCGCATCTTTTGAATTTGGTGGTACAAAAAGCTACTCAGGAAATAAGGCCGACAATCGACAGAGCGAAATGTGTCGTTGAATATTTTCATCGTAGCAGTCCGGAGTCCAAAAAACCCAAAGGCAATTGAATTTAGCCGAGCTAAAGCTCAAACAGGACGTTCCAACTAGATGGAATTCTACGTACGATATGCAAGATAGGATTTTAAAAACAAAAGATGCTATTATTATTACGATCGCGCTGTTAAGAAATGATGTAGCATTAACGAACGAAGATTGGATTATAATAGAGTAGAGCTTGCCCGTCTTAAAATCTTTTTATGAAGTAACTGTGGAGATCAGTGCAGAAAAAAATGTTACTTTGTCTAAAGTTATAGTTTTGGTCAAACTCTTACAATGTACTTTGGCAAAAATTACAACGAAGAATAGTAAGGTCACAGAATTACGCGAATTACGAATAATTATAAAGTCGAAATAAGTAAATATTAAGTTTTATTCAAACTTAAAAAAATGTTAAGGAAATTGAGAATAATATATCTATGTATTTATATATTTAATTAGAAATTAGAGAAGATTTCAGTTAATTTTATTCAAGTTTTATTCAAATGTACGTAACATTTTAAAATTGTAGTTAAAATTGTAGTTAAAGCGGAAAAGGAGCAAATTGAATGAAAAAGGCAAAAATGCTCAGAAGCTGAAAATGTAAAAATTGATCAGAAATCATAAGCAGAAAGAGCCCCTCGCTTCTCTCCCCCTCCACCCATAACTAAATCTCAGTGGCAAATTCTCTACCATTGAAATGATGCCGAAAAATGCCCTGAAACTGAAAAAATCAAACATCAGCAAATGATCAACGTAAAAAACAAAACGAAGCACAGAAAACATATTCAACCTTAGCAGACGGACAGACTGCGTTTATTTTGTTAGTGCAGTCGAGCAAAACAAAATAGAATTTCTTCAATTCAAGGAGTCTTCTCTTTCCCTTCTCCTACCCTTTCCTTTTCATTCCAAATCTCTTTTGCTTGCAATGCCTCGACTCATTGATGTCATAAAATTTTACTTATGAGCTTCGTTTGTTGTTTCTTACTGCTGCTCCGCAGTCGGCGTTATCCATTCCTTTATAGTTGTTCATATTTCTAATTGTTGCGGCCTGATCTTTTTTTGAAGCAACGAGTAAAATCTCATGTAATCTCTTTGTGTATATATGCTCGTTGGTTATAGTTCCCTAAAGTGATATTTCAATTTAGTTCAATCAGCTGAAGTGAACTAGTTCGTTCATATAGTTCAATTGATCATTTAGTTCAGTGTTTGTATGGGATATGGTTTAAATGTTCATTTCGTTCAATCAGTTTGATTGCTTAGCGTAGTATAGGACCAATAAGCAGTATTTATTTATTTTTGTTTCTAAACAACAAGCAGATTTATTAAATTGGTTAAAAAAAAACGTTTGTTTCCGTTGAAGAAGGCTTAAGGTGGCATCAAACTGTAATAAATTTTTCTTAAGAAAGTTGAGAAATCTGAAGCCTAATATTGTAGTGATATAAATTATATTTATATTACTAAATCAATGGTTGCACTGTTAGATAAGGAAATAAACAACGGGTACAAAAAAACAAAAACCCATTCATTTATTTCACTTACGAAACTTACATAACTTATACCAACTTAAATACTAATATAATCTATAATCTTTTTTGAAGCAACCAGTAAAATCTCATGTAATCTCTTTGTGTATATATGCTCGTTGCTATAACGCCCAAGTCTACCATGGAGATATTCACTTACTGAAAACAATTTACAACTGCTAAAATAGTGACGATAATTTTTAGGAGCATTAAAAATTAACGCAAAACGAACCATACAAGCGAACGTTGACCTGCGGTTCAAGTCAAGTACAAGAGACGAAGCAAATAACTGAACGAGTTACCGTTTTGCGCTTTGCTAATGAATAGACAAGAAGGTTAACGCACAAACGAAACGGCGGAAGAATGCGTGATCGAGGGCATCGGCGGAGCAAGTTCAATCAGCAGAGCAGAATATCGAAAACGGGAACTTGGTTTCGAGCTATGCGTTTGAACATAGAAAACAGGAACTTGTTTTCGAGGATTGCGTTCGAAGATAGCGGAGAAAACGTAAATTTGTTTACGAGCTAATAAACAACGGGACGACGCTGCGGACATTAAAAGCATAAGCAGAAGAATATAACAGCAAGAAGAAACATGCAACAGGAATGCCGTCGTACAAAGGCAGTCGTGCAAGTGAGTTTGTGAAAAATAGTTCAAAGTGCCAGTGAAAAGAAATCCAAAGTGCCTCAGGAAGAATAACATCGAAGAGTAAGAACCAAGCAACGAGGATGACTACAGTCACGCAAGGACGATATTCAACAAAGATCCTTTTTGAGAGCCGTTGAGTGGTTGCGTACGCCCGTCAACTCGCAGCTTACACCCTACTGAGTGATAGCGCAACCTCACTCAAAGGACGTAGACCATTCGAATTGTGGATGCACGGTTGCGTAAGCCCCCCATCTCACGAATTCACCCTACTGTGTGATTGCGTAAGCTCACCAGTGTGCCAAACGACGCCAGACTATTCGAATTGTAGATGTACGGTTGCGTAAGCCCGCCATCTCACGAATTCACCCTACTGTGTGATAGCGTAAGCTCACCAGTGTGCCAAACGACGCACAACCATTCGAATTGTGGATGCACGGTTGCGTAAGCCCGGCATCTCACGAATTCACCCCAATGTGTGTATGCGTAAGCCCACCAGAGTAAAAACGACGAACGAATCCATTCGCAAGAAAGTGTCCACTGTCTTTTTGAGGAAGCAGAATCGCCGAGAAACAACTAGACCGCAGACGAACATAGCTCCGGAGAAAAATACAAAATCAAACACTGCATAGACATAAGTTTATTAAGTAAGCCTTATCTTATAAATATATGGCATATAGTACATCTTAGATTAATAAAGCGTAAAGAAAAAGAAGAATCTTGTGTATTTTACTGTCTCTCTATTAGAAAATTAGATTATATTCGAAAATTCATTATGGAATACGAACGTGTTATGAAATTTAAACCTCACGTTGAGCTGCAAAGTTTATTTTTTGAGATCCACTAGATATGCCTTTAACCTTCACTTTAATTAAATGTTCATACTGCACTGTATTAATCTACTTTATTAACTTGTTAAAGTACAAAATAAAATAGTAAACAATCAAATACAAATGTTTGCTATGGTTTGGCAAACTTACAGAGAATATGTTCACTTTACTTAGTTAAAGAGATATAAGGACACTAAAATCCGATTAAGCATTTGAACTTTCACAATCACGGCATTTAGGTAGGAAATGTAAAACGGTATTCCCGTCCGAAGTGCATTGAAAAATACATTTGTTTTCGTCTCTGTTTGTAACATTCATGTATCTGAGACAAAGTCACAGGACGCTAAATATCGCCCAGCTCAAATATAGAATAAAAACTGCTTTCAATTTTGAAGATCCGGCAGCATTTTTATTTATGTTTGTGTTTAGAAATTTGTCATATTTGTTTTTACGAAAAGTCGGACTTTTTAGTTGTGGTTGAACGTAATCTGATTTTTGCTATAATGCACTCAACCTTAACAATGAAGAATCGAAAGAGACCGATTGGCATGTGTGAAAGTATAGACTCAAACAAAAAAAAAAAAAGAACTCTTAATGAGAATTCCGAAAGTAAAACTAGCGTTTTTGAGATGCAGCCCTCAGAAGCTCATCAAAGAACAATTGAAGCAGATTGTTTTACTTCATACTCCGGATTATGTTGCAGTGATACCATTAGTAAAAACCTGGATAGTCTTGGCAAAATTGACTTAAATAAACAACATGATCTGATGAATACCAAAAACTGTGAGGAAAGTCAAGCCACTGTTGATCCTACTTTAAAAAATAAAAATGAATTCAATGATATTTTAATGCAGAAGTTGGGAAATAACTTTGTTCGATGTGTGGAAAGGAGAGAGGTGGAAGTCTTAATAAATAATAACGTACCTCAGACATGTGTTTCAGCAAAATCTGAAAGGTCTGTCAATGTACCTCTTGTAGAGATTGCGAAAGAAATAAGTACGGAGTTACTAATAAGTAATGCTACTGTCGCGAAGTGTAATAATTCAAATGCAACGAATTTTAAAGTAATTTCTACTCTAAAAAATTCAACGGATAATGTTTGTTCTCATAGAGTAGACCAAAATTTCTTGCCAATAAACTATTGTAATTCTACTACCGCTACTAATACCGGTAATGGCGCGAAGACTCAGTCAGCAATTGGTACAAAAATGATAATGTCTGAAATCACTCAAACTACAGCAAAGGTGTCAATAGGAAACACAACAATCTCTGTACCGCTTCTTAAGCCAGTATGTTCTAGCAAAATTGTTCAGGATTCAGGTGAAATATTTAAAAATCAAATTAAAGTTAAACCTCAGTCACATGGCCAGCAAAGACCACCAATTGCACACGTAAATTCTAAACAATCTACAATTGTCAATCTAAAGCATACACAAAAATTGAATCCAGCAACAATTGTCTCATTGTCACAGTTACAAATTAAGCCTTCAAATAGTGGAAAAATAGTTCAAGCGACGGTAGTAAGTAATAAGCTTCAATTAAAAAGCTATACGGACGGAGTATCACAATCGAAAATTAATACATCATCAATAAGAGCAAAACCAAACTCTACACAAAAATTTATCGATTCTAAGCAAGGGAATATACTAAAGCATACTGCGGTTCGTAATAAGCATCCCGAGGATGGTCAAGGGTCTCCAATAAAAAATATAGCATGTCTTTCAATTTCCAAACCTATAGCTGAGAACTCACTTGATTTCAAAAATCAAACGAATAATATTAAGGCAGTCCATATATATAATAACAATAGACATGGTTTTCCATTAATAAACAAACACGCTGTCACTAATAGAAGTAAAGATTCATCGGAAGTTTTACAAGAAAATCCGAAAAACGAAGATTCTGAAAGTTGCGGCATTGCAATAACTTCAAACAAAAAATTAGCTTCAGTGGCGCCACCAGTTTTATCTTGTATTTCAAAAGTGGATAACATTACTACAATACAAAAATTTAAAAACACAGTAAGCGAAATTTTTCCTCCAGAGCCGACATTATCCACATCTGGATCCACCATGACAAGTATAACATCGCTACTAGCTACATCCAATGCGACTATAACTCAACGAACTAATTCACCATCACATCCACAGACAATATCACTTATGCTTTCTAAAACTGCTAATGAATATTCAACGACGTTTTTATCTGCCTCTTCCGCAATAACCATTCAAAATGAAAATCAGAATGTAAACCAATTAACCACTGAAAATCAGTTTACTAAAATGATTACTTTAAGAAATAATGCAAATGACACTTCGCATTGTGATGCTAATCATCTTCCATTAACATCCGGCAGCTGTTCTTCAAAACAATTTTTCATCAATAAAAATTCGGCCATAATAGACCTTCAGTGTAATCAGATAAAACAAGAAACGTACGCGGAAAAATCAAAAGAAATTAACAAGAGTTCCAACGAGCTAAAAATTAAACTCCAAAAGCAAACAATAGGTAATACAGTTGTGATGCAAGATAACATTGAAGTAAAGTGTCCAAAATTACACAGTTTGAAAAAAGTATCGGAAGATATTCTGCCAGATAATTTGAACGATTTTGAATCTTTAGAGAAGACTAAAGTAAATAATCATAAAAGTTATTCTAGAGAAAGCCCACACCGTACAGAAGAAACGCAAAATATATTACTAAAGCAATTGTTAAAAAATACATGCTTAACTTCTATGCAAGGATCTATTCCATCAATTGCAACGACGTCCTCCTCTATTTGCAACCAAGCACTTGCAAACAGAAAAACAAATGTAAGAGCTCCTAGTTTAGGGTTGGTTAGTTCGTTGGAGGCACAATTGGCCAGACCAGTTATGCCACCTGTGTCTGCAACAAATGGATTGTTAGTTGATGAGTCTACGGAAAAAGAGGAAGAGGTTGCTAGTATTAAATTAAGACAATCAATGCAACTTATTTCAAAGGAAACTTCTTTTGTATCAAATCCAAAGTTTTGTGTAAATAATAAATCGAACGTTATTACCTCAACAGATTGCCAGCAAACCCAAGAAAAGTCAACATCGATTTCTAATAGTCTTTCTTCAAATATAATTAGCTCTACATTGCTTAAGTGTACTTCTGCTGATAGTTTATCGAATATACAAGAAAGTTCTATGAGTACTTCAAATATTGACCGGTATAACAAGGCATCACCAATTGAAAACCTAAGCTTTGACAATGGGAAAGATTTCATATGTGATACAAAAACGTAAGTACATAATTAATAATCCTCTGCTTTTTAAATCTTTTTGTATATATCTATGTAAAATGGAGAAGTTCTTATTTGGAAGTATGTGAACATAAATCGCAATGGGGAAAACTAAATTTTTTATAATATTACAGACAAATAATACACAGATATCGAATGTAAAACAAAAAAATTGGCGAGTAATTTCTTGCATAAGCTAGCAAACATCATCCAATCAAAAGCTCATAGATGAACTTAAAGCTACATTTACGTGCGAGCAAAGATTATAGAATACACAGATGAGCCACTCTCATATTAACAAGTGCCCTCATAAAAATTCGCATAAAATTTTGCGTAAATCCCAATAGAACTTTTTAGAGCATCGAAATCTTTTTATTTTCTATTTATTCATATACATAAATCATAACAATAATTCTGTAGGCTTTTAATAAAATCAAATATATTTATTTATGAAAACAAATTCAGCAAAACAATTATTACGCTCTTAGAATTCTCTTAGTTCGTTTTTATTTGCTGTTTAATAACATAGAAGCGGGAAAGGAAACGAAGAAGTGTATTGCTCGCAGGTTATGACGATCAGAGTAACCAGCAATTTTACGGTGTGATTTTTGTTCTGCGATCGCTCCGTTTTTAAGCGAATTAGTTGTCAAATAGCAACCACAGTTGCTCCACATGGAACCAAAATGCGCACTTCGCATTCGCTTCTGTTCAATAGCGTGCCATTCGCTATCTTCTTTTCACAACAACACTACCTACGTAGTTTCGTACGAAAATGGCATTTTGGTTCTTTAGTTGCGCAGAATTCGCTCCTGTCGAGAAGCGAATGCTCTGAAGCATTCGTTCGCACACAGTTGATGTTCAAATCTGAAACATGCGGGTTTTTTTTTTTTTTTTGTTTTCGCTATTAATTTTCTTTATTTATATTTTTTTATTTATTTATTTTGTTAAGAAAATGCATACATTTTTAAAAAAAGCCTAAGAATAGAATCAGTGACTCCACGTAATTTTTTGGCCAATAAAAAAACCATTTAATATAAAATTAATAGAAAAAATAACCAAAAAAAAATGGTATTCGAACGCAAACCCTAACGGATCATAGGCAATAGCGTTACCTACTCAGCCACTGTGATATGAAAGTTGTGCTCACCAAATACACAATTTCAACATGCCGGCAAATTATGCAGAAAGCACGTAAAACTACGTACGTGGAACGACACAGATACGATAATGGCACCCATTAGAAATATTGAGAATACGTTGCCATTAAAACGCATGCTATAGGAACTTACCAGCAATCACTTTGGGTCTCGCTTCTTCCTGAGATTGCAGAGTGTCATGTGTCTGGCAGAATATCGTCGTTTTAGTTTGGAAAATGTGTATACGACAACAACGAGCATACATATATTATAAAGAGATTACAAAGGAGAATTTACGGCGAAAATATTTTGACGAGATATACAACGATCAGGGAGTTACCGTTTGACTCGAATCAAACTTCGTTCGCTATTGTTTCATGCGTATGAGTCCGTATAAACTTATGCAAAAAAGTGCTTCAATGCAACCATCGTGGACATACGATGAAAGTAAAACAAATGAAAGATTGTCGATTTCACAGACGAGGAGTGGCAAGGGGTACATTTAACTTTATATTATTTTTTTACAATAACAATTCCCCATTGTCTGCTCAGGTACAGAGCAGAATTTTTCAATTTTGGGTTTTATGACCTTTGAAATAATACTGTTTGTTGTTATTTCTGCGATGTTTAAGAATACGCTTTTTCTTATCAGAGGGGAAGAGAAGGAAAGGGTTGTTTCTGTTTATGATTTTTGTGCTTCTGAATGAAACAATAGCGAACGAAGTTCGAGTCGAGTCAAATGGACCGTCCCTGATCATTGTATGTCTCGTCAAAATATTTTCGCCGTGAATTCGCCTTTGTTAGGGTTATCTAAAGAGCTATTATGAATTATATGAAATATTTATAAAGAAAATTTTATGAGCCTATATTTTTATACTCTTCGAATTTACTCCTCCTGGAGGTACTTCTAGAGAAGCGAGCGTGTAATGCCTTGTAATCGAGCCCATTCCATACAATAAAGAAGAATCATTGAGTCCGCAAGGCATGCTGCTTCTTTTCAGAAGCCCTCCGAGCAGTTCTAGCACAGCCCCTTCTTTTTTCTACTGGGCAGCTTTTTGAACAACGATACAGATACGAAGCGATTGCTTCGTATGTCTATCGCAGAACCAAAATCACACTGTCAGTTATCACTACTTTTAATATATTTTTTTGTAAATATTCTATCATCCTAAATTCTAGATCCCTAAATTCCTTATAATATCATCTTCCAAATGCTAAAGAGCGTGAAGTTAAATTCGTAGCGATCTTAGCACGGACACGAACCATTCAATTTCACCACACCACATTTTCAATTTAACCACAATTCACCACGTAAATAACTATCAATTTTATTAAAATTACTGCAAATTCTTTTCGCAACTTTATTTTTCTTAATTTTATATTTTTGAAAATAATAATTAAAATGATAATAATGAAGTCTGAATGTTTATAATGCCTTTTTTAATCTTTTATCGTGGTGTGTTGCTGATTAGGATGAAGTGGTCAATGACCATGTTGGAGTCGTTGAGCCAGGATGAAACTATTTTTGTTGCACAAGGGAGAGAAGAACTTTACAAAAAATGCAATTTTTGGGGAAAGTTGATCAACGGAAGGTGCGATTGGAATTTTTGAAAATTGGGAATTTTCGCGGTGTGTTGCTGGTTAGGATGAAGTGGCCAATGACCATGTTGGAGTCGTTGAGCCAGGATGAAACTATTTTTGTTGCACAAGGGAGAGAAGAACCTTTCCAAAAAATGCAATTTTGGGGGAAAGTTGATCAACGGAAGGTGCGATTGGAATTTTTGAAAATTGGGAATTTTCGTGGTGTGTTGCTGGTTAGGATGAAGTGGCCAATGACCATGTTGAAGTCGTTCAGCCAGGATGAAACTATTTTTGTTGCACAAGGGGGAGAAGAACCTTTCCAAAAAATGCAATTTTGGGGGAAAGTTGATCAACGGAAGGTGCGACTGGAATTTTTGAAAATTGGGAATTTTCGTGGTGGGTTGCTGGTTATGATGAAGTGGCCAATGACCATGTTGGAGTCGGTGAGCCAGGATGAAACTATTTTTGTTGCACAAGGGGGAGAAGAACCTTTCCAAAAAATGCAATTTTGGGGGAAAGTTGATCAACGGAAGGTGCGATTGGGATTTTTGAAAATTGGGAATTTTCGTGGTGGGTTGCTGGTTATGATGAAGTGGCCAATGACCATGTTGGAGTCGTTGAGCCAGGATGAAACTATTTTTGTTGCACAGGGGAGAGAAGAACCTTTCCAAAAAATGCAATTTTGGGGGAAAGTTGATCAACGGAAGGTGCGATTGGAATTTTTGAAAATTGGGAATTTTCGTGGTGGGTTGCTGGTTATGATGAAGTGCCCAATGACCATGTTGGAGTCGGTGAGCCAGGATGAAACTATTTTTGTTGCACAAGGGGGAGAAGAACCTTTCCAAAAAATGCAATTTTGGGGGAAAGTTGATCAACGGAAGGTGCGATTGGAATTTTTGAAAATTGGGAATTTTCGTGGTGGGTTGCTGGTTATGATAAAGTGGCCAATGACCATGTTGGAGTCGGTAAGCCAGGATGAAACTATTTTTGTTGCACAAGGGGGAGAAGAACCTTTCCAAAAAATGCAATTTTGGGGGAAAGTTGATCAACGGAAGGTGCGATTGGAATTTTTGAAAATTGGGAATTTTCGTGGTGGGTTGCTGGTTAGGATGAAGTGGCCAATGACCATGTTGGAGTCGGTGAGCCAGGATGAAACTATTTTTGTTGCACAAGGGGGAGAAGAACCTTTCCAAAAAATGCAATTTTGGGGGAAAGTTGATCAACGGAAGGTGCGATTGGAATTTTTGAAAATTGGGAATTTTCGTGGTGGGTTGCTGGTTATGATGAAGTGGCCAATGATCATGTTGGAGTCGGTGAGCCAGGATGAAACTATTTTTGTTGCACAAGGGGGAGAAGAACCTTTCCAAAAAATGCAATTTTGGGGGAAAGTTGATCAACGGAAGGTGCGATTGGAATTTTTGAAAATTGGGAATTTTCGTGGTGGGTTGCTGGTTATGATAAAGTGGCCAATGACCATGTTGGAGTCGGTGAGCCAGGATGAAACTATTTTTGTTGCACAAGGGGGAGAAGAACCTTTCCAAAAAATGCAATTTTGGGGGAAAGTTGATCAACGGAAGGTGCGATTGGAATTTTTGAAAATTGGGAATTTTCGTGGTGGGTTGCTGGTTATGATGAAGTGGCCAATGACCATGTTGGAGTCGGTGAGCCAGGATGAAACTATTTTTGTTGCACAGGGGAGAGAAGAACCTTTCCAAAAAATGCAATTTTGGGGGAAAGTTGATCAACGGAAGGTGCGATTGGAATTTTTGAAAATTGGGAATTTTCGTGGTGGGTTGCTGGTTATGATGAAGTGGCCAATGACCATGTTGGAGTCGGTGAGCCAGGATGAAACTATTTTTGTTGCACAGGGGAGAGAAGAACCTTTCCAAAAAATGCAATTTTGGGGGAAAGTTGATCAACGGAAGGTGCGATTGGAATTTTTGAAAATTGGGAATTTTCGTGGTGGGTTGCTGGTAAGGATGGAGTGCAGAATGAAAGATGAAGCTTTATATTTAAATTTCCCACATGTAAAATAAAATTTTTGTTATAATATATAACAACGAATTGTATTCTAAAATGATTTTGGTTAATAATCGTTTAAAATTAAATAATTAATATTTGATAAGCAAGAATTGAAAAAATTCAAAAAAAAGTTATTAATAAATTAAATTTGAAATTAATATATGAATCGTTTAGGTAATTTTTTTATTCGTTATTAAATATATTCGTTATAAATATAAAATTCTCTATAAATATATAGAGTTTTTTCATGAAGTCTTACGCAGAGTTTTTTTTCATGCATTCTTATGTATAATAATAAATAATAGCTACATTTTTCCTACTATTGCGTCTAAAATCTAAGTATCACATAAGTTTCGCGTGTAAATATTTTAAAGAATTATTAAAAATTTTACAGAAATATTAAATTGGTAAATTTGTTTTTTCTTAACTCGTCATAGATTAACAATTTGCTTACAAATTTTTCCTAATATTGCGTCTAAAATCTAAGTATCACATAAGTTTCGGGTGTAAATATTTTAAAGAATTGTGCAACTTTCAACTTTCCCCCAAAATTGCATTTTTTGGAAAGGTTCTTCTCTCCCCTGTGCAACAAAAATAGTTTCATCCTGGCTCAACGACTCCAACATGGTCATTGGCCACTTCATCATAACCAGCAACCCACCACGAAAATTCCCAATTTTCAAAAATTCCAATCGCACCTTCCGTTGATCAACTTTCCCCCAAAATTGCATTTTTTGGAAAGTTCTTCTCTCCCTTGTGCAACAAAAATAGTTTCATCCTGGCTCAACGACTCCAACATGGTCATTGGCCACTTCATCATAACCAGCAACCCACCACGAAAATTCCCAATTTTCAAAAATTCCAATCGCACCTTCCGTTGATCAACTTTCCCCCAAAATTGCATTTTTTGGAAAGGTTCTTCTCCCCCTTGTGCAACAAAAATAGTTTCATCCTGGCTCACCGACTCCGACTCCAACATGATCATTGGCCACTTCATCATAACCAGCAACCCACCACGAAAATTCCCAATTTTCAAAAATTCCAATCGCACCTTCCGTTGATCAACTTTCCCCCAAAATTGCATTTTTTGGAAAGGTTCTTCTCCCCCTTGTGCAACAAAAATAGTTTCATCCTGGCTCACCGACTCCAACATGGTCATTGGCCACTTCATCCTAACCAGCAACCCACCACGAAAATTCCCAATTTTCAAAAATTCCAATCGCACCTTCCGTTGATCAACTTTCCCCCAAAATTGCATTTTTTGGAAAGGTTCTTCTCCCCCTTGTGCAACAAAAATAGTTTCATCCTGGCTTACCGACTCCAACATGGTCATTGGCCACTTTATCATAACCAGCAACCCACCACGAAAATTCCCAATTTTCAAAAATTCCAATCGCACCTTCCGTTGATCAACTTTCCCCCAAAATTGCATTTTTTGGAAAGGTTCTTCTCCCCCTTGTGCAACAAAAATAGTTTCATCCTGGCTCACCGACTCCAACATGGTCATTGGGCACTTCATCATAACCAGCAACCCACCACGAAAATTCCCAATTTTCAAAAATTCCAATCGCACCTTCCGTTGATCAACTTTCCCCCAAAATTGCATTTTTTGGAAAGTTCTTCTCTCCCTTGTGCAACAAAAATAGTTTCATCCTGGCTCAACGACTCCAACATGGTCATTGGCCACTTCATCATAACCAGCAACCCACCACGAAAATTCCCAATTTTCAAAAATTCCAATCGCACCTTCCGTTGATCAACTTTCCCCCAAAATTGCATTTTTTGGAAAGGTTCTTCTCTCCCCTGTGCAACAAAAATAGTTTCATCCTGGCTCAACGACTCCAACATGGTCATTGGCCACTTCATCATAACCAGCAACCCACCACGAATATTCCCAATTTTCAAAAATTCCAATCGCACCTTCCGTTGATCAACTTTCCCCCAAAATTGCATTTTTTGGAAAGGTTCTTCTCTCCCTTGTGCAACAAAAATAGTTTCATCCTGGCTCAACGACTCCAACATGGTCATTGGCCACTTCATCATAACCAGCAACCCACCACGAAAATTCCCAATTTTCAAAAATTCCAATCGCACCTTCCGTTGATCAACTTTGCCCCAAAATTGCATTTTTTGGAAAGGTTCTTCTCTCCCTTGTGCAACAAAAATAGTTTCATCCTGGCTCAACGACTCCAGCATGGTCATTGGCCACTTCATCCTAACCAGCAACACACCACGATAAAAGATTAAAAAAGGCATTATAAACATTCAGACTTCATTATTATCATTTTAATTATTATTTTCAAAAATATAAAATTAAGAAAAATAAAGTTGCGCAAAGAATTTGCAGTAATTTTAATAAAATTGTTAGTTATTTAAGTGGTGAATTGTGGTGAAATTGAAAATGTGGTGTGGTGAAATTGAATGGTTCGTGTCCGTGCTAAGATCGCTACGAATTTAACTTCACGCTCTTCAAATGCTAAACCTCCAATAGGGATGACTCGAGATGTTGCAGCGCACAGCTTTCTTATATCGAAAAATGCGACGATAGATGCAGCTACCAGGAACAGTAGATTAGTTCTGCTCATTCTGTATTGCACAACATCCCAGTCTGTTGGAAATCCGAACAATACGAACAATATAATAAAATATGGCCTTGGAATTTTGAAAGTTTCCGTTTCTCCTTGAATTGTAAGATTGAACGAAGAAAAATGATCAGTAATGTTTATCAGGAGAATCTGAAATTCTAACTCGTTAACACTTCATCTGAAACGAATAGATTAATTTCGTCTGTTGTGGCCACGCCACGCATCCCTCTTTTAATTGGAGGATTCCTTGATCGTTAAGCGTAATCGATGTATGGGATGGGTCTGTGGACATAATATCAACTCTCATTCTTTGGCAATGGAATATTTTTTCTTCTGTCAACCCATGGTATAAGCTGGAATGATGGCTTCACACTCACAAATAACCAGGGCCGGATTAGGCATAAGGCTAAAAAGGCTTAAGCCTTGGGGCCCCGCCGTATCACAAATTTTTTATAATACTTTTAGCCTCCTCGCTAATAACGAATTCAGGCACAAAAAAGAATTGGGCAACTAATTCGTCCCTAAATACCGAATTTATCCATACAAAATTTTTGCCTCAAATTAAGTTTAATTCTTTTTTAGTGTGGTATTACCCTAATTCTAAAGAAAAAACATTAAAAAATTTGTATTTGTTTGGCCTTCAAATCGCGTTAAATTTTCAAGACCCATACAATTCGTTGCTGCTCAGCGGCAAGTACCGCTATTTAAGGGGTAATTGAAAAAGTTCCGCAAAAAAAAAATTCAAAGTGTGACACAAATTCATTGAAGCTGCAAAATTATTGAGTGAACCTTTTTCTATTTGTTTGTTCCTTTTTCTATTTCTTTGTGTGATATTGTTGTTGCTGCGGTCGCGACACAAACTGAGTTTTTTATACATACGTTTTTCCATATGCATTTGATTAAAGTGCGTGAAGATAAATACGTTTCGAACTTTAACAGAGTTTGCAACTCTGTAAAAGATCGAGACGTCGCTAACTTTCAAAGAGCTCTGTTAACTCTCCGTTCTTATCAAACTTAGTAAGTAATCGCAACTGCACAAAGAGAGTAAAATTAATAATAGCATATCTACGCTACTACTACTATATGAATATTGCATTTTAAGAAACAAAAAGCTGTGAGTGGCCGTTTTTTGTTAAGAATTTTTTGAAAATTCCACTGTTTGCGGTCAAATGCCGTAGAAATATCCGAATGATGAAGTGGACACTGCTCGGTCCACTGAAAGGAAAAGCCACCTTTCCTTTGCCGTATGCCTCATGTTGGACCATCTGTCCTGGACCGAGCAGTGTCCACTTCATCATTCGGATTTTTTTCGGCACTTGACCGCAAACAGTGGAATTTTCAAAGAATTCTTAACAAAAAACCGCAACTCAGAGCTTTTTGTTTCTTAAAGTGCAATATTCATTTAGTCTTGCAGCGTAGATATGCTATTATTACTTACTAAATTTTATAGGAACAGAGAGTTAACAGAGCTCCGTTAAAGTTAGCGACGTCTCGATTTTTTGCAGATTTGCAAACTCTGTTAAAGTTCGAAACGCATTTATCTTCACGCACTTATTTGATTAGCGGTTGCAAGACAACAGAGGTTGACTTTCATAAAATGAAAAGAAGTCACTTGCTCGTGAATCGTAAGAAAGTAAACTTGTGTATTGCTGCAAATTATTTAACTTAAGCAGTTTGAATCAATTATTTGGATAAACAACTAACAATAAATATAAATTTAGTGAAGTTTTATTAAATTATAAGTCTCAATAATTAAATGAAAGTCTTAAAAAAGTAAAAATGAAACGAAATTATTTAAGTGGTGCCAAAAAAAGAAAATTACAGTCCAAAAGATTGAAGGAGGCACAAAAAGGGCAGCAATCATTATTAAATGTTGGAATTCGAAATATGTCATTACCATCGACTAGTAGAGTGACTGGCGTTCTTCCTGTTGAAGTTATTACTAATAATGCCAATGATATATTTCACAAACAAGGTTCTGCAGAAGTTCAAATCACTACTAAATTCGTTGAAAATAAATTACAAGTATTCAATGACGATCCAGCAGACTGCGATATTTCTGAAGAGTTAATTGAATATTTTGTTCATAAAGGGCACATTATATAAGAGCGTGAAGTTAAATTCGTAAATCCGTCGCGATCTTAGCAAAGACACAAACCAAAAACACGAATTTAAATTCGTATTTTGAGCCATTACCTGGCATCGCTAATGTAATGCGTACTTTTGTTCCAGAAACATTGTTAAGAAAAAAATGGATTCTGAATACATGTTATACACCGTTAAAAAGAGGAGGACGAGACCTTTCCAACGGTGTATGATTTTTGCGTGCACAGGCAAGAATTTGGTGGCAGCGGTTGCATGAACATAGCGTGTTTTCCGTACACACTGCAGCAGAATTCGATTAAAACTCGTAATCCAGACACACTTGTTCGAAAAAATATGGATTCTGAATACATGCTATACACCGTTGAAAAGAAGAAGACGAGACCTTTCCAACAATGTATGAATTTTGCGTGCACAGGCAAGAATTTGGTGGCAGCGGTTGCATGAACATAGCGTGTTTTCCGTATTGAATTGTGAATTCGCCTTTGTAATCTCTTCATAATATATGCTCGTTGCCAGTGGTCAGTTGATGAAGCATATATCGTTTGAAATGTTTTAACGAGGATAACTAAATATAAAAAATTGCGAACTCCCCTATAGCCGTTTTTTTACTTCCTTGTATACGTAGTAAATACAAGAAAGTATTGTAATCATGAAAAATTTCGATATTGGGATTTCCATTTTGGGATAGTCCATTTTGACTAGTTTGGTCGTGACGTGTGTACGTATGTAAAAACGGAGAATCGTAGAAATTTGAAATTTGGTATTTGAGACTCTTATAAGACCTAGTTGTGCACCTCCCTTTTTGGATGCAATTGGTTGCGCGAAAAGGACACTTCTCATATACTTTTTTTCAAATTTCATACATTACTCAAAAACAAACACTCCTAGAAAGTATATCCTATTTTGTATTTGGGCCTTACGTAAGGGACAATTTAGTAGCTCCAATTTAAATGATGGTTCGCACCAAAAGGACTCTTCGCCAAAGGAACACAAAGCATGCATTATCCGAATTACATAAATGATAATGATAAATGAATGTTATGCTGCTTTATCTTTTACAAAAATTGGTTGTACCCTTATAGAACTAAACAGGGAAAACAAAATTAGTACGATTGATAGTTAAAGCTGTATGGAAACTAATTTGTACTTTCTTGTTTTTACTTACTACTATTTAAATTATTTAAATTAAGAGAAGCCTATGAAATTTTTTTCATTATGGAAGTAAATATATTTAAAATTTTTAAAACTTCAATTTTAAAATATAAATAAAATATATCAACCACTCTTGAAATAAAACCATACAATTGCCGTCATACAAGGAAGTCATGTGTTGGCCACATCAGATATTTTTTTTTTGTAAATCGTCTGGGAAATTGTCGAATATTTGCATAGCCAGACTAGAACGATGAAGTGGCCAGTGGTCAGGAACGCTTCCGCGTGCGTTGATGAAACATATATCGTTCGAAAGGTATTAACGAGGAGAACTAAATATAAAAAAAATTGCGAGCTCCCCTAAAGCCGTTTTTTGTAAATCGTCTGGGAAAACGTCGAAGATTTGCATGGCCAGACTAGGATGAAGTGGCCAGTGGTCAGGAACGCTTCCGCGTGCGTTGATAAAACATATATCGTTTGAACGGTATTAACAAGGAGAACTAAATATAAAAAATTGCGAACTCCCCTATAGCCATTTTTTTGTAAATCGTCTGGGAAATTGTCGAAGATTTGCATGGCCAGACTAGGATGAAGTGGCCACTGGTCAGGAACGCTTCCGCGTGCGTTGATGAAACATATATCGGTTGAAAGGTATTAACGAGGATAACCAAATATAAAAAATTGTGAACTCTTCTATAGCCGTTTTTTGTAAATAGACTTGGAAAATGTCGAAGATTTGCATGGCCAGACTAGGATGAAGTGGCCACTGGTCAGGAAAGCTTCCGCGTGTATATCGTGCGAAAGGTATTAACGAGGAGAACTAAATATAAAAAATTGCGAACTCCCCTATAGCCGTTTTTTGTAAATCGTCTGGGAAAATGTCGAAGATTTGCATGGCCAGACTAGGATGAAGTGGCCAGTGGTCAGGAACGCTTCCGCGTGCGTTGATGCAACATATATCGTTCGAAAGGTATTAACAAGGAGAACTAAATATAAAAAAATTGGGAGCTCCCGTAAAGCCGTTTTTTCAAATTCGACTTGGAAAATGGTGAAGATTTGCATGGCCAGACTAGAATGAACTGGCCACTGGTCAGGAAACCTTCCGCGTGCGTTGATGCAACATATATCGTTTGAAAGGTATTAACGAGGAGAACTAATTATAAAAAAATTGCGAACTTCACTATAGCCCTTTTTTTTTGTAAATAGACTTGGAAAATGTCGAAGATTTGCATGGCCAGACTAGGATGAACTGGCCACTGCTCAGGAAAGCTTCCGCGTGCGTTGATGAAACATATATCGTTCGAAAGGTATTAACGAGGATAACTAAATATAAAAAATTGGGAACTCCCCTATAGCCTTTTTTTTATAAGTCGACTTGAAAAATGGTGAAGATTTGCATGGACAGACTAGGATGAAGTGGCCACTGGTCAGGAAAGCTTTCGCATGCGTTGATGCAACATATATCATTCGAAAGGTATTAACGAGGAGAACTAAATATAAAAAATTGCGAACTCCCCTATAGCGGTTTTTTGTAAATCGTCTGGGAAAATGTCGAAGATTTGCATGGCCAGACTAGGATGAAGTGGCCAGTGGTCAGGAAAGCTTCCGCGTGCGTTGATGAAACATATATCGTTCGAAAGGTATTAACGAGGATAACTAAATATAAAAAATTGCGAACTCCCCTATAGTTTTTTTTTTTTTTTTTAAATCGTCTGGGATATTGTCGAATATTTGCATAGCCAGACTAGAACAATGAAGTGGCCAGTGGTCAGGAACGCTTCCGCGTGCGTTGATGAAACATATATCGTTTGAAAGGTATTAACAAGGAGAACTAAATATAAAAAAATTGCGACCTCCCCTAAAGCCGTTTTTTTGTAAATCGACTGGCAAAATATCGAATAATTTGCATGGGCAGACTAGAAGAATGAAGTGGCCACTGGTCAGGAACGCTTCCGCGTGCGTTGATGCAACATATATCGTTCGAAAGGTATTAACGAGGAGAACTAAATATAAAAAATTGCGAACTCCCCTATAGCCGTTTTTTGGTAAATAGACTTGGAAAATGTCGAAGATTTGCATGGCCAGACTAGGATGAAGTGGCCACTGGTCAGGAAAGCTTCCGCGTGCGTTGATGAAACATATATCGTTCGAAAGGTGTTAACGAGGATAACTAAATATAAAAAATTGCGAACTCCCCTATAGCCGTTTTTTTGTAAATCGACTGGGAAAATATCGAATATTTGCATGGCCAGACTAGAAGAATGAAGTGGCCACTGGTCAGGAACGCTTCCGCGTGCGTTGATGCAACATATATCGTTCGAAAGGTATTAACGAGGAGAACTAAATATAAAAAATTTCGAACTCCCCTATAGCCGTTTTTTTGTAAATAGACTTCGAAAATGTCGAAGATTTGCCTGGCCAGACTAGGATGAAGTGGCCACTGGTCAGAAAAGCTTCCGCGTGCGTTGATGAAACATATATCGTTCGAAAGGTATTAACGAGGATAACTAAATATAAAAAATTGCGAACTCCCCTATAGGTTTTTTTTTTTTTTTTAAATCGTCTGGGATATTGTCGAATATTTGCATAGCCAGACTAGAAGGATGAAGTGGCCAGTGGTCAGGAACGCTTCCGCGTGCGTTGATGAAACATATATCGTTTGAAAGGTATTAACAAGGTGAACTAAATATAAAAAAATTGCGACCTCCCCTAAAGCCGTTTTTTTGTAAATCATCTGGGAAAATGGTGAAGATTTGCATGGCCAGACTAGAAAAATGAAGTGGCCACTGGTCAGGAACGCTTCCGCGTGCGTTGATGCAACATATATCGTTTGAAAGGTATTAACGAGGAGAACTAAATATAAAAAAATTGCGAGTTCCCGTAATGCCGTTTTTTGTAAGTCGACTTGGAAAATGGTGAAGATTTGCATGGCCAGACTAGGATGAAGTGGCCACTTGTCAGGAAAGCTTTCGCGTGCGTTGATGAAACATATATCATTCGAAAGGTATTAACGAGGAGAACTAAATATAAAAAAATTGCGAGCTCCCCTAAAGCCGTTTTTTGTAAATCGTCTGGGAAAATGTCGAAGATTTGCATGGCCAGACTAGAAAAATGAAGTGGCCACTTGTCAGGAACGCTTCCGCGTGCGTTGATGCAACATATATCGTTCGAAAGGTATTAACGAGGAGAACTAAATATAAAAAAATTGCGAGTTCCCGTAATGCCGCTTTTTGTAAGTCGACTTGGAAAATGGTAAAGATTTGCATGGCCAGACTAGGATGAAGTGGCCACTGGCCAGGAAAGCTTCCGCGCGCGTTGATGAAACATATATCGTTCGAAAGGTATTAACGAGGATAACTAAATATAAAAAATTGCGAACTCCCCTATAGCGGTTTTTTGTAAATCGTCTGGGAAAATGTCGAAGATTTGCATGGCCAGACTAGGATGAAGTGGCCACTGGTCAGAAAAGCTTCCGCGTGCGTTGATGAAACATATATCGTTCGAAAGGTGTTAACGAGGATAACTAAATATAAAAAATTGCGAACTCCCCTATAGCTTTTTTTTTTTTTTAAATCGTCTGGGATATTGTCGAATATTTGCATAGCCAGACTAGAAGGATGAAGTGGCCAGTAGTCAGGAACGCTTCCGCGTGCGTTGATGAAACATATATCGTTCGAAAGGTATTAACAAGGAGAACTAAATATAAAAAAATTGCGAACTCCCCTAAAGCCGTTTTTTGTAAATCGTCTGGGAAAATGTCGAAGATTTGCATGGCCAGACTAGGATGAAGTGGCCAGTGAACAGGAACGCTTCCGCGTGCGTCGATGAAACATATATCGTTCGAAAGGTATTAACGAGGATAACTAAATAAAAAAAAAATGCGAGCTCCCCTAAAGCCGTTTTTTGTAAATCGTCCGGGAAAATGTCGAAGATTTGCATGGCCAGACTAGGATGAAGTGGCCAGTGGTCAGGAACGCTTCCGCGTGCGTTGATGAGACATATATCGTTCGAAAGGTATTAACGAGGAGAACTAAATATAAAAAAATTGCGAGTTCCCGTAATGCCGCTTTTTGTAAGTCGACTTGGAAAATGGTAAAGATTTGCATGGCCAGACTAGGATGAAGTGGCCACTGGTCAGGAAAGCTTCCGCGCGCGTTGATGAAACATATATCGTTCGAAAGGTATTAACGAGGATAACTAAATATAAAAAATTGCGAACTCCCCTATAGCGGTTTTTTGTAAATCGTCTGGGAAAATGTCGAAGATTTGCATGGCCAGACTAGGATGAAGTGGCCACTGGTCAGGAAAGCTTCCGCGTGCGTTGATGAAACATATATCGTTCGAAAGGTGTTAACGAGGATAACTAAATATAAAAAATTGCGAACTCCCCTATAGCTTTTTTTTTTTTAAATCGTCTGGGATATTGTCGAATATTTGCATAGCCAGACTAGAAGGATGAAGTGGCCAGTAGTCAGGAACGCTTCCGCGTGCGTTGATGAAACATATATCGTTCGAAAGGTATTAACAAGGAGAACTAAATATAAAAAAATTGCGAACTCCCCTAAAGCCGTTTTTTGTAAATCGTCTGGGAAAATGTCGAAGATTTGCATGGCCAGACTAGGATGAAGTGGCCAGTGAACAGGAACGCTTCCGCGTGCGTCGATGAAACATATATCGTTTGAAAGGTATTAACGAGGATAACTAAATAAAAAAAAAATGCGAGCTCCCCTAAAGCCGTTTTTTGTAAATCGTCCGGGAAAATGTCGAAGATTTGCATGGCCAGACTAGGATGAAGTGGCCAGTGGTCAGGAACGCTTCCGCGTGCGTTGATGAGACATATATCGTTCGAAAGGTATTAACGAGGAGAACTAAATATAAAAAAATTGCGAGTTCCCGTAATGCCGTTTTTTGTAAGTCTACTTGGAAAATGGTGAAGATTTGCATGGCCAGACTAGGATGAAGTGGCCACTGGTCAGGAAATCTTCCGCGCGCGTTGATGCAACATATATCATTCGAAAGGTATTAGCGAGGAGAACTAAATATAAAAAAATTGCGAACTCCCCTATAGCCGTTTTTTTGTAAATCGACTGGGAAAATATCGAATATTTGCATGGCCAGACTAGAAGAATGAAGTGGCCACTGGTCAGGAACGCTTCCGCGTGCGTTGATGCAACATATATCGTTCGAAAGGTATTAACGAGGAGAACTAAATATAAAAAATTGCGAACTCCCCTATAGCCGTTTTTTTGTAAATAGACTTCGAAAATGTCGAAGATTTGCATGGCCAGACTAGGATGAAGTGGCCACTGGTCAGAAAAGCTTCCGCGTGCGTTGATGAAACATATATCGTTCGAAAGGTATTAACGAGGATAACTAAATATAAAAAATTACGAACTCCCCTATAGCTTTTTTTTTTTTTTAAATCGTCTGGGATATTGTCGAATATTTGCATAGCCAGACTAGAAGGATGAAGTGGCCAGTAGTCAGGAACGCTTCCGCGTGCGTTGATGAAACATATATCGTTCGAAAGGTATTAACAAGGAGAACTAAATATAAAAAAATTGCGAACTCCCCTAAACCCGTTTTTTGTAAATCGTCTGGGAAAATGTCGAAGATTTGCATGGCCAGACTAGGATGAAGTGGCCAGTGAACAGGAACGCTTCCGCGTGCGTTGATGAAACATATATCGTTCGAAAGGTATTAACGAGGAGAACTCAATAAAAAAAAATGCGAGCTCCCCTAAAGCCGTTTTTTGTAAATCGTCTGGGAAAATGTCGAAGATTTGCATGGCCAGACTAGGATGAAGTGGCCAGTGGTCAGGAACGCTTCCGCGTGCCTTGATGAGACATATATCGTTCGAAAGGTATTAACGAGGAGAACTAAATATAAAAAAATTGCGAGTTTCCGTAATGCCGTTTTTTGTAAGTCGACTTGGAAAATGGTGAAGATTTGCATGGCCAGACTAGGATGAAGTGGCCACTGGTCAGGAAATCTTCCGCGCGCGTTGATGCAACATATATCATTCGAAAGGTATTAGCGAGGAGAACTAAATATAAAAAAATTGCGAACTCCCCTATAGCCGTTTTTTTGTAAATCGACTGGGAAAATATCGAATATTTGCATGGCCAGACTAGAAGAATGAAGTGGCCACTGGTCAGGAACGCTTCCGCGTGCGTTGATGCAACATATATCGTTCGAAAGGTATTAACGAGGAGAACTAAATATAAAAAATTGCGAACTCCCCTATAGCCGTTTTTTTGTAAATAGACTTCGAAAATGTCGAAGATTTGCATGGCCAGACTAGGATGAAGTGGCCACTGGTCAGAAAAGCTTCCGCGTGCGTTGATGAAACATATATCGTTCGAAAGGTATTAACGAGGATAACTAAATATAAAAAATTGCGAACTCCCCTATAGCTTTTTTTTTTTTTTAAATCGTCTGGGATATTGTCGAATATTTGCATAGCCAGACTAGAAGGATGAAGTGGCCAGTAGTCAGGAACGCTTCCGCGTGCGTTGATGAAACATATATCGTTCGAAAGGTATTAACAAGGAGAACTAAATATAAAAAAATTGCGAACTCCCCTAAAGCCGTTTTTTGTAAATCGTCTGGGAAAATGTCGAAGATTTGCATGGCCAGACTAGGATGAAGTGGCCAGTGAACAGGAACGCTTCCGCGTGCGTTGATGAAACATATATCGTTCGAAAGGTATTAACGAGGAGAACTCAATAAAAAAAAAAAATGCGAGCTCCCCTAAAGCCGTTTTTTGTAAATCGTCTGGGAAAATGTCGAAGATTTGCATGACCAGACTAGGATGAAGTGGCCAGTGGTCAGGAACGCTTCCGCGTGCGTTGATGAGACATATATCGTTCAAAAGGTATTAACGAGGAGAACTAAATATAAAAAAATTGCGAGTTCCCGTAATGCCGTTTTTTGTAAGTCGACTTGGAAAATGGTGAAGATTTGCATGGCCAGACTAGGATGAAGTGGCCACTGGTCAGGAAATCTTCCGCGCGCGTTGATGCAACATATATCATTCGAAAGGTATTAGCGAGGAGAACTAAATATAAAAAAAATTGCGAACTCCCCTATAGCCGTTTTTTGTAAATCGTCTGGGAAAATGTCGAAGATTTGCATGGCCAGACTAGGATGAAGTGGCCAGTGGTCAGGAACGCTTCCGCGTGCGTTGATGAAACATATATCGTTCGAAAGGTATTAACGGGGAGCACTAAATATAAAAAAATTGCGAGCTCCCGTAAAGCCGTTTTTTGTAAGTCGACTTGGAAAATGGTGAAGATTTGCATGGCCAGACTAGGATGAACTGCCCACTGGTCAGGAAAGCTTCCGCGTGCGTTGATGCAACATATATCGTTCGAAAGCTATTAACAAGGAGAACTAAATATAAAAAATTGCGAACTCCCCTATAGCGGTTTTTTGTAAATCGTCTGGGAAAATGTCGAAGATTTGCATGGCCAGACTAGAAGAATGAAGTGGCCACTGGTCAGGAAAGCTTCCGCGTGTATATCGTTCGAAAGGTATTAACGAGGAGAACTAAATATAAAAAATTGCGAGCTCCCCTAAAGCCGTTTTTTGTAAATCGTCGGGGAAAATGTTGAAGATTTGCATGGCCAGACTAGGATGAAGTGGCCACTGGTCAGGAAAGCTTCCGCGCGCGTTGATGAAACATATATCGTTCGAAAGGTATTAACGAGGAGAACTAAATATAAAAAAAATTGCGAGCTCCCCTATAGCCGTTTTTTGTAAATCGTCTGGGAAAATGTCGAAGATTTGCATGGCCAGACTAGGATGAAGTGGCCAGTGGTCAGGAACGCTTCCGCGTGCGTTGATGAAACATATATCGTTCGAAAGGTATTAACGAGGAGAACTAAATATAAAAAAATTGCGAGCTCCCCTATAGCCGTTTTTTGTAAATCGTCTGGGAAAATGTCGAAGATTTGCATGGCCAGACTAGGATGAAGTGGCCAGTGGTCAGGAACGCTTCCGCGTGCGTTGATGAAACATATATCGTTCGAAAGGTATTAACGAGGAGAACTAAATATAAAAAAAATTGCGAACTCCCCTATAGCCGTTTTTTGTAAATCGTCTGGGAAAATGTCGAAGATTTGCATGGCCAGACTAGGATGAAGTGGCCAGTGGTCAGGAACGCTTCCGCGTGCGTTGATGAAACATATATCGTTCGAAAGGTATTAATGGGGAGCACTAAATATAAAAAAATTGCGAGCTCCCGTAAAGCCGTTTTTTGTAAGTCGACTTGGAAAATGGTGAAGATTTGCATGGCCAGACTAGGATGAACTGCCCACTGGTCAGGAAAGCTTCCGCGTGCGTTGATGCAACATATATCGTTCGAAAGGTATTAACGAGGAGAACTAAATATAAAAAATTGCGAACTCCCCTATAGCGGTTTTTTGTAAATCGTCTGGGAAAATGTCGAAGATTTGCATGGCCAGACTAGAAGAATGAAGTGGCCACTGGTCAGGAACGCTTCCGCGTGCGTTGATGCAACATATATCGTTCGAAAGGTATTAACGAGGAGAACTAAATATAAAAAATTGCGAACTCCCCTATAGCCGTTTTTTGGTAAATAGACTTGGAAAATGTCGAAGATTTGCATGGCCAGACTAGGATGAAGTGGCCACTGGTCAGGAAAGCTTCCGCGTGCGTTGATGAAACATATATCGTTCGAAAGGTGTTAACGAGGATAACTAAATATAAAAAATTGCGAACTCCCCTATAGCCGTTTTTTTGTAAATCGACTGGGAAAATATCGAATATTTGCATGGCCAGACTAGAAGAATGAAGTGGCCACTGGTCAGGAACGCTTCCGCGTGCGTTGATGCAACATATATCGTTCGAAAGGTATTAACGAGGAGAACTAAATATAAAAAATTGCGAACTCCCCTATAGCGGTTTTTTGTAAATCGTCTGGGAAAATGTCGAAGATTTGCATGGCCAGACTAGAAGAATGAAGTGGCCACTGGTCAGGAACGCTTCCGCGTGCGTTGATGCAACATATATCGTTCGAAAGGTATTAACGAGGAGAACTAAATATAAAAAATTGCGAACTCCCCTATAGCCGTTTTTTGGTAAATAGACTTGGAAAATGTCGAAGATTTGTATGGCCAGACTAGGATGAAGTGGCCACTGGTCAGGAAAGCTTCCGCGTGCGTTGATGAAACATATATCGTTCGAAAGGTGTTAACGAGGATAACTAAATATAAAAAATTGCGAACTCCCCTATAGCCGTTTTTTTGTAAATCGACTGGGAAAATATCGAATATTTGCATGGCCAGACTAGAAGAATGAAGTGGCCACTGGTCAGGAACGCTTCCGCGTGCGTTGATGCAACATATATCGTACGAAAGGTATTAACGAGGAGAACTAAATATAAAAAATTGCGAACTCCCCTATAGCCGTTTTTTTGTAAATAGACTTCGAAAATGTCGAAGATTTGCATGGCCAGACTAGGATGAAGTGGCCACTGGTCAGAAAAGCTTCCGCGTGCGTTGATGAAACATATATCGTTCGAAAGGTATTAACGAGGATAACTAAATATAAAAAATTGCGAACTCCCCTATAGCTTTTTTTTTTTTTTAAATCGTCTGGGATATTGTCGAATATTTGCATAGCCAGACTAGAAGGATGAAGTGGCCAGTAGTCAGGAACGCTTCCGCGTGCGTTGATGAAACATATATCGTTCGAAAGGTATTAACGAGGAGAACTCAATAAAAAAAAAATGCGAGCTCCCCTAAAGCCGTTTTTTGTAAATCGTCTGGGAAAATGTCGAAGATTTGCATGGCCAGACTAGGATGAAGTGGCCAGTGGTCAGGAACGCTTCCGCGTGCGTTGATGAGACATATATCGTTCGAAAGGTATTAACGAGGAGAACTAAATATAAAAAAATTGCGAGTTCCCGTAATGCCGTTTTTTGTAAGTCGACTTGGAAAATGGTGAAGATTTGCATGGCCAGACTAGGATGAAGTGGCCACTGGTCAGGAAATCTTCCGCGCGCGTTGATGCAACATATATCATTCGAAAGGTATTAGCGAGGAGAACTAAATATAAAAAAATTGTGAGCTCCCCTAAAGCCGTTTTTTGTAAATCGTCGGGGAAAATGTCGAAGATTTGCATGGCCAGACTAGGATGAAGTGGCCACTGGTCAGGAAAGCTCCCGCGTGCGTTGATGCAACATATATCGTTCGAAAGGTATTAACGAGGAGAACTAAATATAAAAAAATTGCGAACTCCCCTATAGACGTTTTTTTGTAAATAGACTTGAAAAATGTCGAAGATTTGCATGGCCAGACTAGGATGAAGTGGCCAGTGGTCAGGAACGCTTCCGCGTGCGTTGATGAAACATATATCGTTCGAAAGGTATTAACGGGGAGCACTAAATATAAAAAAATTGCGAGCTCCCGTAAAGCCGTTTTTTGTAAGTCGACTTGGAAAATGGTGAAGATTTGCATGGCCAGACTAGGATGAACTGGCCACTGGTCAGGAAAGCTTCCGCGTGCGTTGATGCAACATTTAGACATAGACATGCACATAGACTTCGACAATGTCGAAGATTTGCATGGCCAGACTAGGATAAAGTGGCCACTGGTCAGAAAAGCTTCCGCGTGCGTTGATGAAACATATATTGTTCGAAAGGTATTAACGAGGATAACTAAATATAAAAAATTGCGAACTCCCCTATAGCTTTTTTTTTTTTTTAAAATCGTCTGGGATATTGTCGAATATTTGCATAGCCAGACTAGAAGGATGAAGTGGCCAGTGGTCAGGAACGCTTCCGCGTGCGTTGATGAAACATATATCGTTTGAAAGGTATTAACAAGGAGAACTAAATATAAAAAAATTGCGACCTCCCCTAAAGCCGTTTTTTTGTAAATCGACTGGGAAAATGTCGAAGATTTGCATGGCCAGACTAGAAGAATGAAGTGGCCACTGGTCAGGAAAGCTTCCGCGTGTATATCGTTCGAAAGGTATTAACGAGGAGAACTAAATATAAAAAATTGCGAGCTCCCCTAAAGCCGTTTTTTGTAAATCGTCGGGGAAAATGTCGAAGATTTGCATGGCCAGACTAGGATGAAGTGGCCACTGGTCAGGAAAGCTTCCGCGCGCGTTGATGAAACATATATCGTTCGAAAGGTATTAACGAGGATAACTAAATATAAAAAATTGCGAACTCCCCTATAGCGGTTTTTTGTAAATCGTCTGGGAAAATGTCGAAGATTTGCATGGCCAGACTAGGATGAAGTGGCCAGTGGTCAGGAACGCTTCCGCGTGCGTTGATGAAACATATATCGTTCGAAAGGTATTAACGAGGAGAACTAAATATAAAAAAATTGCGAGCTCCCCTATAGCCGTTTTTTGTAAATCGTCTGGGAAAATGTCGAAGATTTGCATGGCCAGACTAGGATGAAGTGGCCAGTGGTCAGGAACGCTTCCGCGTGCGTTGATGAAACATATATCGTTCGAAAGGTATTAACGAGGAGAACTAAATATAAAAAAAATTGCGAACTCCCCTATAGCCGTTTTTTGTAAATCGTCTGGGAAAATGTCGAAGATTTGCATGGCCAGACTAGGATGAAGTGGCCAGTGGTCAGGAACGCTTCCGCGTGCGTTGATGAAACATATATCGTTCGAAAGGTATTAATGGGGAGCACTAAATATAAAAAAATTGCGAGCTCCCGTAAAGCCGTTTTTTGTAAGTCGACTTGGAAAATGGTGAAGATTTGCATGGCCAGACTAGGATGAACTGCCCACTGGTCAGGAAAGCTTCCGCGTGCGTTGATGCAACATATATCGTTCGAAAGGTATTAACGAGGAGAACTAAATATAAAAAATTGCGAACTCCCCTATAGCGGTTTTTTGTAAATCGTCTGGGAAAATGTCGAAGATTTGCATGGCCAGACTAGAAGAATGAAGTGGCCACTGGTCAGGAACGCTTCCGCGTGCGTTGATGCAACATATATCGTTCGAAAGGTATTAACGAGGAGAACTAAATATAAAAAATTGCGAACTCCCCTATAGCCGTTTTTTGGTAAATAGACTTGGAAAATGTCGAAGATTTGCATGGCCAGACTAGGATGAAGTGGCCACTGGTCAGGAAAGCTTCCGCGTGCGTTGATGAAACATATATCGTTCGAAAGGTGTTAACGAGGATAACTAAATATAAAAAATTGCGAACTCCCCTATAGCCGTTTTTTTGTAAATCGACTGGGAAAATATCGAATATTTGCATGGCCAGACTAGAAGAATGAAGTGGCCACTGGTCAGGAACGCTTCCGCGTGCGTTGATGCAACATATATCGTTCGAAAGGTATTAACGAGGAGAACTAAATATAAAAAATTGCGAACTCCCCTATAGCGGTTTTTTGTAAATCGTCTGGGAAAATGTCGAAGATTTGCATGGCCAGACTAGAAGAATGAAGTGGCCACTGGTCAGGAACGCTTCCGCGTGCGTTGATGCAACATATATCGTTCGAAAGGTATTAACGAGGAGAACTAAATATAAAAAATTGCGAACTCCCCTATAGCCGTTTTTTGGTAAATAGACTTGGAAAATGTCGAAGATTTGTATGGCCAGACTAGGATGAAGTGGCCACTGGTCAGGAAAGCTTCCGCGTGCGTTGATGAAACATATATCGTTCGAAAGGTGTTAACGAGGATAACTAAATATAAAAAATTGCGAACTCCCCTATAGCCGTTTTTTTGTAAATCGACTGGGAAAATATCGAATATTTGCATGGCCAGACTAGGATGAAGTGGCCAGTGAACAGGAACGCTTCCGCGTGCGTTGATGAAACATATATCGTTCGAAAGGTATTAACGAGGAGAACTCAATAAAAAAAAATGCGAGCTCCCCTAAAGCCGTTTTTTGTAAATCGTCTAGGAAAATGTCGAAGATTTGCATGGCCAGACTAGGATGAAGTGGCCAGTGGTCAGGAACGCTTCCGCGTGCGTTGATGAGACATATATCGTTCGAAAGGTATTAACGAGGAGAACTAAATATAAAAAAATTGCGAGTTTCCGTAATGCCGTTTTTTGTAAGTCGACTTGGAAAATGGTGAAGATTTGCATGGCCAGACTAGGATGAAGTGGCCACTGGTCAGGAAATCTTCCGCGCGCGTTGATGCAACATATATCATTCGAAAGGTATTAGCGAGGAGAACTAAATATAAAAAAATTGCGAACTCCCCTATAGCCGTTTTTTTGTAAATCGACTGGGAAAATATCGAATATTTGCATGGCCAGACTAGAAGAATGAAGTGGCCACTGGTCAGGAACGCTTCCGCGTGCGTTGATGCAACATATATCGTTCGAAAGGTATTAACGAGGAGAACTAAATATAAAAAATTGCGAACTTCCCTATAGCCGTTTTTTTGTAAATAGACTTCGAAAATGTCGAAGATTTGCATGGCCAGACTAGGATGAAGTGGCCACTGGTCAGAAAAGCTTCCGCGTGCGTTGATGAAACATATATCGTTCGAAAGGTATTAACGAGGATAACTAAATATAAAAAATTGCGAACTCCCCTATAGCTTTTTTTTTTTTTTAAATCGTCTGGGATATTGTCGAATATTTGCATAGCCAGACTAGAAGGATGAAGTGGCCAGTAGTCAGGAACGCTTCCGCGTGCGTTGATGAAACATATATCGTTCGAAAGGTATTAACAAGGAGAACTAAATATAAAAAAATTGCGAACTCCCCTAAAGCCGTTTTTTGTAAATCGTCTGGGAAAATGTCGAAGATTTGCATGGCCAGACTAGGATGAAGTGGCCAGTGAACAGGAACGCTTCCGCGTGCGTTGATGAAACATATATCGTTCGAAAGGTATTAACGAGGAGAACTCAATAAAAAAAAAAAATGCGAGCTCCCCTAAAGCCGTTTTTTGTAAATCGTCTGGGAAAATGTCGAAGATTTGCATGACCAGACTAGGATGAAGTGGCCAGTGGTCAGGAACGCTTCCGCGTGCGTTGATGAGACATATATCGTTCAAAAGGTATTAACGCGGAGAACTAAATATAAAAAAATTGCGAGTTCCCGTAATGCCGTTTTTTGTAAGTCGACTTGGAAAATGGTGAAGATTTGCATGGCCAGACTAGGATGAAGTGGCCACTGGTCAGGAAATCTTCCGCGCGCGTTGATGCAACATATATCATTCGAAAGGTATTAGCGAGGAGAACTAAATATAAAAAAAATTGCGAACTCCCCTATAGCCGTTTTTTGTAAATCGTCTGGGAAAATGTCGAAGATTTGCATGGCCAGACTAGGATGAAGTGGCCAGTGGTCAGGAACGCTTCCGCGTGCGTTGATGAAACATATATCGTTCGAAAGGTATTAACGGGGAGCACTAAATATAAAAAAATTGCGAGCTCCCGTAAAGCCGTTTTTTGTAAGTCGACTTGGAAAATGGTGAAGATTTGCATGGCCAGACTAGGATGAACTGCCCACTGGTCAGGAAAGCTTCCGCGTGCGTTGATGCAACATATATCGTTCGAAAGCTATTAACGAGGAGAACTAAATATAAAAAATTGCGAACTCCCCTATAGCGGTTTTTTGTAAATCGTCTGGGAAAATGTCGAAGATTTGCATGGCCAGACTAGAAGAATGAAGTGGCCGCTGGTCAGGAAAGCTTCCGCGTGTATATCGTTCGAAAGGTATTAACGAGGAGAACTAAATATAAAAAATTGCGAGCTCCCCTAAAGCCGTTTTTTGTAAATCGTCGGGGAAAATGTCGAAGATTTGCATGGCCAGACTAGGATGAAGTGGCCACTGGTCAGGAAAGCTTCCGCGCGCGTTGATGAAACATATATCGTTCGAAAGGTATTAACGAGGATAACTAAATATAAAAAATTGCGAACTCCCCTATAGCGGTTTTTTGTAAATCGTCTGGGAAAATGTCGAAGATTTGCATGGCCAGACTAGGATGAAGTGGCCAGTGGTCAGGAACGCTTCCGCGTGCGTTGATGAAACATATATCGTTCGAAAGGTATTAACGAGGAGAACTAAATATAAAAAAATTGCGAGCTCCCCTATAGCCGTTTTTTGTAAATCGTCTGGGAAAATGTCGAAGATTTGCATGGCCAGACTAGGATGAAGTGGCCAGTGGTCAGGAACGCTTCCGCGTGCGTTGATGAAACATATATCGTTCGAAAGGTATTAACGAGGAGAACTAAATATAAAAAAAATTGCGAACTCCCCTATAGCCGTTTTTTGTAAATCGTCTGGGAAAATGTCGAAGATTTGCATGGCCAGACTAGGATGAAGTGGCCAGTGGTCAGGAACGCTTCCGCGTGCGTTGATGAAACATATATCGTTCGAAAGGTATTAATGGGGAGCACTAAATATAAAAAAATTGCGAGCTCCCGTAAAGCCGTTTTTTGTAAGTCGACTTGGAAAATGGTGAAGATTTGCATGGCCAGACTAGGATGAACTGCCCACTGGTCAGGAAAGCTTCCGCGTGCGTTGATGCAACATATATCGTTCGAAAGGTATTAACGAGGAGAACTAAATATAAAAAATTGCGAACTCCCCTATAGCGGTTTTTTGTAAATCGTCTGGGAAAATGTCGAAGATTTGCATGGCCAGACTAGAAGAATGAAGTGGCCACTGGTCAGGAACGCTTCCGCGTGCGTTGATGCAACATATATCGTTCGAAAGGTATTAACGAGGAGAACTAAATATAAAAAATTGCGAACTCCCCTATAGCCGTTTTTTGGTAAATAGACTTGGAAAATGTCGAAGATTTGCATGGCCAGACTAGGATGAAGTGGCCACTGGTCAGGAAAGCTTCCGCGTGCGTTGATGAAACATATATCGTTCGAAAGGTGTTAACGAGGATAACTAAATATAAAAAATTGCGAACTCCCCTATAGCCGTTTTTTGGTAAATAGACTTGGAAAATGTCGAAGATTTGTATGGCCAGACTAGGATGAAGTGGCCACTGGTCAGGAAAGCTTCCGCGTGCGTTGATGAAACATATATCGTTCGAAAGGTGTTAACGAGGATAACTAAATATAAAAAATTGCGAACTCCCCTATAGCGGTTTTTTGTAAATCGTCTGGGAAAATGTCGAAGATTTGCATGGCCAGACTAGAAGAATGAAGTGGCCACTGGTCAGGAACGCTTCCGCGTGCGTTGATGCAACATATATCGTTCGAAAGGTATTAACGAGGAGAACTAAATATAAAAAATTGCGAACTCCCCTATAGCCGTTTTTTGGTAAATAGACTTGGAAAATGTCGAAGATTTGCATGGCCAGACTAGGATGAAGTGGCCACTGGTCAGGAAAGCTTCCGCGTGCGTTGATGAAACATATATCGTTCGAAAGGTATTAACGAGGAGAACTAAATATAAAAAAATTGCGAGCTCCCCTATAGCCGTTTTTTGTAAATCGTCTGGGAAAATGTCGAAGATTTGCATGGCCAGACTAGGATGAAGTGGCCAGTGGTCAGGAACGCTTCCGCGTGCGTTGATGAAACATATATCGTTCGAAAGGTATTAACGAGGAGAACTAAATATAAAAAAAATTGCGAACTCCCCTATAGCCGTTTTTTGTAAATCGTCTGGGAAAATGTCGAAGATTTGCATGGCCAGACTAGGATGAAGTGGCCACTGGTCAGGAACGCTTCCGCGTGCGTTGATGAAACATATATCGTTCGAAAGGTATTAATGGGGAGCACTAAATATAAAAAAATTGCGAGCTCCCGTAAAGCCGTTTTTTGTAAGTCGACTTGGAAAATGGTGAAGATTTGCATGGCCAGACTAGGATGAACTGCCCACTGGTCAGGAAAGCTTCCGCGTGCGTTGATGCAACATATATCGTTCGAAAGGTATTAACGAGGAGAACTAAATATAAAAAATTGCGAACTCCCCTATAGCGGTTTTTTGTAAATCGTCTGGGAAAATGTCGAAGATTTGCATGGCCAGACTAGAAGAATGAAGTGGCCACTGGTCAGGAACGCTTCCGCGTGCGTTGATGCAACATATATCGTTCGAAAGGTATTAACGAGGAGAACTAAATATAAAAAATTGCGAACTCCCCTATAGCCGTTTTTTGGTAAATAGACTTGGAAAATGTCGAAGATTTGCATGGCAAGACTAGGATGAAGTGGCCACTGGTCAGGAAAGCTTCCGCGTGCGTTGATGAAACATATATCGTTCGAAAGGTGTTAACGAGGATAACTAAATATAAAAAATTGCGAACTCCCCTATAGCCGTTTTTTTGTAAATCGACTGGGAAAATATCGAATATTTGCATGGCCAGACTAGAAGAATGAAGTGGCCACTGGTCAGGAACGCTTCCGCGTGCGTTGATGCAACATATATCGTTCGAAAGGTATTAACGAGGAGAACTAAATATAAAAAATTGCGAACTCCCCTATAGCGGTTTTTTGTAAATCGTCTGGGAAAATGTCGAAGATTTGCATGGCCAGACTAGAAGAATGAAGTGGCCACTGGTCAGGAACGCTTCCGCGTGCGTTGATGCAACATATATCGTTCGAAAGGTATTAACGAGGAGAACTAAATATAAAAAATTGCGAACTCCCCTATAGCCGTTTTTTGGTAAATAGACTTGGAAAATGTCGAAGATTTGTATGGCCAGACTAGGATGAAGTGGCCACTGGTCAGGAAAGCTTCCGCGTGCGTTGATGAAACATATATCGTTCGAAAGGTGTTAACGAGGATAACTAAATATAAAAAATTGCGAACTCCCCTATAGCCGTTTTTTTGTAAATCGACTGGGAAAATATCGAATATTTGCATGGCCAGACTAGGATGAAGTGGCCAGTGAACAGGAACGCTTCCGCGTGCGTTGATGAAACATATATCGTTCGAAAGGTATTAACGAGGAGAACTCAATAAAAAAAAATGCGAGCTCCCCTAAAGCCGTTTTTTGTAAATCGTCTAGGAAAATGTCGAAGATTTGCATGGCCAGACTAGGATGAAGTGGCCAGTGGTCAGGAACGCTTCCGCGTGCGTTGATGAGACATATATCGTTCGAAAGGTATTAACGAGGAGAACTAAATATAAAAAAATTGCGAGTTTCCGTAATGCCGTTTTTTGTAAGTCGACTTGGAAAATGGTGAAGATTTGCATGGCCAGACTAGGATGAAGTGGCCACTGGTCAGGAAATCTTCCGCGCGCGTTGATGCAACATATATCATTCGAAAGGTATTAGCGAGGAGAACTAAATATAAAAAAATTGCGAACTCCCCTATAGCCGTTTTTTTGTAAATCGACTGGGAAAATATCGAATATTTGCATGGCCAGACTAGAAGAATGAAGTGGCCACTGGTCAGGAACGCTTCCGCGTGCGTTGATGCAACATATATCGTTCGAAAGGTATTAACGAGGAGAACTAAATATAAAAAATTGCGAACTTCCCTATAGCCGTTTTTTTGTAAATAGACTTCGAAAATGTCGAAGATTTGCATGGCCAGACTAGGATGAAGTGGCCACTGGTCAGAAAAGCTTCCGCGTGCGTTGATGAAACATATATCGTTCGAAAGGTATTAACGAGGATAACTAAATATAAAAAATTGCGAACTCCCCTATAGCTTTTTTTTTTTTTTAAATCGTCTGGGATATTGTCGAATATTTGCATAGCCAGACTAGAAGGATGAAGTGGCCAGTAGTCAGGAACGCTTCCGCGTGCGTTGATGAAACATATATCGTTCGAAAGGTATTAACAAGGAGAACTAAATATAAAAAAATTGCGAACTCCCCTAAAGCCGTTTTTTGTAAATCGTCTGGGAAAATGTCGAAGATTTGCATGGCCAGACTAGGATGAAGTGGCCAGTGAACAGGAACGCTTCCGCGTGCGTTGATGAAACATATATCGTTCGAAAGGTATTAACGAGGAGAACTCAATAAAAAAAAAAAATGCGAGCTCCCCTAAAGCCGTTTTTTGTAAATCGTCTGGGAAAATGTCGAAGATTTGCATGACCAGACTAGGATGAAGTGGCCAGTGGTCAGGAACGCTTCCGCGTGCGTTGATGAGACATATATCGTTCAAAAGGTATTAACGCGGAGAACTAAATATAAAAAAATTGCGAGTTCCCGTAATGCCGTTTTTTGTAAGTCGACTTGGAAAATGGTGAAGATTTGCATGGCCAGACTAGGATGAAGTGGCCACTGGTCAGGAAATCTTCCGCGCGCGTTGATGCAACATATATCATTCGAAAGGTATTAGCGAGGAGAACTAAATATAAAAAAAATTGCGAACTCCCCTATAGCCGTTTTTTGTAAATCGTCTGGGAAAATGTCGAAGATTTGCATGGCCAGACTAGGATGAAGTGGCCAGTGGTCAGGAACGCTTCCGCGTGCGTTGATGAAACATATATCGTTCGAAAGGTATTAACGGGGAGCACTAAATATAAAAAAATTGCGAGCTCCCGTAAAGCCGTTTTTTGTAAGTCGACTTGGAAAATGGTGAAGATTTGCATGGCCAGACTAGGATGAACTGCCCACTGGTCAGGAAAGCTTCCGCGTGCGTTGATGCAACATATATCGTTCGAAAGCTATTAACGAGAAGAACTAAATATAAAAAATTGCGAACTCCCCTATAGCGGTTTTTTGTAAATCGTCTGGGAAAATGTCGAAGATTTGCATGGCCAGACTAGAAGAATGAAGTGGCCGCTGGTCAGGAAAGCTTCCGCGTGTATATCGTTCGAAAGGTATTAACGAGGAGAACTAAATATAAAAAATTGCGAGCTCCCCTAAAGCCGTTTTTTGTAAATCGTCGGGGAAAATGTCGAAGATTTGCATGGCCAGACTAGGATGAAGTGGCCACTGGTCAGGAAAGCTTCCGCGCGCGTTGATGAAACATATATCGTTCGAAAGGTATTAACGAGGATAACTAAATATAAAAAATTGCGAACTCCCCTATAGCGGTTTTTTGTAAATCGTCTGGGAAAATGTCGAAGATTTGCATGGCCAGACTAGGATGAAGTGGCCAGTGGTCAGGAACGCTTCCGCGTGCGTTGATGAAACATATATCGTTCGAAAGGTATTAACGAGGAGAACTAAATATAAAAAAATTGCGAGCTCCCCTATAGCCGTTTTTTGTAAATCGTCTGGGAAAATGTCGAAGATTTGCATGGCCAGACTAGGATGAAGTGGCCAGTGGTCAGGAACGCTTCCGCGTGCGTTGATGAAACATATATCGTTCGAAAGGTATTAACGAGGAGAACTAAATATAAAAAAAATTGCGAACTCCCCTATAGCCGTTTTTTGTAAATCGTCTGGGAAAATGTCGAAGATTTGCATGGCCAGACTAGGATGAAGTGGCCAGTGGTCAGGAACGCTTCCGCGTGCGTTGATGAAACATATATCGTTCGAAAGGTATTAATGGGGAGCACTAAATATAAAAAAATTGCGAGCTCCCGTAAAGCCGTTTTTTGTAAGTCGACTTGGAAAATGGTGAAGATTTGCATGGCCAGACTAGGATGAACTGCCCACTGGTCAGGAAAGCTTCCGCGTGCGTTGATGCAACATATATCGTTCGAAAGGTATTAACGAGGAGAACTAAATATAAAAAATTGCGAACTCCCCTATAGCGGTTTTTTGTAAATCGTCTGGGAAAATGTCGAAGATTTGCATGGCCAGACTAGAAGAATGAAGTGGCCACTGGTCAGGAACGCTTCCGCGTGCGTTGATGCAACATATATCGTTTGAAAGGTATTAACGAGGAGAACTAAATATAAAAAATTGCGAACTCCCCTATAGCCGTTTTTTGGTAAATAGACTTGGAAAATGTCGAAGATTTGCATGGCCAGACTAGGATGAAGTGGCCACTGGTCAGGAAAGCTTCCGCGTGCGTTGATGAAACATATATCGTTCGAAAGGTGTTAACGAGGATAACTAAATATAAAAAATTGCGAACTCCCCTATAGCCGTTTTTTGGTAAATAGACTTGGAAAATGTCGAAGATTTGTATGGCCAGACTAGGATGAAGTGGCCACTGGTCAGGAAAGCTTCCGCGTGCGTTGATGAAACATATATCGTTCGAAAGGTGTTAACGAGGATAACTAAATATAAAAAATTGCGAACTCCCCTATAGCCGTTTTTTTGTAAATCGACTGGGAAAATATCGAATATTTGCATGGCCAGACTAGAAGAATGAAGTGGCCACTGGTCAGGAACGCTTCCGCGTGCGTTGATGCAACATATATCGTTCGAAAGGTATTAACGAGGAGAACTAAATATAAAAAATTGCGAACTCCCCTATAGCCGTTTTTTTGTAAATAGACTTCGAAAATGTCGAAGATTTGCATGGCCAGACTAGGATGAAGTGGCCACTGGTCAGAAAAGCTTCCGCGTGCGTTGATGAAACATATATCGTTCGAAAGGTATTAACGAGGATAACTAAATATAAAAAATTGCGAACTCCCCTATAGCTTTTTTTTTTTTTTAAATCGTCTGGGATATTGTCGAATATTTGCATAGCCAGACTAGAAGGATGAAGTGGCCAGTAGTCAGGAACGCTTCCGCGTGCGTTGATGAAACATATATCGTTCGAAAGGTATTAACAAGGAGAACTAAATATAAAAAAATTGCGAACTCCCCTAAAGCCGTTTTTTGTAAATCGTCTGGGAAAATGTCGAAGATTTGCATGGCCAGACTAGGATGAAGTGGCCAGTGAACAGGAACGCTTCCGCGTGCGTTGATGAAACATATATCGTTCGAAAGGTATTAACGAGGAGAACTCAATAAAAAAAAAATGCGAGCTCCCCTAAAGCCGTTTTTTGTAAATCGTCTGGGAAAATGTCGAAGATTTGCATGGCCAGACTAGGATGAAGTGGCCAGTGGTCAGGAACGCTTCCGCGTGCGTTGATGAGACATATATCGTTCGAAAGGTATTAACGAGGAGAACTAAATATAAAAAAATTGCGAGTTCCCGTAATGCCGTTTTTTGTAAGTCGACTTGGAAAATGGTGAAGATTTGCATGGCCAGACTAGGATGAAGTGGCCACTGGTCAGGAAATCTTCCGCGCGCGTTGATGCAACATATATCATTCGAAAGGTATTAGCGAGGAGAACTAAATATAAAAAAATTGTGAGCTCCCCTAAAGCCGTTTTTTGTAAATCGTCGGGGAAAATGTCGAAGATTTGCATGGCCAGACTAGGATGAAGTGGCCACTGGTCAGGAAAGCTCCCGCGTGCGTTGATGCAACATATATCGTTCGAAAGGTATTAACGAGGAGAACTAAATATAAAAAAATTGCGAACTCCCCTATAGACGTTTTTTTGTAAATAGACTTGAAAAATGTCGAAGATTTGCATGGCCAGACTAGGATGAAGTGGCCAGTGGTCAGGAACGCTTCCGCGTGCGTTGATGAAACATATATCGTTCGAAAGGTATTAACGGGGAGCACTAAATATAAAAAAATTGCGAGCTCCCGTAAAGCCGTTTTTTGTAAGTCGACTTGGAAAATGGTGAAGATTTGCATGGCCAGACTAGGATGAACTGGCCACTGGTCAGGAAAGCTTCCGCGTGCGTTGATGCAACATTTAGACATAGACATGCACATAGACCGACAATGTCGAAGATTTGCATGGCCAGACTAGGATAAAGTGGGCACTGGTCAGAAAAGCTTCCGCGTGCGTTGATGAAACATATATTGTTCGAAAGGTATTAACGAGGATAACTAAATATAAAAAATTGCGAACTCCCCTATAGCTTTTTTTTTTTTTTAAAATCGTCTGGGATATTGTCGAATATTTGCATAGCCAGACTAGAAGGATGAAGTGGCCAGTGGTCAGGAACGCTTCCGCGTGCGTTGATGAAACATATATCGTTTGAAAGGTATTAACAAGGAGAACTAAATATAAAAAAATTGCGACCTCCCCTAAAGCCGTTTTTTTGTAAATCGACTGGGAAAATGTCGAAGATTTGCATGGCCAGACTAGAAGAATGAAGTGGCCACTGGTCAGGAAAGCTTCCGCGTGTATATCGTTCGAAAGGTATTAACGAGGAGAACTAAATATAAAAAATTGCGAGCTCCCCTAAAGCCGTTTTTTGTAAATCGTCGGGGAAAATGTCGAAGATTTGCATGGCCAGACTAGGATGAAGTGGCCACTGGTCAGGAAAGCTTCCGCGCGCGTTGATGAAACATATATCGTTCGAAAGGTATTAACGAGGATAACTAAATATAAAAAATTGCGAACTCTCCTATAGCGGTTTTTTGTAAATCGTCTGGGAAAATGTCGAAGATTTGCATGGCCAGACTAGGATGAAGTGGCCAGTGGTCAGGAACGCTTCCGCGTGCGTTGATGAAACATATATCGTTCGAAAGGTATTAACGAGGAGAACTAAATATAAAAAAATTGCGAGCTCCCCTATAGCCGTTTTTTGTAAATCGTCTGGGAAAATGTCGAAGATTTGCATGGCCAGACTAGGATGAAGTGGCCAGTGGTCAGGAACGCTTCCGCGTGCGTTGATGAAACATATATCGTTCGAAAGGTATTAACGAGGAGAACTAAATATAAAAAAAATTGCGAACTCCCCTATAGCCGTTTTTTGTAAATCGTCTGGGAAAATGTCGAAGATTTGCATGGCCAGACTAGGATGAAGTGGCCAGTGGTCAGGAACGCTTCCGCGTGCGTTGATGAAACATATATCGTTCGAAAGGTATTAATGGGGAGCACTAAATATAAAAAAATTGCGAGCTCCCGTAAAGCCGTTTTTTGTAAGTCGACTTGGAAAATGGTGAAGATTTGCATGGCCAGACTAGGATGAACTGCCCACTGGTCAGGAAAGCTTCCGCGTGCGTTGATGCAACATATATCGTTCGAAAGGTATTAACGAGGAGAACTAAATATAAAAAATTGCGAACTCCCCTATAGCGGTTTTTTGTAAATCGTCTGGGAAAATGTCGAAGATTTGCATGGCCAGACTAGAAGAATGAAGTGGCCACTGGTCAGGAACGCTTCCGCGTGCGTTGATGCAACATATATCGTTCGAAAGGTATTAACGAGGAGAACTAAATATAAAAAATTGCGAACTCCCCTATAGCGGTTTTTTGTAAATCGTCTGGGAAAATGTCGAAGATTTGCATGGCCAGACTAGAAGAATGAAGTGGCCACTGGTCAGGAACGCTTCCGCGTGCGTTGATGCAACATATATCGTTCGAAAGGTATTAACGAGGAGAACTAAATATAAAAAATTGCGAACTCCCCTATAGCCGTTTTTTGGTAAATAGACTTGGAAAATGTCGAAGATTTGTATGGCCAGACTAGGATGAAGTGGCCACTGGTCAGGAAAGCTTCCGCGTGCGTTGATGAAACATATATCGTTCGAAAGGTGTTAACGAGGATAACTAAATATAAAAAATTGCGAACTCCCCTATAGCCGTTTTTTTGTAAATCGACTGGGAAAATATCGAATATTTGCATGGCCAGACTAGGATGAAGTGGCCAGTGAACAGGAACGCTTCCGCGTGCGTTGATGAAACATATATCGTTCGAAAGGTATTATCGAGGAGAACTCAATAAAAAAAAATGCGAGCTCCCCTAAAGCCGTTTTTTGTAAATCGTCTGGGAAAATGTCGAAGATTTGCATGGCCAGACTAGGATGAAGTGGCCAGTGGTCAGGAACGCTTCCGCGTGCGTTGATGAAACATATATCGTTCGAAAGGTATTAATGGGGAGCACTAAATATAAAAAAATTGCGAGCTCCCGTAAAGCCGTTTTTTGTAAGTCGACTTGGAAAATGGTGAAGATTTGCATGGCCAGACTAGGATGAACTGCCCACTGGTCAGGAAAGCTTCCGCGTGCGTTGATGCAACATATATCGTTCGAAAGGTATTAACGAGGAGAACTAAATATAAAAAATTGCGAACTCCCCTATAGCGGTTTTTTGTAAATCGTCTGGGAAAATGTCGAAGATTTGCATGGCCAGACTAGAAGAATGAAGTGGCCACTGGTCAGGAACGCTTCCGCGTGCGTTGATGCAACATATATCGTTCGAAAGGTATTAACGAGGAGAACTAAATATAAAAAATTGCGAACTCCCCTATAGCGGTTTTTTGTAAATCGTCTGGGAAAATGTCGAAGATTTGCATGGCCAGACTAGAAGAATGAAGTGGCCACTGGTCAGGAACGCTTCCGCGTGCGTTGATGCAACATATATCGTTCGAAAGGTATTAACGAGGAGAACTAAATATAAAAAATTGCGAACTCCCCTATAGCCGTTTTTTGGTAAATAGACTTGGAAAATGTCGAAGATTTGTATGGCCAGACTAGGATGAAGTGGCCACTGGTCAGGAAAGCTTCCGCGTGCGTTGATGAAACATATATCGTTCGAAAGGTGTTAACGAGGATAACTAAATATAAAAAATTGCGAACTCCCCTATAGCCGTTTTTTTGTAAATCGACTGGGAAAATATCGAATATTTGCATGGCCAGACTAGGATGAAGTGGCCAGTGAACAGGAACGCTTCCGCGTGCGTTGATGAAACATATATCGTTCGAAAGGTATTAACGAGGAGAACTCAATAAAAAAAAATGCGAGCTCCCCTAAAGCCGTTTTTTGTAAATCGTCTGGGAAAATGTCGAAGATTTGCATGGCCAGACTAGGATGAAGTGGCCAGTGGTCAGGAACGCTTCCGCGTGCGTTGATGAGACATATATCGTTCGAAAGGTATTAACGAGGAGAACTAAATATAAAAAAATTGCGAGTTTCCGTAATGCCGTTTTTTGTAAGTCGACTTGGAAAATGGTGAAGATTTGCATGGCCAGACTAGGATGAAGTGGCCACTGGTCAGGAAATCTTCCGCGCGCGTTGATGCAACATATATCATTCGAAAGGTATTAGCGAGGAGAACTAAATATAAAAAAATTGCGAACTCCCCTATAGCCGTTTTTTTGTAAATCGACTGGGAAAATATCGAATATTTGCATGGCCAGACTAGAAGAATGAAGTGGCCACTGGTCAGGAACGCTTCCGCGTGCGTTGATGCAACATATATCGTTCGAAAGGTATTAACGAGGAGAACTAAATATAAAAAATTGCGAACTCCCCTATAGCCGTTTTTTTGTAAATAGACTTCGAAAATGTCGAAGATTTGCATGGCCAGACTAGGATGAAGTGGCCACTGGTCAGAAAAGCTTCCGCGTGCGTTGATGAAACATATATCGTTCGAAAGGTATTAACGAGGATAACTAAATATAAAAAATTGCGAACTCCCCTATAGCTTTTTTTTTTTTTTAAATCGTCTGGGATATTGTCGAATATTTGCATAGCCAGACTAGAAGGATGAAGTGGCCAGTAGTCAGGAACGCTTCCGCGTGCGTTGATGAAACATATATCGTTCGAAAGGTATTAACAAGGAGAACTAAATATAAAAAAATTGCGAACTCCCCTAAAGCCGTTTTTTGTAAATCGTCTGGGAAAATGTCGAAGATTTGCATGGCCAGACTAGGATGAAGTGGCCAGTGAACAGGAACGCTTCCGCGTGCGTTGATGAAACATATATCGTTCGAAAGGTATTAACGAGGAGAACTCAATAAAAAAAAATGCGAGCTCCCCTAAAGCCGTTTTTTGTAAATCGTCTGGGAAAATGTCGAAGATTTGCATGGCCAGACTAGGATGAAGTGGCCAGTGGTCAGGAACGCTTCCGCGTGCGTTGATGAGACATATATCGTTCGAAAGGTATTAACGAGGAGAACTAAATATAAAAAAATTGCGAGTTTCCGTAATGCCGTTTTTTGTAAGTCGACTTGGAAAATGGTGAAGATTTGCATGGCCAGACTAGGATGAAGTGGCCACTGGTCAGGAAATCTTCCGCGCGCGTTGATGCAACATATATCATTCGAAAGGTATTAGCGAGGAGAACTAAATATAAAAAAATTGCGAACTCCCCTATAGCCGTTTTTTTGTAAATCGACTGGGAAAATATCGAAGATTTGCATGGCCAGACTAGAAGAATGAAGTGGCCACTGGTCAGGAACGCTTCCGCGTGCGTTGATGAAACATATATCGTTCGAAAGGTATTAACGAGGAGAACTCAATAAAAAAAAAATGCGAGCTCCCCTAAAGCCGTTTTTTGTAAATCGTCTGGGAAAATGTCGAAGATTTGCATGGCCAGACTAGGATGAAGTGGCCAGTGGTCAGGAACGCTTCCGCGTGCGTTGATGAGACATATATCGTTCGAAAGGTATTAACGAGGAGAACTAAATATAAAAAAATTGCGAGTTTCCGTAATGCCGTTTTTTGTAAGTCGACTTGGAAAATGGTGAAGATTTGCATGGCCAGACTAGGATGAAGTGGCCACTGGTCAGGAAATCTTCCGCGCGCGTTGATGCAACATATATCATTCGAAAGGTATTAGCGAGGAGAACTAAATATAAAAAATTGCGAACTCCCCTATAGCCGTTTTTTGGTAAATAGACTTGGAAAATGTCGAAGATTTGCATGGCCAGACTAGAAGAATGAAGTGGCCACTGGTCAGGAACGCTTCCGCGTGCGTTGATGCAACATATATCGTTTGAAAGGTATTAACGAGGAGAACTAAATATAAAAAATTGCGAACTCCCCTATAGCCGTTTTTTGGTAAATAGACTTGGAAAATGTCGAAGATTTGCATGGCCAGACTAGGATGAAGTGGCCACTGGTCAGGAAAGCTTCCGCGTGCGTTGATGAAACATATATCGTTCGAAAGGTGTTAACGAGGATAACTAAATATAAAAAATTGCGAACTCCCCTATAGCCGTTTTTTGGTAAATAGACTTGGAAAATGTCGAAGATTTGTATGGCCAGACTAGGATGAAGTGGCCACTGGTCAGGAAAGCTTCCGCGTGCGTTGATGAAACATATATCGTTCGAAAGGTGTTAACGAGGATAACTAAATATAAAAAATTGCGAACTCCCCTATAGCCGTTTTTTTGTAAATCGACTGGGAAAATATCGAATATTTGCATGGCCAGACTAGAAGAATGAAGTGGCCACTGGTCAGGAACGCTTCCGCGTGCGTTGATGCAACATATATCGTTCGAAAGGTATTAACGAGGAGAACTAAATATAACAAATTGCGAACTCCCCTATAGCCGTTTTTTTGTAAATAGACTTCGAAAATGTCGAAGATTTGCATGGCCAGACTAGGATGAAGTGGCCACTGGTCAGAAAAGCTTCCGCGTGCGTTGATGAAACATATATCGTTCGAAAGGTATTAACGAGGATAACTAAATATAAAAAATTGCGAACTCCCCTATAGCTTTTTTTTTTTTTTAAATCGTCTGGGATATTGTCGAATATTTGCATAGCCAGACTAGAAGGATGAAGTGGCCAGTAGTCAGGAACGCTTCCGCGTGCGTTGATGAAACATATATCGTTCGAAAGGTATTAACAAGGAGAACTAAATATAAAAAAATTGCGAACTCCCCTAAAGCCGTTTTTTGTAAATCGTCTGGGAAAATGTCGAAGATTTGCATGGCCAGACTAGGATGAAGTGGCCAGTGAACAGGAACGCTTCCGCGTGCGTTGATGAAACATATATCGTTCGAAAGGTATTAACGAGGAGAACTCAATAAAAAAAAAATGCGAGCTCCCCTAAAGCCGTTTTTTGTAAATCGTCTGGGAAAATGTCGAAGATTTGCATGGCCAGACTAGGATGAAGTGGCCAGTGGTCAGGAACGCTTCCGCGTGCGTTGATGAGACATATATCGTTCGAAAGGTATTAACGAGGAGAACTAAATATAAAAAAATTGCGAGTTCCCGTAATGCCGTTTTTTGTAAGTCGACTTGGAAAATGGTGAAGATTTGCATGGCCAGACTAGGATGAAGTGGCCACTGGTCAGGAAATCTTCCGCGCGCGTTGATGCAACATATATCATTCGAAAGGTATTAGCGAGGAGAACTAAATATAAAAAAATTGTGAGCTCCCCTAAAGCCGTTTTTTGTAAATCGTCGGGGAAAATGTCGAAGATTTGCATGGCCAGACTAGGATGAAGTGGCCACTGGTCAGGAAAGCTCCCGCGTGCGTTGATGCAACATATATCGTTCGAAAGGTATTAACGAGGAGAACTAAATATAAAAAAATTGCGAACTCCCCTATAGACGTTTTTTTGTAAATAGACTTGAAAAATGTCGAAGATTTGCATGGCCAGACTAGGATGAAGTGGCCAGTGGTCAGGAACGCTTCCGCGTGCGTTGATGAAACATATATCGTTCGAAAGGTATTAACGGGGAGCACTAAATATAAAAAAATTGCGAGCTCCCGTAAAGCCGTTTTTTGTAAGTCGACTTGGAAAATGGTGAAGATTTGCATGGCCAGACTAGGATGAACTGGCCACTGGTCAGGAAAGCTTCCGCGTGCGTTGATGCAACATTTAGACATAGACATGCACATAGACCGACAATGTCGAAGATTTGCATGGCCAGACTAGGATAAAGTGGGCACTGGTCAGAAAAGCTTCCGCGTGCGTTGATGAAACATATATTGTTCGAAAGGTATTAACGAGGATAACTAAATATAAAAAATTGCGAACTCCCCTATAGCTTTTTTTTTTTTTTAAAATCGTCTGGGATATTGTCGAATATTTGCATAGCCAGACTAGAAGGATGAAGTGGCCAGTGGTCAGGAACGCTTCCGCGTGCGTTGATGAAACATATATCGTTTGAAAGGTATTAACAAGGAGAACTAAATATAAAAAAATTGCGACCTCCCCTAAAGCCGTTTTTTTGTAAATCGACTGGGAAAATGTCGAAGATTTGCATGGCCAGACTAGAAGAATGAAGTGGCCACTGGTCAGGAAAGCTTCCGCGTGTATATCGTTCGAAAGGTATTAACGAGGAGAACTAAATATAAAAAATTGCGAGCTCCCCTAAAGCCGTTTTTTGTAAATCGTCGGGGAAAATGTCGAAGATTTGCATGGCCAGACTAGGATGAAGTGGCCACTGGTCAGGAAAGCTTCCGCGCGCGTTGATGAAACATATATCGTTCGAAAGGTATTAACGAGGATAACTAAATATAAAAAATTGCGAACTCTCCTATAGCGGTTTTTTGTAAATCGTCTGGGAAAATGTCGAAGATTTGCATGGCCAGACTAGGATGAAGTGGCCAGTGGTCAGGAACGCTTCCGCGTGCGTTGATGAAACATATATCGTTCGAAAGGTATTAACGAGGAGAACTAAATATAAAAAAATTGCGAGCTCCCCTATAGCCGTTTTTTGTAAATCGTCTGGGAAAATGTCGAAGATTTGCATGGCCAGACTAGGATGAAGTGGCCAGTGGTCAGGAACGCTTCCGCGTGCGTTGATGAAACATATATCGTTCGAAAGGTATTAACGAGGAGAACTAAATATAAAAAAAATTGCGAACTCCCCTATAGCCGTTTTTTGTAAATCGTCTGGGAAAATGTCGAAGATTTGCATGGCCAGACTAGGATGAAGTGGCCAGTGGTCAGGAACGCTTCCGCGTGCGTTGATGAAACATATATCGTTCGAAAGGTATTAATGGGGAGCACTAAATATAAAAAAATTGCGAGCTCCCGTAAAGCCGTTTTTTGTAAGTCGACTTGGAAAATGGTGAAGATTTGCATGGCCAGACTAGGATGAACTGCCCACTGGTCAGGAAAGCTTCCGCGTGCGTTGATGCAACATATATCGTTCGAAAGGTATTAACGAGGAGAACTAAATATAAAAAATTGCGAACTCCCCTATAGCGGTTTTTTGTAAATCGTCTGGGAAAATGTCGAAGATTTGCATGGCCAGACTAGAAGAATGAAGTGGCCACTGGTCAGGAACGCTTCCGCGTGCGTTGATGCAACATATATCGTTCGAAAGGTATTAACGAGGAGAACTAAATATAAAAAATTGCGAACTCCCCTATAGCGGTTTTTTGTAAATCGTCTGGGAAAATGTCGAAGATTTGCATGGCCAGACTAGAAGAATGAAGTGGCCACTGGTCAGGAACGCTTCCGCGTGCGTTGATGCAACATATATCGTTCGAAAGGTATTAACGAGGAGAACTAAATATAAAAAATTGCGAACTCCCCTATAGCCGTTTTTTGGTAAATAGACTTGGAAAATGTCGAAGATTTGTATGGCCAGACTAGGATGAAGTGGCCACTGGTCAGGAAAGCTTCCGCGTGCGTTGATGAAACATATATCGTTCGAAAGGTGTTAACGAGGATAACTAAATATAAAAAATTGCGAACTCCCCTATAGCCGTTTTTTTGTAAATCGACTGGGAAAATATCGAATATTTGCATGGCCAGACTAGGATGAAGTGGCCAGTGAACAGGAACGCTTCCGCGTGCGTTGATGAAACATATATCGTTCGAAAGGTATTATCGAGGAGAACTCAATAAAAAAAAATGCGAGCTCCCCTAAAGCCGTTTTTTGTAAATCGTCTGGGAAAATGTCGAAGATTTGCATGGCCAGACTAGGATGAAGTGGCCAGTGGTCAGGAACGCTTCCGCGTGCGTTGATGAAACATATATCGTTCGAAAGGTATTAATGGGGAGCACTAAATATAAAAAAATTGCGAGCTCCCGTAAAGCCGTTTTTTGTAAGTCGACTTGGAAAATGGTGAAGATTTGCATGGCCAGACTAGGATGAACTGCCCACTGGTCAGGAAAGCTTCCGCGTGCGTTGATGCAACATATATCGTTCGAAAGGTATTAACGAGGAGAACTAAATATAAAAAATTGCGAACTCCCCTATAGCGGTTTTTTGTAAATCGTCTGGGAAAATGTCGAATATTTGCATGGCCAGACTAGAAGAATGAAGTGGCCACTGGTCAGGAACGCTTCCGCGTGCGTTGATGCAACATATATCGTTCGAAAGGTATTAACGAGGAGAACTAAATATAACAAATTGCGAACTCCCCTATAGCCGTTTTTTTGTAAATAGACTTCGAAAATGTCGAAGATTTGCATGGCCAGACTAGGATGAAGTGGCCACTGGTCAGAAAAGCTTCCGCGTGCGTTGATGAAACATATATCGTTCGAAAGGTATTAACGAGGATAACTAAATATAAAAAATTGCGAACTCCCCTATAGCTTTTTTTTTTTTTTAAATCGTCTGGGATATTGTCGAATATTTGCATAGCCAGACTAGAAGGATGAAGTGGCCAGTAGTCAGGAACGCTTCCGCGTGCGTTGATGAAACATATATCGTTCGAAAGGTATTAACAAGGAGAACTAAATATAAAAAAATTGCGAACTCCCCTAAAGCCGTTTTTTGTAAATCGTCTGGGAAAATGTCGAAGATTTGCATGGCCAGACTAGGATGAAGTGGCCAGTGAACAGGAACGCTTCCGCGTGCGTTGATGAAACATATATCGTTCGAAAGGTATTAACGAGGAGAACTCAATAAAAAAAAAATGCGAGCTCCCCTAAAGCCGTTTTTTGTAAATCGTCTGGGAAAATGTCGAAGATTTGCATGGCCAGACTAGGATGAAGTGGCCAGTGGTCAGGAACGCTTCCGCGTGCGTTGATGAGACATATATCGTTCGAAAGGTATTAACGAGGAGAACTAAATATAAAAAAATTGCGAGTTCCCGTAATGCCGTTTTTTGTAAGTCGACTTGGAAAATGGTGAAGATTTGCATGGCCAGACTAGGATGAAGTGGCCACTGGTCAGGAAATCTTCCGCGCGCGTTGATGCAACATATATCATTCGAAAGGTATTAGCGAGGAGAACTAAATATAAAAAAATTGTGAGCTCCCCTAAAGCCGTTTTTTGTAAATCGTCGGGGAAAATGTCGAAGATTTGCATGGCCAGACTAGGATGAAGTGGCCACTGGTCAGGAAAGCTCCCGCGTGCGTTGATGCAACATATATCGTTCGAAAGGTATTAACGAGGAGAACTAAATATAAAAAATTGCGAACTCCCCTATAGACGTTTTTTTGTAAATAGACTTGAAAAATGTCGAAGATTTGCATGGCCAGACTAGGATGAAGTGGCCAGTGGTCAGGAACGCTTCCGCGTGCGTTGATGAAACATATATCGTTCGAAAGGTATTAACGGGGAGCACTAAATATAAAAAAATTGCGAGCTCCCGTAAAGCCGTTTTTTGTAAGTCGACTTGGAAAATGGTGAAGATTTGCATGGCCAGACTAGGATGAACTGGCCACTGGTCAGGAAAGCTTCCGCGTGCGTTGATGCAACATTTAGACATAGACATGCACATAGACCGACAATGTCGAAGATTTGCATGGCCAGACTAGGATAAAGTGGGCACTGGTCAGAAAAGCTTCCGCGTGCGTTGATGAAACATATATTGTTCGAAAGGTATTAACGAGGATAACTAAATATAAAAAATTGCGAACTCCCCTATAGCTTTTTTTTTTTTTTAAAATCGTCTGGGATATTGTCGAATATTTGCATAGCCAGACTAGAAGGATGAAGTGGCCAGTGGTCAGGAACGCTTCCGCGTGCGTTGATGAAACATATATCGTTTGAAAGGTATTAACAAGGAGAACTAAATATAAAAAAATTGCGACCTCCCCTAAAGCCGTTTTTTTGTAAATCGACTGGGAAAATGTCGAAGATTTGCATGGCCAGACTAGAAGAATGAAGTGGCCACTGGTCAGGAAAGCTTCCGCGTGTATATCGTTCGAAAGGTATTAACGAGGAGAACTAAATATAAAAAATTGCGAGCTCCCCTAAAGCCGTTTTTTGTAAATCGTCGGGGAAAATGTCGAAGATTTGCATGGCCAGACTAGGATGAAGTGGCCACTGGTCAGGAAAGCTTCCGCGCGCGTTGATGAAACATATATCGTTCGAAAGGTATTAACGAGGATAACTAAATATAAAAAATTGCGAACTCTCCTATAGCGGTTTTTTGTAAATCGTCTGGGAAAATGTCGAAGATTTGCATGGCCAGACTAGGATGAAGTGGCCAGTGGTCAGGAACGCTTCCGCGTGCGTTGATGAAACATATATCGTTCGAAAGGTATTAACGAGGAGAACTAAATATAAAAAAATTGCGAGCTCCCCTATAGCCGTTTTTTGTAAATCGTCTGGGAAAATGTCGAAGATTTGCATGGCCAGACTAGGATGAAGTGGCCAGTGGTCAGGAACGCTTCCGCGTGCGTTGATGAAACATATATCGTTCGAAAGGTATTAACGAGGAGAACTAAATATAAAAAAAATTGCGAACTCCCCTATAGCCGTTTTTTGTAAATCGTCTGGGAAAATGTCGAAGATTTGCATGGCCAGACTAGGATGAAGTGGCCAGTGGTCAGGAACGCTTCCGCGTGCGTTGATGAAACATATATCGTTCGAAAGGTATTAATGGGGAGCACTAAATATAAAAAAATTGCGAGCTCCCGTAAAGCCGTTTTTTGTAAGTCGACTTGGAAAATGGTGAAGATTTGCATGGCCAGACTAGGATGAACTGCCCACTGGTCAGGAAAGCTTCCGCGTGCGTTGATGCAACATATATCGTTCGAAAGGTATTAACGAGGAGAACTAAATATAAAAAATTGCGAACTCCCCTATAGCGGTTTTTTGTAAATCGTCTGGGAAAATGTCGAAGATTTGCATGGCCAGACTAGAAGAATGAAGTGGCCACTGGTCAGGAACGCTTCCGCGTGCGTTGATGCAACATATATCGTTCGAAAGGTATTAACGAGGAGAACTAAATATAAAAAATTGCGAACTCCCCTATAGCGGTTTTTTGTAAATCGTCTGGGAAAATGTCGAAGATTTGCATGGCCAGACTAGAAGAATGAAGTGGCCACTGGTCAGGAACGCTTCCGCGTGCGTTGATGCAACATATATCGTTCGAAAGGTATTAACGAGGAGAACTAAATATAAAAAATTGCGAACTCCCCTATAGCCGTTTTTTGGTAAATAGACTTGGAAAATGTCGAAGATTTGTATGGCCAGACTAGGATGAAGTGGCCACTGGTCAGGAAAGCTTCCGCGTGCGTTGATGAAACATATATCGTTCGAAAGGTGTTAACGAGGATAACTAAATATAAAAAATTGCGAACTCCCCTATAGCCGTTTTTTTGTAAATCGACTGGGAAAATATCGAATATTTGCATGGCCAGACTAGGATGAAGTGGCCAGTGAACAGGAACGCTTCCGCGTGCGTTGATGAAACATATATCGTTCGAAAGGTATTATCGAGGAGAACTCAATAAAAAAAAATGCGAGCTCCCCTAAAGCCGTTTTTTGTAAATCGTCTGGGAAAATGTCGAAGATTTGCATGGCCAGACTAGGATGAAGTGGCCAGTGGTCAGGAACGCTTCCGCGTGCGTTGATGAAACATATATCGTTCGAAAGGTATTAATGGGGAGCACTAAATATAAAAAAATTGCGAGCTCCCGTAAAGCCGTTTTTTGTAAGTCGACTTGGAAAATGGTGAAGATTTGCATGGCCAGACTAGGATGAACTGCCCACTGGTCAGGAAAGCTTCCGCGTGCGTTGATGCAACATATATCGTTCGAAAGGTATTAACGAGGAGAACTAAATATAAAAAATTGCGAACTCCCCTATAGCGGTTTTTTGTAAATCGTCTGGGAAAATGTCGAAGATTTGCATGGCCAGACTAGAAGAATGAAGTGGCCACTGGTCAGGAACGCTTCCGCGTGCGTTGATGCAACATATATCGTTCGAAAGGTATTAACGAGGAGAACTAAATATAAAAAATTGCGAACTCCCCTATAGCGGTTTTTTGTAAATCGTCTGGGAAAATGTCGAAGATTTGCATGGCCAGACTAGAAGAATGAAGTGGCCACTGGTCAGGAACGCTTCCGCGTGCGTTGATGCAACATATATCGTTCGAAAGGTATTAACGAGGAGAACTAAATATAAAAAATTGCGAACTCCCCTATAGCCGTTTTTTGGTAAATAGACTTGGAAAATGTCGAAGATTTGTATGGCCAGACTAGGATGAAGTGGCCACTGGTCAGGAAAGCTTCCGCGTGCGTTGATGAAACATATATCGTTCGAAAGGTGTTAACGAGGATAACTAAATATAAAAAATTGCGAACTCCCCTATAGCCGTTTTTTTGTAAATCGACTGGGAAAATATCGAATATTTGCATGGCCAGACTAGGATGAAGTGGCCAGTGAACAGGAACGCTTCCGCGTGCGTTGATGAAACATATATCGTTCGAAAGGTATTAACGAGGAGAACTCAATAAAAAAAAATGCGAGCTCCCCTAAAGCCGTTTTTTGTAAATCGTCTGGGAAAATGTCGAAGATTTGCATGGCCAGACTAGGATGAAGTGGCCAGTGGTCAGGAACGCTTCCGCGTGCGTTGATGAGACATATATCGTTCGAAAGGTATTAACGAGGAGAACTAAATATAAAAAAATTGCGAGTTTCCGTAATGCCGTTTTTTGTAAGTCGACTTGGAAAATGGTGAAGATTTGCATGGCCAGACTAGGATGAAGTGGCCACTGGTCAGGAAATCTTCCGCGCGCGTTGATGCAACATATATCATTCGAAAGGTATTAGCGAGGAGAACTAAATATAAAAAAATTGCGAACTCCCCTATAGCCGTTTTTTTGTAAATCGACTGGGAAAATATCGAATATTTGCATGGCCAGACTAGAAGAATGAAGTGGCCACTGGTCAGGAACGCTTCCGCGTGCGTTGATGCAACATATATCGTTCGAAAGGTATTAACGAGGAGAACTAAATATAAAAAATTGCGAACTCCCCTATAGCCGTTTTTTTGTAAATAGACTTCGAAAATGTCGAAGATTTGCATGGCCAGACTAGGATGAAGTGGCCACTGGTCAGAAAAGCTTCCGCGTGCGTTGATGAAACATATATCGTTCGAAAGGTATTAACGAGGATAACTAAATATAAAAAATTGCGAACTCCCCTATAGCTTTTTTTTTTTTTTAAATCGTCTGGGATATTGTCGAATATTTGCATAGCCAGACTAGAAGGATGAAGTGGCCAGTAGTCAGGAACGCTTCCGCGTGCGTTGATGAAACATATATCTTTCGAAAGGTATTAACAAGGAGAACTAAATATAAAAAAATTGCGAACTCCCCTAAAGCCGTTTTTTGTAAATCGTCTGGGAAAATGTCGAAGATTTGCATGGCCAGACTAGGATGAAGTGGCCAGTGAACAGGAACGCTTCCGCGTGCGTTGATGAAACATATATCGTTCGAAAGGTATTAACGAGGAGAACTCAATAAAAAAAAAAAATGCGAGCTCCCCTAAAGCCGTTTTTTGTAAATCGTCTGGGAAAATGTCGAAGATTTGCATGACCAGACTAGGATGAAGTGGCCAGTGGTCAGGAACGCTTCCGCGTGCGTTGATGAGACATATATCGTTCAAAAGGTATTAACGAGGAGAACTAAATATAAAAAAATTGCGAGTTCCCGTAATGCCGTTTTTTGTAAGTCGACTTGGAAAATGGTGAAGATTTGCATGGCCAGACTAGGATGAAGTGGCCACTGGTCAGGAAATCTTCCGCGTGCGTTGATGAAACATATATCGTTCAAAAGGTATTAACGAGGAGAACTAAATATAAAAAAATTGCGAGTTCCCGTAATGCCGTTTTTTGTAAGTCGACTTGGAAAATGGTGAAGATTTGCATGGCCAGACTAGGATGAAGTGGCCACTGGTCAGGAAAGCTTCCGCGTGCGTTGATGAAACATATATCGTTCGAAAGGTGTTAACGAGGATAACTAAATATAAAAAATTGCGAACTCCCCTATAGCCGTTTTTTGGTAAATAGACTTGGAAAATGTCGAAGATTTGTATGGCCAGACTAGGATGAAGTGGCCACTGGTCAGGAAAGCTTCCGCGTGCGTTGATGAAACATATATCGTTCGAAAGGTGTTAACGAGGATAACTAAATATAAAAAATTGCGAACTCCCCTATAGCCGTTTTTTTGTAAATCGACTGGGAAAATATCGAATATTTGCATGGCCAGACTAGAAGAATGAAGTGGCCACTGGTCAGGAACGCTTCCGCGTGCGTTGATGCAACATATATCGTTCGAAAGGTATTAACGAGGAGAACTAAATATAAAAAATTGCGAACTCCCCTATAGCCGTTTTTTTGTAAATAGACTTCGAAAATGTCGAAGATTTGCATGGCCAGACTAGGATGAAGTGGCCACTGGTCAGAAAAGCTTCCGCGTGCGTTGATGAAACATATATCGTTCGAAAGGTATTAACGAGGATAACTAAATATAAAAAATTGCGAACTCCCCTATAGCTTTTTTTTTTTTTTAAATCGTCTGGGATATTGTCGAATATTTGCATAGCCAGACTAGAAGGATGAAGTGGCCAGTAGTCAGGAACGCTTCCGCGTGCGTTGATGAAACATATATCGTTCGAAAGGTATTAACAAGGAGAACTAAATATAAAAAAATTGCGAACTCCCCTAAAGCCGTTTTTTGTAAATCGTCTGGGAAAATGTCGAAGATTTGCATGGCCAGACTAGGATGAAGTGGCCAGTGAACAGGAACGCTTCCGCGTGCGTTGATGAAACATATATCGTTCGAAAGGTATTAACGAGGAGAACTCAATAAAAAAAAAATGCGAGCTCCCCTAAAGCCGTTTTTTGTAAATCGTCTGGGAAAATGTCGAAGATTTGCATGGCCAGACTAGGATGAAGTGGCCAGTGGTCAGGAACGCTTCCGCGTGCGTTGATGAGACATATATCGTTCGAAAGGTATTAACGAGGAGAACTAAATATAAAAAAATTGCGAGTTCCCGTAATGCCGTTTTTTGTAAGTCGACTTGGAAAATGGTGAAGATTTGCATGGCCAGACTAGGATGAAGTGGCCACTGGTCAGGAAATCTTCCGCGCGCGTTGATGCAACATATATCATTCGAAAGGTATTAGCGAGGAGAACTAAATATAAAAAAATTGTGAGCTCCCCTAAAGCCGTTTTTTGTAAATCGTCGGGGAAAATGTCGAAGATTTGCATGGCCAGACTAGGATGAAGTGGCCACTGGTCAGGAAAGCTCCCGCGTGCGTTGATGCAACATATATCGTTCGAAAGGTATTAACGAGGAGAACTAAATATAAAAAAATTGCGAACTCCCCTATAGACGTTTTTTTGTAAATAGACTTGAAAAATGTCGAAGATTTGCATGGCCAGACTAGGATGAAGTGGCCAGTGGTCAGGAACGCTTCCGCGTGCGTTGATGAAACATATATCGTTCGAAAGGTATTAACGGGGAGCACTAAATATAAAAAAATTGCGAGCTCCCGTAAAGCCGTTTTTTGTAAGTCGACTTGGAAAATGGTGAAGATTTGCATGGCCAGACTAGGATGAACTGGCCACTGGTCAGGAAAGCTTCCGCGTGCGTTGATGCAACATTTAGACATAGACATGCACATAGACCGACAATGTCGAAGATTTGCATGGCCAGACTAGGATAAAGTGGGCACTGGTCAGAAAAGCTTCCGCGTGCGTTGATGAAACATATATTGTTCGAAAGGTATTAACGAGGATAACTAAATATAAAAAATTGCGAACTCCCCTATAGCTTTTTTTTTTTTTTAAAATCGTCTGGGATATTGTCGAATATTTGCATAGCCAGACTAGAAGGATGAAGTGGCCAGTGGTCAGGAACGCTTCCGCGTGCGTTGATGAAACATATATCGTTTGAAAGGTATTAACAAGGAGAACTAAATATAAAAAAATTGCGACCTCCCCTAAAGCCGTTTTTTTGTAAATCGACTGGGAAAATGTCGAAGATTTGCATGGCCAGACTAGAAGAATGAAGTGGCCACTGGTCAGGAAAGCTTCCGCGTGTATATCGTTCGAAAGGTATTAACGAGGAGAACTAAATATAAAAAATTGCGAGCTCCCCTAAAGCCGTTTTTTGTAAATCGTCGGGGAAAATGTCGAAGATTTGCATGGCCAGACTAGGATGAAGTGGCCACTGGTCAGGAAAGCTTCCGCGCGCGTTGATGAAACATATATCGTTCGAAAGGTATTAACGAGGATAACTAAATATAAAAAATTGCGAACTCTCCTATAGCGGTTTTTTGTAAATCGTCTGGGAAAATGTCGAAGATTTGCATGGCCAGACTAGGATGAAGTGGCCAGTGGTCAGGAACGCTTCCGCGTGCGTTGATGAAACATATATCGTTCGAAAGGTATTAACGAGGAGAACTAAATATAAAAAAATTGCGAGCTCCCCTATAGCCGTTTTTTGTAAATCGTCTGGGAAAATGTCGAAGATTTGCATGGCCAGACTAGGATGAAGTGGCCAGTGGTCAGGAACGCTTCCGCGTGCGTTGATGAAACATATATCGTTCGAAAGGTATTAACGAGGAGAACTAAATATAAAAAAAATTGCGAACTCCCCTATAGCCGTTTTTTGTAAATCGTCTGGGAAAATGTCGAAGATTTGCATGGCCAGACTAGGATGAAGTGGCCAGTGGTCAGGAACGCTTCCGCGTGCGTTGATGAAACATATATCGTTCGAAAGGTATTAATGGGGAGCACTAAATATAAAAAAATTGCGAGCTCCCGTAAAGCCGTTTTTTGTAAGTCGACTTGGAAAATGGTGAAGATTTGCATGGCCAGACTAGGATGAACTGCCCACTGGTCAGGAAAGCTTCCGCGTGCGTTGATGCAACATATATCGTTCGAAAGGTATTAACGAGGAGAACTAAATATAAAAAATTGCGAACTCCCCTATAGCGGTTTTTTGTAAATCGTCTGGGAAAATGTCGAAGATTTGCATGGCCAGACTAGAAGAATGAAGTGGCCACTGGTCAGGAACGCTTCCGCGTGCGTTGATGCAACATATATCGTTCGAAAGGTATTAACGAGGAGAACTAAATATAAAAAATTGCGAACTCCCCTATAGCCGTTTTTTGGTAAATAGACTTGGAAAATGTCGAAGATTTGCATGGCCAGACTAGGATGAAGTGGCCACTGGTCAGGAAAGCTTCCGCGTGCGTTGATGAAACATATATCGTTCGAAAGGTGTTAACGAGGATAACTAAATATAAAAAATTGCGAACTCCCCTATAGCCGTTTTTTTGTAAATCGACTGGGAAAATATCGAATATTTGCATGGCCAGACTAGAAGAATGAAGTGGCCACTGGTCAGGAACGCTTCCGCGTGCGTTGATGCAACATATATCGTTCGAAAGGTATTAACGAGGAGAACTAAATATAAAAAATTGCGAACTCCCCTATAGCGGTTTTTTGTAAATCGTCTGGGAAAATGTCGAAGATTTGCATGGCCAGACTAGAAGAATGAAGTGGCCACTGGTCAGGAACGCTTCCGCGTGCGTTGATGCAACATATATCGTTCGAAAGGTATTAACGAGGAGAACTAAATATAAAAAATTGCGAACTCCCCTATAGCCGTTTTTTGGTAAATAGACTTGGAAAATGTCGAAGATTTGTATGGCCAGACTAGGATGAAGTGGCCACTGGTCAGGAAAGCTTCCGCGTGCGTTGATGAAACATATATCGTTCGAAAGGTGTTAACGAGGATAACTAAATATAAAAAATTGCGAACTCCCCTATAGCCGTTTTTTTGTAAATCGACTGGGAAAATATCGAATATTTGCATGGCCAGACTAGGATGAAGTGGCCAGTGAACAGGAACGCTTCCGCGTGCGTTGATGAAACATATATCGTTCGAAAGGTATTAACGAGGAGAACTCAATAAAAAAAAATGCGAGCTCCCCTAAAGCCGTTTTTTGTAAATCGTCTGGGAAAATGTCGAAGATTTGCATGGCCAGACTAGGATGAAGTGGCCAGTGGTCAGGAACGCTTCCGCGTGCGTTGATGAGACATATATCGTTCGAAAGGTATTAACGAGGAGAACTAAATATAAAAAAATTGCGAGTTTCCGTAATGCCGTTTTTTGTAAGTCGACTTGGAAAATGGTGAAGATTTGCATGGCCAGACTAGGATGAAGTGGCCACTGGTCAGGAAATCTTCCGCGCGCGTTGATGCAACATATATCATTCGAAAGGTATTAGCGAGGAGAACTAAATATAAAAAAATTGCGAACTCCCCTATAGCCGTTTTTTTGTAAATCGACTGGGAAAATATCGAATATTTGCATGGCCAGACTAGAAGAATGAAGTGGCCACTGGTCAGGAACGCTTCCGCGTGCGTTGATGCAACATATATCGTTCGAAAGGTATTAACGAGGAGAACTAAATATAAAAAATTGCGAACTCCCCTATAGCCGTTTTTTTGTAAATAGACTTCGAAAATGTCGAAGATTTGCATGGCCAGACTAGGATGAAGTGGCCACTGGTCAGAAAAGCTTCCGCGTGCGTTGATGAAACATATATCGTTCGAAAGGTATTAACGAGGATAACTAAATATAAAAAATTGCGAACTCCCCTATAGCTTTTTTTTTTTTTTAAATCGTCTGGGATATTGTCGAATATTTGCATAGCCAGACTAGAAGGATGAAGTGGCCAGTAGTCAGGAACGCTTCCGCGTGCGTTGATGAAACATATATCGTTCGAAAGGTATTAACAAGGAGAACTAAATATAAAAAAATTGCGAACTCCCCTAAAGCCGTTTTTTGTAAATCGTCTGGGAAAATGTCGAAGATTTGCATGGCCAGACTAGGATGAAGTGGCCAGTGAACAGGAACGCTTCCGCGTGCGTTGATGAAACATATATCGTTCGAAAGGTATTAACGAGGAGAACTCAATAAAAAAAAAAAATGCGAGCTCCCCTAAAGCCGTTTTTTGTAAATCGTCTGGGAAAATGTCGAAGATTTGCATGACCAGACTAGGATGAAGTGGCCAGTGGTCAGGAACGCTTCCGCGTGCGTTGATGAGACATATATCGTTCAAAAGGTATTAACGAGGAGAACTAAATATAAAAAAATTGCGAGTTCCCGTAATGCCGTTTTTTGTAAGTCGACTTGGAAAATGGTGAAGATTTGCATGGCCAGACTAGGATGAAGTGGCCACTGGTCAGGAAATCTTCCGCGCGCGTTGATGCAACATATATCATTCGAAAGGTATTAGCGAGGAGAACTAAATATAAAAAAAATTGCGAACTCCCCTATAGCCGTTTTTTGTAAATCGTCTGGGAAAATGTCGAAGATTTGCATGGCCAGACTAGGATGAAGTGGCCAGTGGTCAGGAACGCTTCCGCGTGCGTTGATGAAACATATATCGTTCGAAAGGTATTAACGGGGAGCACTAAATATAAAAAAATTGCGAGCTCCCGTAAAGCCGTTTTTTGTAAGTCGACTTGGAAAATGGTGAAGATTTGCATGGCCAGACTAGGATGAACTGCCCACTGGTCAGGAAAGCTTCCGCGTGCGTTGATGCAACATATATCGTTCGAAAGCTATTAACGAGGAGAACTAAATATAAAAAATTGCGAACTCCCCTATAGCCGTTTTTTGGTAAATAGACTTGGAAAATGTCGAAGATTTGCATGGCCAGACTAGGATGAAGTGGCCAGTGGTCAGGAACGCTTCCGCGTGCGTTGATGAAACATATATCGTTCGAAAGGTATTAACGGGGAGCACTAAATATAAAAAAATTGCGAGCTCCCGTAAAGCCGTTTTTTGTAAGTCGACTTGGAAAATGGTGAAGATTTGCATGGCCAGACTAGGATGAACTGCCCACTGGTCAGGAACGCTTCCGCGTGCGTTGATGCAACATATATCGTTCGAAAGGTATTAACGAGGAGAACTAAATATAAAAAATTGCGAACTCCCCTATAGCCGTTTTTTGGTAAATAGACTTGGAAAATGTCGAAGATTTGCATGGCCAGACTAGGATGAAGTGGCCACTGGTCAGGAAAGCTTCCGCGTGCGTTTATGAAACATATATCGTTCGAAAGGTGTTAACGAGGATAACTAAATATAAAAAATTGCGAACTCCCCTATAGCCGTTTTTTTGTAAATCGACTGGGAAAATATCGAATATTTGCATGGCCAGACTAGAAGAATGAAGTGGCCACTGGTCAGGAACGCTTCCGCGTGCGTTGATGCAACATATATCGTTCGAAAGGTATTAACGAGGAGAACTAAATATAAAAAATTGCGAACTCCCCTATAGCGGTTTTTTGTAAATCGTCTGGGAAAATGTCGAAGATTTGCATGGCCAGACTAGAAGAATGAAGTGGCCACTGGTCAGGAACGCTTCCGCGTGCGTTGATGCAACATATATCGTTCGAAAGGTATTAACGAGGAGAACTAAATATAAAAAATTGCGAACTCCCCTATAGCCGTTTTTTGGTAAATAGACTTGGAAAATGTCGAAGATTTGTATGGCCAGACTAGGATGAAGTGGCCACTGGTCAGGAAAGCTTCCGCGTGCGTTGATGAAACATATATCGTTCGAAAGGTGTTAACGAGGATAACTAAATATAAAAAATTGCGAACTCCCCTATAGCCGTTTTTTTGTAAATCGACTGGGAAAATATCGAATATTTGCATGGCCAGACTAGGATGAAGTGGCCAGTGAACAGGAACGCTTCCGCGTGCGTTGATGAAACATATATCGTTCGAAAGGTATTAACGAGGAGAACTCAATAAAAAAAAATGCGAGCTCCCCTAAAGCCGTTTTTTGTAAATCGTCTGGGAAAATGTCGAAGATTTGCATGGCCAGACTAGGATGAAGTGGCCAGTGGTCAGGAACGCTTCCGCGTGCGTTGATGAGACATATATCGTTCGAAAGGTATTAACGAGGAGAACTAAATATAAAAAAATTGCGAGTTTCCGTAATGCCGTTTTTTGTAAGTCGACTTGGAAAATGGTGAAGATTTGCATGGCCAGACTAGGATGAAGTGGCCACTGGTCAGGAAATCTTCCGCGCGCGTTGATGCAACATATATCATTCGAAAGGTATTAGCGAGGAGAACTAAATATAAAAAAATTGCGAACTCCCCTATAGCCGTTTTTTTGTAAATCGACTGGGAAAATATCGAATATTTGCATGGCCAGACTAGAAGAATGAAGTGGCCACTGGTCAGGAACGCTTCCGCGTGCGTTGATGCAACATATATCGTTCGAAAGGTATTAACGAGGAGAACTAAATATAAAAAATTGCGAACTCCCCTATAGCCGTTTTTTTGTAAATAGACTTCGAAAATGTCGAAGATTTGCATGGCCAGACTAGGATGAAGTGGCCACTGGTCAGAAAAGCTTCCGCGTGCGTTGATGAAACATATATCGTTCGAAAGGTATTAACGAGGATAACTAAATATAAAAAATTGCGAACTCCCCTATAGCTTTTTTTTTTTTTTAAATCGTCTGGGATATTGTCGAATATTTGCATAGCCAGACTAGAAGGATGAAGTGGCCAGTAGTCAGGAACGCTTCCGCGTGCGTTGATGAAACATATATCGTTCGAAAGGTATTAACAAGGAGAACTAAATATAAAAAAATTGCGAACTCCCCTAAAGCCGTTTTTTGTAAATCGTCTGGGAAAATGTCGAAGATTTGCATGGCCAGACTAGGATGAAGTGGCCAGTGAACAGGAACGCTTCCGCGTGCGTTGATGAAACATATATCGTTCGAAAGGTATTAACGAGGAGAACTCAATAAAAAAAAAATGCGAGCTCCCCTAAAGCCGTTTTTTGTAAATCGTCTGGGAAAATGTCGAAGATTTGCATGGCCAGACTAGGATGAAGTGGCCAGTGGTCAGGAACGCTTCCGCGTGCGTTGATGAGACATATATCGTTCGAAAGGTATTAACGAGGAGAACTAAATATAAAAAAATTGCGAGTTCCCGTAATGCCGTTTTTTGTAAGTCGACTTGGAAAATGGTGAAGATTTGCATGGCCAGACTAGGATGAAGTGGCCACTGGTCAGGAAATCTTCCGCGCGCGTTGATGCAACATATATCATTCGAAAGGTATTAGCGAGGAGAACTAAATATAAAAAAATTGTGAGCTCCCCTAAAGCCGTTTTTTGTAAATCGTCGGGGAAAATGTCGAAGATTTGCATGGCCAGACTAGGATGAAGTGGCCACTGGTCAGGAAAGCTCCCGCGTGCGTTGATGCAACATATATCGTTCGAAAGGTATTAACGAGGAGAACTAAATATAAAAAAATTGCGAACTCCCTTATAGACGTTTTTTTGTAAATAGACTTGAAAAATGTCGAAGATTTGCATGGCCAGACTAGGATGAAGTGGCCAGTGGTCAGGAACGCTTCCGCGTGCGTTGATGAAACATATATCGTTCGAAAGGTATTAACGGGGAGCACTAAATATAAAAAAATTGCGAGCTCCCGTAAAGCCGTTTTTTGTAAGTCGACTTGGAAAATGGTGAAGATTTGCATGGCCAGACTAGGATGAACTGGCCACTGGTCAGGAAAGCTTCCGCGTGCGTTGATGCAACATTTAGACATAGACATGCACATAGACCGACAATGTCGAAGATTTGCATGGCCAGACTAGGATAAAGTGGGCACTGGTCAGAAAAGCTTCCGCGTGCGTTGATGAAACATATATTGTTCGAAAGGTATTAACGAGGATAACTAAATATAAAAAATTGCGAACTCCCCTATAGCTTTTTTTTTTTTTTAAAATCGTCTGGGATATTGTCGAATATTTGCATAGCCAGACTAGAAGGATGAAGTGGCCAGTGGTCAGGAACGCTTCCGCGTGCGTTGATGAAACATATATCGTTTGAAAGGTATTAACAAGGAGAACTAAATATAAAAAAATTGCGACCTCCCCTAAAGCCGTTTTTTTGTAAATCGACTGGGAAAATGTCGAAGATTTGCATGGCCAGACTAGAAGAATGAAGTGGCCACTGGTCAGGAAAGCTTCCGCGTGTATATCGTTCGAAAGGTATTAACGAGGAGAACTAAATATAAAAAATTGCGAGCTCCCCTAAAGCCGTTTTTTGTAAATCGTCGGGGAAAATGTCGAAGATTTGCATGGCCAGACTAGGATGAAGTGGCCACTGGTCAGGAAAGCTTCCGCGCGCGTTGATGAAACATATATCGTTCGAAAGGTATTAACGAGGATAACTAAATATAAAAAATTGCGAACTCTCCTATAGCGGTTTTTTGTAAATCGTCTGGGAAAATGTCGAAGATTTGCATGGCCAGACTAGGATGAAGTGGCCAGTGGTCAGGAACGCTTCCGCGTGCGTTGATGAAACATATATCGTTCGAAAGGTATTAACGAGGAGAACTAAATATAAAAAAATTGCGAGCTCCCCTATAGCCGTTTTTTGTAAATCGTCTGGGAAAATGTCGAAGATTTGCATGGCCAGACTAGGATGAAGTGGCCAGTGGTCAGGAACGCTTCCGCGTGCGTTGATGAAACATATATCGTTCGAAAGGTATTAACGAGGAGAACTAAATATAAAAAAAATTGCGAACTCCCCTATAGCCGTTTTTTGTAAATCGTCTGGGAAAATGTCGAAGATTTGCATGGCCAGACTAGGATGAAGTGGCCAGTGGTCAGGAACGCTTCCGCGTGCGTTGATGAAACATATATCGTTCGAAAGGTATTAATGGGGAGCACTAAATATAAAAAAATTGCGAGCTCCCGTAAAGCCGTTTTTTGTAAGTCGACTTGGAAAATGGTGAAGATTTGCATGGCCAGACTAGGATGAACTGCCCACTGGTCAGGAAAGCTTCCGCGTGCGTTGATGCAACATATATCGTTCGAAAGGTATTAACGAGGAGAACTAAATATAAAAAATTGCGAACTCCCCTATAGCGGTTTTTTGTAAATCGTCTGGGAAAATGTCGAAGATTTGCATGGCCAGACTAGAAGAATGAAGTGGCCACTGGTCAGGAACGCTTCCGCGTGCGTTGATGCAACATATATCGTTCGAAAGGTATTAACGAGGAGAACTAAATATAAAAAATTGCGAACTCCCCTATAGCCGTTTTTTGGTAAATAGACTTGGAAAATGTCGAAGATTTGCATGGCCAGACTAGGATGAAGTGGCCACTGGTCAGGAAAGCTTCCGCGTGCGTTGATGAAACATATATCGTTCGAAAGGTGTTAACGAGGATAACTAAATATAAAAAATTGCGAACTCCCCTATAGCCGTTTTTTTGTAAATCGACTGGGAAAATATCGAATATTTGCATGGCCAGACTAGAAGAATGAAGTGGCCACTGGTCAGGAACGCTTCCGCGTGCGTTGATGCAACATATATCGTTCGAAAGGTATTAACGAGGAGAACTAAATATAAAAAATTGCGAACTCCCCTATAGCGGTTTTTTGTAAATCGTCTGGGAAAATGTCGAAGATTTGCATGGCCAGACTAGAAGAATGAAGTGGCCACTGGTCAGGAACGCTTCCGCGTGCGTTGATGCAACATATATCGTTCGAAAGGTATTAACGAGGAGAACTAAATATAAAAAATTGCGAACTCCCCTATAGCCGTTTTTTGGTAAATAGACTTGGAAAATGTCGAAGATTTGTATGGCCAGACTAGGATGAAGTGGCCACTGGTCAGGAAAGCTTCCGCGTGCGTTGATGAAACATATATCGTTCGAAAGGTGTTAACGAGGATAACTAAATATAAAAAATTGCGAACTCCCCTATAGCCGTTTTTTTGTAAATCGACTGGGAAAATATCGAATATTTGCATGGCCAGACTAGGATGAAGTGGCCAGTGAACAGGAACGCTTCCGCGTGCGTTGATGAAACATATATCGTTCGAAAGGTATTAACGAGGAGAACTCAATAAAAAAAAATGCGAGCTCCCCTAAAGCCGTTTTTTGTAAATCGTCTGGGAAAATGTCGAAGATTTGCATGGCCAGACTAGGATGAAGTGGCCAGTGGTCAGGAACGCTTCCGCGTGCGTTGATGAGACATATATCGTTCGAAAGGTATTAACGAGGAGAACTAAATATAAAAAAATTGCGAGTTTCCGTAATGCCGTTTTTTGTAAGTCGACTTGGAAAATGGTGAAGATTTGCATGGCCAGACTAGGATGAAGTGGCCAGTGAACAGGAACGCTTCCGCGTGCGTTGATGAAACATATATCGTTCGAAAGGTATTAACGAGGAGAACTAAATATAAAAAATTGCGAACTCCCCTATAGCCGTTTTTTGGTAAATAGACTTGGAAAATGTCGAAGATTTGCATGGCCAGACTAGGATGAAGTGGCCACTGGTCAGGAAATCTTCCGCGCGCGTTGATGCAACATATATCATTCGAAAGGTATTAGCGAGGAGAACTAAATATAAAAAAATTGCGAACTCCCCTATAGCCGTTTTTTTGTAAATCGACTGGGAAAATATCGAATATTTGCATGGCCAGACTAGAAGAATGAAGTGGCCACTGGTCAGGAACGCTTCCGCGTGCGTTGATGCAACATATATCGTTCGAAAGGTATTAACGAGGAGAACTAAATATAAAAAATTGCGAACTCCCCTATAGCCGTTTTTTTGTAAATAGACTTCGAAAATGTCGAAGATTTGCATGGCCAGACTAGGATGAAGTGGCCACTGGTCAGAAAAGCTTCCGCGTGCGTTGATGAAACATATATCGTTCGAAAGGTATTAACGAGGATAACTAAATATAAAAAATTGCGAACTCCCCTATAGCTTTTTTTTTTTTTTAAATCGTCTGGGATATTGTCGAATATTTGCATAGCCAGACTAGAAGGATGAAGTGGCCAGTAGTCAGGAACGCTTCCGCGTGCGTTGATGAAACATATATCGTTCGAAAGGTATTAACAAGGAGAACTAAATATAAAAAAATTGCGAACTCCCCTAAAGCCGTTTTTTGTAAATCGTCTGGGAAAATGTCGAAGATTTGCATGGCCAGACTAGGATGAAGTGGCCAGTGAACAGGAACGCTTCCGCGTGCGTTGATGAAACATATATCGTTCGAAAGGTATTAACGAGGAGAACTCAATAAAAAAAAAAAATGCGAGCTCCCCTAAAGCCGTTTTTTGTAAATCGTCTGGGAAAATGTCGAAGATTTGCATGACCAGACTAGGATGAAGTGGCCAGTGGTCAGGAACGCTTCCGCGTGCGTTGATGAGACATATATCGTTCAAAAGGTATTAACGAGGAGAACTAAATATAAAAAAATTGCGAGTTCCCGTAATGCCGTTTTTTGTAAGTCGACTTGGAAAATGGTGAAGATTTGCATGGCCAGACTAGGATGAAGTGGCCACTGGTCAGGAAATCTTCCGCGCGCGTTGATGCAACATATATCATTCGAAAGGTATTAGCGAGGAGAACTAAATATAAAAAAAATTGCGAACTCCCCTATAGCCGTTTTTTGTAAATCGTCTGGGAAAATGTCGAAGATTTGCATGGCCAGACTAGGATGAAGTGGCCAGTGGTCAGGAACGCTTCCGCGTGCGTTGATGAAACATATATCGTTCGAAAGGTATTAACGGGGAGCACTAAATATAAAAAAATTGCGAGCTCCCGTAAAGCCGTTTTTTGTAAGTCGACTTGGAAAATGGTGAAGATTTGCATGGCCAGACTAGGATGAACTGCACACTGGTCAGGAAAGCTTCCGCGTGCGTTGATGCAACATATATCGTTCGAAAGCTATTAACGAGGAGAACTAAATATAAAAAATTGCGAACTCCCCTATAGCGGTTTTTTGTAAATCGTCTGGGAAAATGTCGAAGATTTGCATGGCCAGACTAGAAGAATGAAGTGGCCACTGGTCAGGAAAGCTTCCGCGTGTATATCGTTCGAAAGGTATTAACGAGGAGAACTAAATATAAAAAATTGCGAGCTCCCCTAAAGCCGTTTTTTGTAAATCGTCGGGGAAAATGTCGAAGATTTGCATGGCCAGACTAGGATGAAGTGGCCACTGGTCAGGAAAGCTTCCGCGCGCGTTGATGAAACATATATCGTTCGAAAGGTATTAACGAGGATAACTAAATATAAAAAATTGCGAACTCCCCTATAGCGGTTTTTTGTAAATCGTCTGGGAAAATGTCGAAGATTTGCATGGCCAGACTAGGATGAAGTGGCCAGTGGTCAGGAACGCTTCCGCGTGCGTTGATGAAACATATATCGTTCGAAAGGTATTAACGAGGAGAACTAAATATAAAAAAATTGCGAGCTCCCCTATAGCCGTTTTTTGTAAATCGTCTGGGAAAATGTCGAAGATTTGCATGGCCAGACTAGGATGAAGTGGCCAGTGGTCAGGAACGCTTCCGCGTGCGTTGATGAAACATATATCGTTCGAAAGGTATTAACGAGGAGAACTAAATATAAAAAAAATTGCGAACTCCCCTATAGCCGTTTTTTGTAAATCGTCTGGGAAAATGTCGAAGATTTGCATGGCCAGACTAGGATGAAGTGGCCAGTGGTCAGGAACGCTTCCGCGTGCGTTGATGAAACATATATCGTTCGAAAGGTATTAATGGGGAGCACTAAATATAAAAAAATTGCGAGCTCCCGTAAAGCCGTTTTTTGTAAGTCGACTTGGAAAATGGTGAAGATTTGCATGGCCAGACTAGGATGAACTGCCCACTGGTCAGGAAAGCTTCCGCGTGCGTTGATGCAACATATATCGTTCGAAAGGTATTAACGAGGAGAACTAAATATAAAAAATTGCGAACTCCCCTATAGCGGTTTTTTGTAAATCGTCTGGGAAAATGTCGAAGATTTGCATGGCCAGACTAGAAGAATGAAGTGGCCACTGTTCAGGAACGCTTCCGCGTGCGTTGATGCAACATATATCGTTCGAAAGGTATTAACGAGGAGAACTAAATATAAAAAATTGCGAACTCCCCTATAGCCGTTTTTTGGTAAATAGACTTGGAAAATGTCGAAGATTTGCATGGCCAGACTAGGATGAAGTGGCCACTGGTCAGGAAAGCTTCCGCGTGCGTTGATGAAACATATATCGTTCGAAAGGTGTTAACGAGGATAACTAAATATAAAAAATTGCGAACTCCCCTATAGCCGTTTTTTTGTAAATCGACTGGGAAAATATCGAATATTTGCATGGCCAGACTAGAAGAATGAAGTGGCCACTGGTCAGGAACGCTTCCGCGTGCGTTGATGCACCATATATCGTTCGAAAGGTATTAACGAGGAGAACTAAATATAAAAAATTGCGAACTCCCCTATAGCGGTTTTTTGTAAATCGTCTGGGAAAATGTCGAAGATTTGCATGGCCAGACTAGAAGAATGAAGTGGCCACTGGTCAGGAACGCTTCCGCGTGCGTTGATGCAACATATATCGTTCGAAAGGTATTAACGAGGAGAACTAAATATAAAAAATTGCGAACTCCCCTATAGCCGTTTTTTGGTAAATAGACTTGGAAAATGTCGAAGATTTGTATGGCCAGACTAGGATGAAGTGGCCACTGGTCAGGAAAGCTTCCGCGTGCGTTGATGAAACATATATCGTTCGAAAGGTGTTAACGAGGATAACTAAATATAAAAAATTGCGAACTCCCCTATAGCCGTTTTTTTGTAAATCGACTGGGAAAATATCGAATATTTGCATGGCCAGACTAGAAGAATGAAGTGGCCACTGGTCAGGAACGCTTCCGCGTGCGTTGATGCAACATATATCGTTCGAAAGGTATTAACGAGGAGAACTAAATATAAAAAATTGCGAACTCCCCTATAGCCGTTTTTTTGTAAATAGACTTCGAAAATGTCGAAGATTTGCATGGCCAGACTAGGACGAAGTGGCCACTGGTCAGAAAAGCTTCCGCGTGCGTTGATGAAACATATATCGTTCGAAAGGTATTAACGAGGATAACTAAATATAAAAAATTGCGAACTCCCCTAAAGCTTTTTTTTTTTTTTAAATCGTCTGGGATATTGTCGAATATTTGCATAGCCAGACTAGAAGGATGAAGTGGCCAGTAGTCAGGAACGCTTCCGCGTGCGTTGATGAAACATATATCGTTCAAAAGGTATTAACGAGGAGAACTAAATATAAAAAAATTGCGAGTTCCCGTAATGCCGTTTTTTGTAAGTCGACTTGGAAAATGGTGAAGATTTGCATGGCCAGACTAGGATGAAGTGGCCACTGGTCAGGAAATCTTCCGCGCGCGTTGATGCAACATATATCATTCGAAAGGTATTAGCGAGGAGAACTAAATATAAAAAAAATTGCGAACTCCCCTATAGCCGTTTTTTGTAAATCGTCTGGGAAAATGTCGAAGATTTGCATGGCCAGACTAGGATGAAGTGGCCAGTGGTCAGGAACGCTTCCGCGTGCGTTGATGAAACATATATCGTTCGAAAGGTATTAACGGGGAGCACTAAATATAAAAAAATTGCGAGCTCCCGTAAAGCCGTTTTTTGTAAGTCGACTTGGAAAATGGTGAAGATTTGCATGGCCAGACTAGGATGAACTGCCCACTGGTCAGGAAAGCTTCCGCGTGCGTTGATGCAACATATATCGTTCGAAAGCTATTAACGAGGAGAACTAAATATAAAAAATTGCGAACTCCCCTATAGCGGTTTTTTGTAAATCGTCTGGGAAAATGTCGAAGATTTGCATGGCCAGACTAGAAGAATGAAGTGGCCACTGGTCAGGAAAGCTTCCGCGTGTATATCGTTCGAAAGGTATTAACGAGGAGAACTAAATATAAAAAATTGCGAGCTCCCCTAAAGCCGTTTTTTGTAAATCGTCGGGGAAAATGTCGAAGATTTGCATGGCCAGACTAGGATGAAGTGGCCACTGGTCAGGAAAGCTTCCGCGCGCGTTGATGAAACATATATCGTTCGAAAGGTATTAACGAGGATAACTAAATATAAAAAATTGCGAACTCCCCTATAGCGGTTTTTTGTAAATCGTCTGGGAAAATGTCGAAGATTTGCATGGCCAGACTAGGATGAAGTGGCCAGTGGTCAGGAACGCTTCCGCGTGCGTTGATGAAACATATATCGTTCGAAAGGTATTAACGAGGAGAACTAAATATAAAAAAATTGCGAGCTCCCCTATAGCCGTTTTTTGTAAATCGTCTGGGAAAATGTCGAAGATTTGCATGGCCAGACTAGGATGAAGTGGCCAGTGGTCAGGAACGCTTCCGCGTGCGTTGATGAAACATATATCGTTCGAAAGGTATTAACGAGGAGAACTAAATATAAAAAAAATTGCGAACTCCCCTATAGCCGTTTTTTGTAAATCGTCTGGGAAAATGTCGAAGATTTGCATGGCCAGACTAGGATGAAGTGGCCAGTGGTCAGGAACGCTTCCGCGTGCGTTGATGAAACATATATCGTTCGAAAGGTATTAATGGGGAGCACTAAATATAAAAAAATTGCGAGCTCCCGTAAAGCCGTTTTTTGTAAGTCGACTTGGAAAATGGTGAAGATTTGCATGGCCAGACTAGGATGAACTGCCCACTGGTCAGGAAAGCTTCCGCGTGCGTTGATGCAACATATATCGTTCGAAAGGTATTAACGAGGAGAACTAAATATAAAAAATTGCGAACTCCCCTATAGCGGTTTTTTGTAAATCGTCTGGGAAAATGTCGAAGATTTGCATGGCCAGACTAGAAGAATGAAGTGGCCACTGTTCAGGAACGCTTCCGCGTGCGTTGATGCAACATATATCGTTCGAAAGGTATTAACGAGGAGAACTAAATATAAAAAATTGCGAACTCCCCTATAGCCGTTTTTTGGTAAATAGACTTGGAAAATGTCGAAGATTTGCATGGCCAGACTAGGATGAAGTGGCCACTGGTCAGGAAAGCTTCCGCGTGCGTTGATGAAACATATATCGTTCGAAAGGTGTTAACGAGGATAACTAAATATAAAAAATTGCGAACTCCCCTATAGCCGTTTTTTTGTAAATCGACTGGGAAAATATCGAATATTTGCATGGCCAGACTAGAAGAATGAAGAGGCCACTGGTCAGGAACGCTTCCGCGTGCGTTGATGCAACATATATCGTTCGAAAGGTATTAACGAGGAGAACTAAATATAAAAAATTGCGAACTCCCCTATAGCGGTTTTTTGTAAATCGTCTGGGAAAATGTCGAAGATTTGCATGGCCAGACTAGAAGAATGAAGTGGCCACTGGTCAGGAACGCTTCCGCGTGCGTTGATGCAACATATATCGTTCGAAAGGTATTAACGAGGAGAACTAAATATAAAAAATTGCGAACTCCCCTATAGCCGTTTTTTGGTAAATAGACTTGGAAAATGTCGAAGATTTGTATGGCCAGACTAGGATGAAGTGGCCACTGGTCAGGAAAGCTTCCGCGTGCGTTGATGAAACATATATCGTTCGAAAGGTGTTAACGAGGATAACTAAATATAAAAAATTGCGAACTCCCCTATAGCCGTTTTTTTGTAAATCGACTGGGAAAATATCGAATATTTGCATGGCCAGACTAGAAGAATGAAGTGGCCACTGGTCAGGAACGCTTCCGCGTGCGTTGATGCAACATATATCGTTCGAAAGGTATTAACGAGGAGAACTAAATATAAAAAATTGCGAACTCCCCTATAGCCGTTTTTTTGTAAATAGACTTCGAAAATGTCGAAGATTTGCATGGCCAGACTAGGACGAAGTGGCCACTGGTCAGAAAAGCTTCCGCGTGCGTTGATGAAACATATATTGTTCGAAAGGTATTAACGAGGATAACTAAATATAAAAAATTGCGAACTCCCCTAAAGCTTTTTTTTTTTTTTAAATCGTCTAGGATATTGTCGAATATTTGCATAGCCAGACTAGAAGGATGAAGTGGCCAGTAGTCAGGAACGCTTCCGCGTGCGTTGATGAAACATATATCGTTCGAAAGGTATTAACAAGGAGAACTAAATATAAAAAAATTGCGAACTCCCCTAAAGCCGTTTTTTGTAAATCGTCTGGGAAAATGTCGAAGATTTGCATGGCCAGACTAGGATGAAGTGGCCAGTGAACCGGAACGCTTCCGCGTGCGTTGATGAAACATATATCGTTCGAAAGGTATTAACGAGGAGAACTCAATAAAAAAAAAATGCGAGCTCCCCTAAAGCCGTTTTTTGTAAATCGTCTGGGAAAATGTCGAAGATTTGCATGGCCAGACTAGGATGAAGTGGCCAGTGGTCAGGAACGCTTCCGCGTGCGTTGATGAGACATATATCGTTCGAAAGGTATTAACGAGGAGAACTAAATATAAAAAAATTGCGAGTTCCCGTAATGCCGTTTTTTGTAAGTCGACTTGGATAATGGTGAAGATTTGCATGGCCAGACTAGGATGAAGTGGCCACTGGTCAGGAAATCTTCCGCGCGCGTTGATGCAACATATATCATTCGAAAGGTATTAGCGAGGAGAACTAAATATAAAAAAATTGTGAGCTCCCCTAAAGCCGTTTTTTGTAAATCGTCGGGGAAAATGTCGAAGATTTGCATGGCCAGACTAGGATGAAGTGGCCACTGGTCAGGAAAGCTCCCGCGTGCGTTGATGCAACATATATCGTTCGAAAGGTATTAACGAGGAGAACTAAATATAAAAAAATTGCGAACTCCCCTATAGACGTTTTTTTGTAAATAGACTTGAAAAATGTCGAAGATTTGCATGGCCAGACTAGGATGAAGTGGCCAGTGGTCAGGAACGCTTCCGCGTGCGTTGATGAAACATATATCGTTCGAAAGGTATTAACGGGGAGCACTAAATATAAAAAAATTGCGAGCTCCCGTAAAGCCGTTTTTTGTAAGTCGACTTGGAAAATGGTGAAGATTTGCATGGCCAGACTAGGATGAACTGGCCACTGGTCAGGAAAGCTTCCGCGTGCGTTGATGCAACATTTAGACATAGACATGCACATAGACTTCGACAATGTCGAAGATTTGCATGGCCAGACTAGGATAAAGTGGCCACTGGTCAGAAAAGCTTCCGCGTGCGTTGATGAAACATATATTGTTCGAAAGGTATTAACGAGGATAACTAAATATAAAAAATTGCGAACTCCCCTATAGCTTTTTTTTTTTTTTAAAATCGTCTGGGATATTGTCGAATATTTGCATAGCCAGACTAGAAGGATGAAGTGGCCAGTGGTCAGGAACGCTTCCGCGTGCGTTGATGAAACATATATCGTTTGAAAGGTATTAACAAGGAGAACTAAATATAAAAAAATTGCGACCTCCCCTAAAGCCGTTTTTTTGTAAATCGACTGGGAAAATATCGAATATTTGCATGGCCAAAGTAGAAGAATGAAGTGGCCACTGGTCAGGAACGCTTCCGCGTGCGTTGATGCAACATATATCGTTCGAAAGGTATTAACGAGGATAACTAAATATAAAAAATTGCGAACTCCCCTATAGCCGTTTTTTTGTAAATCAACTGGGAAAATATCGAATATATGCATGGTCAGACTAGAAGAATGAAGTGGCCACTGGTCAGGAACGCTTCCGCGTGCGTTGATGCACCATATATCGTTCGAAAGGTATTAACGAGGATAACCAAATATAAAAAATTGCGAACTCTTCTATAGCCATTTTTTTGTAAATCGTCTGGGAAAATGGAGAAGATTTGCATGGCCAGACTAAAAGAATGAAGTGTCCAGTGGTCAGGAAGGCTTCCGCATGCGTTGATGAAACATATATCGTTTGAAAGGTATTAACAAGGAGAACTAAATATAAAAAAATGCGAACTCTTCTATAGCCATTTTTTTGTAAATCGTCTGGGGAAAATGGTGAAGATTTGCATGGCCAGACTAGAAGGATGAAGTGGCCAGTGGTCAGGAACGCTTCCGCGTGCGTTAATGAAACATATATCGTTCGAAAGGTATTAACAAGGAGAACTAAATATAAAAAAATTGCGAACTCCCCTAAAGCCGTTTTTTGTAAATCGTCTGGGAAAATGTCGAAGATTTGCATGGCCAGACTAGGATGAAGTGGCCAGTGAACAGGAACGCTTCCGCGTGCGTTGATGAAACATATATCGTTCGAAAGGTATTAACGAGGAGAACTCAATAAAAAACTAGTAAGGGTACCTTCGGTCAGACCGAAGCTTATATACCCTACATCCCAGCAACCTTTATTATACATATTTATACATATTTCCGATTTATTTAAATAGTCCGAATTTCAAGTCAATTCTTCCAACCGTTATTCTGGAATTGCGGTTTATATCAATGTCATATGTTCGTGGGCGGACACGCCCATTTTTTTTAAAAATTTAATCTACCTGTACCGATGTATTCGGAAACAAAATTGAAGCTCAAAAAAACTAAGTCTACAAGTTGAAATATTGTTAAAAGAATTAGTATTTGTTAAAAAAGTAGGCGTGGCGCTGCACCGATTTATCCCATTTTCAATCCCACAGAGTTTCGGATGACAAAGAATATACGTGCAAAATTTCATCGCGATAGCTTCATTCGTTCTCCTGTAATCGTGATTTCCACAGACAGACAGACAGACAGACAGACAGACTACGGACATGGCTAAATCGACTCAGGAGGTGACACTGATCAAGAATATATATACTTTTCCATACCTGCCACGCCTCCTTTAATGCGTTACACACGGAAGCACAAAGTGAATATACCCTCATTCCTTCGGATGTAGGGTATAAAAAACGGCTTTAGGGGAGCTCGCATTTTTATACCCTACATCCGAAGGAATGAGGGTATATTCACTTTGTGCTTCCGTGTGTAACGCATTAAAGGAGGCGTGGCAGGTATGGAAAAGTATATATATTCTTGATCAGTGTCACCTCCTGAGTCGATTTAGCCATGTCCGTAGTCTGTCTGTCTGTCTGTCTGTCTGTCTGTGGAAATCACGATTACAGGAGAACGAATGAAGCTATCGCGATGAAATTTTGCACGTATATTCTTTGTCATCCGAAACTCTGTGGGATTGAAAATGGGATAAATCGGTGCAGCGCCACGCCTACTTTTTTTTTTTTGTGCCACGGAAGCACAAAGTGAATATACCCTCATTCCTTCGGATGTAGGGTATAAAAAACGGCTTTAGGGGAGCTCGCATTTTTATACCCTACATCCGAAGGAATGAGGGTATATTCACTTTGTGCTTCCGTGTGTAACGCATTAAAGGAGGCGTGGCAGGTATGGAAAAGTATATATATTCTTGATCAGTGTCACCTCCTGAGTCGATTTAGCCATGTCCGTAGTCTGTCTGTCTGTCTGTCTGTGAAAATCACGATTACAGGAGAACGAATGAAGCTATCGCGATGAAATTTTGCACGTATATTCTTTGTCATCCGAAACTCTGTGGGATTGAAAATGGGATAAATCGGTGCAGCGCCACGCCTACTTTTTTAACAAATACTAATTCTTTTAACAATATTTCAACTTGCAGACTTAGTTTTGAGCTTCAATTTTGTTTCCGAATACATCGGTACAGGTAGATTAAATTTTTTAAAAAAATGGGCGTGTCCGCCCACGAACATATGACATTGATATAAACCGCAATTCCAGAATAACGGTTGGAAGAATTGACTTGAAATTCGGACTATTTAAATAAATCGGAAATATGTATAAATATGTATAATAAAGGTTGCTGGGATGTAGGGTATATAAGCTTCGGTCTGACCGAAGGTACCCTTACTAGATGTAAATCGTCTGGGAAAATGTCGAAGATTTGCATGGCCAGACTAGGATGAAGTGGCCAGTGAACAGGAACGCTTCCGCGTGCGTTGATGAAACATATATCGTTCGAAGGGTATTAACGAGGAGAACTGAATAAAAAAAAAAATGCGAGCTCCCCTAAAGCCGTTTTTTGTAAATCGTCTGGGAAAATGTCGAAGATTTGCATGGCCAGACTAGGATGAAGTGGCCAGTGGTCAGGAACGCTTCCGCGTGCGTTGATGAGACATATATCGTTCGAAAGGTATTAACGAGGAGAACTAAATATAAAAAAATTCCGAGTTCCCGTAATGCCGTTTTTTGTAAGTCGACTTGGAAAATGGTGAAGATTTGCATGGCCAGACTAGGATGAAGTGGCCACTGGTCAGGAAATCTTCCGCGCGCGTTGATGCAACATATATCATTCGAAAGGTATTAGCGAGGAGAACTAAATATAAAAAAATTGTGAGCTCCCCTAAAGCCGTTTTTTGTAAATCGTCTGGGAAAATGTCGAAGATTTGCATGGCCAGACTAGGATGAAGTGGCCAGTGGTCAGGAACGCTTCCGCGTGCGTTGATGAGACATATATCGTTCGAAAGGTATTAACGAGGAGAACTAAATATAAAAAAATTCCGAGTTCCCGTAATGCCGTTTTTTGTAAGTCGACTTGGAAAATGGTGAAGATTTGCATGGCCAGACTAGGATGAAGTGGCCACTGGTCAGGAAAGCTCCCGCGTGCGTTGATGCAACATATATCGTTCGAAAGGTATTAACGAGGAGAACTAAATATAAAAAAATTGCGAACTCCCCTATAGCCGTTTTTTTGTAAATAGACTTGAAAAATGTCGAAGATTTGCATGGCCAGACTAGGATGAAGTGGCCAGTGGTCAGGAACGCTTCCGCGTGCGTTGATGAAACATATATCGTTCGAAAGGTATTAACGGGGAGCACTAAATATAAAAAAATTGCGAGCTCCCGTAAAGCCGTTTTTTGTAAGTCGCCTTGGAAAATGGTGAAGATTTGCATGGCCAGACTAGGATGAACTGGCCACTGGTCAGGAAAGCTTCCGCGTGCGTTGATGCAACATATATCGTTCGAAAGGTATTAACGAGGAGAACTAAATATAAAAAATTGCGAACTCCCCTATAGCGGTTTTTTGTAAATCGTCTGGGAAAATATCGAATATTTGCATGAGCAGACTAGAAGAATGAAGTGGCCACTGGTCAGGAACGCTTCCGCGTGCGTTGATGCAACATATATCGTTCGAAAGGTATTAACGAGGAGAACTAAATATAAAAAATTGCGAACTCCCCTATAGCCCTTTTTTTGTAAATAGACTTCGAAAATGTCGAAGATTTGCATGGCCAGACTAGGATGAAGTGGCCACTGGTCAGGAAATCTTCCGCGCGCGTTGATGCAACATATATCATTCGAAAGGTATTAGCGAGGAGAACTAAATATAAAAAAATTGTGAGCTCCCCTGAAGCCGTTTTTTGTAAATCGTCTGGGAAAATGTCGAAGATTTGCATGGCCAGACTAGAAGAATGAAGTGGCCACTGGTCAGGAACGCTTCCGCGTGCGTTAATGCAACATATATCGTTCGAAAGGTATTCACGAGGAGAACTAAATATAAAAAATTGCGAACTCCCCTATAGCCCTTTTTTTGTAAATAGACTTCGAAAATGTCGAAGATTTGCATGGCCAGACTAGGATGAAGTGGCCACTGGTCAGAAAAGCTTCCGCGTGCGTTGATGAAACATATATTGTTCGAAAGGTATTAACGAGGATAACTAAATATAAAAAATTGCGAACTCCCCTATAGCTTTTTTTTTTTTTTTTTTAAATCGTCTGGGATATTGTCGAATATTTGCATAGCCAGACTAGAAGGATGAAGTGGCCAGTGGTCAGGAACGCTTCCGCGTGCGTTGATGAAACATATATCGTTCGAAAGGTATTAACGAGGAGAACTAAATATAAAAAATTGCGAACTCCCCTATAGCGGTTTTTTGTAAATCGTCTGGGAAAATGTCGAAGATTTGCATTACCAGACTAGGATGAAGTGGTCACGAACGCTTCCGCATGCGTTGATGAAACATATATCGTTCGAAAGGTGTTAACGAGGATAACTAAATATAAAAAAATTGCGAACTCCGCTATAGCCGTTTCTTTGTAAATCGACTGGGAAAATATCGAATATTTGCATGAGCAGACTAGAAGAATGAAGTGGCCACTGGTCAGGAACGCTTCCGCGTGCGTTGATGCAACATATATCGTTCGAAAGGTATTAACGAGGAGAACTAAATATAAAAAATTGCGAACTCCCCCATAGCCGTTTTTTGGTAAATAGACTTGGAAAATGTCGAAGATTTGCATGGCCAGACTAGGATGAAGTGGCCACTGGTCAGGAAAGCTTCCGCGTGCGTTGATGAAACATATATCGTTCGAAAGGTGTTAACGAGGATAACTAAATATAAAAAATTGCGAACTCCGCTATAGCCGTTTCTTTGTAAATCGACTGGGAAAATATCGAATATTTGCATGAGCAGACTAGAAGAATGAAGTGGCCACTGGTCAGGAACGCTTCCGCGTGCGTTGATGCAACATATATCGTTCGAAAGGTATTAACGAGGAGAACTAAATATAAAAAATTGCGAACTCCCCCATAGCCGTTTTTTGGTAAATAGACTTGGAAAATGTCGAAGATTTGCATGGCCAGACTAGGATGAAGTGGCCACTGGTCAGGAAAGCTTCCGCGTGCGTTGATGAAACATATATCGTTCGAAAGGTATTCACGAGGAGAACTAAATATAAAAAATTGCGAACTCCCCTATAGCCGTTTTTTTGTAAATAGACTTCGAAAATGTCGAAGATTTGCATGGCCAGACTAGGATGAAGTGGCCACTGGTCAGAAAAGCTTCCGCGTGCGTTGATGAAACATATATTGTTCGAAAGGTATTAACGAGGATAACTAAATATAAAAAATTGCGAACTCCCCTATAGCTTTCTTTTTTTTTTTTTAAATCGTCTGGGATATTGTCGAATATTTGCATAGCCAGACTAGAAGGATGAAGTGGCCAGTGGTCAGGAACGCTTCCGCGTGCGTTGATGAGACATATATCGTTCTAAAGGTATTAACGGGGAGCACTAAATATAAAAAAATTGCGAGCTCCCGTAAAGCCGTTTTTTGTAAGTCGACTTGGAAAATGGTGAAGATTTGCATAGCCAGACTAGGATGAAGTGGCCAGTGGTCACGAACGCTTCCGCGTGCGTTGATGAAACATATATCGTTCGAAAGGTGTTAACGAGGATAACTAAATATAAAAAATTGCGAACTCCGCTATAGCCGTTTCTTTGTAAATCGACTGGGAAAATATCGAATATTTGCATGAGCAGACTAGAAGAATGAAGTGGCCACTGGTCAGGAACGCTTCCGCGTGCGTTGATGAAACATATATCGTTCGAAAGGTGTTAACGAGGATAACTAAATATAAAAAATTGCGAACTCCGCTATAGCCGTTTCTTTGTAAATCGACTGGGAAACTATCGAATATTTGCATGACCAGACTAGAAGAATGAAGTGGCCACTGGTCAGGAACGCTTCCGCGTGCGTTGATGCAACATATATCGTTCGAAAGGTATTAACGAGGAGAACTAAATATAAAAAAATTGCGAGCTCCCCTATAGCCGTTTTTTGTAAATCGTCTGGGAAAATGTCGAAGATTTGCATGGCCAGACTAGGATGAAGTGGCCAGTGGTCAGGAACGCTTCCGCGTGCGTTGATGAAACATATATCGTTCGAAAGGTATTAACGAGGAGAACTAAATATAAAAAATTGCGAACTCCCCTATAGCCGTTTTTTTGTAAATAGACTTCGAAAATGTCGAAGATTTGCATGGCCAGACTAGGATGAAGTGGCCACTGGTCAGAAAAGCTTCCGCGTGCGTTGATGAAACATATATCGTTCGAAAGGTATTAACGAGGATAACTAAATATAAAAAATTGCGAACTCCCCTATAGCTTTTTTTTTTTTTTAAATCGTCTGGGATATTGTCGAATATTTGCATAGCCAGACTAGAAGGATGAAGTGGCCAGTAGTCAGGAACGCTTCCGCGTGCGTTGATGAAACATATATCGTTCGAAAGGTATTAACAAGGAGAACTAAATATAAAAAAATTGCGAACTCCCCTAAAGCCGTTTTTTGTAAATCGTCTGGGAAAATGTCGAAGATTTGCATGGCCAGACTAGGATGAAGTGGCCAGTGAACAGGAACGCTTCCGCGTGCGTTGATGAAACATATATCGTTCGAAAGGTATTAACGAGGAGAACTCAATAAAAAAAAAATGCGAGCTCCCCTAAAGCCGTTTTTTGTAAATCGTCTGGGAAAATGTCGAAGATTTGCATGGCCAGACTAGGATGAAGTGGCCAGTGGTCAGGAACGCTTCCGCGTGCGTTGATGAGACATATATCGTTCGAAAGGTATTAACGAGGAGAACTAAATATAAAAAAATTGCGAGTTCCCGTAATGCCGTTTTTTGTAAGTCGACTTGGAAAATGGTGAAGATTTGCATGGCCAGACTAGGATGAAGTGGCCACTGGTCAGGAAATCTTCCGCGCGCGTTGATGCAACATATATCATTCGAAAGGTATTAGCGAGGAGAACTAAATATAAAAAAATTGTGAGCTCCCCTAAAGCCGTTTTTTGTAAATCGTCGGGGAAAATGTCGAAGATTTGCATGGCCAGACTAGGATGAAGTGGCCACTGGTCAGGAAAGCTCCCGCGTGCGTTGATGCAACATATATCGTTCGAAAGGTATTAACGAGGAGAACTAAATATAAAAAAATTGCGAACTCCCCTATAGCCGTTTTTTTGTAAATAGACTTGAAAAATGTCGAAGATTTGCATGGCCAGACTAGGATGAAGTGGCCAGTGGTCAGGAACGCTTCCGCGTGCGTTGATGAAACATATATCGTTCGAAAGGTATTAACGGGGAGCACTAAATATAAAAAAATTGCGAGCTCCCGTAAAGCCGTTTTTTGTAAGTCGCCTTGGAAAATGGTGAAGATTTGCATGGCCAGACTAGGATGAACTGGCCACTGGTCAGGAAAGCTTCCGCGTGCGTTGATGCAACATATATCGTTCGAAAGGTATTAACGAGGAGAACTAAATATAAAAAATTGCGAACTCCCCTATAGCGGTTTTTTGTAAATCGTCTGGGAAAATGTCGAAGATTTGCATGGCCAGACTAGAAGAATGAAGTGGCCACTGGTCAGGAACGCTTCCGCGTGCGTTAATGCAACATATATCGTTCGAAAGGTATTCACGAGGAGAACTAAATATAAAAAATTGCGAACTCCCCTATAGCCCTTTTTTTGTAAATAGACTTCGAAAATGTCGAAGATTTGCATGGCCAGACTAGGATGAAGTGGCCACTGGTCAGAAAAGCTTCCGCGTGCGTTGATGAAACATATATTGTTCGAAAGGTATTAACGAGGATAACTAAATATAAAAAATTGCGAACTCCCCTATAGCTTTTTTTTTTTTTTTTTTAAATCGTCTGGGATATTGTCGAATATTTGCATAGCCAGACTAGAAGGATGAAGTGGCCAGTGGTCAGGAACGCTTCCGCGTGCGTTGATGAAACATATATCGTTCGAAAGGTATTAACGAGGAGAACTAAATATAAAAAATTGCGAACTCCCCTATAGCGGTTTTTTGTAAATCGTCTGGGAAAATGTCGAAGATTTGCATTACCAGACTAGGATGAAGTGGTCACGAACGCTTCCGCATGCGTTGATGAAACATATATCGTTCGAAAGGTGTTAACGAGGATAACTAAATATAAAAAATTGCGAACTCCGCTATAGCCGTTTCTTTGTAAATCGACTGGGAAAATATCGAATATTTGCATGAGCAGACTAGAAGAATGAAGTGGCCACTGGTCAGGAACGCTTCCGCGTGCGTTGATGCAACATATATCGTTCGAAAGGTATTAACGAGGAGAACTAAATATAAAAAATTGCGAACTCCCCCATAGCCGTTTTTTGGTAAATAGACTTGGAAAATGTCGAAGATTTGCATGGCCAGACTAGGATGAAGTGGCCACTGGTCAGGAAAGCTTCCGCGTGCGTTGATGAAACATATATCGTTCGAAAGGTGTTAACGAGGATAACTAAATATAAAAAATTGCGAACTCCGCTATAGCCGTTTCTTTGTAAATCGACTGGGAAAATATCGAATATTTGCATGAGCAGACTAGAAGAATGAAGTGGCCACTGGTCAGGAACGCTTCCGCGTGCGTTGATGCAACATATATCGTTCGAAAGGTATTAACGAGGAGAACTAAATATAAAAAATTGCGAACTCCCCCATAGCCGTTTTTTGGTAAATAGACTTGGAAAATGTCGAAGATTTGCATGGCCAGACTAGGATGAAGTGGCCACTGGTCAGGAAAGCTTCCGCGTGCGTTGATGAAACATATATCGTTCGAAAGGTGTTAACGAGGATAACTAAATATACAAAATTGCGAACTCCCCTATAGCCGTTTTTTTGTAAATCGACTGGGAAAATATTGAATATTTGCATGGCCAGACTAGAAGAATGAAGTGGCCACTGGTCAGGAACGCTTCCGCGTGCGTTAATGCAACATATATCGTTCGAAAGGTATTCACGAGGAGAACTAAATATAAAAAATTGCGAACTCCCCTATAGCCGTTTTTTTGTAAATAGACTTCGAAAATGTCGAAGATTTGCATGGCCAGACTAGGATGAAGTGGCCACTGGTCACAAAAGCTTCCGCGTGCGTTGATGAAACATATATTGTTCGAAAGGTATTAACGAGGATAACTAAATATAAAAAATTGCGAACTCCCCTATAGCTTTCTTTTTTTTTTTTTAAATCGTCTGGGATATTGTCGAATATTTGCATAGCCAGACTAGAAGGATGAAGTGGCCAGTGGTCAGGAACGCTTCCGCGTGCGTTGATGAGACATATATCGTTCTAAAGGTATTAACGGGGAGCACTAAATATAAAAAAATTGCGAGCTCCCGTAAAGCCGTTTTTTGTAAGTCGACTTGGAAAATGGTGAAGATTTGCATAGCCAGACTAGGATGAAGTGGCCAGTGGTCACGAACGCTTCCGCGTGCGTTGATGAAACATATATCGTTCGAAAGGTGTTAACGAGGATAACTAAATATAAAAAATTGCGAACTCCGCTATAGCCGTTTCTTTGTAAATCGACTGGGAAAATATCGAATATTTGCATGAGCAGACTAGAAGAATGAAGTGGCCACTGGTCAGGAACGCTTCCGCGTGCGTTGATGAAACATATATCGTTCGAAAGGTGTTAACGAGGATAACTAAATATAAAAAATTGCGAACTCCGCTATAGCCGTTTCTTTGTAAATCGACTGGGAAACTATCGAATATTTGCATGACCAGACTAGAAGAATGAAGTGGCCACTGGTCAGGAACGCTTCCGCGTGCGTTGATGCAACATATATCGTTCGAAAGGTATTAACGAGGAGAACTAAATATAAAAAATTGCGAACTCCCCTATAGCCGTTTTTTGGTAAATAGACTTGGAAAATGTCGAAGATTTGCATGGCCAGACTAGGATGAAGTGGCCAGTGGTCACGAACGCTTCCGCGTGCGTTGATGAAACATATATCGTTCGAAAGGTGTTAACGAGGATAACTAAATATAAAAAATTGCGAACTCCGCTATAGCCGTTTCTTTGTAAATCGACTGGGAAAATATCGAATATTTGCATGAGCAGACTAGAAGAATGAAGTGGCCACTGGTCAGGAACGCTTCCGCGTGCGTTGATGAAACATATATCGTTCGAAAGGTGTTAACGAGGATAACTAAATATAAAAAATTGCGAACTCCGCTATAGCCGTTTCTTTGTAAATCGACTGGGAAACTATCGAATATTTGCATGACCAGACTAGAAGAATGAAGTGGCCACTGGTCAGGAACGCTTCCGCGTGCGTTGATGCAACATATATCGTTCGAAAGGTATTAACGAGGAGAACTAAATATAAAAAATTGCGAACTCCCCTATAGCCGTTTTTTGGTAAATAGACTTGGAAAATGTCGAAGATTTGCATGGCCAGACTAGGATGAAGTGGCCACTGGTCAGGAAAGCTTCCGCGTGCGTTGATGAAACATATATCGTTCGAAAGGTGTTAACGAGGATAACTAAATATAAAAAATTGCGAACTCCCCTATAGCCGTTTTTTTGTAAATCGACTGGGAAAATATCGAATATTTGCATGGCCAGACTAGAAGAATGAAGTGGCCACTGGTCAGGAACGCTTCCGCGTGCGTTAATGCAACATATATCGTTCGAAAGGTATTCACGAGGAGAACTAAATATAAAAAATTGCGAACTCCCCTATAGCCGTTTTTTTGTAAATAGACTTCGAAAATGTCGAAGATTTGCATGGCCAGACTAGGATGAAGTGGCCACTGGTCAGAAAAGCTTCCGCGTGCGTTGATGAAACATATATTGTTCGAAAGGTATTAACGAGGATAACTAAATATAAAAAATTGCGAACTCCCCTATAGCCGTTTTTTGGTAAATAGACTTGGAAAATGTCGAAGATTTGCATGGCCAGACTAGGATGAAGTGGCCACTGGTCAGGAAAGCTTCCGCGTGCGTTGATGAAACATATATCGTTCGAAAGGTGTTAACGAGGATAACTAAATATACAAAATTGCGAACTCCCCTATAGCCGTTTTTTTGTAAATCGACTGGGAAAATATTGAATATTTGCATGGCCAGACTAGAAGAATGAAGTGGCCACTGGTCAGGAACGCTTCCGCGTGCGTTAATGCAACATATATCGTTCGAAAGGTATTCACGAGGAGAACTAAATATAAAAAATTGCGAACTCCCCTATAGCCGTTTTTTTGTAAATAGACTTCGAAAATGTCGAAGATTTGCATGGCCAGACTAGGATGAAGTGGCCACTGGTCAGAAAAGCTTCCGCGTGCGTTGATGAAACATATATTGTTCGAAAGGTATTAACGAGGATAACTAAATATAAAAAATTGCGAACTCCCCTATAGCTTTCTTTTTTTTTTTTTTAAATCGTCTGGGATATTGTCGAATATTTGCATAGCCAGACTAGAAGGATGAAGTGGCCAGTGGTCAGGAACGCTTCCGCGTGCGTTGATGAGACATATATCGTTCTAAAGGTATTAACGGGGAGCACTAAATATAAAAAAATTGCGAGCTCCCGTAAAGCCGTTTTTTGTAAGTCGACTTGGAAAATGGTGAAGATTTGCATAGCCAGACTAGGATGAAGTGGCCAGTGGTCACGAACGCTTCCGCGTGCGTTGATGAAACATATATCGTTCGAAAGTTGTTAACGAGGATAACTAAATATAAAAAATTGCGAACTCCCCTATAGCCGTTTTTTTGTAAATCGACTGGGAAAATATTGAATATTTGCATGGCCAGACTAGAAGAATGAAGTGGCCAGTGGTCACGAACGCTTCCGCGTGCGTTGATGAAACATATATCGTTCGAAAGGTGTTAACGAGGATAACTAAATATAAAAAATTGCGAACTCCCCTATAGCGGTTTTTTGTAAATCGTCTGGGAAAATGTCGAAGATTTGCATGGCCAGACTAGGATGAAGTGGCCAGTGGTCAGGAACGCTTCCGCGTGCGTTGATGAAACATATATCGTTCGAAAGGTATTAACGAGGAGAACTAAATATAAAAAAATTGCGAGCTCCCCTATAGCCGTTTTTTGTAAATCGTCTGGGAAAATGTCGAAGATTTGCATGGCCAGACTAGGATGAAGTGGCCAGTGGTCAGGAACGCTTCCGCGTGCGTTGATGAAACATATATCGTTCGAAAGGTATTAACGAGGAGAACTAAATATAAAAAAAATTGCGAACTCCCCTATAGCCGTTTTTTGTAAATCGTCTGGGAAAATGTCGAAGATTTGCATGGCCAGACTAGGATGAAGTGGCCAGTGGTCAGGAACGCTTCCGCGTGCGTTGATGAAACATATATCGTTCGAAAGGTATTAATGGGGAGCACTAAATATAAAAAAATTGCGAGCTCCCGTAAAGCCGTTTTTTGTAAGTCGACTTGGAAAATGGTGAAGATTTGCATGGCCAGACTAGGATGAACTGCCCACTGGTCAGGAAAGCTTCCGCGTGCGTTGATGCAACATATATCGTTCGAAAGGTATTAACGAGGAGAACTAAATATAAAAAATTGCGAACTCCCCTATAGCGGTTTTTTGTAAATCGTCTGGGAAAATGTCGAAGATTTGCATGGCCAGACTAGAAGAATGAAGTGGCCACTGGTCAGGAACGCTTCCGCGTGCGTTGATGCAACATATATCGTTCGAAAGGTATTAACGAGGAGAACTAAATATAAAAAATTGCGAACTCCCCTATAGCCGTTTTTTGGTAAATAGACTTGGAAAATGTCGAAGATTTGCATGGCCAGACTAGGATGAAGTGGCCACTGGTCAGGAAAGCTTCCGCGTGCGTTGATGTTAACGAGGATAACTAAATATAAAAAATTGCGAACTCCCCTATAGCCGTTTTTTTGTAAATCGACTGGGAAAATATCGAATATTTGCATGGCCAGACTAGAAGAATGAAGTGGCCACTGGTCAGGAACGCTTCCGCGTGCGTTGATGCAACATATATCGTTCGAAAGGTATTAACGAGGAGAACTAAATATAAAAAATTGCGAACTCCCCTATAGCGGTTTTTTGTAAATCGTCTGGGAAAATGTCGAAGATTTGCATGGCCAGACTAGAAGAATGAAGTGGCCACTGGTCAGGAACGCTTCCGCGTGCGTTGATGCAACATATATCGTTCGAAAGGTATTAACGAGGAGAACTAAATATAAAAAATTGCGAACTCCCCTATAGCCGTTTTTTGGTAAATAGACTTGGAAAATGTCGAAGATTTGTATGGCCAGACTAGGATGAAGTGGCCACTGGTCAGGAAAGCTTCCGCGTGCGTTGATGAAACATATATCGTTCGAAAGGTGTTAACGAGGATAACTAAATATAAAAAATTGCGAACTCCCCTATAGCCGTTTTTTTGTAAATCGACTGGGAAAATATCGAATATTTGCATGGCCAGACTAGAAGAATGAAGTGGCCACTGGTCAGGAACGCTTCCGCGTGCGTTGATGCAACATATATCGTTCGAAAGGTATTAACGAGGAGAACTAAATATAAAAAATTGCGAACTCCCCTATAGCCGTTTTTTTGTAAATAGACTTCGAAAATGTCGAAGATTTGCATGGCCAGACTAGGATGAAGTGGCCACTGGTCAGAAAAGCTTCCGCGTGCGTTGATGAAACATATATCGTTCGAAAGGTATTAACGAGGATAACTAAATATAAAAAATTGCGAACTCCCCTATAGCTTTTTTTTTTTTTTAAATCGTCTGGGATATTGTCGAATATTTGCATAGCCAGACTAGAAGGATGAAGTGGCCAGTAGTCAGGAACGCTTCCGCGTGCGTTGATGAAACATATATCGTTCGAAAGGTATTAACAAGGAGAACTAAATATAAAAAAATTGCGAACTCCCCTAAAGCCGTTTTTTGTAAATCGTCTGGGAAAATGTCGAAGATTTGCATGGCCAGACTAGGATGAAGTGGCCAGTGAACAGGAACGCTTCCGCGTGCGTTGATGAAACATATATCGTTCGAAAGGTATTAACGAGGAGAACTCAATAAAAAAAAAATGCGAGCTCCCCTAAAGCCGTTTTTTGTAAATCGTCTGGGAAAATGTCGAAGATTTGCATGGCCAGACTAGGATGAAGTGGCCAGTGGTCAGGAACGCTTCCGCGTGCGTTGATGAGACATATATCGTTCGAAAGGTATTAACGAGGAGAACTAAATATAAAAAAATTGCGAGTTCCCGTAATGCCGTTTTTTGTAAGTCGACTTGGAAAATGGTGAAGATTTGCATGGCCAGACTAGGATGAAGTGGCCACTGGTCAGGAAATCTTCCGCGCGCGTTGATGCAACATATATCATTCGAAAGGTATTAGCGAGGAGAACTAAATATAAAAAAATTGTGAGCTCCCCTAAAGCCGTTTTTTGTAAATCGTCGGGGAAAATGTCGAAGATTTGCATGGCCAGACTAGGATGAAGTGGCCACTGGTCAGGAAAGCTCCCGCGTGCGTTGATGCAACATATATCGTTCGAAAGGTATTAACGAGGAGAACTAAATATAAAAAAATTGCGAACTCCCCTATAGACGTTTTTTTGTAAATAGACTTGAAAAATGTCGAAGATTTGCATGGCCAGACTAGGATGAAGTGGCCAGTGGTCAGGAACGCTTCCGCGTGCGTTGATGAAACATATATCGTTCGAAAGGTATTAACGGGGAGCACTAAATATAAAAAAATTGCGAGCTCCCGTAAAGCCGTTTTTTGTAAGTCGACTTGGAAAATGGTGAAGATTTGCATGGCCAGACTAGGATGAACTGGCCACTGGTCAGGAAAGCTTCCGCGTGCGTTGATGCAACATTTAGACATAGACATGCACATAGACTTCGACAATGTCGAAGATTTGCATGGCCAGACTAGGATGAAGTGGCCACTGGTCAGAAAAGCTTCCGCGTGCGTTGATGAAACATATATTGTTCGAAAGGTATTAACGATGATAACTAAATATAAAAAATTGCGAACTCCCCTATAGCTTTTTTGTTTTTTTAAAATCGTCTGGGATATTGTCGAATATTTGCATAGCCAGACTAGAAGGATGAAGTGGCCAGTGGTCAGGAACGCTTCCGCGTGCGTTGATGAAACATATATCGTTTGAAAGGTATTAACAAGGAGAACTAAATATAAAAAAATTGCGACCTCCCCTAAAGCCGTTTTTTTGTAAATCGACTGGGAAAATATCGAATATTTGCATGGCCAAAGTAGAAGAATGAAGTGGCCACTGGTCAGGAACGCTTCCGCGTGCGTTGATGCAACATATATCGTTCGAAAGGTATTAACGAGGATAACTAAATATAAAAAATTGCGAACTCCCCTATAGCCGTTTTTTTGTAAATCAACTGGGAAAATATCGAATATATGCATGGTCAGACTAGAAGAATGAAGTGGCCACTGGTCAGGAACGCTTCCGCGTGCGTTGATGCACCATATATCGTTCGAAAGGTATTAACGAGGATAACCAAATATAAAAAATTGCAAACTCTTCTATAGCCATTTTTTTGTAAATCGTCTGGGAAAATGGAGAAGATTTGCATGGCCAGACTAAAAGAATGAAGTGTCCAGTGGTCAGGAAGGCTTCCGCATGCGTTGATGAAACATATATCGTTTGAAAGGTATTAACAAGGAGAACTAAATATAAAAAAATGCGAACTCTTCTATAGCCATTTTTTTGTAAATCGTCTGGGGAAAATGGTGAAGATTTGCATGGCCAGACTAGAAGGATGAAGTGGCCAGTGGTCAGGAACGCTTCCGCGTGCGTTGATGAAACATATATCGTTCGAAAGGTGTTAACGAGGATAACTAAATATAAAAAATTGCGAACTCCCCTATAGCCGTTTTTTTGTAAATCGACTGGGAAAATATCGAATATTTGCATGGCCAGACTAGAAGAATGAAGTGGCCACTGGTCAGGAACGCTTCCGCGTGCGTTGATGAAACATATATCGTTCGAAAGGTGTTAACGAGGATAACTAAATATAAAAAATTGCGAACTCCGCTATAGCCGTTTCTTTGTAAATCGACTGGGAAACTATCGAATATTTGCATGACCAGACTAGAAGAATGAAGTGGCCACTGGTCAGGAACGCTTCCGCGTGCGTTGATGCAACATATATCGTTCGAAAGGTATTAACGAGGAGAACTAAATATAAAAAATTGCGAACTCCCCTATAGCCGTTTTTTGGTAAATAGACTTGGAAAATGTCGAAGATTTGCATGGCCAGACTAGGATGAAGTGGCCACTGGTCAGGAAAGCTTCCGCGTGCGTTGATGAAACATATATCGTTCGAAAGGTGTTAACGAGGATAACTAAATATAAAAAATTGCGAACTCCCCTATAGCCGTTTTTTTGTAAATCGACTGGGAAAATATCGAATATTTGCATGGCCAGACTAGAAGAATGAAGTGGCCACTGGTCAGGAACGCTTCCGCGTGCGTTAATGCAACATATATCGTTCGAAAGGTATTCACGAGGAGAACTAAATATAAAAAATTGCGAACTCCCCTATAGCCGTTTTTTTGTAAATAGACTTCGAAAATGTCGAAGATTTGCATGGCCAAACTAGGATGAAGTGGCCACTGGTCAGAAAAGCTTCCGCGTGCGTTGATGAAACATATATTGTTCGAAAGGTATTAACGAGGATAACTAAATATAAAAAATTGCGAACTCCCCTATAGCCGTTTTTTGGTAAATAGACTTGGAAAATGTCGAAGATTTGCATGGCCAGACTAGGATGAAGTGGCCACTGGTCAGGAAAGCTTCCGCGTGCGTTGATGAAACATATATCGTTCGAAAGGTGTTAACGAGGATAACTAAATATACAAAATTGCGAACTCCCCTATAGCCGTTTTTTTGTAAATCGACTGGGAAAATATTGAATATTTGCATGGCCAGACTAGAAGAATGAAGTGGCCACTGGTCAGGAACGCTTCCGCGTGCGTTAATGCAACATATATCGTTCGAAAGGTATTCACGAGGAGAACTAAATATAAAAAATTGCGAACTCCCCTATAGCCGTTTTTTTGTAAATAGACTTCGAAAATGTCGAAGATTTGCATGGCCAGACTAGGATGAAGTGGCCACTGGTCAGAAAAGCTTCCGCGTGCGTAAATGAAACATATATTGTTCGAAAGGTATTAACGAGGATAACTAAATATAAAAAATTGCGAACTCCCCTATAGCTTTCTTTTTTTTTTTTTAAATCGTCTGGGATATTGTCGAATATTTGCATAGCCAGACTAGAAGGATGAAGTGGCCAGTGGTCAGGAACGCTTCCGCGTGCGTTGATGAGACATATATCGTTCTAAAGGTATTAACGGGGAGCACTAAATATAAAAAAATTGCGAGCTCCCGTAAAGCCGTTTTTTGTAAGTCGACTTGGAAAATGGTGAAGATTTGCATAGCCAGACTAGGATGAAGTGGCCAGTGGTCACGAACGCTTCCGCGTGCGTTGATGAAACATATATCGTTCGAAAGGTGTTAACGAGGATAACTAAATATAAAAAATTGCGAACTCCGCTATAGCCGTTTCTTTGTAAATCGACTGGGAAAATATCGAATATTTGCATGAGCAGACTAGAAGAATGAAGTGGCCACTGGTCAGGAACGCTTCCGCGTGCGTTGATGAAACATATATCGTTCGAAAGGTGTTAACGAGGATAACTAAATATAAAAAATTGCGAACTCCGCTATAGCCGTTTCTTTGTAAATCGACTGGGAAACTATCGAATATTTGCATGACCAGACTAGAAGAATGAAGTGGCCACTGGTCAGGAACGCTTCCGCGTGCGTTGATGCAACATATATCGTTCGAAAGGTATTAACGAGGAGAACTAAATATAAAAAATTGCGAACTCCCCTATAGCCGTTTTTTGGTAAATAGACTTGGAAAATGTCGAAGATTTGCATGGCCAGACTAGGATGAAGTGGCCACTGGTCAGGAAAGCTTCCGCGTGCGTTGATGAAACATATATCGTTCGAAAGGTGTTAACGAGGATAACTAAATATAAAAAATTGCGAACTCCCCTATAGCCGTTTTTTTGTAAATCGACTGGGAAAATATCGAATATTTGCATGGCCAGACTAGAAGAATGAAGTGGCCACTGGTCAGGAACGCTTCCGCGTGCGTTAATGCAACATATATCGTTCGAAAGGTATTAACGAGGATAACCAAATATAAAAAATTGCAAACTCTTCTATAGCCATTTTTTTGTAAATCGTCTGGGAAAATGGAGAAGATTTGCATGGCCAGACTAAAAGAATGAAGTGTCCAGTGGTCAGGAAGGCTTCCGCATGCGTTGATGAAACATATATCGTTTGAAAGGTATTAACAAGGAGAACTAAATATAAAAAAATGCGAACTCTTCTATAGCCATTTTTTTGTAAATCGTCTGGGGAAAATGGTGAAGATTTGCATGGCCAGACTAGAAGGATGAAGTGGCCAGTGGTTAGGAACGCTTCCGCGTGCGTTGATGAAACATATATCGTTTGAAAGGTATTAACAAGGAGAACTAAATATAAAAAAATTGCGACCTCCCCTAAAGCCGTTTTTTTGTAAATCGACTGGGAAAATATCGAATATTTGCATGGCCAAAGTAGAAGAATGAAGTGGCCACTGGTCAGGAACGCTTCCGCGTGCGTTGATGCAACATATATCGTTCGAAAGGTATTAACGAGGATAACTAAATATAAAAAATTGCGAGCTCCCCTATAGCCGTTTTTTTGTAAATCAACTGGGAAAATATCGAATATATGCATGGTCAGACTAGAAGAATGAAGTGGCCACTGGTCAGGAACGCTTCCGCGTGCGTTGATGCACCATATATCGTTCGAAAGGTATTAACGAGGATAACCAAATATAAAAAATTGCAAACTCTTCTATAGCCATTTTTTTGTAAATCGTCTGGGAAAATGGAGAAGATTTGCATGGCCAGACTAAAAGAATGAAGTGTCCAGTGGTCAGGAAGGCTTCCGCATGCGTTGATGAAACATATATCGTTTGAAAGGTATTAACAAGGAGAACTAAATATAAAAAAATGCGAACTCTTCTATAGCCATTTTTTTGTAAATCGTCTGGGGAAAATGGTGAAGATTTGCATGGCCAGACTAGAAGGATGAAGTGGCCAGTGGTCAGGAACGCTTCCGCGTGCGTTGATGAAACATATATCGTTCGAAAGGTGTTAACGAGGATAACTAAATATAAAAAATTGCGAACTCCCCTATAGCCGTTTTTTTGTAAATCGACTGGGAAAATATCGAATATTTGCATGGCCAGACTAGAAGAATGAAGTGGCCACTGGTCAGGAACGCTTCCGCGTGCGTTGATAAAACATATATCGTTCGAAAGGTGTTAACGAGGATAACTAAATATAAAAAATTGCGAACTCCGCTATAGCCGTTTCTTTGTAAATCGACTGGGAAACTATCGAATATTTGCATGACCAGACTAGAAGAATGAAGTGGCCACTGGTCAGGAACGCTTCCGCGTGCGTTGATGCAACATATATCGTTCGAAAGGTATTAACGAGGAGAACTAAATATAAAAAATTGCGAACTCCCCTATAGCCGTTTTTTGGTAAATAGACTTGGAAAATGTCGAAGATTTGCATGGCCAGACTAGGATGAAGTGGCCACTGGTCAGGAAAGCTTCCGCGTGCGTTGATGAAACATATATCGTTCGAAAGGTGTTAACGAGGATAACTAAATATAAAAAATTGCGAACTCCCCTATAGCCGTTTTTTTGTAAATCGACTGGGAAAATATCGAATATTTGCATGGCCAGACTAGAAGAATGAAGTGGCCACTGGTCAGGAACGCTTCCGCGTGCGTTAATGCAACATATATCGTTCGAAAGGTATTCACGAGGAGAACTAAATATAAAAAATTGCGAACCCCCCTATAGCCGTTTTTTTGTAAATAGACTTCGAAAATGTCGAAGATTTGCATGGCCAGACTAGGATGAAGTGGCCACTGGTCAGAAAAGCTTCCGCGTGCGTTGATGAAACATATATTGTTCGAAAGGTATTAACGAGGATAACTAAATATAAAAAATTGCGAACTCCCCTATAGCCGTTTTTTGGTAAATAGACTTGGAAAATGTCGAAGATTTGCATGGCCAGACTAGGATGAAGTGGCCACTGGTCAGGAAAGCTTCCGCGTGCGTTGATGAAACATATATCGTTCGAAAGGTGTTAACGAGGATAACTAAATATACAAAATTGCGAACTCCCCTATAGCCGTTTTTTTGTAAATCGACTGGGAAAATATTGAATATTTGCATGGCCAGACTAGAAGAATGAAGTGGCCACTGGTCAGGAACGCTTCCGCGTGCGTTAATGCAACATATATCGTTCGAAAGGTATTCACGAGGAGAACTAAATATAAAAAATTGCGAACTCCCCTATAGCCGTTTTTTTGTAAATAGACTTCGAAAATGTCGAAGATTTGCATGGCCAGACTAGGATGAAGTGGCCACTGGTCAGAAAAGCTTCCGCGTGCGTAAATGAAACATATATTGTTCGAAAGGTATTAACGAGGATAACTAAATATAAAAAATTGCGAACTCCCCTATAGCTTTCCTTTTTTTTTTTTAAATCGTCTGGGATATTGTCGAATATTTGCATAGCCAGACTAGAAGGATGAAGTGGCCAGTGGTCAGGAACGCTTCCGCGTGCGTTGATGAGACATATATCGTTCTAAAGGTATTAACGGGGAGCACTAAATATAAAAAAATTGCGAGCTCCCGTAAAGCCGTTTTTTGTAAGTCGACTTGGAAAATGGTGAAGATTTGCATAGCCAGACTAGGATGAAGTGGCCAGTGGTCACGAACGCTTCCGCGTGCGTTGATGAAACATATATCGTTCGAAAGGTGTTAACGAGGATAACTAAATATAAAAAATTGCGAACTCCGCTATAGCCGTTTCTTTGTAAATCGACTGGGAAAATATCGAATATTTGCATGAGCAGACTAGAAGAATGAAGTGGCCACTGGTCAGGAACGCTTCCGCGTGCGTTGATGAAACATATATCGTTCGAAAGGTGTTAACGAGGATAACTAAATATAAAAAATTGCGAACTCCGCTATAGCCGTTTCTTTGTAAATCGACTGGGAAACTATCGAATATTTGCATGACCAGACTAGAAGAATGAAGTGGCCACTGGTCAGGAACGCTTCCGCGTGCGTTGATGCAACATATATCGTTCGAAAGGTATTAACGAGGAGAACTAAATATAAAAAATTGCGAACTCCCCTATAGCCGTTTTTTGGTAAATAGACTTGGAAAATGTCGAAGATTTGCATGGCCAGACTAGGATGAAGTGGCCACTGGTCAGGAAAGCTTCCGCGTGCGTTGATGAAACATATATCGTTCGAAAGGTGTTAACGAGGATAACTAAATATAAAAAATTGCGAACTCCCCTATAGCCGTTTTTTTGTAAATCGACTGGGAAAATATCGAATATTTGCATGGCCAGACTAGAAGAATGAAGTGGCCACTGGTCAGGAACGCTTCCGCGTGCGTTGATGCAACATATATCGTTCGAAAGGTATTAACGAGGAGAACTAAATATAAAAAATTGCGAACTCCCCTATAGCCGTTTTTTTGTAAATAGACTTCGAAAATGTCGAAGATTTGCATGGCCAGACTAGGATGAAGTGGCCACTGGTCAGAAAAGCTTCCGCGTGCGTTGATGAAACATATATCGTTCGAAAGGTATTAACGAGGATAACTAAATATAAAAAATTGCGAACTCCCCTATAGCTTTTTTTTTTTTTTAAATCGTCTGGGATATTGTCGAATATTTGCATAGCCAGACTAGAAGGATGAAGTGGCCAGTAGTCAGGAACGCTTCCGCGTGCGTTGATGAAACATATATCGTTCGAAAGGTATTAACAAGGAGAACTAAATATAAAAAAATTGCGAACTCCCCTAAAGCCGTTTTTTGTAAATCGTCTGGGAAAATGTCGAAGATTTGCATGGCCAGACTAGGATGAAGTGGCCAGTGAACAGGAACGCTTCCGCGTGCGTTGATGAAACATATATCGTTCGAAAGGTATTAACGAGGAGAACTCAATAAAAAAAAATGCGAGCTCCCCTAAAGCCGTTTTTTGTAAATCGTCTGGGAAAATGTCGAAGATTTGCATGGCCAGACTAGGATGAAGTGGCCAGTGGTCAGGAACGCTTCCGCGTGCGTTGATGAGACATATATCGTTCGAAAGGTATTAACGAGGAGAACTAAATATAAAAAAATTGCGAGTTCCCGTAATGCCGTTTTTTGTAAGTCGACTTGGAAAATGGTGAAGATTTGCATGGCCAGACTAGGATGAAGTGGCCACTGGTCAGGAAATCTTCCGCGCGCGTTGATGCAACATATATCATTCGAAAGGTATTAGCGAGGAGAACTAAATATAAAAAAATTGTGAGCTCCCCTAAAGCCGTTTTTTGTAAATCGTCGGGGAAAATGTCGAAGATTTGCATGGCCAGACTAGGATGAAGTGGCCACTGGTCAGGAAAGCTCCCGCGTGCGTTGATGCAACATATATCGTTCGAAAGGTATTAACGAGGAGAACTAAATATAAAAAAATTGCGAACTCCCCTATAGACGTTTTTTTGTAAATAGACTTGAAAAATGTCGAAGATTTGCATGGCCAGACTAGGATGAAGTGGCCAGTGGTCAGGAACGCTTCCGCGTGCGTTGATGAAACATATATCGTTCGAAAGGTATTAACGGGGAGCACTAAATATAAAAAAATTGCGAGCTCCCGTAAAGCCGTTTTTTGTAAGTCGACTTGGAAAATGGTGAAGATTTGCATGGCCAGACTAGGATGAACTGGCCACTGGTCAGGAAAGCTTCCGCGTGCGTTGATGCAACATTTAGACATAGACATGCACATAGACTTCGACAATGTCGAAGATTTGCATGGCCAGACTAGGATGAAGTGGCCACTGGTCAGAAAAGCTTCCGCGTGCGTTGATGAAACATATATCGTTTGAAAGGTATTAACAAGGAGAACTAAATATAAAAAAATTGCGACCTCCCCTAAAGCCGTTTTTTTGTAAATCGACTGGGAAAATATCGAATATTTGCATGGCCAAAGTAGAAGAATGAAGTGGCCACTGGTCAGGAACGCTTCCGCGTGCGTTGATGCAACATATATCGTTCGAAAGGTATTAACGAGGATAACTAAATATAAAAAATTGCGAACTCCCCTATAGCCGTTTTTTTGTAAATCAACTGGGAAAATATCGAATATATGCATGGTCAGACTAGAAGAATGAAGTGGCCACTGGTCAGGAACGCTTCCGCGTGCGTTGATGCACCATATATCGTTCGAAAGGTATTAACGAGGATAACCAAATATAAAAAATTGCAAACTCTTCTATAGCCATTTTTTTGTAAATCGTCTGGGAAAATGGAGAAGATTTGCATGGCCAGACTAAAAGAATGAAGTGTCCAGTGGTCAGGAAGGCTTCCGCATGCGTTGATGAAACATATATCGTTTGAAAGGTATTAACAAGGAGAACTAAATATAAAAAAATGCGAACTCTTCTATAGCCATTTTTTTGTAAATCGTCTGGGGAAAATGGTGAAGATTTGCATGGCCAGACTAGAAGGATGAAGTGGCCAGTGGTCAGGAACGCTTCCGCGTGCGTTGATGAAACATATATCGTTCGAAAGGTGTTAACGAGGATAACTAAATATAAAAAATTGCGAACTCCCCTATAGCCGTTTTTTTGTAAATCGACTGGGAAAATATCGAATATTTGCATGGCCAGACTAGAAGAATGAAGTGGCCACTGGTCAGGAACGCTTCCGCGTGCGTTGATGAAACATATATCGTTCGAAAGGTGTTAACGAGGATAACTAAATATAAAAAATTGCGAACTCCGCTATAGCCGTTTCTTTGTAAATCGACTGGGAAACTATCGAATATTTGCATGACCAGACTAGAAGAATGAAGTGGCCACTGGTCAGGAACGCTTCCGCGTGCGTTGATGCAACATATATCGTTCGAAAGGTATTAACGAGGAGAACTAAATATAAAAAATTGCGAACTCCCCTATAGCCGTTTTTTGGTAAATAGACTTGGAAAATGTCGAAGATTTGCATGGCCAGACTAGGATGAAGTGGCCACTGGTCAGGAAAGCTTCCGCGTGCGTTGATGAAACATATATCGTTCGAAAGGTGTTAACGAGGATAACTAAATATAAAAAATTGCGAACTCCCCTATAGCCGTTTTTTTGTAAATCGACTGGGAAAATATCGAATATTTGCATGGCCAGACTAGAAGAATGAAGTGGCCACTGGTCAGGAACGCTTCCGCGTGCGTTAATGCAACATATATCGTTCGAAAGGTATTCACGAGGAGAACTAAATATAAAAAATTGCGAACTCCCCTATAGCCGTTTTTTTGTAAATAGACTTCGAAAATGTCGAAGATTTGCATGGCCAGACTAGGATGAAGTGGCCACTGGTCAGAAAAGCTTCCGCGTGCGTTGATGAAACATATATTGTTCGAAAGGTATTAACGAGGATAACTAAATATAAAAAATTGCGAACTCCCCTATAGCCGTTTTTTGGTAAATAGACTTGGAAAATGTCGAAGATTTGCATGGCCAGACTAGGATGAAGTGGCCACTGGTCAGGAAAGCTTCCGCGTGCGTTGATGAAACATATATCGTTCGAAAGGTGTTAACGAGGATAACTAAATATACAAAATTGCGAACTCCCCTATAGCCGTTTTTTTGTAAATCGACTGGGAAAATATTGAATATTTGCATGGCCAGACTAGAAGAATGAAGGGGCCACTGGTCAGGAACGCTTCCGCGTGCGTTAATGCAACATATATCGTTCGAAAGGTATTCACGAGGAGAACTAAATATAAAAAATTGCGAACTCCCCTATAGCCGTTTTTTTGTAAATAGACTTCGAAAATGTCGAAGATTTGCATGGCCAGACTAGGATGAAGTGGCCACTGGTCAGAAAAGCTTCCGCGTGCGTAATTGAAACATATATTGTTCGAAAGGTATTAACGAGGATAACTAAATATAAAAAATTGCGAACTCCCCTATAGCTTTCTTTTTTTTTTTTTAAATCGTCTGGGATATTGTCGAATATTTGCATAGCCAGACTAGAAGGATGAAGTGGCCAGTGGTCAGGAACGCTTCCGCGTGCGTTGATGAGACATATATCGTTCTAAAGGTATTAACGGGGAGCACTAAATATAAAAAAATTGCGAGCTCCCGTAAAGCCGTTTTTTGTAAGTCGACTTGGAAAATGGTGAAGATTTGCATAGCCAGACTAGGATGAAGTGGCCAGTGGTCACGAACGCTTCCGCGTGCGTTGATGAAACATATATCGTTCGAAAGGTGTTAACGAGGATAACTAAATATAAAAAATTGCGAACTCCGCTATAGCCGTTTCTTTGTAAATCGACTGGGAAAATATCGAATATTTGCATGAGCAGACTAGAAGAATGAAGTGGCCACTGGTCAGGAACGCTTCCGCGTGCGTTGATGAAACATATATCGTTCGAAAGGTGTTAACGAGGATAACTAAATATAAAAAATTGCGAACTCCGCTATAGCCGTTTCTTTGTAAATCGACTGGGAAACTATCGAATATTTGCATGACCAGACTAGAAGAATGAAGTGGCCACTGGTCAGGAACGCTTCCGCGTGCGTTGATGCAACATATATCGTTCGAAAGGTATTAACGAGGAGAACTAAATATAAAAAATTGCGAACTCCCCTATAGCCGTTTTTTGGTAAATAGACTTGGAAAATGTCGAAGATTTGCATGGCCAGACTAGGATGAAGTGGCCACTGGTCAGGAAAGCTTCCGCGTGCGTTGATGAAACATATATCGTTCGAAAGGTGTTAACGAGGATAACTAAATATAAAAAATTGCGAACTCCCCTATAGCCGTTTTTTTGTAAATCGACTGGGAAAATATCGAATATTTGCATGGCCAGACTAGAAGAATGAAGTGGCCACTGGTCAGGAACGCTTCCGCGTGCGTTAATGCAACATATATCGTTCGAAAGGTATTCACGAGGAGAACTAAATATAAAAAATTGCGAACTCCCCTATAGCCGTTTTTTTGTAAATAGACTTCGAAAATGTCGAAGATTTGCATGGCCAGACTAGGATGAAGTGGCCACTGGTCAGAAAAGCTTCCGCGTGCGTTGATGAAACATATATTGTTCGAAAGGTATTAACGAGGATAACTAAATATAAAAAATTGCGAACTCCCCTATAGCTTTTTTTTTTTTTTTTGAAATCGTCTGGGATATTGTCGAATATTTGCATAGCCAGACTAGAAGGATGAAGTGGCCAGTGGTCAGGAACGCTTCCGCGTGCGTTGATGAAACATATATCATTTGAAAGGTATTAACAAGGAGAACTAAATATAAAAAAATTGCGACCTCCCCTAAAGCCGTTTTTTTGTAAATCGACTGGGGAAAATATCGAATATTTGCATGGCCAAAGTAGAAGAATGAAGTGGCCACTGATCAGGAACGCTTCCGCGTGCGTTGATGCAACATATATCGTTCGAAAGGTATTAACGAGGATAACTAAATATAAAAAATTGCGAACTCCCCTATAGCCGTTTTTTTGTAAATCAACTGGGAAAATATCGAATATATGCATGGTCAGACTAGAAGAATGAAGTGGCCACTGGTCAGGAACGCTTCCGCGTGCGTTGATGCACCATATATCGTTCGAAAGGTATTAACGAGGATAACCAAATATAAAAAATTGCGAACTCTTCTATAGCCATTTTTTTGTAAATCGTCTGGGAAAATGGAGAAGATTTGCATGGCCAGACTAAAAGAATGAAGTGTCCAGTGGTCAGGAACGCTTCCGCGTGCGTTGATGAAACATATATCGTTCGAAAGGTATTAACAAGGAGAACTAAATATAAAAAAATTGCGAACTCCCCTAAAGCCGTTTTTTGTAAATCGTCTGGGAAAATGTCGAAGATTTGCATGGCCAGACTAGGATGAAGTGGCCAGTGAACAGGAACGCTTCCGCGTGCGTTGATGAAACATATATCGTTCGAAAGGTATTAACGCGGAGAACTCAATAAAAAAAATTGCGAGCTCCCCTAAAGCCGTTTTTTGTAAATCGTCTGGGAAAATGTCGAAGATTTGCATGGCCAGACTAGGATGAAGTGGCCAGTGAACAGGAACGCTTCCGCGTGCGTTGATGAAACATATATCGTTCGAAGGGTATTAACGAGGAGAACTCAATAAAAAAAAAATGCGAGCTCCCCTAAAGCCGTTTTTTGTAAATCGTCTGGGAAAATGTCGAAGATTTGCATGGCCAGACTAGGATGAAGTGGCCAGTGGTCACGAACGCTTCCGCGTGCGTTGATGAGACATATATCGTTCGAAAGGTATTAACGAGGAGAACTAAATATAAAAAAAATTCCGAGTTCCCGTAATGCCGTTTTTTGTAAGTCGACTTGGAAAATGTTGAAGATTTGCATGGCCAGACTAGGATGAAGTGGCCACTGGTCAGGAAAGCTCCCGCGTGCGTTGATGCAACATATATCGTTCGAAAGGTATTAACGAGGAGAACTAAATATAAAAAATTGCGAACTCCCCTATAGCGGTTTTTTGTAAATCGTCTGGGAAAATGTCGAAGATTTGCATGGCCAGACTAGAAGAATGAAGTGGCCACTGGTCAGGAACGCTTCCGCGTGCGTTAATGCAACATATATCGTTCGAAAGGTATTCACGAGGAGAACTAAATATAAAAAATTGCGAACTCCCCTATAGCCCTTTTTTTGTAAATAGACTTCGAAAATGTCGAAGATTTGCATGGCCAGACTAGGATGAAGTGGCCACTGGTCAGAAAAGCTTCCGCGTGCGTTGATGAAACATATATTGTTCGAAAGGTATTAACGAGGATAACTAAATATAAAAAATTGCGAACTCCCCTATAGCTTTTTTTTTTTTTTTTAAATCGTCTGGGATATTGTCGAATATTTGCATAGCCAGACTAGAAGGATGAAGTGGCCAGTGGTCAGGAACGCTTCCGCGTGCGTTGATGAAACATATATCGTTCGAAAGGTATTAACGAGGAGAACTAAATATAAAAAATTGCGAACTCCGCTATAGCCGTTTCTTTGTAAATCGACTGGGAAAATATCGAATATTTGCATGAGCAGACTAGAAGAATGAAGTGGCCACTGGTCAGGAACGCTTCCGCGTGCGTTGATGCAACATATATCGTTCGAAAGGTATTAACGAGGAGAACTAAATATAAAAATTGCGAACTCCCCTATAGCCGTTTTTTGGTAAATAGACTTGGAAAATGTCGAAGATTTGCATGGCCAGACTAGGATGAAGTGGCCACTGGTCAGGAAAGCTTCCGCGTGCGTTGATGAAACATATATCGTTCGAAAGGTGTTAACGAGGATAACTAAATATAAAAAATTGCGAACTCCCCTATAGCCGTTTTTTTGTAAATCGACTGGGAAAATATCGAATATTTGTATGGCCAAAGTAGAAGAATGAAGTGGCCACTGGTCAGGAAAGCTTCCGCGTGCGTTGATGAAACATATATCGTTCGAAAGGTGTTAACGAGGATAACTAAATATAAAAAATTGCGAACTCCGCTATAGCCGTTTCTTTGTAAATCGACTGGGAAAATATCGAATATTTGCATGAGCAGACTAGAAGAATGAAGTGGCCACTGGTCAGGAACGCTTCCGCGTGCGTTGATGCAACATATATCGTTCGAAAGGTATTAACGAGGAGAACTAAATATAAAAAATTGCGAACTCCCCTATAGCCGTTTTTTGGTAAATAGACTTGGAAAATGTCGAAGATTTGCATGGCCAGACTAGGATGAAGTGGCCACTGGTCAGGAAAGCTTCCGCGTGCGTTGATGAAACATATATCGTTCGAAAGGTGTTAACGAGGATAACTAAATATAAAAAATTGCGAACTCCGCTATAGCCGTTTCTTTGTAAATCGACTGGGAAAATATCGAATATTTGCATGAGCAGACTAGAAGAATGAAGTGGCCACTGGTCAGGAACGCTTCCGCGTGCGTTGATGCAACATATATCGTTCGAAAGGTATTAACGAGGAGAACTAAATATAAAAAATTGCGAACTCCCCTATAGCCGTTTTTTGGTAAATAGACTTGGAAAATGTCGAAGATTTGCATGGCCAGACTAGGATGAAGTGGCCACTGGTCAGGAAAGCTTCCGCGTGCGTTGATGAAACATATATCGTTCGAAAGGTGTTAACGAGGATAACTAAATATAAAAAATTGCGAACTCCCCTATAGCCGTTTTTTTGTAAATCGACTGGGAAAATATCGAATATTTGCATGGCCAGACTAGAAGAATGAAGTGGCCACTGGTCAGGAACGCTTCCGCGTGCGTTAATGCAACATATATCGTTCGAAAGGTATTCACGAGGAGAACTAAATATAAAAAATTGCGAACTCCCTTATAGCCCTTTTTTTGTAAATAGACTTCGAAAATGTCGAAGATTTGCATGGCCAGACTAGGATGAAGTGGCCACTGGTCAGAAAAGCTTCCGCGTGCGTTGATGAAACATATATTGTTCGAAAGGTATTAACGAGGATAACTAAATATAAAAAAATGCGAACTCCCCTATAGCTTTTTTTTTTTTTTTTTAAATCGTCTAGAAGGATGAAGTGGCCAGTGGTCAGGAACGCTTCCGCGTGCGTTGATGAAACATATATCGTTTGAAAGGTATTAACAAGGAGAACTAAATATAAAAAAATTGCGACCTCCCCTAAAGCCGTTTTTTTGTAAATCGACTGGGAAAATATCGAATATTTGCATGGCCAAAGTAGAAGAATGAAGTGGCCACTGGTCAGGAACGCTTCCGCGTGCGTTGATGCAACATATATCGTTCGAAAGGTATTAACGAGGATAACTAAATATAAAAAATTGCGAACTCCCCTATAGCCGTTTTTTTGTAAATCAACTGGGAAAATATCGAATATATGCATGGTCAGACTAGAAGAATGAAGTGGCCACTGGTCAGGAACGCTTCCGCGTGCGTTGATGCACCATATATCGTTCGAAAGGTATTAACGAGGATAACCAAATATAAAAAATTGCAAACTCTTCTATAGCCATTTTTTTGTAAATCGTCTGGGAAAATGGAGAAGATTTGCATGGCCAGACTAAAAGAATGAAGTGTCCAGTGGTCAGGAAGGCTTCCGCATGCGTTGATGAAACATATATCGTTTGAAAGGTATTAACAAGGAGAACTAAATATAAAAAAATGCGAACTCTTCTATAGCCATTTTTTTGTAAATCGTCTGGGGAAAATGGTGAAGATTTGCATGGCCAGACTAGAAGGATGAAGTGGCCAGTGGTCAGGAACGCTTCCGCGTGCGTTGATGAAACATATATCGTTCGAAAGGTGTTAACGAGGATAACTAAATATAAAAAATTGCGAACTCCCCTATAGCCGTTTTTTTGTAAATCGACTGGGAAAATATCGAATATTTGCATGGCCAGACTAGAAGAATGAAGTGGCCACTGGTCAGGAACGCTTCCGCGTGCGTTGATGAAACATATATCGTTCGAAAGGTGTTAACGAGGATAACTAAATATAAAAAATTGCGAACTCCGCTATAGCCGTTTCTTTGTAAATCGACTGGGAAACTATCGAATATTTGCATGACCAGACTAGAAGAATGAAGTGGCCACTGGTCAGGAACGCTTCCGCGTGCGTTGATGCAACATATATCGTTCGAAAGGTATTAACGAGGAGAACTAAATATAAAAAATTGCGAACTCCCCTATAGCCGTTTTTTGGTAAATAGACTTGGAAAATGTCGAAGATTTGCATGGCCAGACTAGGATGAAGTGGCCACTGGTCAGGAAAGCTTCCGCGTGCGTTGATGAAACATATATCGTTCGAAAGGTGTTAACGAGGATAACTAAATATAAAAAATTGCGAACTCCCCTATAGCCGTTTTTTTGTAAATCGACTGGGAAAATATCGAATATTTGCATGGCCAGACTAGAAGAATGAAGTGGCCACTGGTCAGGAACGCTTCCGCGTGCGTTAATGCAACATATATCGTTCGAAAGGTATTCACGAGGAGAACTAAATATAAAAAATTGCGAACTCCCCTATAGCCGTTTTTTTGTAAATAGACTTCGAAAATGTCGAAGATTTGCATGGCCAGACTAGGATGAAGTGGCCACTGGTCAGAAAAGCTTCCGCGTGCGTTGATGAAACATTTATTGTTCGAAAGGTATTAACGAGGATAACTAAATATAAAAAATTGCGAACTCCCCTATAGCCGTTTTTTGGTAAATAGACTTGGAAAATGTCGAAGATTTGCATGGCCAGACTAGGATGAAGTGGCCACTGGTCAGGAAAGCTTCCGCGTGCGTTGATGAAACATATATCGTTCGAAAGGTGTTAACGAGGATAACTAAATATACAAAATTGCGAACTCCCCTATAGCCGTTTTTTTGTAAATCGACTGGGAAAATATTGAATATTTGCATGGCCAGACTAGAAGAATGAAGTGGCCACTGGTCAGGAACGCTTCCGCGTGCGTTAATGCAACATATATCGTTCGAAAGGTATTCACGAGGAGAACTAAATATAAAAAATTGCGAACTCCCCTATAGCCGTTTTTTTGTAAATAGACTTCGAAAATGTCGAAGATTTGCATGGCCAGACTAGGATGAAGTGGCCACTGGTCAGAAAAGCTTCCGCGTGCGTAAATGAAACATATATTGTTCGAAAGGTATTAACGAGGATAACTAAATATAAAAAATTGCGAACTCCCCTATAGCTTTCTTTTTTTTTTTTTAAATCGTCTGGGATATTGTCGAATATTTGCATAGCCAGACTAGAAGGATGAAGTGGCCAGTGGTCAGGAACGCTTCCGCGTGCGTTGATGAGACATATATCGTTCTAAAGGTATTAACGGGGAGCACTAAATATAAAAAAATTGCGAGCTCCCGTAAAGCCGTTTTTTGTAAGTCGACTTGGAAAATGGTGAAGATTTGCATAGCCAGACTAGGATGAAGTGGCCAGTGGTCACGAACGCTTCCGCGTGCGTTGATGAAACATATATCGTTCGAAAGGTGTTAACGAGGATAACTAAATATAAAAAATTGCGAACTCCGCTATAGCCGTTTCTTTGTAAATCGACTGGGAAAATATCGAATATTTGCATGAGCAGACTAGAAGAATGAAGTGGCCACTGGTCAGGAACGCTTCCGCGTGCGTTGATGAAACATATATCGTTCGAAAGGTGTTAACGAGGATAACTAAATATAAAAAATTGCGAACTCCGCTATAGCCGTTTCTTTGTAAATCGACTGGGAAACTATGGAATATTTGCATGACCAGACTAGAAGAATGAAGTGGCCACTGGTCAGGAACGCTTCCGCGTGCGTTGATGCAACATATATCGTTCGAAAGGTATTAACGAGGAGAACTAAATATAAAAAATTGCGAACTCCCCTATAGCCGTTTTTTGGTAAATAGACTTGGAAAATGTCGAAGATTTGCATGGCCAGACTAGGATAAAGTGGCCACTGGTCAGGAAAGCTTCCGCGTGCGTTGATGAAACATATATCGTTCGAAAGGTGTTAACGAGGATAACTAAATATAAAAAATTGCGAACTCCCCTATAGCCGTTTTTTTGTAAATCGACTGGGAAAATATCGAATATTTGCATGGCCAGACTAGAAGAATGAAGTGGCCACTGGTCAGGAACGCTTCCGCGTGCGTTAATGCAACATATATCGTTCGAAAGGTATTCACGAGGAGAACTAAATATAAAAAATTGCGAACTCCCCTATAGCCGTTTTTTTGTAAATAGACTTCGAAAATGTCGAAGATTTGCATGGCCAGACTAGGATGAAGTGGCCACTGGTCAGAAAAGCTTCCGCGTGCGTTGATGAAACATATATTGTTCGAAAGGTATTAACGAGGATAACTAAATATAAAAAATTGCGAACTCCCCTATAGCTTTTTTTTTTTTTTTTTAAATCGTCTGGGATATTGTCGAATATTTGCATAGCCAGACTAGAAGGATGAAGTGGCCAGTGGTCAGGAACGCTTCCGCGTGCGTTGATGAAACATATATCATTTGAAAGGTATTAACAAGGAGAACTAAATATAAAAAAATTGCGACCTCCCCTAAAGCCGTTTTTTTGTAAATCGACTGGGGAAAATATCGAATATTTGCATGGCCAAAGTAGAAGAATGAAGTGGCCACTGATCAGGAACGCTTCCGCGTGCGTTGATGCAACATATATCGTTCGAAAGGTATTAACGAGGATAACTAAATATAAAAAATTGCGAACTCCCCTATAGCCGTTTTTTTGTAAATCAACTGGGAAAATATCGAATATATGCATGGTCAGACTAGAAGAATGAAGTGGCCACTGGTCAGGAACGCTTCCGCGTGCGTTGATGCACCATATATCGTTCGAAAGGTATTAACGAGGATAACCAAATATAAAAAATTGCGAACTCTTCTATAGCCATTTTTTTGTAAATCGTCTGGGAAAATGGAGAAGATTTGCATGGCCAGACTAAAAGAATGAAGTGTCCAGTGGTCAGGAACGCTTCCGCGTGCGTTGATGAAACATATATCGTTCGAAAGGTATTAACAAGGAGAACTAAATATAAAAAAATTGCGAACTCCCCTAAAGCCGTTTTTTGTAAATCGTCTGGGAAAATGTCGAAGATTTGCATGGCCAGACTAGGATGAAGTGGCCAGTGAACAGGAACGCTTCCGCGTGCGTTGATGAAACATATATCGTTCGAAAGGTATTAACGCGGAGAACTCAATAAAAAAAATTGCGAGCTCCCCTAAAGCCGTTTTTTGTAAATCGTCTGGGAAAATGTCGAAGATTTGCATGGCCAGACTAGGATGAAGTGGCCAGTGAACAGGAACGCTTCCGCGTGCGTTGATGAAACATATATCGTTCGAAGGGTATTAACGAGGAGAACTCAATAAAAAAAAAATGCGAGCTCCCCTAAAGCCGTTTTTTGTAAATCGTCTGGGAAAATGTCGAAGATTTGCATGGCCAGACTAGGATGAAGTGGCCAGTGGTCACGAACGCTTCCGCGTGCGTTGATGAGACATATATCGTTCGAAAGGTATTAACGAGGAGAACTAAATATAAAAAAAATTCCGAGTTCCCGTAATGCCGTTTTTTGTAAGTCGACTTGGAAAATGTTGAAGATTTGCATGGCCAGACTAGGATGAAGTGGCCACTGGTCAGGAAAGCTCCCGCGTGCGTTGATGCAACATATATCGTTCGAAAGGTATTAACGAGGAGAACTAAATATAAAAAATTGCGAACTCCCCTATAGCGGTTTTTTGTAAATCGTCTGGGAAAATGTCGAAGATTTGCATGGCCAGACTAGAAGAATGAAGTGGCCACTGGTCAGGAACGCTTCCGCGTGCGTTAATGCAACATATATCGTTCGAAAGGTATTCACGAGGAGAACTAAATATAAAAAATTGCGAACTCCCCTATAGCCCTTTTTTTGTAAATAGACTTCGAAAATGTCGAAGATTTGCATGGCCAGACTAGGATGAAGTGGCCACTGGTCAGAAAAGCTTCCGCGTGCGTTGATGAAACATATATTGTTCGAAAGGTATTAACGAGGATAACTAAATATAAAAAATTGCGAACTCCCCTATAGCTTTTTTTTTTTTTTTTAAATCGTCTGGGATATTGTCGAATATTTGCATAGCCAGACTAGAAGGATGAAGTGGCCAGTGGTCAGGAACGCTTCCGCGTGCGTTGATGAAACATATATCGTTCGAAAGGTATTAACGAGGAGAACTAAATATAAAAAATTGCGAACTCCCCTATAGCGGTTTTTTGTAAATCGTCTGGGAAAATGTCGAAGATTTGCATTACCAGACTAGGATGAAGTGGTCACGAACGCTTCCGCATGCGTTGATGAAACATATCGTTCGAAAGGTGTTAACGAGGATAACTAAATATAAAAAATTGCGAACTCCGCTATAGCCGTTTCTTTGTAAATCGACTGGGAAAATATCGAATATTTGCATGAGCAGACTAGAAGAATGAAGTGGCCACTGGTCAGGAACGCTTCCGCGTGCGTTGATGCAACATATATCGTTCGAAAGGTATTAACGAGGAGAACTAAATATAAAAATTGCGAACTCCCCTATAGCCGTTTTTTGGTAAATAGACTTGGAAAATGTCGAAGATTTGCATGGCCAGACTAGGATGAAGTGGCCACTGGTCAGGAAAGCTTCCGCGTGCGTTGATGAAACATATATCGTTCGAAAGGTGTTAACGAGGATAACTAAATATAAAAAATTGCGAACTCCCCTATAGCCGTTTTTTTGTAAATCGACTGGGAAAATATCGAATATTTGTATGGCCAAAGTAGAAGAATGAAGTGGCCACTGGTCAGGAAAGCTTCCGCGTGCGTTGATGAAACATATATCGTTCGAAAGGTGTTAACGAGGATAACTAAATATAAAAAATTGCGAACTCCGCTATAGCCGTTTCTTTGTAAATCGACTGGGAAAATATCGAATATTTGCATGAGCAGACTAGAAGAATGAAGTGGCCACTGGTCAGGAACGCTTCCGCGTGCGTTGATGCAACATATATCGTTCGAAAGGTATTAACGAGGAGAACTAAATATAAAAAATTGCGAACTCCCCTATAGCCGTTTTTTGGTAAATAGACTTGGAAAATGTCGAAGATTTGCATGGCCAGACTAGGATGAAGTGGCCACTGGTCAGGAAAGCTTCCGCGTGCGTTGATGAAACATATATCGTTCGAAAGGTGTTAACGAGGATAACTAAATATAAAAAATTGCGAACTCCGCTATAGCCGTTTCTTTGTAAATCGACTGGGAAAATATCGAATATTTGCATGAGCAGACTAGAAGAATGAAGTGGCCACTGGTCAGGAACGCTTCCGCGTGCGTTGATGCAACATATATCGTTCGAAAGGTATTAACGAGGAGAACTAAATATAAAAAATTGCGAACTCCCCTATAGCCGTTTTTTGGTAAATAGACTTGGAAAATGTCGAAGATTTGCATGGCCAGACTAGGATGAAGTGGCCACTGGTCAGGAAAGCTTCCGCGTGCGTTGATGAAACATATATCGTTCGAAAGGTGTTAACGAGGATAACTAAATATAAAAAATTGCGAACTCCCCTATAGCCGTTTTTTTGTAAATCGACTGGGAAAATATCGAATATTTGCATGGCCAGACTAGAAGAATGAAGTGGCCACTGGTCAGGAACGCTTCCGCGTGCGTTAATGCAACATATATCGTTCGAAAGGTATTCACGAGGAGAACTAAATATAAAAAATTGCGAACTCCCTTATAGCCCTTTTTTTGTAAATAGACTTCGAAAATGTCGAAGATTTGCATGGCCAGACTAGGATGAAGTGGCCACTGGTCAGAAAAGCTTCCGCGTGCGTTGATGAAACATATATTGTTCGAAAGGTATTAACGAGGATAACTAAATATAAAAAAATGCGAACTCCCCTATAGCTTTTTTTTTTTTTTTTTAAATCGTCTAGAAGGATGAAGTGGCCAGTGGTCAGGAACGCTTCCGCGTGCGTTGATGAAACATATATCGTTTGAAAGGTATTAACAAGGAGAACTAAATATAAAAAAATTGCGACCTCCCCTAAAGCCGTTTTTTTGTAAATCGACTGGGAAAATATCGAATATTTGCATGGCCAAAGTAGAAGAATGAAGTGGCCACTGGTCAGGAACGCTTCCGCGTGCGTTGATGCAACATATATCGTTCGAAAGGTATTAACGAGGATAACTAAATATAAAAAATTGCGAACTCTTCTATAGCCATTTTTTTGTAAATCGTCTGGGAAAATGGAGAAGATTTGCATGGCCAGACTAAAAGAATGAAGTGTCCAGTGGTCAGGAAGGCTTCCGCATGCGTTGATGAAACATATATCGTTTGAAAGTTATTAACAAGGAGAACTAAATATAAAAAAATGCGAACTCTTCTATAGCTATTTTTTTGTAAATCGTCTGGGGAAAATGGTGAAGATTTGCATGGCCAGACTAGAAGGATGAAGTGGCCAGTGGTCAGGAACGCTTCCGCGTGCGTTGATGAAACATATATCGTTCGAAAGGTATTAACAAGGAGAACTAAATATAAAAAAATTGCGAACTCCCCTATAGCCGTTTTTTTGTAAATAGACTTGAAAAATGTCGAAGATTTGCATGGCCAGACTAGGATGAAGTGGCCAGTGGTCAGGAACGCTTCCGCGTGCGTTGATGAAACATATATCGTTCGAAAGGTATTAACAAGGAGCACTAAATATAAAAAAATTGCGAGCTCCCGTAAAGCCGTTTTTTGTAAGTCGCCTTGGAAAATGGTGAAGATTTGCATGGCCAGACTAGGATGAACTGGCCACTGGTCAGGAAAGCTTCCGCGTGCGTTGATGCAACATATATCGTTCGAAAGGTATTAACGAGGAGAACTAAATATAAAAAAATTGCGAACTCCCCTATAGCCGTTTTTTTGTAAATAGACTTGAAAAATGTCAAAGATTTGCATGGCCAGACTAGGATGAAGTGGCCAGTGGTCAGGAACGCTTCCGCGTGCGTTGATGAAACATATATCGTTCGAAAGGTATTAACGGGGATGCAACATATATCGTTCGAAAGGTATTAACGAGGAGAACTAAATATAAAAAATTGCGAACTCCCCTATAGCCGTTTTTTGGTAAATAGACTTGGAAAATGTCGAAGATTTGCATGGCCAGACTAGGATGAAGTGGCCACTGGTCAGGAAAGCTTCCGCGTGCGTTGATGAAACATATATCGTTCGAAAGGTGTTAACGAGGATAACTAAATATAAAAAATTGCGAACTCCCCTATAGCCGTTTTTTTGTAAATCGACTGGGAAAATATCGAATATTTGCATGGCCAGACTAGAAGAATGAAGTGGCCACTGGTCAGGAACGCTTCCGCGTGCGTTAATGCAACATATATCGTTCGAAAGGTATTCACGAGGAGAACTAAATATAAAAAATTGCGAACTCCCCTATAGCCGTTTTTTTGTAAATAGACTTCGAAAATGTCGAAGATTTGCATGGCCAGACTAGGATGAAGTGGCCACTGGTCAGAAAAGCTTCCGCGTGCGTTGATGAAACATATATTGTTCGAAAGGTATTAACGAGGATAACTAAATATAAAAAATTGCGAACTCCCCTATAGCTTTTTTTTTTTTTTTTGAAATCGTCTGGGATATTGTCGAATATTTGCATAGCCAGACTAGAAGGATGAAGTGGCCAGTGGTCAGGAACGCTTCCGCGTGCGTTGATGAAACATATATCATTTGAAAGGTATTAACAAGGAGAACTAAATATAAAAAAATTGCGACCTCCCCTAAAGCCGTTTTTTTGTAAATCGACTGGGGAAAATATCGAATATTTGCATGGCCAAAGTAGAAGAATGAAGTGGCCACTGATCAGGAACGCTTCCGCGTGCGTTGATGCAACATATATCGTTCGAAAGGTATTAACGAGGATAACTAAATATAAAAAATTGCGAACTCCCCTATAGCCGTTTTTTTGTAAATCAACTGGGAAAATATCGAATATATGCATGGTCAGACTAGAAGAATGAAGTGGCCACTGGTCAGGAACGCTTCCGCGTGCGTTGATGCACCATATATCGTTCGAAAGGTATTAACGAGGATAACCAAATATAAAAAATTGCGAACTCTTCTATAGCCATTTTTTTGTAAATCGTCTGGGAAAATGGAGAAGATTTGCATGGCCAGACTAAAAGAATGAAGTGTCCAGTGGTCAGGAACGCTTCCGCGTGCGTTGATGAAACATATATCGTTCGAAAGGTATTAACAAGGAGAACTAAATATAAAAAAATTGCGAACTCCCCTAAAGCCGTTTTTTGTAAATCGTCTGGGAAAATGTCGAAGATTTGCATGGCCAGACTAGGATGAAGTGGCCAGTGAACAGGAACGCTTCCGCGTGCGTTGATGAAACATATATCGTTCGAAAGGTATTAACGCGGAGAACTCAATAAAAAAAATTGCGAGCTCCCCTAAAGCCGTTTTTTGTAAATCGTCTGGGAAAATGTCGAAGATTTGCATGGCCAGACTAGGATGAAGTGGCCAGTGAACAGGAACGCTTCCGCGTGCGTTGATGAAACATATATCGTTCGAAGGGTATTAACGAGGAGAACTCAATAAAAAAAAAATGCGAGCTCCCCTAAAGCCGTTTTTTGTAAATCGTCTGGGAAAATGTCGAAGATTTGCATGGCCAGACTAGGATGAAGTGGCCAGTGGTCACGAACGCTTCCGCGTGCGTTGATGAGACATATATCGTTCGAAAGGTATTAACGAGGAGAACTAAATATAAAAAAAATTCCGAGTTCCCGTAATGCCGTTTTTTGTAAGTCGACTTGGAAAATGTTGAAGATTTGCATGGCCAGACTAGGATGAAGTGGCCACTGGTCAGGAAAGCTCCCGCGTGCGTTGATGCAACATATATCGTTCGAAAGGTATTAACGAGGAGAACTAAATATAAAAAATTGCGAACTCCCCTATAGCGGTTTTTTGTAAATCGTCTGGGAAAATGTCGAAGATTTGCATGGCCAGACTAGAAGAATGAAGTGGCCACTGGTCAGGAACGCTTCCGCGTGCGTTAATGCAACATATATCGTTCGAAAGGTATTCACGAGGAGAACTAAATATAAAAAATTGCGAACTCCCCTATAGCCCTTTTTTTGTAAATAGACTTCGAAAATGTCGAAGATTTGCATGGCCAGACTAGGATGAAGTGGCCACTGGTCAGAAAAGCTTCCGCGTGCGTTGATGAAACATATATTGTTCGAAAGGTATTAACGAGGATAACTAAATATAAAAAATTGCGAACTCCCCTATAGCTTTTTTTTTTTTTTTTAAATCGTCTGGGATATTGTCGAATATTTGCATAGCCAGACTAGAAGGATGAAGTGGCCAGTGGTCAGGAACGCTTCCGCGTGCGTTGATGAAACATATATCGTTCGAAAGGTATTAACGAGGAGAACTAAATATAAAAAATTGCGAACTCCCCTATAGCGGTTTTTTGTAAATCGTCTGGGAAAATGTCGAAGATTTGCATTACCAGACTAGGATGAAGTGGTCACGAACGCTTCCGCATGCGTTGATGAAACATATCGTTCGAAAGGTGTTAACGAGGATAACTAAATATAAAAAATTGCGAACTCCGCTATAGCCGTTTCTTTGTAAATCGACTGGGAAAATATCGAATATTTGCATGAGCAGACTAGAAGAATGAAGTGGCCACTGGTCAGGAACGCTTCCGCGTGCGTTGATGCAACATATATCGTTCGAAAGGTATTAACGAGGAGAACTAAATATAAAAATTGCGAACTCCCCTATAGCCGTTTTTTGGTAAATAGACTTGGAAAATGTCGAAGATTTGCATGGCCAGACTAGGATGAAGTGGCCACTGGTCAGGAAAGCTTCCGCGTGCGTTGATGAAACATATATCGTTCGAAAGGTGTTAACGAGGATAACTAAATATAAAAAATTGCGAACTCCCCTATAGCCGTTTTTTTGTAAATCGACTGGGAAAATATCGAATATTTGTATGGCCAAAGTAGAAGAATGAAGTGGCCACTGGTCAGGAAAGCTTCCGCGTGCGTTGATGAAACATATATCGTTCGAAAGGTGTTAACGAGGATAACTAAATATAAAAAATTGCGAACTCCGCTATAGCCGTTTCTTTGTAAATCGACTGGGAAAATATCGAATATTTGCATGAGCAGACTAGAAGAATGAAGTGGCCACTGGTCAGGAACGCTTCCGCGTGCGTTGATGCAACATATATCGTTCGAAAGGTATTAACGAGGAGAACTAAATATAAAAAATTGCGAACTCCCCTATAGCCGTTTTTTGGTAAATAGACTTGGAAAATGTCGAAGATTTGCATGGCCAGACTAGGATGAAGTGGCCACTGGTCAGGAAAGCTTCCGCGTGCGTTGATGAAACATATATCGTTCGAAAGGTGTTAACGAGGATAACTAAATATAAAAAATTGCGAACTCCGCTATAGCCGTTTCTTTGTAAATCGACTGGGAAAATATCGAATATTTGCATGAGCAGACTAGAAGAATGAAGTGGCCACTGGTCAGGAACGCTTCCGCGTGCGTTGATGCAACATATATCGTTCGAAAGGTATTAACGAGGAGAACTAAATATAAAAAATTGCGAACTCCCCTATAGCCGTTTTTTGGTAAATAGACTTGGAAAATGTCGAAGATTTGCATGGCCAGACTAGGATGAAGTGGCCACTGGTCAGGAAAGCTTCCGCGTGCGTTGATGAAACATATATCGTTCGAAAGGTGTTAACGAGGATAACTAAATATAAAAAATTGCGAACTCCCCTATAGCCGTTTTTTTGTAAATCGACTGGGAAAATATCGAATATTTGCATGGCCAGACTAGAAGAATGAAGTGGCCACTGGTCAGGAACGCTTCCGCGTGCGTTAATGCAACATATATCGTTCGAAAGGTATTCACGAGGAGAACTAAATATAAAAAATTGCGAACTCCCTTATAGCCCTTTTTTTGTAAATAGACTTCGAAAATGTCGAAGATTTGCATGGCCAGACTAGGATGAAGTGGCCACTGGTCAGAAAAGCTTCCGCGTGCGTTGATGAAACATATATTGTTCGAAAGGTATTAACGAGGATAACTAAATATAAAAAAATGCGAACTCCCCTATAGCTTTTTTTTTTTTTTTTTAAATCGTCTAGAAGGATGAAGTGGCCAGTGGTCAGGAACGCTTCCGCGTGCGTTGATGAAACATATATCGTTTGAAAGGTATTAACAAGGAGAACTAAATATAAAAAAATTGCGACCTCCCCTAAAGCCGTTTTTTTGTAAATCGACTGGGAAAATATCGAATATTTGCATGGCCAAAGTAGAAGAATGAAGTGGCCACTGGTCAGGAACGCTTCCGCGTGCGTTGATGCAACATATATCGTTCGAAAGGTATTAACGAGGATAACTAAATATAAAAAATTGCGAACTCCCCTATAGCCGTTTTTTTGTAAATCAACTGGGAAAATATCGAATATATGCATGGTCAGACTAGAAGAATGAAGTGGCCACTGGTCAGGAACGCTTCCGCGTGCGTTGATGCACCATATATCGTTCGAAAGGTATTAACGAGGATAACCAAATATAAAAAATTGCAAACTCTTCTATAGCCATTTTTTTGTAAATCGTCTGGGAAAATGGAGAAGATTTGCATGGCCAGACTAAAAGAATGAAGTGTCCAGTGGTCAGGAAGGCTTCCGCATGCGTTGATGAAACATATATCGTTTGAAAGGTATTAACAAGGAGAACTAAATATAAAAAAATGCGAACTCTTCTATAGCCATTTTTTTGTAAATCGTCTGGGGAAAATGGTGAAGATTTGCATGGCCAGACTAGAAGGATGAAGTGGCCAGTGGTCAGGAACGCTTCCGCGTGCGTTGATGAAACATATATCGTTCGAAAGGTGTTAACGAGGATAACTAAATATAAAAAATTGCGAACTCCCCTATAGCCGTTTTTTTGTAAATCGACTGGGAAAATATCGAATATTTGCATGGCCAGACTAGAAGAATGAAGTGGCCACTGGTCAGGAACGCTTCCGCGTGCGTTGATGAAACATATATCGTTCGAAAGGTGTTAACGAGGATAACTAAATATAAAAAATTGCGAACTCCGCTATAGCCGTTTCTTTGTAAATCGACTGGGAAACTATCGAATATTTGCATGACCAGACTAGAAGAATGAAGTGGCCACTGGTCAGGAACGCTTCCGCGTGCGTTGATGCAACATATATCGTTCGAAAGGTATTAACGAGGAGAACTAAATATAAAAAATTGCGAACTCCCCTATAGCCGTTTTTTGGTAAATAGACTTGGAAAATGTCGAAGATTTGCATGGCCAGACTAGGATGAAGTGGCCACTGGTCAGGAAAGCTTCCGCGTGCGTTGATGAAACATATATCGTTCGAAAGGTGTTAACGAGGATAACTAAATATAAAAAATTGCGAACTCCCCTATAGCCGTTTTTTTGTAAATCGACTGGGAAAATATCGAATATTTGCATGGCCAGACTAGAAGAATGAAGTGGCCACTGGTCAGGAACGCTTCCGCGTGCGTTAATGCAACATATATCGTTCGAAAGGTATTCACGAGGAGAACTAAATATAAAAAATTGCGAACTCCCCTATAGCCGTTTTTTTGTAAATAGACTTCGAAAATGTCGAAGATTTGCATGGCCAGACTAGGATGAAGTGGCCACTGGTCAGAAAAGCTTCCGCGTGCGTTGATGAAACATTTATTGTTCGAAAGGTATTAACGAGGATAACTAAATATAAAAAATTGCGAACTCCCCTATAGCCGTTTTTTGGTAAATAGACTTGGAAAATGTCGAAGATTTGCATGGCCAGACTAGGATGAAGTGGCCACTGGTCAGGAAAGCTTCCGCGTGCGTTGATGAAACATATATCGTTCGAAAGGTGTTAACGAGGATAACTAAATATACAAAATTGCGAACTCCCCTATAGCCGTTTTTTTGTAAATCGACTGGGAAAATATTGAATATTTGCATGGCCAGACTAGAAGAATGAAGTGGCCACTGGTCAGGAACGCTTCCGCGTGCGTTAATGCAACATATATCGTTCGAAAGGTATTCACGAGGAGAACTAAATATAAAAAATTGCGAACTCCCCTATAGCCGTTTTTTTGTAAATAGACTTCGAAAATGTCGAAGATTTGCATGGCCAGACTAGGATGAAGTGGCCACTGGTCAGAAAAGCTTCCGCGTGCGTAAATGAAACATATATTGTTCGAAAGGTATTAACGAGGATAACTAAATATAAAAAATTGCGAACTCCCCTATAGCTTTCTTTTTTTTTTTTTAAATCGTCTGGGATATTGTCGAATATTTGCATAGCCAGACTAGAAGGATGAAGTGGCCAGTGGTCAGGAACGCTTCCGCGTGCGTTGATGAGACATATATCGTTCTAAAGGTATTAACGGGGAGCACTAAATATAAAAAAATTGCGAGCTCCCGTAAAGCCGTTTTTTGTAAGTCGACTTGGAAAATGGTGAAGATTTGCATAGCCAGACTAGGATGAAGTGGCCAGTGGTCACGAACGCTTCCGCGTGCGTTGATGAAACATATATCGTTCGAAAGGTGTTAACGAGGATAACTAAATATAAAAAATTGCGAACTCCGCTATAGCCGTTTCTTTGTAAATCGACTGGGAAAATATCGAATATTTGCATGAGCAGACTAGAAGAATGAAGTGGCCACTGGTCAGGAACGCTTCCGCGTGCGTTGATGAAACATATATCGTTCGAAAGGTGTTAACGAGGATAACTAAATATAAAAAATTGCGAACTCCGCTATAGCCGTTTCTTTGTAAATCGACTGGGAAACTATGGAATATTTGCATGACCAGACTAGAAGAATGAAGTGGCCACTGGTCAGGAACGCTTCCGCGTGCGTTGATGCAACATATATCGTTCGAAAGGTATTAACGAGGAGAACTAAATATAAAAAATTGCGAACTCCCCTATAGCCGTTTTTTGGTAAATAGACTTGGAAAATGTCGAAGATTTGCATGGCCAGACTAGGATAAAGTGGCCACTGGTCAGGAAAGCTTCCGCGTGCGTTGATGAAACATATATCGTTCGAAAGGTGTTAACGAGGATAACTAAATATAAAAAATTGCGAACTCCCCTATAGCCGTTTTTTTGTAAATCGACTGGGAAAATATCGAATATTTGCATGGCCAGACTAGAAGAATGAAGTGGCCACTGGTCAGGAACGCTTCCGCGTGCGTTAATGCAACATATATCGTTCGAAAGGTATTCACGAGGAGAACTAAATATAAAAAATTGCGAACTCCCCTATAGCCGTTTTTTTGTAAATAGACTTCGAAAATGTCGAAGATTTGCATGGCAGACTAGGATGAAGTGGCCACTGGTCAGAAAAGCTTCCGCGTGCGTTGATGAAACATATATTGTTCGAAAGGTATTAACGAGGATAACTAAATATAAAAAATTGCGAACTCCCCTATAGCTTTTTTTTTTTTTTTTTAAATCGTCTGGGATATTGTCGAATATTTGCATAGCCAGACTAGAAGGATGAAGTGGCCAGTGGTCAGGAACGCTTCCGCGTGCGTTGATGAAACATATATCATTTGAAAGGTATTAACAAGGAGAACTAAATATAAAAAAATTGCGACCTCCCCTAAAGCCGTTTTTTTGTAAATCGACTGGGGAAAATATCGAATATTTGCATGGCCAAAGTAGAAGAATGAAGTGGCCACTGATCAGGAACGCTTCCGCGTGCGTTGATGCAACATATATCGTTCGAAAGGTATTAACGAGGATAACTAAATATAAAAAATTGCGAACTCCCCTATAGCCGTTTTTTTGTAAATCAACTGGGAAAATATCGAATATATGCATGGTCAGACTAGAAGAATGAAGTGGCCACTGGTCAGGAACGCTTCCGCGTGCGTTGATGCACCATATATCGTTCGAAAGGTATTAACGAGGATAACCAAATATAAAAAATTGCGAACTCTTCTATAGCCATTTTTTTGTAAATCGTCTGGGAAAATGGAGAAGATTTGCATGGCCAGACTAAAAGAATGAAGTGTCCAGTGGTCAGGAACGCTTCCGCGTGCGTTGATGAAACATATATCGTTCGAAAGGTATTAACAAGGAGAACTAAATATAAAAAAATTGCGAACTCCCCTAAAGCCGTTTTTTGTAAATCGTCTGGGAAAATGTCGAAGATTTGCATGGCCAGACTAGGATGAAGTGGCCAGTGAACAGGAACGCTTCCGCGTGCGTTGATGAAACATATATCGTTCGAAAGGTATTAACGCGGAGAACTCAATAAAAAAAATTGCGAGCTCCCCTAAAGCCGTTTTTTGTAAATCGTCTGGGAAAATGTCGAAGATTTGCATGGCCAGACTAGGATGAAGTGGCCAGTGAACAGGAACGCTTCCGCGTGCGTTGATGAAACATATATCGTTCGAAGGGTATTAACGAGGAGAACTCAATAAAAAAAAAATGCGAGCTCCCCTAAAGCCGTTTTTTGTAAATCGTCTGGGAAAATGTCGAAGATTTGCATGGCCAGACTAGGATGAAGTGGCCAGTGGTCACGAACGCTTCCGCGTGCGTTGATGAGACATATATCGTTCGAAAGGTATTAACGAGGAGAACTAAATATAAAAAAAATTCCGAGTTCCCGTAATGCCGTTTTTTGTAAGTCGACTTGGAAAATGTTGAAGATTTGCATGGCCAGACTAGGATGAAGTGGCCACTGGTCAGGAAAGCTCCCGCGTGCGTTGATGCAACATATATCGTTCGAAAGGTATTAACGAGGAGAACTAAATATAAAAAATTGCGAACTCCCCTATAGCGGTTTTTTGTAAATCGTCTGGGAAAATGTCGAAGATTTGCATGGCCAGACTAGAAGAATGAAGTGGCCACTGGTCAGGAACGCTTCCGCGTGCGTTAATGCAACATATATCGTTCGAAAGGTATTCACGAGGAGAACTAAATATAAAAAATTGCGAACTCCCCTATAGCCCTTTTTTTGTAAATAGACTTCGAAAATGTCGAAGATTTGCATGGCCAGACTAGGATGAAGTGGCCACTGGTCAGAAAAGCTTCCGCGTGCGTTGATGAAACATATATTGTTCGAAAGGTATTAACGAGGATAACTAAATATAAAAAATTGCGAACTCCCCTATAGCTTTTTTTTTTTTTTTTAAATCGTCTGGGATATTGTCGAATATTTGCATAGCCAGACTAGAAGGATGAAGTGGCCAGTGGTCAGGAACGCTTCCGCGTGCGTTGATGAAACATATATCGTTCGAAAGGTATTAACGAGGAGAACTAAATATAAAAAATTGCGAACTCCCCTATAGCGGTTTTTTGTAAATCGTCTGGGAAAATGTCGAAGATTTGCATTACCAGACTAGGATGAAGTGGTCACGAACGCTTCCGCATGCGTTGATGAAACATATCGTTCGAAAGGTGTTAACGAGGATAACTAAATATAAAAAATTGCGAACTCCGCTATAGCCGTTTCTTTGTAAATCGACTGGGAAAATATCGAATATTTGCATGAGCAGACTAGAAGAATGAAGTGGCCACTGGTCAGGAACGCTTCCGCGTGCGTTGATGCAACATATATCGTTCGAAAGGTATTAACGAGGAGAACTAAATATAAAAATTGCGAACTCCCCTATAGCCGTTTTTTGGTAAATAGACTTGGAAAATGTCGAAGATTTGCATGGCCAGACTAGGATGAAGTGGCCACTGGTCAGGAAAGCTTCCGCGTGCGTTGATGAAACATATATCGTTCGAAAGGTGTTAACGAGGATAACTAAATATAAAAAATTGCGAACTCCCCTATAGCCGTTTTTTTGTAAATCGACTGGGAAAATATCGAATATTTGTATGGCCAAAGTAGAAGAATGAAGTGGCCACTGGTCAGGAAAGCTTCCGCGTGCGTTGATGAAACATATATCGTTCGAAAGGTGTTAACGAGGATAACTAAATATAAAAAATTGCGAACTCCGCTATAGCCGTTTCTTTGTAAATCGACTGGGAAAATATCGAATATTTGCATGAGCAGACTAGAAGAATGAAGTGGCCACTGGTCAGGAACGCTTCCGCGTGCGTTGATGCAACATATATCGTTCGAAAGGTATTAACGAGGAGAACTAAATATAAAAAATTGCGAACTCCCCTATAGCCGTTTTTTGGTAAATAGACTTGGAAAATGTCGAAGATTTGCATGGCCAGACTAGGATGAAGTGGCCACTGGTCAGGAAAGCTTCCGCGTGCGTTGATGAAACATATATCGTTCGAAAGGTGTTAACGAGGATAACTAAATATAAAAAATTGCGAACTCCGCTATAGCCGTTTCTTTGTAAATCGACTGGGAAAATATCGAATATTTGCATGAGCAGACTAGAAGAATGAAGTGGCCACTGGTCAGGAACGCTTCCGCGTGCGTTGATGCAACATATATCGTTCGAAAGGTATTAACGAGGAGAACTAAATATAAAAAATTGCGAACTCCCCTATAGCCGTTTTTTGGTAAATAGACTTGGAAAATGTCGAAGATTTGCATGGCCAGACTAGGATGAAGTGGCCACTGGTCAGGAAAGCTTCCGCGTGCGTTGATGAAACATATATCGTTCGAAAGGTGTTAACGAGGATAACTAAATATAAAAAATTGCGAACTCCCCTATAGCCGTTTTTTTGTAAATCGACTGGGAAAATATCGAATATTTGCATGGCCAGACTAGAAGAATGAAGTGGCCACTGGTCAGGAACGCTTCCGCGTGCGTTAATGCAACATATATCGTTCGAAAGGTATTCACGAGGAGAACTAAATATAAAAAATTGCGAACTCCCTTATAGCCCTTTTTTTGTAAATAGACTTCGAAAATGTCGAAGATTTGCATGGCCAGACTAGGATGAAGTGGCCACTGGTCAGAAAAGCTTCCGCGTGCGTTGATGAAACATATATTGTTCGAAAGGTATTAACGAGGATAACTAAATATAAAAAAATGCGAACTCCCCTATAGCTTTTTTTTTTTTTTTTTAAATCGTCTAGAAGGATGAAGTGGCCAGTGGTCAGGAACGCTTCCGCGTGCGTTGATGAAACATATATCGTTTGAAAGGTATTAACAAGGAGAACTAAATATAAAAAAATTGCGACCTCCCCTAAAGCCGTTTTTTTGTAAATCGACTGGGAAAATATCGAATATTTGCATGGCCAAAGTAGAAGAATGAAGTGGCCACTGGTCAGGAACGCTTCCGCGTGCGTTGATGCAACATATATCGTTCGAAAGGTATTAACGAGGATAACTAAATATAAAAAATTGCGAACTCTTCTATAGCCATTTTTTTGTAAATCGTCTGGGAAAATGGAGAAGATTTGCATGGCCAGACTAAAAGAATGAAGTGTCCAGTGGTCAGGAAGGCTTCCGCATGCGTTGATGAAACATATATCGTTTGAAAGTTATTAACAAGGAGAACTAAATATAAAAAAATGCGAACTCTTCTATAGCTATTTTTTTGTAAATCGTCTGGGGAAAATGGTGAAGATTTGCATGGCCAGACTAGAAGGATGAAGTGGCCAGTGGTCAGGAACGCTTCCGCGTGCGTTGATGAAACATATATCGTTCGAAAGGTATTAACAAGGAGAACTAAATATAAAAAAATTGCGAACTCCCCTATAGCCGTTTTTTTGTAAATAGACTTGAAAAATGTCGAAGATTTGCATGGCCAGACTAGGATGAAGTGGCCAGTGGTCAGGAACGCTTCCGCGTGCGTTGATGAAACATATATCGTTCGAAAGGTATTAACAAGGAGCACTAAATATAAAAAAATTGCGAGCTCCCGTAAAGCCGTTTTTTGTAAGTCGCCTTGGAAAATGGTGAAGATTTGCATGGCCAGACTAGGATGAACTGGCCACTGGTCAGGAAAGCTTCCGCGTGCGTTGATGCAACATATATCGTTCGAAAGGTATTAACGAGGAGAACTAAATATAAAAAAATTGCGAACTCCCCTATAGCCGTTTTTTTGTAAATAGACTTGAAAAATGTCAAAGATTTGCATGGCCAGACTAGGATGAAGTGGCCAGTGGTCAGGAACGCTTCCGCGTGCGTTGATGAAACATATATCGTTCGAAAGGTATTAACGGGGATGCAACATATATCGTTCGAAAGGTATTAACGAGGAGAACTAAATATAAAAAATTGCGAACTCCCCTATAGCCGTTTTTTGGTAAATAGACTTGGAAAATGTCGAAGATTTGCATGGCCAGACTAGGATGAAGTGGCCACTGGTCAGGAAAGCTTCCGCGTGCGTTGATGAAACATATATCGTTCGAAAGGTGTTAACGAGGATAACTAAATATAAAAAATTGCGAACTCCGCTATAGCCGTTTCTTTGTAAATCGACTGGGAAAATATCGAATATTTGCATGAGCAGACTAGAAGAATGAAGTGGCCACTGGTCAGGAACGCTTCCGCGTGCGTTGATGCAACATATATCGTTCGAAAGGTATTAACGAGGAGAACTAAATATAAAAAATTGCGAACTCCCCTATAGCCGTTTTTTGGTAAATAGACTTGGAAAATGTCGAAGATTTGCATGGCCAGACTAGGATGAAGTGGCCACTGGTCAGGAAAGCTTCCGCGTGCGTTGATGAAACATATATCGTTCGAAAGGTGTTAACGAGGATAACTAAATATAAAAAATTGCGAACTCCCCTATAGCCGTTTTTTTGTAAATCGACTGGGAAAATATCGAATATTTGCATGGCCAGACTAGAAGAATGAAGTGGCCACTGGTCAGGAACGCTTCCGCGTGCGTTAATGCAACATATATCGTTCGAAAGGTATTCACGAGGAGAACTAAATATAAAAAATTGCGAACTCCCCTATAGCCCTTTTTTTGTAAATAGACTTCGAAAATGTCGAAGATTTGCATGGCCAGACTAGGTTGAAGTGGCCAGTGGTCAGGAACGCTTCCGCGTGCGTTGATGAAACATATATCGTTCGAAAGGTATTAACGGGGAGCACTAAATATAAAAAAATTGCGAGCTCCCGTAAAGCCGTTTTTTGTAAGTCGCCTTGGAAAATGGTGAAGATTTGCATGGCCAGACTAGGATGAACTGGCCACTGGTCAGGAAAGCTTCCGCGTGCGTTGATGCAACATATATCTTTCGAAAGGTATTAACGAGGAGAACTAAATATAAAAAAATTGCGAACTCCCCTATAGCCGTTTTTTTGTAAATAGACTTGAAAAATGTCGAAGATTTGCATGGCCAGACTAGGATGAAGTGGCCAGTGGTCAGGAACGCTTCCGCGTGCGTTGATGAAACATATATCGTTCGAAAGGTATTAACGGGGAGCACTAAATATAAAAAAATTGCGAGCTCCCGTAAAGCCGTTTTTTGTAAGTCGCCTTGGAAAATGGTGAAGATTTGCATGGCCAGACTAGGATGAACTGGCCACTGGTCAGGAAAGCTTCCGCGTGCGTTGATGCAACATATATCGTTCGAAAGGTATTAACGAGGAGAACTAAATATAAAAAAATTGCGAACTCCCCTATAGCCGTTTTTTTGTAAATCAACTGGGAAAATATCGAATATATGCATGGTCAGACTAGAAGAATGAAGTGGCCACTGGTCAGCAACGCTTCCGCGTGCGTTGATGCACCATATATCGTTCGAAAGGTATTAACGAGGATAACCAAATATAAAAAATTGCGAACTCTTCTATAGCCATTTTTTTGTAAATCGTCTGGGAAAATGGAGAAGATTTGCATGGCCAGACTAAAAGAATGAAGTGTCCAGTGGTCAGGAAGGCTTCCGCATGCGTTGATGAAACATATATCGTTTGAAAGGTATTAACAAGGAGAACTAAATATAAAAAAATGCGAACTCTTCTATAGCCATTTTTTTGTAAATCGTCTGGGGAAAATGGTGAAGATTTGCATGGCCAGACTAGAAGGATGAAGTGGCCAGTGGTCAGGAACGCTTCCGCGTGCGTTGATGAAACATATATCGTTCGAAAGGTATTAACAAGGAGAACTAAATATAAAAAAATTGCGAACTCCCCTATAGCCGTTTTTTTGTAAATAGACTTGAAAAATGTCGAAGATTTGCATGGCCAGACTAGGATGAAGTGGCCAGTGGTCAGGAACGCTTCCGCGTGCGTTGATGAAACATATATCGTTCGAAAGGTATTAACGGGGAGCACTAAATATAAAAAAATTGCGAGCTCCCGTAAAGCCGTTTTTTGTAAGTCGCCTTGGAAAATGGTGAAGATTTGCATGGCCAGACTAGGATGAACTGGCCACTGGTCAGGAAAGCTTCCGCGTGCGTTGATGCAACATATATCGTTCGAAAGGTATTAACGAGGAGAACTAAATATAAAAAAATTGCGAACTCCCCTATAGCCGTTTTTTTGTAAATAGACTTGAAAAATGTCGAAGATTTGCATGGCCAGACTAGGATGAAGTGGCCACTGGTCAGGAAAGCTCCCGCGTGCGTTGATGCAACATATATCGTTCGAAAGGTATTAACGAGGAGAACTAAATATAAAAAAATTGCGAACTCCCCTATAGCCGTTTTTTTGTAAATAGACTTGAAAAATGTCGAAGATTTGCATGGCCAGACTAGGATGAAGTGGCCAGTGGTCAGGAACGCTTCCGCGTGCGTTGATGAAACATATATCGTTCGAAAGGTATTAACGGGGAGCACTAAATATAAAAAAATTGCGAGCTCCCGTAAAGCCGTTTTTTTTAAGTCGCCTTGGAAAATGGTGAAGATTTGCATGGCCAGACTAGGATGAACTGGCCACTGGTCAGGAAAGCTTCCGCGTGCGTTGATGCAACATATATCGTTCGAAAGGTATTAACGAGGAGAACTAAATATAAAAAATTGCGAACTCCCCTATAGCGGTTTTTTGTAAATCGTCTGGGAAAATGTCGAAGATTTGCATTACCAGACTAGGATGAAGTGGCCAGTGGTCACGAACGCTTCCGCATGCGTTGATGAAACATATATCGTTCTAAAGGTGTTAACGAGGATAACTAAATATAAAAAATTGCGAACTCCGCTATAGCCGTTTCTTTGTAAATCGACTGGGAAAATATCGAATATTTGCATGAGCAGACTAGAAGAATGAAGTGGCCACTGGTCAGGAACGCTTCCGCGTGCGTTGATGCAACATATATCGTTCGAAAGGTATTAACGAGGAGAACTAAATATAAAAAATTGCGAACTCCCCTATAGCCGTTTTTTGGTAAATAGACTTGGAAAATGTCGAAGATTTGCATGGCCAGACTAGGATGAAGTGGCCACTGGTCAGGAAAGCTTCCGCGTGCGTTGATGAAACATATATCGTTCGAAAGGTGTTAACGAGGATAACTAAATATAAAAAATTGCGAACTCCCCTATAGCCGTTTTTTTGTAAATCGACTGGGAAAATATCGAATATTTGCATGGCCAGACTAGAAGAATGAAGTGGCCACTGGTCAGGAACGCTTCCGCGTGCGTTAATGCAACATATATCGTTCGAAAGGTATTCACGAGGAGAACTAAATATAAAAAATTGCGAACTCCCCTATAGCCCTTTTTTTGTAAATAGACTTCGAAAATGTCGAAGATTTGCATGGCCAGACTAGGATGAAGTGGCCACTGGTCAGAAAAGCTTCCGCGTGCGTTGATGAAACATATATTGTTCGAAAGGTATTAACGAGGATAACTAAATATAAAAAATTGCGAACTCCCCTATAGCTTTTTTTTTTTTTTTTTAAATCGTCTAGAAGGATGAAGTGGCCAGTGGTCAGGAACGCTTCCGCGTGCGTTGATGAAACATATATCGTTTGAAAGGTATTAACAAGGAGAACTAAATATAAAAAAATTGCGACCTCCCCTAAAGCCGTTTTTTTGTAAATCGACTGGGAAAATATCGAATATTTGCATGGCCAAAGTAGAAGAATGAAGTGGCCACTGGTCAGGAACGCTTCCGCGTGCGTTGATGCAACATATATCGTTCGAAAGGTATTAACGAGGATAACTAAATATAAAAAATTGCGAACTCTTCTATAGCCATTTTTTTGTAAATCGTCTGGGAAAATGGAGAAGATTTGCATGGCCAGACTAAAAGAATGAAGTGTCCAGTGGTCAGGAAGGCTTCCGCATGCGTTGATGAAACATATATCGTTTGAAAGGTATTAACAAGGAGAACTAAATATAAAAAAATGCGAACTCTTCTATAGCTATTTTTTTGTAAATCGTCTGGGGAAAATGGTGAAGATTTGCATGGCCAGACTAGAAGGATGAAGTGGCCAGTGGTCAGGAACGCTTCCGCGTGCGTTGATGAAACATATATCGTTCGAAAGGTATTAACAAGGAGAACTAAATATAAAAAAAATTGCGAACTCCCCTATAGCCGTTTTTTTGTAAATAGACTTGAAAAATGTCGAAGATTTGCATGGCCAGACTAGGATGAAGTGGCCAGTGGTCAGGAACGCTTCCGCGTGCGTTGATGAAACATATATCGTTCGAAAGGTATTAACGGGGAGCACTAAATATAAAAAAATTGCGAGCTCCCGTAAAGCCGTTTTTTGTAAGTCGCCTTGGAAAATGGTGAAGATTTGCATGGCCAGACTAGGATGAACTGGCCACTGGTCAGGAAAGCTTCCGCGTGCGTTGATGCAACATATATCGTTCGAAAGGTATTAACGAGGAGAACTAAATATAAAAAAATTGCGAACTCCCCTATAGCCGTTTTTTTGTAAATAGACTTGAAAAATGTCGAAGATTTGCATGGCCAGACTAGGATGAAGTGGCCACTGGTCAGGAACGCTTCCGCGTGCGTTGATGAAACATATATCGTTCGAAAGGTATTAACGGGGAGCACTAAATATAAAAAAATTGCGAGCTCCCGTAAAGCCGTTTTTTGTAAGTAGCCTTGGAAAATGGTGAAGATTTGCATGGCCAGACTAGGATGAACTGGCCACTGGTCAGGAAAGCTTCCGCGTGCGTTGATGCAACATATATCGTTCGAAAGGTATTAACGAGGAGAACTAAATATAAAAAATTGCGAACTCCCCTATAGCCGTTTTTTGGTAAATAGACTTGGAAAATGTCGAAGATTTGCATGGCCAGACTAGGATGAAGTGGCCACTGGTCAGGAAAGCTTCCGCGTGCGTTGATGAAACATATATCGTTCGAAAGGTGTTAACGAGGATAACTAAATATAAAAAATTGCGAACTCCCCTATAGCCGTTTTTTTTGTAAATCGACTGGGAAAATATCGAATATTTGCATGGCCAGACTAGAAGAATGAAGTGGCCACTGATCAGGAACGCTTCCGCGTGCGTTAATGCAACATATATCGTTTGAAAGGTATTAACAAGGAGAACTAAATATAAAAAAATTGCGACCTCCCCTAAAGCCGTTTTTTTGTAAATCGACTGGGAAAATATCGAATATTTGCATGGCCAAAGTAGAAGAATGAAGTGGCCACTGGTCAGGAAAGCTTCCGCGTGCGTTGATGAAACATATATTGTTGGAAAGGTATTAACGAGGATAACTAAATATAAAAAATTGCGAACTCCCCTATAGCTTTTTTTTTTTTTTTTAAATCGTCTGGGATATTGTCGAATATTTGCATAGCCAGACTAGAAGGATGAAGTGGCCAGTGGTCAGGAACGCTTCCGCGTGCGTTGATGAAACATATATCGTTTGAAAGCTATTAACAAGGAGATCTTAAAATAAAAAATGCGCACTCTTCTATAGCCATTTTTTTGTAAATCGTCTGGGAAAATTGTGAAGATTTGCATGGCCAGACTAGAAGAATGAAGTGGCCACTGGTCAGGAACGCTTCCGCGTGCGTTGATGCAACATATATCGTTCGAAAGGTATTAGCGAGGAGAACTAAATATAAAAAAATTGCGACCTCCCCTAATGCCGTTTTTTGTAAATCGTCTGGGAAAATGTCGAAGATTTGCATGGCCAGACTAGAAGAATGAAGTGGCCACTGGTCAGGAACGGTTCCGCGTGCGTTGATGAAACATATATCGTTCGAAAGGTATTAACGAGGAGAACTAAATATAAAAAAATGCGAGCTCCCCTAAAGCCGTTTTCTGTAAGTCGACTTGGAAAATGTCGAAGATTTGCATAGCCAGACTAGGATGAAGTGGCCAGTGCTCAGGAACGCTTCCGCGTGCGTTGAAGAAACATATATCGTTCGAAAGGTATTAACAAGGAGAACTAAATATAAAAAAATTGCGACCTCCCCTAAAGCCGTTTTTTGTAAATCGTCTGGGAAAATGGCGGTAAATATTCTGCTCTTGTCATTTTGACTGACACCGGTTTAGGCTTCGATTTCGGTATATGAATAATGCATTTGGTCGTATGCGGCGGTTTACTATCTGGTCGCTCGTATGATTGAGCTTTATGTCCTGTTGGTCTTGGAAACATGTGTTGGTATTCGAGGTATTCGACTTCTTTTTGTCGTTGTGGTGGTTGTGGAAATTGTCCAACGGACTGTACAGTTGGTCTGGATTTGGTTGGTTCTTTTCTTAACTCGTTGCGACATGTGCTGATGTATTGGTTCAGGTTTCGTGGCGTGAACTGTTGTTAAGTTTTAGTGGTTGAAAGCGATGTCTTGCTCTCATCGACGAAATCAGCACTGGCAGTTGTACTCCGTTTTAATTCAGGTCGAGAGCGCCTTTGAATAGTCTGGCGGGCGATTAGTAGCTTGCATCGTAATTGTGACAACAACTCGGTTCCTATAATTAATTCTTCTTGGAGACATGGCAGGAAATGAACTTCTTGTCGAACTCGCAGTTTGTTTATAACTATGGTGGCGTAGTAACTTCTCTCGGTTGACACGGGAATGCTATTGCCTAGTGTTATCGGTTGAGCTTAACCCTTCTCGGGGAAGCACTTATATTGTAATTGTTCATCGAAAGTTCTGTCTATTAACGTGAGTGAGGCGCCTGTATCTATCAGCGCCTGTATCTATCAGCGCGTCAATTGGCTTCTCATTGGATGATCATGAGACTGCGGTGCTCCATATGGAGTTGTCATTTCCATTTGGCATCTACAGTCTCGCAATAGTATGTCTGCCTTTCCACAATGCAAACAGAATAATTTCGGGTTTCCATGGAACTCAGTTCGCCTATGACTTGTTTTACCGCATCCGCCAGCAGTGGCTCTGGCGTGCATAATCTGGAGTGGTTACCCAGTTGGAAACGTGTGGACGGCTGTGACGAGCTTCTTCTCCACGAATATGCTCATACTCATCGGTATGGCTCATGAGCGTATCCAAATCACTGAAGTCACTGCGTCGAATATAAAGACGGTACTCTGGTCGCAAACCTTCATAAATGTGGTCTGCGGGATTTTCTTGACTCATGCGTGGATGTTGGCGAATCAGGTTTCTGATACTCATGATGTATTCTTTCGCTTTTTCGCGAGGTCCCTGACGTCTTCGTATTATATCCTCTTTTGCATGTATCTCGTTGGTAAGAAAAAGATAATAGCAGCGTCTTTGAACTGCTGCCATGTGTTTATATCGGACCGCTTATAGCGCCAACAGTCTCTGACGCGATCGCGGAGTAGCTTATTTAATGGCACGAGTAAGCTGTTGTCGTTGATTTGATAACAGCTGCCTAGATCTTCCATGTTTTCAATAAATTCTAAAATGGAGCGTGTCCCATTGAAATGCAAATTCCATTTGCGCAGCGTATTCATGACTTCATATTCTCTATGATCATGCTGGTTGCTGGATTGGTTAACCTGAATACTTTATTTCATTGACGACTGTTCGTGACAGAAACAATTCGGTTGTTGCAGGTACTGCGAGAGAATCGATTTTCAGATTACCGCGCTCTGCCGAGTTCCGTCTGGATCGTTGCTCTTTGAAATATTGGCTTAAGCTGTCTCATATCAGATGACGGTGTCATCTGTTGGCAAGCTTAGAAGTTTCATTTGAGCTTTTAATTCCTCTTTTTTTAATTTTTAGATGAAGTTTAAATTCTCCGGTAGTTTTTCATCATAGTTGACTTGCACTTGCTGTGGCTTTGAATGCATGGTTTGAACATTCGGGTGGGTTGGTGCGCTGCTGCATTTGTTTCCATGTTGATCTGGTGAATTACTCCTTGTCTGGTTCGGAGGATTACTTAAATTATTAGCTTGCTGGTGCGGAGAAATGCTGCGCTGATCTGGTGAAAGCTGTTGAATATCGGTTGTTCATTTTGAAGCTGTCCTGATTGAGTATTTCGCGGCTGTGGTGAATTACTTCTTTGGGTCGAAGCACCGCCGCTTTTAACAATCTGTTGTTCGTGTTGAATATTTAATGAACCGCTTCCAGAGGAAAGCGGTAACTGTTCGGGCGCTATTTGTAATGACGGGTTTTTCTTTCCCAGCCGGAAATAGCTCACTCGTCCCAGGATTCGTGGCAGGTGGATCTCGCAACCACTTGCGTATAAAAGTTCAAGTTGCGTTTCCGAATTTCATTCGATTGGTGTTTGCACCAATCTAGCACTGATTCAGAAAGTTCAGCTCGGACGCAATTTTGAATATCGTATTTATTGTATTTACTTAACAATTTTTATAATTTAGTACTACAAGAGCCACAACGGGTCGCTTAACTAAGCAGCCACAATGGGTCGCGTAAATAAAGAGCCACTATAGGTCGCGTAAATAAAGAGCCACAATGGGTCGCGTAAATAGATAGCCATAACGGGTCGCTTAACTAAAGAGCCACAATGGGTGGCGTAAAAAAGAGCCACAATGGGTCGCGTAAATAAAGAGCTACAATGGGTCGCGTAAATAAAGAGCCACAATGGGTCGCGTAAACAAAGACCCACAATGGGTTGCGTAACTAAAAAAACACAATGGGTCGCGTAAATAAAGAGCCGTTTGGGTCGATATTTATTACACGAGGCCTTCTTGGAGTCACCAAGATACCTAAAAAATGCGAACCTTCGTCGTTTATTGCTGCGTTACTAATATATTCGTGTTTGCATCAGATCAAAGGCTGATCTGTAATGTTCGGATGAGCCCGAATTCTAAGACATTTCCAATGGAATCGGCCGTGAACGCAGACAAATTCCATTCAAGACAACACTTTGTCCATCGGCTGATTGTTATTCATTCGTATGTCTGTATATCTGTCAGTAGATGTATGCTTTCTGGTTTTCTCTACTCGATCTGGAAATGTAAATATTTGTGTTTATGTGTAGCTATGGCTTTGTAGTGTGTACTTGTTTGCATACGGTCACTTGGAAGGAACAGGTTTTGTGTATTAATTCCAGCTCTATTCTTCGTGGTCGGTTTGTAAACTTTCTGTTTTGTTTTACTCTGTCTGTCGTTCATATGACTAGTATGTTTGTATGTATATCTGGTTAAGGCTAGTGTAAGTTTGATTATTTTTATTTCGTCTTTTGCTTTGCTCTTCATAAGTAAGTGGCATATGTATGTACTTATGTGTATCAAATTGTCTAATCTAAAACTATTTATATTACAATATTATTGTAACGAATTGTGGTCGTTAGAATGTATAATTAAAAACCATAAAAAACCCTCTTGTCAACTGCAGCAAAGGATATATCACCTGAACCCATTCCATTCAACATATATATTTGCTTTCGAGGATAGGAGATGAACCGCATAGCTTCTCATATCAAAACTTCAGCAAATAACGCATGGTGGTAGCCGACGCTACTCTCTCCCTTTGCTAACTCTGATGACCTGCGCCTGGCATATTTTTAGGCATAGCGAAAACCGGTATAACATTCTTTTGGCTCGTAGTGGACCTAACGATCTAGCTGCGCAGTATACATTCAGACACAGCAAAAAATTAGCAAATCCTGGTTTTTAACACGCACTGTTTTAAGCTACTGATGCGCTTAATGCTTAAAGCATCTTACTAAGCGGATAGGGTCAAGCTTCAAGCTATAGTGGTTACGTCTGCGGTAACGGAGACAGCGACTGTAATCACTACTAGATTGGCAATCAGACTAAGGATTTCAGCAATGCGAAAGCACAATCGAATATGCAAGAGTCGAATATGAGCGATGAAGGAATGGATGAGAAAGGTGCGTAAGGCATCCTCTTCGAAAAGAGTCTTCTTAAGGGCTGATCTCTACCTGTGCCTGGCAGTATTATGAGTCGAGTTTTAGGTGTCGCAAGCAACTCGATAAATGCAAAGAAACACAAGAAAGAGATAGAACCTGCTTAAAACATAAATATAAAAAAGCACGCAAAAAAAAAAACGGCACATCACGCTGCGTGACGTGATTCCTACTGCTCAAGCGAATTACTTTAGATCGTTGTGTGAACAGGCGAATGCGAATTCATGGGGTGCTGTTTATGTGCTCATAATGCCGACAATTCGGCAATATTCGCACATAGAGGTACATTTATGGGTGTAAAGGGAAGCTGTCTACAAGAGGGAATCTTTCCAAGCATTTGGAAGACATCAAAATTAATCCTGAACCCAAAATCGGCCAGGCCTCCATGTGGACCCTTTTCCTACAGAACAATTTATTTGCGTAACATAGAAAGGCATTCGCGCTCATTATTTTTGAAAAACTGCAGCTTTTTGCTGAAGGACCTCATGGTCTGAGTAAAAACCAATATGGCTTTAGAAAATCGCGATTGGAAAAAATTTTGTTCAGTGATAACGCTGGATGTAAAAAGCGCATGCCATACAGCTAGTTGGACAAAAACACTGCAAGTCCTACCGAGCAAAAATGTACCTAATTACCTTATTAGTAGCTAATGCCAATGTACCTAATTAGTAGCTAATGCCAATACTTATTTATCTAAGCAACAGATAGCTGATTCATCATAGCGGTGAGGATGAAGCAATAGAAAATTAAAGTCGGTATGCCACAAGGTTCAGTTCTAGGCTCCCTATCCTGGAATTTTATGTACGGCGGAGGTTTGAAGGTTTCGGTTCCGAACGGCGTAAAACTGATTGGATTGACGGATGACATAGCGGTCGTCGTCGTGTTGAAGCATATTTGGAGCTTGCAGGAGAGTGCTAAGACAATAGTAGCCGACATCCAACAATGGTTGCCGTCATTTGAACCTACACTGGCGGAGCACAAAACAGAACCTGTATTGATAACTAGTCGCAAAAAAGGTGAAGCTGCGCAAGTCAGAGTAGGCAACGTTGTTATAACATCACAGCGCGATATAAAACACTTGGGAGTAATGATAGACGATCGTTTAAGCTTTTGCTAACACGCTGAGTACCCAAATAAAAAAGCGATAGGCTGTCATGCAGTGCTTCCGAGGTTGCTACCAAATGTTGGTGGACCAAAGAGGAGTAAACGCCGATTTCTAACAAAAGTGGTGACGTGGCGACTGCACGGAGCGTCAATATGGCTGGATTCACTAAAGATGAAAACTTTATATACGACAAAGCTGTACGACAGAGATTTAGTGCTCTTCGATTCATCAGTCCCTACCGCACAGTTTCTCATGAGGCAGAGACACTGGAACGAATCGACTAAGGGAAGGTGGACTTACACTCTTATCCCAGACGTCATGAGATGGATCGGTCGACATCATGGAGAAATGTTATTATCTGACATAGTGTCTAACCAAACATGGTGTGTTCAGCAGCATCGCTTAGGACTAACTGATTTCCCACGTTGCTTATGAAATTGGAAGATGCCAAACATGTCCTCTTTGAATGCCCAAGATTCATCTTTGGGAGAAATTCGCTGATCGCATATTATGGAAAGCAACTTGCTTTCGAAGAGAACTAATGATCTCTTTGAAATGCCGCTAGAGGGCAGCCTGAGAATGGATGCACGAACACAGAGTTGGTGTCAGTGGACAATGAAAAGATACATCGGACAGCAGTAGCTTAGAGGCTGTTGTCAATAATAGAAGCTGTGACGAACCTTTTTCTTCGTTACGCTCCGGATCGGCAACCGACAAGGCTCTTCGTCAACTCGCTTCGGGGATGCTCGGCGGGTGTCGGGATTTCGACGAACAACCGACAAGGCTCTTCGTGAAGGTACTTCGTAAACCTTCGGCGCACTTCGGCTCGTTGGCGAACAACCGACAAGGCTCTCCGTCAAAGGTGCTTCGGGCGTCGTCGGCGTACTTCGGCTCGCTGGCGAACAACCGACAACTCGCTCTTCGTCAACTCGCTTCGGGGATGCTCGGCGGTTGTCGGGATTTGGACGCGTCAAGGTACTAAGCTACTGTAGTTGTGACTTACCTAGTTGGCTGCCGGCGTAGAACTCTCCTTTGTTCTGAGTTGCTGCTGCTTTTATAGGCTGGCAGTCAGCTGTTCGATGACCAGCGTTGTTCGTTTCAATTCAATATTTTAATACATTTTAATACCTTACTAACTACTATTTTACTACATTCTTCATTGGGGTGGTTTATGTATCAATATTTTAGAATGATGACTTAATTATGGAAATGGTTGATAATAATATTAATTAATAATAATAATAATAATAATCTTATTATCATGATGACTTTGGCTACTGAATTCAATTCAATGGTATTAACTAACAATGGTAAGTAATACATGGCTAGATGAAAATATATGTATTCTTTATATATATGAAACTAAAAAAATGCGCTGAGGTAACAATTGAGTTTCTTAAGCTTAGAGTATCTGCAGTATATCGAGTTAGTGTGGGTGCAAACGAGCCTATGGCGACTTGCTCCGTCACACTCCCCTCTCACTTCCGGGGCGAGCACTCTTCCACGCGGATTATGCCGCTGCGGAAGACCGCGAAGTTAATGAGGTGGTCCCCAAAAGACCGGCGGAAATATTTGCGCTGCTTTTCCTGCCGTCGCGACCACGCCTCCCGAACCGTCTGGGCGATTCCGTCCTGGATGGCTGTTGGGAACGGACGGCCCCTCTTGTCTAGCCATGGACCCGTGGGTGGGCCTTCTATTTTCGTGATGTCGACGTTGTGGCTTGTCCTGCTTGGTTCGAGATGAGGGTTTACTCGTGCCTAATACCTGCAATCAAAATTAAAGGGAGACGCGTTGTCTTTAATTAAGCATTTGAAATTAACAAACGACAATTATGAGATCGCTTGGGATCTCTTAAAGCAAAAATACGAGAACTCTGAGCAGGTCAAGAAAGCATATTTCGAATTGCTCTTCGAACATGCATTGAAGGCATTAAATGAACCCGTGGATCATTGGGATTCTATCCTCTTATTTCACGTGGAGAAAAAGCTTGACATTGAGACGCATACTCTTTGGTACAGAGAGAAGAAGGTCAGAGAACAACAAACCTTTAAATCACTGTTAGTCTTTTTAGAAAAAAGAGTATACGAGCTGGAAAACGCTCCCAAAACCATATCTACAATGAAGGCTACAAGGCCATATAATCAGAATTTTACAGAACGAACTCGAAAAGCAAACGCATATGTAGCGGCAGTACATACATGCTTATTGTGCAAAGAAAATCATTTCTTATTCAATTGTAACGAATTCAAAAATCTTGATATCGACAGCCGTTATAAGTTTTTACGTAGCAACAACATCTGCTTCAATTGTTTACTCCATGGGCATCGAGCCCCCGATTGCAAGAAATCTTCGTGCAAAAATTGCAACAAGAAACACAACACGTTACTGCATAAAGGTAATAACGATACGAATCAGGATCCAACAATATGCATTAATTCAAATCGACAAGATCAGCCTGTCATTTTACTACCAACAGCCACAGTATTTGTTGCAGACGCCTCGAATGTTTTGCAGCCGTGTAGAGCTTTGCTCGATTCCGGAGCACAAGCAACATTAATCAGCGAATCGTGTGCTCAGCGCCTGCGTTTAAAACGACAATTTGACAGAACCCTGATGCATGGTGTTGGAGACAATAATGCAAGCTATACAAAGGGCAAAATATATATAAAAATAACATCGCAATCGCAAGACAAATATCTTTTCACCGAGGCTTACTGTATGCCGAAATTAACACAGAACTTACCCGGTTACGCAGTTCAAAACAAAAAACTACAATATTTTCAAGGATTAAAACTAGCAGATTCGCATTTCGACAAGCCAGGCAGCATTGATATAATACTGGGTGCGGATATATTCACCAACAGCATTTTAGGTAACAAAATCACTCATCCTTGGGGAACACCGGCCGCGATGGAAACAATTTTTGGATGGGTCATAATTGGAAACATAGGCAGTGGTGGCGCATACAATACAGTGGTGGCGCATGTATGTGTAGATCTCAGCAATCAACTCCAAAGATTTTGGAACATAGAAGAAGTACCCAACATGAATACTAAATTTACTCCGGATGAAGAAGAAGCTGAAAACCAATTTCGACAAAGATTTCAACGTACAAAGGAGGGAAAATATATGGTAAGATTGCCATTTAAAAACCCAAAAATAGAATTTGGCAATTCCAAATCAGCAGCTATTAAACGATTTAATGGATTAGAGAGACGTTTTAATCAAAATGCTCATTTACATGATCAATATAAGGAATTTATTAATGAATACATTGAGCTAGATCATATGGAGCCGTCACAGGAGGCGCTCGAAGAGAAAACCTTTTTTCTCCCTCATCACCCCATATTTAAACCAACCAGTAGTACGACTAAAATGCGTGTCGTTTTCGACGGATCGTGTAAAGCAACAAACGGAGTGTCTCTTAACGACCAATTGCTTATAGGACCTACATTACAAAATGACATATTTACATTACTCTTACAATTCCGAAAATACCAGATCGGTATGTGCAGCGATATTGAAAAAATGTATCGACAGATATTGATTCATCCCGACGATCGGTCGTATCAAACGATTCTTTGGCGAACCTCAAAGGAAGAGCCCCTAAAACAATATCAGTTGAAGACTGTCACGTATGGAACAGCTGCGGCACCATTCCTAGCTATACGAACGTTACATCAGGTGGCATGCGATAATGAAAAGGAATTTCCTGATATTTCACTCGCAATCAAAAATAATTTCTACATGGACGATTTTATGGCATGCACGCAGACACAACAAGAAGCGATAACATTGAAAAATAATATATGCTATATATTTTCGAAAGCAGGTTTCCATCTTCGCAAATGGTCATCAAACTCGTCGCAATTATTGGACACCATTAAGCCTACAGACAGAGAGGTGTCGACAAATACCATTATCGATGACACGCAAACGGTAAAAACATTAGGCCTCTACTGGGATACAAAGCACGACATTTTTAAATACCAGGTTTCCCTTACAACCATGCCTGCTATAATAACAAAACGAAAAATTCTATCTGAAATAGCAAAAATTTTCGATCCCATAGGTTGGATGGCGTCGGCAGTGGTCTCATTTAAAATATATATGCAAAGGTTATGGTTAAGACGCATCGACTGGGATGAACAAGTGCCTAAAGATCTTGCAGAGCGGTGGCTTAAACTGCATTCGAACATCCATCACATTACCAATGTTCATATTCCGCGATGGATTCAATATAAAAGGGGGCAATATGTAGAATTGCATGGTTTCTCCGATGCATCTGAACTAGCATATTCAGCAGCGATATATATAAAATTACAATATGATGATTCTACAATCGTGACACATTTGTTAGCAGCAAAAACAAGAGTGGCGCCGGTAAAGCAGTCGACATTGCCTAGGTTGGAACTGTGTGCAGCACAATTGATGGTAAAACTACTTAAAAGGGTTCAGGCCGCTTTATCAATGGAAAATACCCCGCTTTTCGGATGGTCAGATTCCACAGTAGTCTTATCCTGGTTATCCGATCATCCTCGTAGATGGAAGACATTCATCGCTAATAGAACATCGTATATTTTAGAAGTTATTTCATCAGAACGTTTGCGTCATATTCAGTCTCAGCAAAATCCTGCAGACCTAGCTACCAGAGGCATTCATCCGAACGAACTTCTTAATAATCAATTATGGTGGCACGGACCAGAAATCTTGAAGAAACCAATTACAACTTTCACACCGATGGAATTAGATGACGACGTCTACATGGAAGAAAGAAGGGAATTCGTCAATCACGCATCAGTCCCTCAAGAAGAATTTATTCAGCAATTTTCAAGCTACCGAAAACTGCTAAGGCTGACATCAATCTTATTACGTTTCAAAAACAACTGTATGGCGAAAAGGGAGAAGGGGGAAATTCGTTCAGGCTTCGTCAGCGCAGACGAATTGCAGACTGCGCTCATCACACTAATAAAATTATCGCAAGCTGCGTCCTATCATGCAGAAATTAAATCTTTATTATCTGGGAAACAACTGTCAAAAACCCACAAGCTTTCGCCACTGCTACCGTTCATGGATGGTAACGGTATAATGCGTGTAGGAGGAAGAATTGAAAATTCACTTGTCAGCTTTAATCAAAAACACCCTATCATCCTCAGCAAAGATCATCACTTAACCGAGCTCATCATTCGCGACTATCACCACTGCTATCTGCATGCAGGAACGAGACAACTTCAATACCTCATCGGCCTTAAATATTGGATACCAGGCGCAATTCATGCTATTAAACGCTGCGTGTACAAATGCACAATATGCATGAGGTTTCGCAACAAACCCTTTGAACAACAAATGGGCAACTTGCCGAAATGTCGACTTCAACCAACTGCAACGTTTGCGAATGTGGGCATAGACTTCGCCGGGCCAGTGCAGTTACGATCATGGAAGGGAAGAGGCCAAAAGACGTACAAGGGATGGATCGCCTTATTCGTGTGCTTGGCAACTAAGGCCATGCACTTGGATCTTGTTACGGAATTATCGTCAGCAGCTTTTATTGCTACTCTCCGTCGATTTGTGGCTAGAAGAGGCAAACCCGAAAACATATATAGTGATAACGGCACCAATTTTGTTGGTGGCAACCAATACTTGCACGATTTATATCAATTATTGTATAAACGATCAACTCAAGAGGCCATTACTAACGAGTTAGTATCACTAGAAATTAAATGGCACTTCACACCACCATCTGGACCTCATTTTGGCGGTATTTGGGAGGCTGGCGTAAAATCAACAAAATTTCATTTACGCCGAGTATTGGCGTCAACCTCAACGACTTATGAAGAATTGTATACGGTACTCTGCCAGATAGAAAGTTGCTTGAATTCGCGTCCCTTATGTCTAAAATTTGAAGGAGATCCAGAGCCTCTCACCCCGGCGCACTTCATCATTATGAGACCGATGTCAGCCCTACCAGATGAGGAAGTCGCTAAACGTAATATCAATCGCCCGAATCGTTGGCAATATTTGCAAAGATTGGTTCAAGAATACTGGAAAAGGTGGTCAATAGAATATCTGACTCAATTGCAACGGCGTCCCAAATGGATTCAAAAATCGAGTAATCTTCAGATAGGCGACTGCGTGATGATAATCTGCCTCCTGCACGGTGGACCTTAGGCAAGGTGGAAGAAACTCATCCTGGAACTGACGGTGTGGTTCGTGTAGTCACACTTAAAACGGCAAAGGGGATCTACAAGCGTCCAATAACCAAGCTGTGCCCGTTGTTCGTGGAGATTTGAAGCAGATGCTTCAAAGGCGGTCGAGATGTTCTTGCAGAATGTTCCTGCATGCTCAGATACCTGTCTGGCAACTCTTGTACTGCCGAACCAGATGTCAATCTGGCAACTTCGTTTTTAAGAAAGTAATGAATTTATTTGCAACTCTGTACTTTGTAGCGTGCCTATCGAGAAAAACTCTACTTTTGGCGGTAGAAAATCAATAAAATAGCAATTTATGTTGATCATCAAGCGAACGCAAGTTATAGTAGTTGTTTTTTTCATTTTTTTCCTTTCATTTTTTCATAAACATTTGTACATGTATATAGTTTGTGGCAGAAGTAGAAAAACACCTGAACTAGATTTGTTGTTCTTTTCTCTTTGAATTTAAAAGCGTTCCCAATGTGTATGTTTTTTTTTTGTATACTAAACCGTCGCAAGCACTGGTTGAATGAGTGTTCGATTTATTGAAATTTTACCTTTCTTCTTTGAAAAGTAATGAATTTGTTTGCAATTTTTTTTTTCCACTCAACAAACGCACATAAATTTTTCCCTGAATTTTTATTTCGCACTTTATAGATTTATTGTTCACTTTTTCGTTCTCCTCCGCACAGAGTTATCTTTGTTTTGGGTCCGTTTACACTTGTTCTTGTTTTATTTTTCCCGTTTAATAAGCACTTGCGTTTTTTTTCCCCCCGCTTAATAAGCACTTGCGTTTTTTTCTTATTGTGGTTTTCTTTATCGTTCATGTGATCACTAATTGTTTTCGCGCTGTTGTTCACTGGGAGTTTTTCCGAGAATAGAATGCACTTGATATTGTGTTTTTTCCGCACTTTTGTTAAATTCGATGTATTTTCCTCTCTAAGGTCCCTGCTCGGGCGGCACTGTGACGAACCTTTTTCTTCGTTACGCTCCGGATCGGCTCGCCGGATGCCGAGGGTTCTGCCTCACAGAAATTTATACTTGTGATTGACCGTCGAGAGAGGATTTTACTAAATGAAACACGACCGCACTAAATCTTCGTTGTATACATTTTATTCTTACTAAAACCGAATTAATTATATGATTTCGCTAAGTCTAAAATTAATTATTTTTATTTCACTAAGACTGCATTTCGTATCTGTGGCTGCTGTTGGGTCCTTTGTTGTCCAACGTTGATCCTTGTGAGAGTCCTTCTTCGTCGTCAGTCCTCGGATATGCTCGGCGGGAGTCGGGATTTAGACGAGTAGCCGACAGGGCTCTTCGTCAACTCGCTTCGGGGATGCTCGGCGGGTTTCGGGATTTTTGACGCGTCAGGGTGCTTCGTAAACCTTCGGCGCACTTCGGCTCATTGGCGAACAACCGACAAGGCTCTCCGTCAAAGGGGCTTCGGGCGTCGTCGGCGTACTTCGGCTCGTTGGCGAACAACCGACAAGGCTCTTCGTCAACTCGCTTCGGGGATGCTCGGCGGGTGTCGGGATTTCGACGAACAAGGTACTTCGTAAACCTTCGGCGCACTTCGGCTCGTTGGCGAACAACCGGCAAGGCTCTCCGTCAAAGGGGCTTCGGGCGTCGTCGGCGTACTTCGGCTCGTTGGCGAACAACCGACAAGGCTCTTCGTCAACTCGCTTCGGGGATGCTCGGCGGGTGTCGGGATTTCGACGAACAACCGACAAGGCTCTTCGTGAAGGTACTTCGTAAACCTTCGGCGCACTTCGGCTCGTTGGCGAACAACCGACAAGGCTCTCCGTCAAAGGTGCTTCGGGCGTCGTCGGCGTACTTCGGCTCGCTGGCGAACAACCGACAAGGCTCTTCGTCAACTCGCTTCGGGGATGCTCGGCGGGTGTCGGGATTTGGACGCGTCAAGGTACTAAGCTACTCTAGTTGTGACTTACCTAGTTGGCTGCCGGCGTAGAACTCTCCTTTGTTCTGAGTTGCTGCTGCTTTTATAGGCTGGCAGTCAGCTGTTCGATGACCAGCGTTGTTCGTTTCAATTCAATATTTTAATACATTTTAATACCTTACTAACTACTATTTTACTACATTCTTCATTGGGGTGGTTTATGTATCAATATTTTAGAATGATGACTTAATTATGGAAATGGTTGATAATAATATTAATTAATAATAATAATAATAATAATCTTATTATCATGATGACTTTGGCTACTGAATTCAATTCAATGGTATTAACTAACAATGGTAAGTAATACATGGCTAGATGAAAATATATGTATTCTTTATATATATGAAACTAAAAAAATGCGCTGAGGTAACAATTGAGTTTCTTAAGCTTAGAGTATCTGCAGTATATCGAGTTAGTGTGGGTGCAAACGAGCCTATGGCGACTTGCTCCGTCACACTCCCCTCTCACTTCCGGGGCGAGCACTCTTCCACGCGGATTATGCCGCTGCGGAAGACCGCGAAGTTAATGAGGTGGTCCCCAAAAGACCGGCGGAAATATTTGCGCTGCTTTTCCTGCCGTCGCGACCACGCCTCCCGAACCGTCTGGGCGATTCCGTCCTGGATGGCTGTTGGGAACGGACGGCCCCTCTTGTCTAGCCATGGACCCGTGGGTGGGCCTTCTATTTTCGTGATGTCGACGTTGTGGCTTGTCCTGCTTGGTTCGAGACGAGGGTTTACTCGTGCCTAATACCTGCAATCAAAATTAAAGGGAGACGCGTTGTCTTTAATTAAGCATTTGAAATTAACAAACGACAATTATGAGATCGCTTGGGATCTCTTAAAGCAAAAATACGAGAACTCTGAGCAGGTCAAGAAAGCATATTTCGAATTGCTCTTCGAACATGCATTGAAGGCATTAAATGAACCCGTGGATCATTGGGATTCTATCCTCTTATTTCACGTGGAGAAAAAGCTTGACATTGAGACGCATACTCTTTGGTACAGAGAGAAGAAGGTCAGAGAACAACAAACCTTTAAATCACTGTTAGTCTTTTTAGAAAAAAGAGTATACGAGCTGGAAAACGCTCCCAAAACCATATCTACAATGAAGGCTACAAGGCCATATAATCAGAATTTTACAGAACGAACTCGAAAAGCAAACGCATATGTAGCGGCAGTACATACATGCTTATTGTGCAAAGAAAATCATTTCTTATTCAATTGTAACGAATTCAAAAATCTTGATATCGACAGCCGTTATAAGTTTTTACGTAGCAACAACATCTGCTTCAATTGTTTACTCCATGGGCATCGAGCCCCCGATTGCAAGAAATCTTCGTGCAAAAATTGCAACAAGAAACACAACACGTTACTGCATAAAGGTAATAACGATACGAATCAGGATCCAACAATATGCATTAATTCAAATCGACAAGATCAGCCTGTCATTTTACCAACAACAGCCACAGTATTTGTTGCAGACGCCTCGAATGTTTTGCAGCCGTGTAGAGCTTTGCTCGATTCCGGAGCACAAGCAACATTAATCAGCGAATCGTGTGCTCAGCGCCTGCGTTTAAAACGACAATTTGACAGAACCCTGATGCATGGTGTTGGAGACAATAATGCAAGCTATACAAAGGGCAAAATATATATAAAAATAACATCGCAATCGCAAGACAAATATCTTTTCACCGAGGCTTACTGTATGCCGAAATTAACACAGAACTTACCCGGTTACGCAGTTCAAAACAAAAAACTACAATATTTTCAAGGATTAAAACTTGCAGATTCGCATTTCGACAAGCCAGGCAGCATTGATATAATACTGGGTGCGGATATATTCACCAACAGCATTTTAGGTAACAAAATCACTCATCCTTCGGGAACACCGGCCGCGATGGAAACAATTTTTGGATGGGTCATAATTGGAAACATAGGCAGTGGTGGCGCATACAATACAGTGGTGGCGCATGTATGTGTAGATCTCAGCAATCAACTCCAAAGATTTTGGAACATAGAAGAAGTACCCAACATGAATACTAAATTTACTCCGGATGAAGAAGAAGCTGAAAACCAATTTCGACAAACATTTCAACGTACAAAGGAGGGAAAATATATGGTAAGATTGCCATTTAAAAACCCAAAAATAGAATTTGGCAATTCCAAATCAGCAGCTATTAAACGATTTAATGGATTAGAGAGACGTTTTAATCAAAATGCTCATTTACATGATCAATATAAGGAATTTATTAATGAATACATTGAGCTAGATCATATGGAGCCGTCACAGGAGGCGCTCGAAGAGAAACCCTTTTTTCTCCCTCATCACCCCATATTTAAACCAACCAGTAGTACGACTAAAATGCGTGTCGTTTTCGACGGATCGTGTAAAGCAACAAACGGAGTGTCTCTTAACGACCAATTGCTTATAGGACCTACATTACAAAATGACATATTTACATTACTCTTACAATTCCGAAAATACCAGATCGGTATGTGCAGCGATATTGAAAAAATGTATCGACAGATATTGATTCATCCCGACGATCGGTCGTATCAAACGATTCTTTGGCGAACCTCAAAGGAAGAGCCCCTAAAACAATATCACTTGAAGACTGTCACGTATGGAACAGCTGCGGCACCATTCCTAGCTATACGAACGTTACATCAGGTGGCATGCGATAATGAAAAGGAATTTCCTGATATTTAACTCGCAATCAAAAATAATTTCTACATGGACGATTTTATGGCATGCACGCAGACACAACAAGAAGCGATAACATTGAAAAATAATATATGCTATATATTTTCGAAAGCAGGTTTCCATCTTCGCAAATGGTCATCAAACTCGTCGCAATTATTGGACACCATTAAGCCTACAGACAGAGAGGTGTCGACAAATACCATTATCGATGACACGCAAACGGTAAAAACATTAGGCCTCTACTTGGATACAAAGCACGACATTTTTAAATACCAGGTTTCCCTTACAACCATGCCTGCTATAATAACAAAACGAAAAATTCTATCTGAAATAGCCAAAATTTTCGATCCCATAGGTTGGATGGCGTCGGCAGTGGTCTCATTTAAAATATATATGCAAAGGTTATGGTTAAGACGCATCGACTGGGATGAACAAGTGCCTAAAGATCTTGCAGAGCGGTGGCTTAAACTGCATTCGAACATCCATCACATTACCAATGTTCATATTCCGCGATGGATTCAATATAAAAGGGGGCAATATGTAGAATTGCATGGTTTCTCCGATGCATCTGAACTAGCATATTCAGCAGCGATATATATAAAATTACAATATGATGATTCTACAATCGTGACACATTTGTTAGCAGCAAAAACAAGAGTGGCGCCGGTAAAGCAGTCGACATTGCCTAGGTTGGAACTGTGTGCAGCACAATTGATGGTAAAACTACTTAAAAGGGTTCAGGCCGCTTTATCAATGGAAAATACCCCGCTTTTCGGATGGTCAGATTCCACAGTAGTCTTATCCTGGTTATCCGATCATCCTCGTAGATGGAAGACATTCATCGCTGATAGAACATCGTATATTTTAGAAGTTATTTCATCAGAACGTTGGCGTCATATTCAGTCTCAGCAAAATCCTGCAGACCTAGCTACCAGAGGCATTCATCCGAACGAACTTCTTAATAATCAATTATGGTGGCACGGACCAGAAATCTTGAAGAAACCAATTACAACTTTCACACCGATGGAATTAGATGACGACGTCTACATGGAAGAAAGAAGGGAATTCGTCAATCACGCATCAGTCCCTCAAGAAGAATTTATTCAGCAATTTTCAAGCTACCGAAAACTGCTAAGGCTGACATCAATCTTATTACGTTTCAAAAACAACTGTATGGCGAAAAGGGAGAAGGGGGAAATTCGTTCAGGCTTCGTCAGCGCAGACGAATTGCAGACTGCGCTCATCACACTAATAAAATTATCGCAAGCTGCGTCCTATCATGCAGAAATTAAATCTTTATTATCTGGGAAACAACTGTCAAAAACCCACAAGCTTTCGCCACTGCTACCGTTCATGGATGGTAACGGTATAATGCGTGTAGGAGGAAGAATTGAAAATTCACTTGTCAGCTTTAATCAAAAACACCCTATCATCCTCAGCAAAGATCATCACTTAACCGAGCTCATCATTCGCGACTATCACCACTGCTATCTGCATGCAGGAACGAGACAACTTCAATACCTCATCGGCCTTAAATATTGGATACCAGGCGCAATTCATGCTATTAAACGCTGCGTGTACAAATGCACAATATGCATGAGGTTTCGCAACAAACCCTTTGAACAACAAATGGGCAACTTGCCGAAATGTCGACTTCAACCAACTGCAACGTTTGCGAATGTGGGCATAGACTTCGCCGGGCCAGTGCAGTTACGATCATGGAAGGGAAGAGGCCAAAAGACGTACAAGGGATGGATCGCCTTATTCGTGTGCTTGGCAACTAAGGCCATGCACTTGGATCTTGTTACGGAATTATCGTCAGCAGCTTTTATTGCTACTCTCCGTCGATTTGTGGCTAGAAGAGGCAAACACGAAAACATATATAGTGATAACGGCACCAATTTTGTTGGTGGCAACCAATACTTGCACGATTTATATCAATTATTGTATAAACGATCAACTCAAGAGGCCATTACTAACGAGTTAGTATCACTAGAAATTAAATGGCACTTCACACCACCATCTGGACCTCATTTTGGCGGTATTTGGGAGGCTGGCGTAAAATCAACAAAATTTCATTTACGCCGAGTATTGGCGTCAACCTCAACGACTTATGAAGAATTGTATACGGTACTCTGCCAGATAGAAAGTTGCTTGAATTCGCGTCCCTTATGTCTAAAATTTGAAGGAGATCCAGATCCTCTCACCCCGGCGCACTTCATCATTATGAGACCGATGTCAGCCCTACCAGATGAGGAAGTCGCTAAACGTAATATCAATCGCCCGAATCGTTGGCAATATTTGCAAAGATTGGTTCAAGAATACTGGAAAAGGTGGTCAATAGAATATCTGACTCAATTGCAACGGCGTCCCAAATGGATTCAAAAATCGAATAATCTTCAGATAGGCGACATCGTCATTCTGCGTGATGATAATCTGCCTCCTGCACGGTGGACCTTAGGCAAGGTGGAAGAAACTCATCCTGGAACTGACGGTGTGGTTCGTGTAGTCACACTTAAAACGGCAAAGGGGATCTACAAGCGTCCAATAACCAAGCTGTGCCCGTTGTTCGTGGAGATTTGAAGCAGATGCTTCAAAGGCGGTCGAGATGTTCTTGCAGAATGTTCCTGCATGCTCAGATACCTGTCTGGCAACTCTTGTACTGCCGAACCAGATGTCAATCTGGCAACTTCGTTTTTAAGAAAGTAATGAATTTATTTGCAACTCTGTACTTTGTAGCGTGCCTATCGAGAAAAACTCTACTTTTGGCGGTAGAAAATCAATAAAATAGCAATTTATGTTGATCATCAAGCGAACGCAAGTTATAGTAGTTGTTTTTTTCATTTTTTCCTTTCATTTTTTCATAAACATTTGTACATGTATATAGTTTGTGGCAGAAGTAGAAAAACACCTGAACTAGATTTGTTGTTCTTTTCTCTTTGAATTTAAAAGCGTTCCCAATGTGTTTGTTTTTTTTTTTTGTATACTAAACCGTCGCAAGCACTGGTTGAATGAGTGTTCGATTTATTGAAATTTTACCTTTCTTCTTTGAAAAGTAATGAATTTGTTTGCAATTTTTTTTTTCCACTCAACAAACGCACATAAATTTTTCCCTGAATTTTTATTTCGCACTTTATAGATTTATTGTTCACTTTTTCGTTCTCCTCCGCACAGAGTTATCTTTGTTTTGGGTCCGTTTACACTTGTTCTTGTTTTATTTTTCCCGTTTAATAAGCACTTGCGTTTTTTTCCCCCCCGCTTAATAAGCACTTTGCGTTTTTTTCTTATTGTGGTTTTCTTTATCGTTTATGTGATCACTAATTGTTTTCGCGCTGTTGTTCACTGGGAGTTTTTCCGAGAATAGAATGCACTTGATATTGTGTTTTTTTTCCGCACTTTTGTTAAATTCGATGTATTTTCCTCTCTAAGGTCCCTGCTCGGGCGCCACTGTGACGAACCTTTTTCTTCGTTACGCTCCGGATCGGCTCGCCGGATGCCGAGGGTTCTGCCTCACAGAAATTTATACTTGTGATTGACCGTCGAGAGAGGATTTTACTAAATGAAACACGACCGCACTAAATCTTCGTTGTATACATTTTATTCTTACTAAAACCGAATTAATTATATGATTTCGCTAAGTCTAAAATTAATTATTTTTATTTCACTAAGACTGCATTTCGTATCTGTGGCTGCTGTTGGGTCCTTTGTTGTCCAACGTTGATCGTTGTGAGAGTCCTTCTTCGTCGTCAGTCCTCGGATATGCTCGGCGGGAGTCGGGATTTAGACGAGTAGCCGACAGGGCTCTTCGTCAACTCGCTTCGGGGATGCTTGGCGGGTTTCGGGATTTTTGACGCGTCAGGGTGCTTCGTAAACCTTCGGCGCACTTCGGCTCATTGGCGAACAACCGACAAGGCTCTCCGTCAAAGGGGCTTCGGGCGTCGTCGGCGTACTTCGGCTCGTTGGCGAACAACCGACAAGGCTCTTCGTCAACTCGCTTCGGGGATGCTCGGCGGGTGTCGGGATTTCGACGAACAAGGTACTTCGTAAACCTTCGGCGCACTTCGGCTCGTTGGCGAACAACCGGCAAGGCTCTCCGTCAAAGGGGCTTCGGGCGTCGTCGGCGTACTTCGGCTCGTTGGCGAACAACCGACAAGGCTCTTCGTCAACTCGCTTCGGGGATGCTCGGCGGGTGTCGGGATTTCGACGAACAACCGACAAGGCTCTTCGTGAAGGTACTTCGTAAACCTTCGGCGCACTTCGGCTCGTTGGCGAACAACCGACAAGGCTCTCCGTCAAAGGTGCTTCGGGCGTCGTCGGCGTACTTCGGCTCGCTGGCGAACAACCGACAAGGCTCTTCGTCAACTCGCTTCGGGGATGCTCGGCGGGTGTCGGGATTTGGACGCGTCAAGGTACTAAGCTACTCTAGTTGTGACTTACCTAGTTGGCTGCCGGCGTAGAACTCTCCTTTGTTCTGAGTTGCTGCTGCTTTTATAGGCTGGCAGTCAGCTGTTCGATGACCAGCGTTGTTCGTTTCAATTCAATATTTTAATACATTTTAATACCTTACTAACTACTATTTTACTACATTCTTCATTGGGGTGGTTTATGTATCAATATTTTAGAATGATGACTTAATTATGGAAATGGTTGATAATAATATTAATTAATAATAATAATAATAATAATCTTATTATCATGATGACTTTGGCTACTGAATTCAATTCAATGGTATTAACTAACAATGGTAAGTAATACATGGCTAGATGAAAATATATGTATTCTTTATATATATGAAACTAAAAAAATGCGCTGAGGTAACAATTGAGTTTCTTAAGCTTAGAGTATCTGCAGTATATCGAGTTAGTGTGGATGCAAACGAGCCTATGGCGACTTGCTCCGTCACACTCCCCTCTCACTTCCGGGGCGAGCACTCTTCCACGCGGATTATGCCGCTGCGGAAGACCGCGAAGTTAATGAGGTGGTCCCCAAAAGACCGGCGGAAATATTTGCGCTGCTTTTCCTGCCGTCGCGACCACGCCTCCCGAACCGTCTGGGCGATTCCGTCCTGGATGGCTGTTGGGAACGGACGGCCCCTCTTGTCTAGCCATGGACCCGTGGGTGGGCCTTCTATTTTCGTGATGTCGACGTTGTGGCTTGTCCTGCTTGGTTCGAGACGAGGGTTTACTCGTGCCTAATACCTGCAATCAAAATTAAAGGGAGACGCGTTGTCTTTAATTAAGCATTTGAAATTAACAAACGACAATTATGAGATCGCTTGGGATCTCTTAAAGCAAAAATACGAGAACTCTGAGCAGGTCAAGAAAGCATATTTCGAATTGCTCTTCGAACATGCATTGAAGGCATTAAATGAACCCGTGGATCATTGGGATTCTATCCTCTTATTTCACGTGGAGAAAAAGCTTGACATTGAGACGCATACTCTTTGGTACAGAGAGAAGAAGGTCAGAGAACAACAAACCTTTAAATCACTGTTAGTCTTTTTAGAAAAAAGAGTATACGAGCTGGAAAACGCTCCCAAAACCATATCTACAATGAAGGCTACAAGGCCATATAATCAGAATTTTACAGAACGAACTCGAAAAGCAAACGCATATGTAGCGGCAGTACATACATGCTTATTGTGCAAAGAAAATCATTTCTTATTCAATTGTAACGAATTCAAAAATCTTGATATCGACAGCCGTTATAAGTTTTTACGTAGCAACAACATCTGCTTCAATTGTTTACTCCATGGGCATCGAGCCCCCGATTGCAAGAAATCTTCGTGCAAAAATTGCAACAAGAAACACAACACGTTACTGCATAAAGGTAATAACGATACGAATCAGGATCCAACAATATGCATTAATTCAAATCGACAAGATCAGCCTGTCATTTTACTACCAACAGCCACAGTATTTGTTGCAGACGCCTCGAATGTTTTGCAGCCGTGTAGAGCTTTGCTCGATTCCGGAGCACAAGCAACATTAATCAGCGAATCGTGTGCTCAGCGCCTGCGTTTAAAACGACAATTTGACAGAACCCTGATGCATGGTGTTGGAGACAATAATGCAAGCTATACAAAGGGCAAAATATATATAAAAATAACATCGCAATCGCAAGACAAATATCTTTTCACCGAGGCTTACTGTATGCCGAAATTAACACAGAACTTACCCGGTTACGCAGTTCAAAACAAAAAACTACAATATTTTCAAGGATTAAAACTTGCAGATTCGCATTTCGACAAGCCAGGCAGCATTGATATAATACTGGGTGCGGATATATTCACCAACAGCATTTTAGGTAACAAAATCACTCATCCTTCGGGAACACCGGCCGCGATGGAAACAATTTTTGGATGGGTCATAATTGGAAACATAGGCAGTGGTGGCGCATACAATACAGTGGTGGCGCATGTATGTGTAGATCTCAGCAATCAACTCCAAAGATTTTGGAACATAGAAGAAGTACCCAACATGAATACTAAATTTACTCCGGATGAAGAAGAAGCTGAAAACCAATTTCGACAAACATTTCAACGTACAAAGGAGGGAAAATATATGGTAAGATTGCCATTTAAAAACCCAAAAATAGAATTTGGCAATTCCAAATCAGCAGCTATTAAACGATTTAATGGATTAGAGAGACGTTTTAATCAAAATGCTCATTTACATGATCAATATAAGGAATTTATTAATGAATACATTGAGCTAGATCATATGGAGCCGTCACAGGAGGCGCTCGAAGAGAAACCCTTTTTTCTCCCTCATCACCCCATATTTAAACCAACCAGTAGTACGACTAAAATGCGTGTCGTTTTCGACGGATCGTGTAAAGCAACAAACGGAGTGTCTCTTAACGACCAATTGCTTATAGGACCTACATTACAAAATGACATATTTACATTACTCTTACAATTCCGAAAATACCAGATCGGTATGTGCAGCGATATTGAAAAAATGTATCGACAGATATTGATTCATCCCGACGATCGGTCGTATCAAACGATTCTTTGGCGAACCTCAAAGGAAGAGCCCCTAAAACAATATCACTTGAAGACTGTCACGTATGGAACAGCTGCGGCACCATTCCTAGCTATACGAACGTTACATCAGGTGGCATGCGATAATGAAAAGGAATTTCCTGATATTTAACTCGCAATCAAAAATAATTTCTACATGGACGATTTTATGGCATGCACGCAGACACAACAAGAAGCGATAACATTGAAAAATAATATATGCTATATATTTTCGAAAGCAGGTTTCCATCTTCGCAAATGGTCATCAAACTCGTCGCAATTATTGGACACCATTAAGCCTACAGACAGAGAGGTGTCGACAAATACCATTATCGATGACACGCAAACGGTAAAAACATTAGGCCTCTACTTGGATACAAAGCACGACATTTTTAAATACCAGGTTTCCCTTACAACCATGCCTGCTATAATAACAAAACGAAAAATTCTATCTGAAATAGCCAAAATTTTCGATCCCATAGGTTGGATGGCGTCGGCAGTGGTCTCATTTAAAATATATATGCAAAGGTTATGGTTAAGACGCATCGACTGGGATGAACAAGTGCCTAAAGATCTTGCAGAGCGGTGGCTTAAACTGCATTCGAACATCCATCACATTACCAATGTTCATATTCCGCGATGGATTCAATATAAAAGGGGGCAATATGTAGAATTGCATGGTTTCTCCGATGCATCTGAACTAGCATATTCAGCAGCGATATATATAAAATTACAATATGATGATTCTACAATCGTGACACATTTGTTAGCAGCAAAAACAAGAGTGGCGCCGGTAAAGCAGTCGACATTGCCTAGGTTGGAACTGTGTGCAGCACAATTGATGGTAAAACTACTTAAAAGGGTTCAGGCCGCTTTATCAATGGAAAATACCCCGCTTTTCGGATGGTCAGATTCCACAGTAGTCTTATCCTGGTTATCCGATCATCCTCGTAGATGGAAGACATTCATCGCTGATAGAACATCGTATATTTTAGAAGTTATTTCATCAGAACGTTGGCGTCATATTCAGTCTCAGCAAAATCCTGCAGACCTAGCTACCAGAGGCATTCATCCGAACGAACTTCTTAATAATCAATTATGGTGGCACGGACCAGAAATCTTGAAGAAACCAATTACAACTTTCACACCGATGGAATTAGATGACGACGTCTACATGGAAGAAAGAAGGGAATTCGTCAATCACGCATCAGTCCCTCAAGAAGAATTTATTCAGCAATTTTCAAGCTACCGAAAACTGCTAAGGCTGACATCAATCTTATTACGTTTCAAAAACAACTGTATGGCGAAAAGGGAGAAGGGGGAAATTCGTTCAGGCTTCGTCAGCGCAGACGAATTGCAGACTGCGCTCATCACACTAATAAAATTATCGCAAGCTGCGTCCTATCATGCAGAAATTAAATCTTTATTATCTGGGAAACAACTGTCAAAAACCCACAAGCTTTCGCCACTGCTACCGTTCATGGATGGTAACGGTATAATGCGTGTAGGAGGAAGAATTGAAAATTCACTTGTCAGCTTTAATCAAAAACACCCTATCATCCTCAGCAAAGATCATCACTTAACCGAGCTCATCATTCGCGACTATCACCACTGCTATCTGCATGCAGGAACGAGACAACTTCAATACCTCATCGGCCTTAAATATTGGATACCAGGCGCAATTCATGCTATTAAACGCTGCGTGTACAAATGCACAATATGCATGAGGTTTCGCAACAAACCCTTTGAACAACAAATGGGCAACTTGCCGAAATGTCGACTTCAACCAACTGCAACGTTTGCGAATGTGGGCATAGACTTCGCCGGGCCAGTGCAGTTACGATCATGGAAGGGAAGAGGCCAAAAGACGTACAAGGGATGGATCGCCTTATTCGTGTGCTTGGCAACTAAGGCCATGCACTTGGATCTTGTTACGGAATTATCGTCAGCAGCTTTTATTGCTACTCTCCGTCGATTTGTGGCTAGAAGAGGCAAACACGAAAACATATATAGTGATAACGGCACCAATTTTGTTGGTGGCAACCAATACTTGCACGATTTATATCAATTATTGTATAAACGATCAACTCAAGAGGCCATTACTAACGAGTTAGTATCACTAGAAATTAAATGGCACTTCACACCACCATCTGGACCTCATTTTGGCGGTATTTGGGAGGCTGGCGTAAAATCAACAAAATTTCATTTACGCCGAGTATTGGCGTCAACCTCAACGACTTATGAAGAATTGTATACGGTACTCTGCCAGATAGAAAGTTGCTTGAATTCGCGTCCCTTATGTCTAAAATTTGAAGGAGATCCAGATCCTCTCACCCCGGCGCACTTCATCATTATGAGACCGATGTCAGCCCTACCAGATGAGGAAGTCGCTAAACGTAATATCAATCGCCCGAATCGTTGGCAATATTTGCAAAGATTGGTTCAAGAATACTGGAAAAGGTGGTCAATAGAATATCTGACTCAATTGCAACGGCGTCCCAAATGGATTCAAAAATCGAATAATCTTCAGATAGGCGACATCGTCATTCTGCGTGATGATAATCTGCCTCCTGCACGGTGGACCTTAGGCAAGGTGGAAGAAACTCATCCTGGAACTGACGGTGTGGTTCGTGTAGTCACACTTAAAACGGCAAAGGGGATCTACAAGCGTCCAATAACCAAGCTGTGCCCGTTGTTCGTGGAGATTTGAAGCAGATGCTTCAAAGGCGGTCGAGATGTTCTTGCAGAATGTTCCTGCATGCTCAGATACCTGTCTGGCAACTCTTGTACTGCCGAACCAGATGTCAATCTGGCAACTTCGTTTTTAAGAAAGTAATGAATTTATTTGCAACTCTGTACTTTGTAGCGTGCCTATCGAGAAAAACTCTACTTTTGGCGGTAGAAAATCAATAAAATAGCAATTTATGTTGATCATCAAGCGAACGCAAGTTATAGTAGTTGTTTTTTTCATTTTTTCCTTTCATTTTTTCATAAACATTTGTACATGTATATAGTTTGTGGCAGAAGTAGAAAAACACCTGAACTAGATTTGTTGTTCTTTTCTCTTTGAATTTAAAAGCGTTCCCAATGTGTTTGTTTTTTTTTTTTGTATACTAAACCGTCGCAAGCACTGGTTGAATGAGTGTTCGATTTATTGAAATTTTACCTTTCTTCTTTGAAAAGTAATGAATTTGTTTGCAATTTTTTTTTTCCACTCAACAAACGCACATAAATTTTTCCCTGAATTTTTATTTCGCACTTTATAGATTTATTGTTCACTTTTTCGTTCTCCTCCGCACAGAGTTATCTTTGTTTTGGGTCCGTTTACACTTGTTCTTGTTTTATTTTTCCCGTTTAATAAGCACTTGCGTTTTTTTCCCCCCCGCTTAATAAGCACTTTGCGTTTTTTTCTTATTGTGGTTTTCTTTATCGTTTATGTGATCACTAATTGTTTTCGCGCTGTTGTTCACTGGGAGTTTTTCCGAGAATAGAATGCACTTGATATTGTGTTTTTTTTCCGCACTTTTGTTAAATTCGATGTATTTTCCTCTCTAAGGTCCCTGCTCGGGCGCCACTGTGACGAACCTTTTTCTTCGTTACGCTCCGGATCGGCTCGCCGGATGCCGAGGGTTCTGCCTCACAGAAATTTATACTTGTGATTGACCGTCGAGAGAGGATTTTACTAAATGAAACACGACCGCACTAAATCTTCGTTGTATACATTTTATTCTTACTAAAACCGAATTAATTATATGATTTCGCTAAGTCTAAAATTAATTATTTTTATTTCACTAAGACTGCATTTCGTATCTGTGGCTGCTGTTGGGTCCTTTGTTGTCCAACGTTGATCGTTGTGAGAGTCCTTCTTCGTCGTCAGTCCTCGGATATGCTCGGCGGGAGTCGGGATTTAGACGAGTAGCCGACAGGGCTCTTCGTCAACTCGCTTCGGGGATGCTCGGCGGGTTTCGGGATTTTTGACGCGTCAGGGTGCTTCGTAAACCTTCGGCGCACTTCGGCTCATTGGCGAACAACCGACAAGGCTCTCCGTCAAAGGGGCTTCGGGCGTCGTCGGCGTACTTCGGCTCGTTGGCGAACAACCGACAAGGCTCTTCGTCAACTCGCTTCGGGGATGCTCGGCGGGTGTCGGGATTTCGACGAACAAGGTACTTCGTAAACCTTCGGCGCACTTCGGCTCGTTGGCGAACAACCGGCAAGGCTCTCCGTCAAAGGGGCTTCGGGCGTCGTCGGCGTACTTCGGCTCGTTGGCGAACAACCGACAAGGCTCTTCGTCAACTCGCTTCGGGGATGCTCGGCGGGTGTCGGGATTTCGACGAACAACCGACAAGGCTCTTCGTGAAGGTACTTCGTAAACCTTCGGCGCACTTCGGCTCGTTGGCGAACAACCGACAAGGCTCTCCGTCAAAGGTGCTTCGGGCGTCGTCGGCGTACTTCGGCTCGCTGGCGAACAACCGACAAGGCTCTTCGTCAACTCGCTTCGGGGATGCTCGGCGGGTGTCGGGATTTGGACGCGTCAAGGTACTAAGCTACTCTAGTTGTGACTTACCTAGTTGGCTGCCGGCGTAGAACTCTCCTTTGTTCTGAGTTGCTGCTGCTTTTATAGGCTGGCAGTCAGCTGTTCGATGACCAGCGTTGTTCGTTTCAATTCAATATTTTAATACATTTTAATACCTTACTAACTACTATTTTACTACATTCTTCATTGGGGTGGTTTATGTATCAATATTTTAGAATGATGACTTAATTATGGAAATGGTTGATAATAATATTAATTAATAATAATAATACTAATAATCTTATTATCATGATGACTTTGGCTACTGCATTCAATTCAATGGTATTAACTAACAATGGTAAGTAATACATGGCTAGATGAAAATATATGTATTCTTTATATATATAAAACTAAAAAAATGCGCTGAGGTAACGACTTAATGCTAAGCGGTAGTTCCGGGGAGACAATCAGACTCTTGAAGGAGAGGTTTAAGCGGTTTAAAGTCCCGTTCGAAGGCTTTCAATGAGGGACTTTCATTCACTGTTTACTCTCTTTTGTGTTTTTCATTGGTTATTTTCGTATTCGACGTCAGTTTGGTTTCCGAAAAAAAAACGCAGGAAAATTCTGTGAATTCTCTGAATATCAAGTGCTTTCAATATGTGAGATATATTTTGGCGGATGGGAAATCAAACATGGCTAACTAAAACAAATGGTTGTCGTGTAGAATAACAATAAAGATTTCTTCAATGCTACCAGTTCAACAAAACTTTTTCAAAAAAGTAAACGAAATTAAATTTTTTACTAAATTTTTTAAGTTCATATCGAATTATTTCTTGTTATTGTTGTATATATGTATAAGCAAAACGTGTTGACGTGGCGACTATTTGGGTGGATTCACTAAAGATGAAAACCTTATATACTACAAAGCTATACGACAGAGCCTATAGACTTAGTGCTCTTTGACTCATCAGTGCCTACAGCGCAGTATTCCATAAGGCAGAGACACTGGAACGAATCGAGCAAGGCTAGGTTTTAGCGGATTAAAGTCCCGTTCGAAGGTTTTCATGCGGGACTCTCATTCATTGTTTACTCTCTTTTGTGTTTTTCTTTCTTTTTTTAGTATATGACGCCAGTTTGGATGGTTCCCGAAGACAAACGCAGGAAAATTCTGTGAATTCTCTGAATATCAAGTGCTGTCAATATGTGAGATATACTTTGGCGGATGGGAAGTCAAACCTTGCTAAAAAGAACAAATGCTTTTCGTGTAAAACAAAAATAAAGATTTCTTCAATGCTATCAGTTTAAGGCAATACGAAGCTGTTGTATTGAATTGAAGTAAAACGCGATAATATTTATATCTAACGATTTCTTTTTTGTATTAAAAACAAAACTACATACATAAAAAAATGTTTACTACATTTTTTATGTTCATATCTAGTTATTTCTTGTTATTGTTGTAGATATGTGTATGTGCGTAACATATTCGTAATAAAATATCCAAAGAAATTTCAAGTTATTAGCTCACCATAAGCACCACCAATATTTGTGGTGTGTTGTTTTATAACATCATTAAATTTATTTAGCAGAGAGAGAAATTTATGTATCAAATAATAATAATAAAGACATATGCAAGTACATTGATAAGCTGAAAGGATAAAAGAAAGGAAAGAGAAGAAGAGAAGAGAAGTCAAAGTGGAGGAAAGTAAGAGAAAATCTTCCAATTCCACCAGCCTATTATTTTCGGTAACAAATGTTGCAAAGAATTTTACAATATAATGGAATTAATGAAAAATAAGCGTGAGGTGGTTAGAGAGTTGCAACTAAGAATAATCAAAATCACAATCAAAAATTTGAAATCTAATAAACTGAAGTTTATCGAAAGATAACTTTGAGTTCTACAATCAATTGATCAATTAAAACATAAACAGACAATTTCTGCCTTTTAGGTAAATTGCCAAGTTATTACCAAGAAGCGCAGTTTTAAACGTGCTTATATTTAGTTTACACAAACAGCTAAATTAATAACTAAATTCACAACTTTTACCTTATGGTCTCATTAAATTTAACGTGAAAGTTACTAATTTGTCAAGGTGCTCAGATGTATACATTTTAAACACCAGCCGCATATGCGTGCACGGAAATGTGCGTGTAGCTACTAAAAACATCATTAAAATACAAACAAAGGAGAGGTGGCCCAAGTATGGAACCTTAAAGCATTCCTACACTTAATTGTTTAAGAATAGCAACATTATTTTCTACTCTTCTTCTCTGCTTCCTGTTTGACAAGTACCAAGACATCAGAGTGGTAGCTTCACAGCTAAAGCGAAAATAATGTGTAAGCTTGAAACAAAGGCGTGCATGTTGAACTCGGACAAAAACTTGAAAAATTCAAGGGAAAGGATAAAAGATATTTATTGTTAATATTAAACTTTATCAGTCAAAAATATTTATACGTCCAAGAAACTAACAAATGGATACCAAGATACAAATACCAGGACTTTTTTCGAGAAATGGATAGAAAAAGCTAAGGTTGAGGGTATTTTCACTTTCTACCGGAGTGTGTAACGCATAGAACTAGACAAGATAGGTATGGAAAAGTATAATATTCTTGATCAGTTTCGTATTGAAAATGGGAAAAATCGCCCAAGGACCACGCCTACTTTTTATATCGAGAGTTCAGGTACCTCTGTTTTGCCTATTAAAAAAGGCCATATCAGCATCACTTTTGAAGTGAAGACAAGAAAATTTTATACGTAGGTTTAGACTAATGCTTCCAGTTAATATGCCAAATATGGGCGTGATCCGCCCACTTTTAGTTTACATAGGTCATGGAGGGTTTTACATGGATTGTATTGAAAAGTATATAAGTTTCCTGAATAATGGTGTACATAATATTGTAGTTTGTGAACCAATAATATTCTCTTGGAAAAAAAATGGGCGGAGCACGCCTCCTTTTTACCCATCCACCCAGTATTGCAATATATTTTTATACCCTACAACTAAATTTTGACAGTAAACGCACTTAGTACCGGTGTTTGTAACGCACAGAAATAGTTAAGCAGCTATAATTACAGTTTATCTTCCGAATTTGGGCGTGAGCCGCCCACTTTGAGTTTACATAGGTCATGGAGGGTCTAAAGGGGTTGTATTGATAATTATACAAATTTTACTGATTAATAGGATACATATAAGTTTTGGAATCAATATTATTTTGTTGGATAAAAAATGGGCGTGCCGCACCCACTTTTAGGCAGTTTACCTAATTTTGTACTCCATGCAGCCAATTTTGGATCTTACAAACGCCACGATAAAGTCTTTAGTCTCACAATATATTCGTGTTAGCGCCTTAAATTCGAAAATTTGTGTTTCTGAGCAGGAATATTTTATATTATTTCAACAATTTTTTTTATTTAAATTTAGTATTTTATAATAGAGAACAATATATTTCATAATGTAATTCAGATGACCGAAGGTTTTATAGTATCTTTTATTTACAGGTTTTCAAAAGCTTCATGTAGTATTCCAGAATACGATAAAAGAAACAGTGTTTTTCAGCAATCTGATATATCAATTACTGAAGCTTCCACCTCTATTGAAAGGGAATATTCAGAAAACGCTTCCTATGAGAAAGTTAGTAAAACCTCGAAATGTCCCGGTGCCCACTCCGAAACAACATGTCAGTCAAATATATCTGGTTACCTCCAAAGCGTTACAAACTCAAAAAATCAAACTTCAGCGCTTACGGTTGCTAAGAGCAAGGAAAAAATCTTAAATTCATTAAAGTCGTCTACCAGTCCAAGAAAGCTTCAAGAAACAAATGAAAGTATTCCAGACAGTAAACAAAGAAAAAAGCGTAAAAGGGATATCAATAAAGAGCACATCACAACTAACACCGAAACAAGTAACGCTGCTGACTTCACAAATTCAAAAAAACGATTGCGAAAGCTTGGTAAAACGGAAGACGATTATGATATATTTATGGATAACCTATTAAACCAAATGCGAAAAATGGGTCCTCTTGATATACTGGAACCATTACTACATAACAATCAAGGAATTTGTAATATGTATGGATTTAGTGATTTAAGAACATTGCTTAAAAATAAAGAAAATGCAAATTGTATCAGAAAGGACATTTTTAAAGAACAAAATGAGAAGTGGGTTAAAATAACCGATTTTTATGGAGAACCACCTTTTGGCGCTTACGTAAAACCATTGAATAAAAAGCAGTTGATGCACAATGATTTCTATGATCAAGAATTTCTGGCGGAGACTACCGACAATGTTAAGCAGAAATTTTGCAAACTGATAAATAAAGCAAAAATTCATAATACTATTGATTCTTCTGCAAAAGTGTTTTCTAAAAACACTTCTAACCTACGGCCACATTCCGTTGTTCAATTGAATGCATTTACTGATGCAACATTTCCCGGTTTAGTTATTATTAACGATGATAACTTCGGACGTCAATCGCCAGTAATTCCATTAATTGCACCTGCACCATTAAAATTTAAATCAATAATACCCGGTATATCCATGGATCATCCTAAAGGTATATACAGGTAAGTCCGATATATATTCCCTAAATTTATAAACTATAAAATATGTAGGTAAATTATAGAATATGTAAAGTAAAAGCAACCATAACGTTCTCAACGTTTCTTATTTGTTATATTCGCAAAACAGCTGTGGAAAGTGCTTGCTCTGTATACACATGGGGATATTACTTCTTTACAATAATGACTATCCTTATTAGTGTTTATATATGCTTAAGGCAGTATTATATGTAGTCCAGAGATAAGTATCATTTATAGACTTGCAAGAATAAAAATTCGCCTGCATTTCTAACGCAGTGCAATAAGGGCCGCTTTCAACCACGATGGTATCCTTTTCCCATTAGGATTTCTCGGTGATCTCTATTTAGAGCCTTCAGATAAGTATTCTACTCCGCTATCTAGTTCCTCTTTATCTCCAATATACCCCGGTCGCTTAGACCCAAGGAGTGTCGCAAGTCTAATCCTCTTTTTTACCCAGTTAGTTTTCCTAACAATTTGAGTTGGACAAGATAAATCAATAGAAGATCCTTTAATGGTGAAGACAATGTACTATGATCGGATAATAAATCTCCATTCAAAACCCTCCAATTGCCCACAAGAGGACGTAACCCCTGAGTTACAATTGTTAGGTTTAGAACTTCGTCTTTAGTTGTTATAAGAAAAGTTGGCTGCTTCCCCTTGTTACATATTGCAAATAAGGCTTTCCGCTTTCGCAACGGTTTTGATGTTCAAATTGCTCAAGATGGTAATGGTTTGCATTTCCATCACCTGCGATCACCAACTCCGCCTTGTAGCATCTGGTGGCCGCTACGAAGCTTCTTATGGGAGCCGATAGACGGACCGGCTCCATAGACGGTAAATTAAATGGAGGTTTGGCAAATTACTTTACGCACAGTCTCTACAGCTATAGTGGTGACGTCATCTTTACTAAAATTATATTCTAAAGAAAACCCTTAAGTTTATTCTGGATCAAAATATAGGACCTGGGCCTACCTGCAGCCTTTCTCTGAAACATCGTGTATCCAGGAGCCAGTAATCCACACACCAGGCCGTCAACGACCCAAGGTCCCTGAATTAGGACGACATTGTCTTCATCCTTGGAGAGATAAAGATTGAAAGCAGCTGACGCTGTTTTGCAATGATGTAGGATTATTTGAAGTACATGGATTTAAAAAAAAGTTCAATAATAGACCTCAGAATTAAAGCAGATGCTGTTTTATAAGGTGTTGGTTTATTTGAAGTACCCGGAGATCCAGAACGCGATTTCATAGTCACCTCCACTGCAGTATAGACTAGTCTCTTGCACTTCACATGGTTCATTGCAGCGGTTTTCCTGAAGAGTCTCCTCATTACAATACTGTCGTTACAATACATTATACAATACTGTCGTGGAAGTGACTAACAATTCCCTGGATAACCGAGTACTACAAATAAACCTACAACATTGTAAAACAGAGTCTGCTTTCGTTCTCGGGTCTTTTATTCATTTTTTTTAAAAATCTGGATTTTTGGAAAGATCCTTTCCTCGACTCTCCAACAAAACAAATTTTATTCGGCCTCTTCGACTCAAACTTGTTCATTGGTCATTCCATTCTGACCACCAAATCGAGGTTCCCTTATGCAATTTTACAAGTTTCTTCCATTCCCCTCAGTTGAAACTCTTGCAGCTAGTTCCATAGCTGATGTGTTTTTAAGTTACATAGCACTAACTCATAAGAATAACAAAAATGTAAGACAATTCTTAAGCTTCATCGTTGGGAATGAGTCAATATCGAAATAAGTTCAAGGTAAATTCTTTCCATAAATTATAATCTTAAAAAAATGCACTTTTAAATTTTACTGCTAAACTTTCAAATATATTCGTATTTTTCTCATTTTAGAAAGCGGCTATTGATTTCAGAAGTCAATGAAGACGAACAAAACTTAACAGTTATTTTAACTATATCCTCTAATGACATCCTGAGCGTTTTTAAAGATTTAGCCAACATACTTAATATCTCACCTATTTCATCGTATAAAATCATAGAAGGTGGTCCATGTTCTCCTACAAACAAATATAAGCAGCAAGAAAGGCAAAAAACAAAGTATTATAATGATGTTCAAAATATATTAAATGGAGTCAAGAAATTATGTAAAAACTGTGGACTTTCTGCTTCTAAAATGAGTTGTGTTCCATTCGTAACAAAAGATTCAAATGAACTTGAAGAATCATCCGAATACGGTTATTTTTGCAGTAAGGCTTGTTATATTAATTTGAATTACCAAGTAATGTGCCGGACGTCGATGGATCAACATTTTAAAAAATTTATAGATAACTCTGGATTTAGGAAACTTAATGATTCGCCAATAACCTCAAGTTTTAATTTAAAGAAAAGACGGTTTAAATATTTTAAGAGTAATAATTTTCCTTTGCGCTCTCGTACAAACACCATGTCGAAACAGGGCTCAGATTTTTTGTTTCACCTAGATAGGATAACTGATCCCTACATAAGACACGAGTTGGACGGAAAAAAAATAAAAATTATCGATGACAAACGGCGATGTAGTTTATGTAATGAACATGGAGATGGCATTTCAAACGCAGCATCAAGGCTTCTGAATATTAGCGTAGATAAATGGGTATGTACTATTGATTCTAGTGCTTTTTAATATTTAGCTATAATTGCATTTTCAATAATATTATAATATATACATACGTTGAGTGATGAACATTTTATATATATACTAAGGAAGTAGAATCTGCCTAAAGATTGGATGGCACGTAATTCGGTATAATAATTACAATTTAAACGATTTCGTTACGAACTACGGCTAAATATACTATATTTACATGAAACTCCGGTCTATAGCTGGGATATACTCAGAGTCTCCAACATCTCTTCCTAAGAACATTTATTTAGTACAGTTGAATTTGTAATTTCGATATACTGTAGTGTACCTACTAACCCGCATTGGGCTCATGTATATTTTAAACTCACATAGCATGTTACAAATGAACAAATTACCGAATATGTATCTCTGAAAAAAAAAAACGTTAGATGGCGGACCCTTTATATGCTTTATATGATCCTTAGTACTATTATAATTAGTAGCACATTCACTAATTTCACTAATTTAAGCCTCTAACCGGAAATAGTGCCTTAAGGCACGCATTTCAAAAGTTTGAATTATTCACCACAATTATGGTTTTTCCAGGAACTTATGCTAACTTAGTGATAACGGTAACTTACATTTACAGTTATTTCAAACTTTTTCTCATTCTGAGGCATACTTCTCTTTTTGTTATCATTTTTGTGTGATCGCGCTGTGTACTAGTGCCGTTTGCAAAAGTGAAAAAGTTTGTTTAGAAAGGTGAAAAATAAAAATTACAGTTAAGAAATCTATTTGGAATAATTTTTATTGAAAAGGTAAAGTATTTTTGTTGCAAATTATATATTTGGTGTACGATAAAAAAAAGTATTTTGGATTCTTCGAAAAGTGCACCCTTACTATTAATTTTGTGAGATCGATTAAAATGGCAGGCGTTTCCTAACGTATAAAATTATCAGCTTTAACTGAAGACCAGCTGCGCGAATTAATGCAGTCGGTTCAGTCCGATGAGGAAATCGATTTTAGTAGTGATGATGATATTCATGATTGCAATTATAAGCCGGATGAAAATAGTCCAGCAGATGACAGGTGTATTTCTGAGGCGATCAAAAACATGCAAAGTAGTGAATTGTTTGTCCAGGAAATAAACTCATCTTTTAACACAAGTGCCTTTTCGGAAACATCGGCTTCGTCAACTCTGAACGCAGTGACCGGTAAGGAACCAACTTTCTTCAGACTTTCAAGTTTCAAGCTCCTCTTTTAGGACTAAGAACCAAACCACTGAAAAGACCACGTTCTCCATTGCCAGTAATGGAAAGTACTGGACCGATTAATGTACCATCTGCTGGCGGTTTCACTGGTGCAAGTAAATCACTAGGCACACATGCGCACTGGAGGAGAATTAAGTGGGTAGGGTACCCGATATCACCCAACCCAACACGGAGTTATGAGCGAACGGGTGTCCATAATGCTTGAGGATGCCGGGCTGGTAAATTTTGGAACGAGGCGCAAACGGACCGGACGGGGACGTGGAAGTCCGGGTCGGCCAACCTATAGTTGGAGTAAAGGGTGCGGATGCGGGGGTCTATTCCGAGGCCAGGTGTAGTGGTTTCCCAGTCGGAAACCACGGCGTGGGTGGTGAAGGGTTCTGGGAAATCTCCTCGTGGCCGGATCTGGAGCATCACCACCGGCTCAGAGCCGAGTTGCAGTGGAGTAAGGCCGACGGCGGCGACTTGCACGCGCGAGATTTCGGATGCTTCACACCCGGAATCTAACAACGCGCGCACGTACACGAATCCGCCCAGGGCATGGAGGAGCACGTGCTCCAGTGACTGGTAAGGAACTAACTTTCTTCAGACTTTCAAGTTCCAAGCTCCTCTTTTAGGACTAAGAACCAAACCACTGAAAAGACCACGTTCTCCATTACCAGTAATGGAAAGTACTGGACCGATTAAAGTACCATCTGCTGGCGGTTTCACTGGTGCAAGTAAATCACGAGAATCGCTAATGCTTTTAGATCTATATACATTTTTGAATTATTTTAGACGTACAATCAATTAAAACAGATGCAAAAGGCTTTCCAAAAATATTATGGCAAAGAAAGCCATGAAATTAGATGTAAACGAAGTAGCTTTTCGTGGCAATGCATCGTTACCGTCTGAAATTAAATTGTTTGATATACCTTCGAAGATATTTTGCTATTTCTTCACACCTGACATAATCGAGCATATTGTTACCGAAACAAACCGAGCTGCCGTCGTAGAAAACATCAACACCCAGTTTAGATTGAACGTCGACGAGTTGTATCAGTACGTAGGAATTCTTCTTTACATGTCTGTATATCATTACCCAAATTTGGATAGCTATTGGGGTAGAAATGCTTTTGCACCTATCAAAAGGACCATGAGTCGCAAAAGATTTGATATGATAAAAAGATATTTATCATTTCGAGACGAAAACAAGCGAGTCCAAAAGGGGCAACCCGATTATGACTCATTGTTTCGTATAAGACTTTTAACCGACGAATCAAACAAACATTTCGATTCTGTTCCGAAACAAGCGCGACTATGTGTTGACGAACAAATATGCAGCACAAAAATGTAACATCATCTTCGGCAGTATATGCCCATTAAGCCTCATAAGTGGGGAATAAAATTATTCGTGCTATGCGATTCTTTTGGCTTTGCTTATCGCTTTGCAATTTACAATGGCGCAGGCGAAAATATGGTTCTGCCAGAGTGTCCCGATCTTGGTGCAACTTCCAATGTCGTGGTGCGGCTAACACAAACTGTTCCCGATTTTGCGCATCATATCATTTATTTTGATAACTTTTATACGTCGCTTCCCTTGCTGGTTTATTTGGGTGCAAGAGGAATATACAGTCTCGAAACTGTTCGACTAAATCGAGTTCCGAGTTGCAAACTTCCAACTGATAATTCTATCAAACTCGAATCAAGAGGATTTTCAGCTGAGTATATGGGCTCAGCTCTTGGTGTTTCCATCAGCAATGTTTTATGGGAAGACACTAAGTGTGTAAGGTTAATCTCGACTTACATCGGCATTGAGCCATTCGCAAGATTAAGTTCAGATTCGCAAGTAGCTAAGGTAGCACGATATGATCGCAAATGAAAAAATATGTGCAGGTCGATTGTCCACAAATTATACGTGAGTATAATAGCCATATGGGCGGAGTTGATTTGTTGGATGGATTGATGGGCCGTTACCATATTCGAGTGAAGACAAGGTATTCTATGAGTCGTCTTTTTTTATAATTTTATCGATATAGCAGCGGCAAATGCCTATATCTTACACAGGCGCATCCAACGCGAAAAATTAAGCGATTCTAGCAATACTTCAGCTAAGGAACAACAATTGCCCGAGTTACCTCAATTCCGAGAAGCGATTGTTGCTGGTCTTGTGACATACACAAAACAATGTTCGGCTGGCCGTCCAAGCAGTCGCCCACCCTTGATTGACAATGTACAACCAGGTAGTGCAAAAGTAGGTGAAAGAGCGAAACATCCAGTTGATGACGTCCGCTACGACAACATTGGCTACTTTCCAATTTGGCTACCAAAGAAGGATGGCAAAAGGTGATGCAAAATTTGCAAGAAATCGCAAACACAATGTGTTTGTGGAAAATGTAAATATTCATTTGTGTTGCTCAAAAGCGAAAAATTTTTTCACAGAGTATCATAAAAAAAATTTAATATAATATAATATTGTCATTAAAATAAGTTCATTTAAAAAAAATATTCGTGTATTTGGAAGTGTTGTAAATATTTTGAAATATATATATAATAGTGCCTGAGGCACTATTTCCTTTTTTTCTTCCTAACCGCATACCGAAGTTACCCAATGAGCTTCATATGTCTTTGTCTTCGTACTTTGACCATAATGAAATAAGAAAAAATTAATCTTCCGTGATTTAAAATTTGCCGGTTAGAGTGTTATGGAAAATAGTCCGCTTAATATTGCATAGCGGTAAAATTTATCCAGAGAAGAATGAGTTTGTAAAATAAATTATTTTTCCTGTTACTTGGCTTAATACTAACTTTTCCTAAGCGAAATTATAATTAATAATAATATAATTAATGGTTTCACCATTGGATGTAAGCCGCTTCTCCTGAAGAGCGTATGCCGTGCGAGGAGCGCTATAAAAGAATCGGCGTACAAGTCTTCAAATATACCAATTGTGCTATAATTTGCGAGCGGCTATGAGAAAGATTGTGTACTGCGATCTGGTGTTCACTATCATTGCGACAATAAAACAACGCTAACTTTAAATGATGAGGGCTTGGACTCCTCTTTTGGCATCTATGAGAATGAGAATCTAGCGAAGTATGATCAGCAACTTTTTCAGACTGGTGGTGAGTGTTATCGGATCCAAGATTTGAATGATCGTAATGCTATGGCTGGCAATGTACTAGATGAATCAAATAGTGGTAGTGTTTAAATTATTGTGGCATTTAACTATTTTAATATAATACTTTGTATTTATTTGTGTTATTGCTATTGTACTTATTGTTATTAAAATTGAGGTTTTTACTTCCATTATTATTTCTGTACTTATTACTATTTCTGTTCTTTTTACAATCATCTTTTTGAAAGTCTGATAATTACCTTCCAACCTTTACTCATGGAATAATGAAGTATTCGGTATAGTTATTTTTTGTCTTTCTCATTATAGTGCCAAAGATAGGATAGGATGTGTGTCCGAAACTTGATTTGTTAGAAATATTATTGATTCTTCATATAATATCAAAAACTTTAGCCTATATAGAAATGACAGACGTTATAAAAGAGGAGGAGATGTAACAATTTATTGTTGCAAAACAATAAAATCACATTTTGTTCTTAAATCGGAGTAAAGCAATGCTGTTAATTTTTAACTGTTGGCATCTACGACAGCTCAACAGACTTGACACATTGTTTTCGGACTTCACTGATCAGTCAAGTAATATTACTTACTTTATGTTATATGGAGACTTCAATATAAATTTATTGTGTATGATGAAATTTATTGTGTATGTGTATGATGTATGACAATATTTCATCACCCGTCTTATCAGTAGTGAATGAATCCATGCCAACGAGGTTCTCAGATGATGATCAGTCTAGTTTGCTGGTCTCTTTTGTAGTTTGAGATAAGTCAAATGCAACATTCGTCTCAGCGAGTGAGTCGCTGGTGACTTGAGACGTCACGATCGTTCGTAATGAATACGCAATTCACGAGCTGATTTATCACTCACACGCACACCACTTGTTACACTTTTAAGCGACCTGAGTAATTCCGGGAATGGAATTACTCCGCGATTTTGATTGTGGAAAAATGATTGAGTACTTGTTGCATTGCGGAGCAACGCTTGAACAAATTGACGCGGCCGCGACGCCGAACCGAAATCACCAAACGGGGTGGAGCACGCACAAAAATAATGTTGTTTTTGGTGAAATATAGGGTTTTTATATAAAAATAATATAGTAGGATATGGGATGGGGTGGATTAAGTCGGATTACCAAGTAATCCGGCTCGATTAGGACCAAATGTTGGGGTTGGGAGAAATTAGAGAGATGAGATATGTGGGTTTGAGGTTAGTTTGAGCTTTAATGCAAAATCAGATGGACTCACCGGTGAGGTGCGGGTGACGATTGATGGTGATATAGCGGGGTAGCTGTGTGGATCGGGTGGTGGCGATCGTGGTCCGACGTGACGAAGATTTTTTTGAAAATTACACTGTTTGTGATCAAGTGCCGTGCAAAAATCCGAATGATGAAGTGGACACTGCTCGGTTCAGGACGGATGTGCCAACATAAGGCATACGGCAAATGAAAGTTGGCTTCCAGTAGCATTAGTGCTAAGAAAATCAAAGGGACCTGAGTTGCCGTTTTTTGTTAAGTTTTTTTTGAAAATTGCACTGTTTGTGGTAAAGTGCCGTACAAAAATCCGAATGATGAAGGGGACACTGCTCGGTCCAGGACGGATGTGCCAACATAAGGCATAAGGCAAATGAAAGTTGGCTTCCAGTAGCATTAGTGCTAAGAAAATCAAAGGGACCTGAGTTGCCGTTTTTTGTTAAGTTTTTTTTGAAAATTGCACTGTTTGTGGTCAAGTGCCGTACAAAAATCCGAATGATGAAGTGGACACTGCTCGGTCCAGGACGGATGTGCCAACATAAGGCATACGGCAAATGAAATGTGGCTTCTAGTAGCATTAATGGTAAGAAAATCAAAGGGCCCTGAGTTGGCGTTTTTTGTTAAGATTTTTTTGAAAATTGCACTGTTTGTGGTCAAGTGCCGTACAAAAATCCGAATGATGAAGTGGACACTGCTCGGTCCAGGACGGATGTGCCAACATGCGGCATACGGCAAATAAAAGGTGGCTTCTAGTAGCATTAGTGCTAAGAAAATCAAAAGACCCTGAGTTGCCGTTTTTTGTTAAGATTTTTTTGAAAATTGCACTGTTTGCGATCAAGTGCCGTACAAAAATCCGAATGATGAAGTGGATACTGCTCGGTCCAGGACGATGTGAATGAAAGGTGGCTTCTAGTAGCATTAGTGCTAAGAAAATCAAAGGGCCCTGAGTTGGCGTTTTTTGGTAAGATTTTTTTGAAAATTGCACTGTTTGTGGTCAAGTGCCGTACAAAAATCCGAATGATGAAGTGGACACTGCTCGGTCCAGGACGGATGTGCCAACAAGAGGCATACGGCAAATGAAAGGTGGCTTCTAGTAGCATTAGTGCTAAGAAAATTAAAGGGCCCTGAGTTGGCGTTTTTTCTTAAGATTTTTTTGAAAATTGCACTGTTTGTGGTCAAGTGCAGTACAAAAATCCGAATGATGAAGTGGACAATGCTCGGTCCAGGACGGATGTGTCAACATGAGGCATACGGCAAATGAAAGTTAGCGTCTAGTAGCATTAGTGCTAAGAAAATCAAAGGGCCCTGAGTTGTCGTTTTTTGTTAAGATTTTTTTGAAAATTGCACTGTTTGTGGTCAAGTGCCAAACAAAAATCCGAATGATGAACTTGTCACTGCTCGGTCCAGGACGGATGTGCCAACATGAGGCATACGGCAAAGAAAAGGTGGCTTCTAGTAGCATTAGTGCTAAGAAAATCAAAAGACCCTGAGTTGCCGTTTTTTGTTAAGATTTTTTTGAAAATTGCACTGTTTGCGATCAAGTGCCGTACAAAAATCCGAATGATGAAGTGGATACTGCTCGGTCCAGGACGATGTGAATGAAAGGTGGCTTCTAGTAGCATTAGTGCTAAGAAAATCAAAGGGCCCTGAGTTGGCGTTTTTTGGTAAGATTTTTTTGAAAATTGCACTGTTTGTGGTCAAGTGCCGTACAAAAATCCGAATGATGAAGTGGACACTGCTCGGTCCAGGACGGATGTGCCAACAAGAGGCATACGGCAAATGAAAGGTGGCTTCTAGTAGCATTAGTGCTAAGAAAATTAAAGGGCCCTGAGTTGGCGTTTTTTCTTAAGATTTTTTTGAAAATTGCACTGTTTGTGGTCAAGTGCAGTACAAAAATCCGAATGATGAAGTGGACAATGCTCGGTCCAGGACGGATGTGTCAACATGAGGCATACGGCAAATGAAAGTTGGCGTCTAGTAGCATTAGTGCTAAGAAAATCAAAGGGCCCTGAGTTGTCGTTTTTTGTTAAGATTTTTTTGAAAATTGCACTGTTTGTGGTCAAGTGCCAAACAAAAATCCGAATGATGAAGTTGTCACTGCTCGGTCCAGGACGGATGTGCCAACATGAGGCATACGGCAAAGAAAAGGTGGCTTCTAGTAGCATTAGTGCTAAGTAAATCAAAGGGGTCTGAGTTGGTGTTTTTTGTTAAGATTTTTTTGAAAATTGCACTGTTTTTGGTCACGTGCCGTACAAAAATCCGAATGATGAAGTGGACACTGCTCGGTCCTGGACGGATGTGCCAACATGAGGCATACGGCAAATGAAAGGTGGCTTCTAGTAGCATTAGTGCTAAGAAAATCAAAGGGCCCTGTGTTGCCGTTTTTTGTTAAACAGTGCAATTTTCAAAAAAATCTTAACAAAAAACGCCAACTCAGGGCCCTTTGAGCTCTGTTTAAGTTAGCAACGTCTCGATCTTTTACAGAGTTGCAAACTCTGTTCAAGTTCGAAACGTATTTATCTTCACGCACTTAATAAATTTTTCAGCTACTTTTTGGTTTTTTGTTAGAATAAGGCTGCCATCGCGGAGCATACTCACCCATTCAATTGCTTTTTTTTTGCACAAACACTAAAATTGGACCATGGTGTGTTGTCAAAAGATTTAATTGGAATAAATTTGGGGTCAACTTTGCGGTTTGTGATTAATGGAAGTTGCGGGAAAACTTCTCTGGAGAAATTTGCCTTTTTGGTTTTGTTACGTGGTAAGTCCAGTTTGCTGTCATCCAGCAGAGTAAACCGGTTCCAACTAGAAAGGGAAGTTTTTTAAAACTCCCCAAACACTTATTTGCTTAAATAAACAATATCAAAATACTTTATTGATATAGCTTTAAGCTAAAGGAGAGTAAAGTAGAAAACGGAGACCGAGAAAGAAACGGTATCAAAACTAACGGAAAAACTATAAGTGAATATCAGATAGAGAGGGCTACGAGAAGTCAACTGTACAAGACGAGAGTTGGTCGGAGACTGTATAACGGAGTTAATAATGCAAGTTAAGTATGGCAAAACAAAGGCGAAACACTGATCTTTCTGCATTAAATATCGGAACATTGGCGAAATTATAGCGATTATCACTGGGATGTGAAGTCGTGCATACATCAGCAGCCTCAATCGAAAGAAATTCTTTATTGATGTCATTGCAATTCATATCAGTGTACAGCGGAGGCAATTGCTTACCAATAACCAATCGGCTTAGGATCTTCCAAAATTACTTCCTCTTGAAAAAGCTTGCTTTCGAATTTTTAAATTTAAATGTAACCTGATTACGTAAAGAGCCACATTGTTGTGGCCTCTTATCACGGCGATTAGAAGACGTAGTAAATCCTTTTTTACATCTCCTAAATCCGAAAAGATATTTTGCGTTGCTTTGAGGTACAATGTTGTGCTTCAAATGTCTGACTATGAGCCCAGTCAAGAAGTTACACTAGTGTTTGCTTTTAATTATTTCAAGTTATTATAACACTTTTCACTTTATAATTTCCTAGACAATTTTACTTATGCCTACTGTCACTGTCAAAATGTTTAAGCTTATAACTACGCGTTAGGTCTGAATCATTAATCAGTCGAAATTCGCTACTAGCTCAAAAATTATTGTGTTAATAATTTTGCAACACAAGTGCTGACTTCGATTTTCCGCGTCAGACCTTGTTAGTCATTGCACCACGGGTCTGATTGGTGTCATAAATAAGTCTCGATTTCCTTGGCTATGTTTATGCCAAGAACGAAGCTTAGTAGTTTCGACTTCCGTAAATTCAACCTACGGCCTAAAAGTGCGCAAGCGATTTCTCATAATGCATACACCAAAATGCCAGTGGAATTAATTTTAATTATATAAGCATGCCCAAAAATATTTGCTACTAACGTGAAGCGTTAGTAAACCGCGCCAAATATTTATGATAATAGCCACGTTAAGCGTCGTTATTACCAGGACAGTATGGTATGTCATTCTGACATACAACAACATATTATATACAACGTCGCAGTTATGAATGCGCACAAGGATGTCATTTAGCATCCAGGGAGAATATTTATGTTCGTAATGGGACATGTTTATTATACAATAAAATCAGGTGGTGTGCCTAAATACTATTCCATTTTATTAGCAGTAAGTCATGCCAAGGGTAGTAATATTAATATTATTCAAATTGTGATATTTAAAGATTTTTCATGTGAACAACTACCAAAATTAAAACTTAAGAAAAGAACGTCATGGTTTGAAAAATTATATGCAGATTACTGGTCATAAGATTTATCGTCAGTGTTAGTTAGCTCGTTTAGTTTTATGAACTAATATTTGGCACTTGAACCAACTACTACTGTGTGTTTTGTTTGATTCTTATAATGGGCACTTACAAAGGAATTGCAAAAGAATTTACTGCTTCGCTGGAAAACCACGTAAAGTAAAATACTGCTTTTACTTCTGTTGTTATGGTTATAGTCCTTTATTATACCAATTACAATTGAGTTATACACAATTAACAACAGTGCAAGTTACATAAAATTAACAATAAAAAGAAAAAGTTTGTTGTTCGAATACAAGTGTTGCAAGCAGTGCATTTAGCACATTGAGTTAATGAAGCTCACGGAAGTTTGGTGCGCAATTAACATGGTCAGCATATCAAGTTTAGTGAACTTCAAGATTTGGATTTAGTGAATACAGTTGGAAATTTGATTTTAGGTGAAGAAGGTAAATGACTTAAAATATTGAAGTCATTTATTGCTTGCTTGCAATTCGATATTTGAACAAATAACAATTAATTTTGAGGTTATTAGTTTTAAGCAGTGCTTGAAAATAACTCTTATTCAAATGACCTTGTTCAAAAAGTTAAACTTTTAACTTTTAAAAAAAAAGTTAAGAGTTAACTTTTACTTTTAAAAAAAAAAGTTAAAAGTTAACTTTTAACTTTTACTTTTAAAATAAAAGTTAAAAGTTAACTTTAAACTTATATTTTTCATTTTAAAAGTAAAAGTTTTTCAGAAACTTTTATTCGTGAAGGTCACCGATAAAAGTTTCTATGAAGACTTTTTCTTCGGACTTTTTTGAAATAAGAGTTATTTTGAAGAGTTTTTCGCTGAAGGAAAGCAAGCGCGCAGAGAACTGGCAAGTGCATGAAGATTGTTGAATACGTGGCGAGTTTTGGGAGATGGAAGAATTTTCAGCGGTAGATTTTTCACTGCATGTGAGAAATGGAAGGAAGCAGTTTAGATTAGCATTAGCTATAAATTAATAAGTAATTTAAGATCTTTCGTATATAGAGCAAAATACAGTGATAGATATTCATGGACATATGCAAATGGTATAAGCAGCACAACAGGTTTCGCGTAAATGCAAATGTTGCATTTAATAAATATATTTTGATAAAAAATAATTTGTAACAAAGATAATTGCCTGATATTTATCAGATCTTTTTGAAATCATCATTCATGTTCGCTGCCTGTATCTACGCATCACGACCGAAACTTATCAGCAGGTATAGCGGCGTCTTGCTTTGAGACAACAACTCATTGCTGCACTTGTGTATGAATGTGACTGTGTTGTTGTTGTTGCTGTGTGTTTACGTTTCATGGCTTATGAAGAACCTAAAGCAGAAAGCCTTCTGCAATTCATTTAGATTTATTTAGGAAAACTATAATTTTTATATAAATTTGATTAGTCGCACTTTAATAAAAACTTAGTTAACTTGTAAACGGTTGCTCCGATTTCAATGCGGTTTTCACCATTCTGACAGAAAATCTTTCAGGTTTCCGTATTTGTACAAAAAATTTTAAGAATAATTTTCTATATGTTTGCTTCCCAATTATGGGCGTTGGAATTATGGCGATATTTTTTACAACGCAAAAACCTTAAACAAAGTTCACAAGCTTCGATCGAGTTTTGTTCCAGGATAAGTCAATTATATTAATTGGAATTTTCCGTTGTTATTTGGCATAAGAACTATTTCACCATTGGTATAACTCAATTGACCATTCGCAGAATGTTGCTTCTGAGCATCCGCACGATTGGCTTGCGTTAGGTAGAACGATTGCATTTCGGCGAGCCAAACTAACGGGATATGCTATTAGCGCTGATTCTTTTGCTTCTCATTTTCAATTTCTATTGTGAAGGAATGCAATAAAAAGTGGGAATTTCCCTAGCTCATTTGTCGTAACTCGTTATGCTTCCAGAACTGCAGGTAATATTGCAGCCAAGTAAAAAACAAGAATAATTATGTCTGCTCTCCATGCATATGTAGTTCACGACAGTTCTTGGAATCGAATTATTGATGCAGACTTTCCTAATGTTATTCGAATTTTGCATTTTGAAAATTTTTTTTTCCTTTTTTACAATGCTCAATCAATTGGAAAGAAATACATAACTAAAAGAAAATACACTGCATTTTTATTACGAGTTCAGTTTTATTAAAATTAATTCCTTTAAATGCATTTCGGTTAGACAAGTGCGTCTATTGTTCAAAATAATTTTTAGAGCTGAAAATGCTCTTTCAACTGACACCTGTGTTGCCGGCACTCCGTGCACTATTTGGCCTATGCCACCAAGGTATGTGTAGGCTGAGTTTTCATACCAATATTGCAGAATGTTTAATTCCAGATTTGCCGAATGTTTGTTGAAGTTTTTGGCTTCCGTGTAGCACTGACTGTTGTAGTGTGAGTTATACCAATGGTGAAATAGTTCTTATGCCAAATAACAACGGAAAATTCCAATTAATATAATTGACTTATCCTGGAACAAAACTCGATCGAAGCTTGTGAACTTTGCTTAAGGTTTTTGCATTGTAAAAAATATCGCCATAATTCCAACGCCCATAATTGGGAAGCAAACATATAGAAAATTATTCTTAACATTTTTTGTACAAATACGGAAACCTGAAAGATTTTCTGTCAGAATGGTGAAAACCGCATTGAAATCGGAGCAACCGTTTACAAGTTAACTAAGTTTTTATTAAAGTGCGACTAATCAAATTTATATAAAAATTATAGTTTTCCTAAATAAATCTAAATGAATTGCAGAAGGCTTTCTGCTTTAGGTTCTTCATAAGCCATGAAACGTAAACACACAGCAACAACAACAACACAGTCACATTCATACACAAGTGCAGCAATGAGTTGTTGTCTCAAAGCAAGACGCCGCTATACCTGCTGATAAGTTTCGGTCGTGATGCGTAGATACAGGCAGCGAACATGAATGATGATTTCAAAAAGATCTGATAAATATCAGGCAATTATCTTTGCTACAAATTATTTTTTATCAAAATATATTTATTAAATGCAACATTTGCATTTACGCGAAACCTGTTGTGCTGCTTATACCATTTGCATATGTCCATGAATATCTATCACTGTATTTTGCTCTATATACGAAAGATCTTAAATTACTTATTAATTTATAGCTAATGCTAATCTAAACTGCTTCCTTCCATTTCTCACATGCAGTGAAAAATCTACCGCTGAAAATTCTTCCATCTCCCAAAACTCGCCACGTATTCAACAATCTTCATGCACTTGCCAGTTCTCTCCGCGCTTGCTTTCCTTCAGCGAAAAACTCTTCAAAATAACTCTTATTTCAAAAAAGTCCGAAGAAAAAGTCTTCATAGAAACTTTTATCGGTGACCTTCACGAATAAAAGTTTCTAAGAAACTTTTTTCCAAGACTTTTAAATTTAAAAGTCGGACGAAAACTTTTTTCAAAGACTTTTAAATTTAAAAGTCGGACGAAAACTTTTTTCAAAGAGTTTTAAATTTAAAAGTCGGACAAAAACTTTTTCCAAAAACTTTTAAATTTAAAAGTCAGAGGATAGCTCTTATGGAAAACTTTTAAAAATAAAAGTTATGAATAAGAGTTATTGCCAGACTTTTTTATTTAAAAGTTATGGATAACTCTTATTCATGCGACTTTTTCGATTAAAGTTATAAAAGTTTCAAGCTCTGGTTTTAAGTTAATTAATTGAGTTAATTAATTAAGTTAATTAATTGAGTTAATTAATTAAGTTAATTAATTAAACTGAATTGTATATTACCTTCTTTATACGATATGATGCACTTAATGTCTTATGCATTTTTGAGTTGACAAGAGGTCACAAATATTTACCAGTCGATAGTTTCAGTTGCTTGTAATTGTTGTGTTCCTCGGGATGCGAAAAGTGGCCTGTTGGAGGGAAGTCCCCGTACACAAAAACACACTTTATTAAATTTATATTTTTAATATTTTATTCTGCGTTTTTCATTCGACCGAGCACTGGTCTCTTTAAATTCTATTTAACTTCTGCTTTTCAAATCAATCTTACTGTTACACATCAACTTCGGCATCGTCACTTGACGGCGCTGAACTGGGTCAGTTATTCGTATCGCAATCGCAATCTCTCTCTCGTCGCAATCTCAAAACTTCTTAATTCGCGAAATTAATATTTTATTGATATTAATTTCGCAATCGGATGCTCTACTTTTCTAAGTAGAACTCTTGTGTTCCGCTTTGCAATTTTCTTTAGTTGCGTTTCTTTTTAATGTACTTTTTAATAAAGACTTAAAACTTCTGCCTAAAAGTATTCTTAATTGTTCGAACTTCGAATTGCTTTCATGATTCAATAATTCGAAGTTAACATAATTAGTCATTCATTTCATTTTTTTTAACCGCGGCCGGTGCGTTGACTGAATGAAATGAAGCAAAAGCGCTGCGCTTGCATTTTAACGGTTGGTTTTAACTTGGCTTGCTTCGACTATTCTGTTATTTAAGTCGATCGTGGCCTTAAACTAATTATGCTTAAATTGGCCTTGAATATTATTGTTCCGTTAAATTGGAACTTAGCTGTTGTGATTGCGACATACAACATCCCTCACCCCTACGCGAAGAAAAATTTATTATCGAGAAGCGATGGTAAATTTTTCATATATGTACATGTGTATGAGTATTAAATATCGATGCTTAAATTAATTATTCTTAATTTCTAGAACATTCTCGTTAACATTATTTTCGACCTTTCAGTAACAGTAAAATCAGATTTATTTAAGATTTATTCCACAAAAAATTATATTACAGAGTGGTTTTTGTAAACATTCACTTAAAATAGATATTCTTTACATACGAAAACATATTTAACAAAGATTATTAACATTGAAATTATGTACAACACTTAATATTTTAAAATCGATTACATTTAATTTCCTTAAAAAAAGGCAAAAAAAGAGGATGACATTATTATTTTTTAAAAAAAAAGAAAACCTAAACCTATACAAACTTAAAGAAATAACTTAACCTAATCTAAAACTAGTGTACTGCGTGCCACACGTTTGGCCACCCCTGCATAATCAATGCATAATATTTCGTGCATTCTATTTTGTTTTATTAGCAATTTTTTTTCGTCAGCAGTCTTTGGGTCATCAACTTCAAAACGAAACCCGAGTCATCAAGTGTGTTGACCGCTCGCGACGTATTTGTGAGCGTTGCAAGAAATGCATGCGCTGCACTTTAAATTCGTGAACTAAAATAAAGCAAATAAATGTTAATCAAAAATAATAACGCAAAAACAAAACATGGCAATTTTTTCGACGACCACCAATCAAGGGACAACCAATCAGAAATTTCGAAGTTGGAATATTTTCGAATTTAGTTGAAGAAAATTTAGTATATAAGAACTACAATATTTAAAATAAAGTTAGAGTTAACTGGTCAATCAAGAATCAGCTTGCGTAATTAATTCTTTACATAAATCGGCGACACTTGTTCGCCTGTAAAGAAAACAAATACCAAGGACATAAATTGGCGACACTAGCTCGCCTGTCCTCTAAATAATTCGGCGACACCTGATCGCCTCAGCAATCGGCGGAACCTAACCGCCTATATCCAAAAGGTTTTGCACAAACACACACACACGCTAGAATAATACTACATAGATGAGCTTAGAGGACCAATTGTCTCCAAGCACTACACTAGTGCTAGTGCTAGGTGCATTAACTTATTATTTCTATCGAAAAGCAGATTGCTCTTGTTTAACAATATGTGTTGAAGACAAACAACTTACAGAAAGTGTAAGCGTAGGACTTTTCTCATATAACTTTAACAACTCACTGTTATCGCTATATACAAATTTATTTAAAAATTTAATGGCCGATTCAGTTAGGAAAGTATCAATCCTCTTTATATTAGCAACCCTATATAAAGTATCATTAGAGTAATAACTAAGGATACCCTCCGAATTAACTGTACAATGCAGACCTGTGCATATCCTTAGGCATTTCCTCTCGAAAATACGGATCCGCTCCATTTGAGCCAACGAGATGTGGAACCAAACTGAAAACCGTAAGCCAGCGTTGGTTTATAGATGTTAATTTTGATATTTCTGTTAAGGCAACAGGAACCCTTCAAAACCTGTTGGGTAGGATCGGATAACTATGTCTGAGGTTACATGTATTACTTAATAATTAATAATTTAATTTAATAATTTAATTCTTTTCGCTAGCCTAGGTTAACTAGTTAGTGTAACTACGTTAGTATCGTTAGTTCTATCCAGTACTTGGTCTGGTAGTGTGGCCTCTTTGAGAACCGAAGTGCACCGTTCACGGTTGTTCTACTGGAAGTTTGTTTCTACGAAGTTTCACATAAATGAATTTGTCCACACTTTCAAGCACTGGACGCAAATAACTTTGTAACTTAGTTGTGATTCAATCATGATTCAATGATTGCTTTACGGCGATTGTCCACACTTAAAATCACTGGACTCAAATGATTTAAATGATTCAACGATTAGCTTTACGGCGATTGTCCACACTTAAAAGCACTGGACTCAAATGATTCAAAGATTCGTTTTATGATGAGTGTCCACACTTAAAAGCACTGGACTCTAGTGATTCTAAATGTTTCACAGATTCGTTTAATGATGAGTGTCCACACTAACAGGCACTGGACTCAAGTGATTCTAAATGATTCAAAGATTCGTTTTATGATGAATGTCCACATTAACAAGCACTGGAGTCAAGTAACTTTCAGTGATTCGAGGATTAGTTTTATGATGAGTGTCCACACTTAAAAGCACTGGACTCAAAAACTTCAAAATGATTCAAGGACTCGCTTTAGGATGACTGTCCACACTAACAGGCACTGGACTCTAGTGATTCTAAATGATTCAAAGATTCGTTTTATGATGAGTGTCCACATTAACAAGCACTGGAGTCAAGTAACTTTCAGTGATTCGAGGATTTGTTTTATGATGAGTGTCCACACTAACAGGCACTGGACTCAAGTGATTCTAAATGATTCAAAGATTCGTTTTATGATGAATGTCCACATTAACAAGCACTGGAGTCAAGTAACTTTCAGTGATTCGAGGATTAGTTTTATGATGAGTGTCCACACTTAAAAGCACTGGACTCAACAAATTCAAAATGATTCAAGGACTCGCTTTAGGATGACTGTCCACACTAACAGGCACTGGACTCAAGTGATTCTAAATGATTCAAAGATTCGTTTTATGATGAGTGTCCACATTAACAAGCACTGTAGTCAAGTAACTTTCAGTGATTCGAGGATTTGTTTTATGATGAGTGTCCACACTTAAAAGCACTGGACTCAAGTGATTCTAAATGATTCAAAGATTCGTTTTATGATGAGTGTCCACATTAACAAGCACTGGAGTCAAGTAACTTTCAGTGATTCGAGGATTTGTTTTATGATGAGTGTCCACACTTAAAAGCACTGGATTCAAGTGATTCTAAATGATTCAAAGATTCGTTTTATGATGAGTGTCCACATTAACAAGCACTGGAGTCAAGTAACTTTCAGTCATTCGAGGATTTGTTTTATGATGAGTGTCCACACTTAAAAGCACTGGACTCAAAAAATTAAAAAATGATTCAAGGATTCGTTTTAGGATGACTGTCCACACTTAAAAGCACTGGACTCAAAAAATTCAAAAATGATTCAAGGATTCGTTTTAGGATGACTGTCCACACTTAAAAGCACTGGACTCAAAAAATTCAAAAGGATTCAAGGATTCAAGGATACGTGTTGTGTCCACACTTGCAAGCACTGGACGCAAATAATATTAGTTGATAACAAAGTCGACTCACCCGTACAGCGTATGTTCACCAAAGAGGCAGAGTCTTTGTTGACGGTGGCTTTTATACCTCAACGGTTAGCCGTAGTTTTCTTGATTGCTTATTGGCGACCTTGAATTAATCCCTTTGTTTATTTCAATTGGGTATGTTTTTTTTTATATTCGCGTTCTTCATTGGCGACCTTGAATTAATCTCTTTTGTTTACTCTAATTGCACATGTAATTTTTTTTTTATATTTACAATCTTCTGTGGCGACCTTGAACTAGTCTCTTTATTTACAAAGTTCAATAATTGTGACCTTCGATTCCGCTTTCTTTTATCTTGTACTCTTCGTGCATTGACCTTTGCATTTGTTGTTGCAATCAATGTTCTTTTCTTCTAAGACTCCGTGACTTTTTTCCTACTGGGTCTTCGTTGTTCCGTTGTGCTTGTAAATCTGGGTCCGATTTATTGCATGTGTTTGTTGTTGTCCTTAATTGCTAACTTTCGGTCCGATTTCTTGTGTGTGTTTGTTGTTGTCCAGCATCGATTTGTGAACCTGAGTGTACTTTTTATCATAGATTAGTAGATGAGACACTCGGAAATGTCCCTTATACACTAATGCATTTTTGCTGGAATTGCACTGATATCATGAAAGAAAACTTTGATTCGCTGCAAAAAAAGTGTAGCCTCGCCGTAAAAAAGTGTAGCCTCGCCGCAAAAATATTGTAGCAAGCACTCTTGGAAAATTTATTTTAAGGGGTTTGTTTATCGTAACGTCAAAATAAATAATTACAAATATTATGTTTTTTATTCGCGAAAACATGTATAAAACACCATTTCCAGCATTTCCAAATTTGCTTCATTATATTTCCTGTAAATGCAGTCGGTAATCACTTTTTGAGAGAAGACAAGAAAATTTTATATATAGTTTTAGACTAATGCTTCCATTTAATATGCCAAATATGTTTACATAGGTCATGGAGGGTTTTACATGGATTGTATTGAAAATTATATAAGTTTCCTGAATAATGGTGTACATAATATTGTAGTTTGTGAACCAATAATATTCTGTTGGGAATAAAATGGGCCTCCTTTTGACCCATCCACCCAGTATTGCTATATATTTTTATACCCTACACCTAAATTTTGAGAGTAAACGTACTTAGTACCGGTGTTTGTAACGCACAGAAATAGTTAAGCAGCTATAATTATAGTTTATCTTCCGAATTTTGGGCGTGAGCCGCCCACTTTGAGTTTACATAGGTCATGGAGTATATATGCAGCTTTAAGGTGTAGGCCCGGCTGTAGACAACACCTTTACTAGTTTATTACGTATATTTGCGTATTTGTATATTTACGTTTCATATAACAAGTTTGGTTTATTCTTGAAAAGCTTCGCGCGATGTTTTGTGCAGCTTTGGGCTTTTGGCTTCATCGATCATTGTTATGATTACTCGATGGTGAGTAATTTTTGTTTTAACTAGTTTATAAGGGAGATATAATCTTCCTTACAACATACGTTAACTGGCTCTCTAAAATTGATGAAGTTAAAACTGGTTTGTGCGGTGTTGTTGCTCGCTTGGATAAACTTGAGGAAGAGAAAGACAGTTTTAGTGCGGAAATAGCATCGCTTGGAGAAGCTTTAACTAAAGTAAGCAGAAGGGTTTTTGCTCTGGAGAGAAAAGAAGTTTCTGCTGATGCTGTGCTGTTTGGAATACCTAAACATGATGATGAAAATTTGACTGCTATTTTTAATAAGTTGTGTTTCACAATTGGATGCAAGCCACCTCCACTAAAAAGCATTTTTCGTGTGAAGAGATCTGTTAAATCATCGGCTGATAATGTGCCTATTGTGCTGAAATTTGTTAGTGGCTATGAACGGAATTATGTATTGCGCTGCTCCGCTCTCTATCGTCGCAACAACAACACTACGCTATTATTACGTGATGTTGGAATCGACTCTCCATCCAGCTGCTACATTAATGAGAGCCTAGCGAGGTGTGATCGTACGCTCTTTCAGGCTGCTCTTAGGTTAAAGCGCAGTAAGCTGTTGGCCTCTGTATTTATAAGAAAAGGATCTGTTGTCGTTACTAAGACTGATCGCGGTGAATGCTACAGAATCGAAGATTTAGATGACCTTAATGCTATTGCCGGCAACGCAGATGAGGGAAGAAGCAATGGTTGAGTTTAATTTTGTCCGAAATGTTATTACTATATCTAATTATTTATGTTTTTTGATAATTTGTCTTATTAGTACTTCAATCTTGCTTAACTTTTTATGTTTTCACTGTAACTCCCTCTCTATACTTTTTTGTATCCCATATTCTGTTTCTCTTATAAATTTCTATTTAAGGGTGTGCTGGTCAATTGTAGGTGATGTCGGGTGTGTTCCTGGAAGGCATGATTGGCCCCTGACTTCTTGCTGTTGTTGCCAATGATTCCATCGAATAGTTTTGACTGTGGCATTGAAAAGAATCTGGTGGATATTTTATGCGGGCGCTACAAAGGGTTTAAGGTTGCGCATTTTAATGCCAGGAGCCTTAATCCCAGTAAGCTAGACTATGCTAGACATGTATTTGAGAATTCATCTATCGATATTATATGTGTTTCCGAAACGTGGTTTCGTGCAGATATAGATTATTCTGTGTATAGCATTAAAAATTATAATTTATTCAGAAATGATAGGCGAGATAAAAAAGGAGGAGGTGTGGCAATTTACTGCCGTAATACCTTGAGGTCTGCTGTTGTTATTAGGTCTGAGAATGATGATGTTGAATATTTAAGCATAGGCATTTATGATTGCTCGCTTGCTCTGTGTGTGACCTGTGTATATAATCCAAATAAGTCATATCTACTTGACGACTTGTTTTCAAATTTGTCAGATCTTTCAACTGATTTTACTTTCTTCATGCTGTGTGGTGACTTTAACGTAAACTTATTGCGTAGTGATAGTACAGTGAAATCTCTACTTGATCATGCTTCATCTTTCGGGTTGTCTTTAGTTAACGACTGTATGCCAACTCGGTTTTGTGATGGAGATCAACCAAGTTTGCTTGACTACTTTTTTGTCTCAGATAAGTCTATACTGTTATTGTTTGATCAGATATACTTTGTGTCCGATCATGATCTGATATTTTGTACATTGGACATAAATCTCTCCCATACTGTGACTTCTAATAATTACTCTTTTTACGATTTTAGTGCTATCAGCTACCCAGAGCTTTCATATGATCTAATGTCTATTCTCTGGACTGATATCTGGCTCCAAGCTACAATTGATGACAAACTTGACGTGTTTGCTGAAATCATAAAGAATCTCTTTTGTAAGCATGTTCCTCTGAAAAGTGTTACTATTGCTAATTCTTCTTGCCCTTGGTTCACTAAGTGTGTCCAGGAGGCAATTAATAGGCGTAACAAGCTGCATGGCTTGTGGAAACGGAATCCGTCTTCAGTTACTTGGGAGAGTTATAGGCGAGCTAGAAATGCTGCAGTCAGCATTACAAGGCAATCCAAAGCTAAGTACTTTGCTGGTAAACTGAACGCATCCCTCCCACATAAAAAGCTTTGGAGGAATCTAAAGAAGTTAGGGATCGGCGCTAAGCCTACCAGTGAATGTGCTATTGATCCTGATGTACTAAATGATTACTTTATTTCTAATATGTTAGGTTCTAATTGTAGTGGCACTTATGATGCTATGAGTCAGAGTCTTACTTATAACTTTCAGTTTAGTGCAGTGTCCCCAGTTGATGTTGGCATTTGTCTAATGAAGGTTAAATCTGATGCTGTGGGTGAAGATGGGTTGCACATTAGGTTTCTAAAACTTATTGCTAACTACATTCTGACGCCATTGACCCATATTTTTAATTTTTGCTTAACTTCATCCACGTTCCCATCTAAATGGAAAACTGCAATAGTTGTCCCGATTGCCAAGAAACCTGCAGCATGTGATCCTAATGATTTTAGGCCAATAAGCATCTTGTCCTCGTTATCTAAAGTTTTGGAAGCACTAATGGCCGGTCAAATTTCTCAATATATACAGGAGAATAACTTGCTATCGCCTTATCAATCGGGCTTTCGTTCTGGCCATAGTTGCTCGACAGCAATCTTGAAAATATTAGAGGATATTCGGCCTGACTTTGATAGCAGTTTCTTAACTTTGCTGTGTTTGCTGGATTTTTCTAAAGCGTTTGACACGGTAAATCATGCAATTTTATGCCAGAAGTTAAGATGTGTGTATGGCTTTACTCATGCTGCAGTTCGACTACTAGATAACTATCTCTCTGGTCGCATGCAAAGAGTTAGATGTGGTAACAAATTGTCTGCTTATAAATCTGTAGTGAGTGGTGTTCCACAAGGATCTGTTCTTGGACCGCTTCTGTTCTCACTATTCATAAATGATATTTTTTCTGTTTGCGATTATTGTACTCTGCATGCGTATGCTGATGATGTACAACTATATATTTCAGGTAATCCCGATTTTGTTGATGATCTGGCCTTCCAGTTAAATTCGGATCTTTCCAAAATCGATGCATGGGCTCGCTCAAATGATCTTCAGCTTAATACTTCCAAATCCTCTGTTCTACCAATTAACAAGAACATGAAAAGAATAAATTACAATATACCTGAGATCTTAATAGGAGGAAGAAGTCTGAAGTTAGTTGATTGTGTTGTTAATCTCGGTTATAAAATAAACTCATGTCTGACGTGCACTGATCACATAAATTACGTTGTAGGCAGGATATATTTTATACTCCGATCTCTACGAGCAACAACAGAGTTTATTCCCACTGCCATTAAACGTAAACTCGTTATTCAACTGATTATGCCTATCATTACTTATTCTGAAGTAGTCTACAGCAAACTTGATTCTCTGTCTCAATTAAAATTACAGATTGCATTTAATTATGCGACTAAATACGTACACGGGTTGCGTAAATATGACCGTATTTCCCAGTTTAGAGCAAGTATTCTTGGTTGTGATATTATGCATTACCTTGAAGCAAGAAATTGTATCTTTCTGCACAGACTAATATATAGCAAAACACCTCGTTATCTGTATGAGAAACTACGGTTTGGGCTGTCGAACAGATACGTTCTTCTCTTAACACCTACATTTAATTCATTGAACTCTACTAGATTCTTTTTTGTTAACGCTGTGCGAATTTGGAATTCCTTGCCGCAGAATTTGAAAAAAATTAGTTGCAAGACAAGTTTCAGGAATGCTATCTTGGAATACTTCTCTCGGTAGGTACCTGTATTTTTGACCAGTATTTCCTTTATTTCCTTTGTTTCCTTAATACTACTTCCATCATGCCTTTTCCTTATTTTGCTTTGATCTTTCTTTTCTCTCTCTCGCTCTCTCTCTCTCACTCTCTCTCTTTTATTGTTCGTTTTAACTATAAGAATTTATTATTTTATAAGAAATGTTTTTTATTGTGAATTTAATTTTTGCGTTGTACATTAAAAGAACTATGTTCTTATGGTACTTTATAACTGAATAAATTGAAATTGAAATACGTGTGCATATGAATGCATTATATAATGTTTTGCTTACATTTTAACAAATTACAATATTCTATTCTTAAGTTTGGTATAAATTTTGTCTTAGCTTGTTTCCTTTTTGTTAGCAAATTTTATTTCTATTCTCCTATATTTTTTTATATTGTATTATTTGTATTATTTATGTATTGTTAGCTAATTATGTATTATGTTAATTATGTATTTTAATTATGTTTTCTATTTTTCTTATATTTTAATTAAATATATACATATATGTATGTATTCAATATTTTTCTTTATTGTTCTGTAAATGTATTTTTTTTAACTTTATATATATAATATAATATAATTTCTAAAATTATAGCTACTTAAACGGCGTATATATATATATATAGATATATATATATATATATAAGGAAAAAAAATATATATGTATAATATATTTTAGCCTATTATTTTTTTTTTCCTTATATTGGTTGTGCATTTATTCGTTGATTTTAAATAATTGCAAAACCAATTTTATGCGTTTTGAGCTTAATAATTTAAGATTTTATTGCATGTGCATTTATTTTTATTTAAAATAATTCCATTTGCAATTTTTACGCGTTTTATTTATTGTTCATTGACATATTATAGAACAATGACTTATTGTCCTATTTTAATATTTCCCCTTCCCGCGACGCGTTAATCTTTTCGTGTGCAACTATTCCGCAATAATTGCAAACGCAATAAATTTTAAAAATTTTTCTTTCCTTTCTTGGTTCGTTCTGTTTATTGAATTTATTGTTGTTTTCTTCTTTCAAAAATAATTTTTGCTGAAGGTGCATTTACACGCGGAAGCGCGTTGCTTTTTTGTCAATATGCTGCTTCTACCAATTGTCGCGTTTTAGGTTATTATCGATGGCTATAACTACTCTGCATTTTTATAATCGTTTTATAATAGTGATTTGTAACGCTCGAGTGCGGTTGAAACCTCTTTTTTTTCCAACCAGTTGGAGGGTTTACCGTTGTATTTAAAAGAAAAATGGAAAGAATCATGGAGGGTTGCAGTAAAAATTATTGCATGTATGCCGTCATGCGATCGCTTCTCGCTCAGGCCGAGGAGTCATGCTGGGATTTGGATGCGGTCCTCTTTACGGCACGGGAGCTTATGGTGCAGTGTGAGCGCTACCCAACTGCCTCCAGAATACGCTTGCTGATTGGCTACGATAAGTTAATCATTCACCATCCGGACGTACGGTGTGAATATATACCGGCCTGGATAGACGCAATTTACTTGGACGCTTGCTGCGACGTTAGTAAATTTGCAAAACAACAATAAAGTTTTGTAAAAATGTTGCTAACAATTACTAATTTATATTATTACATATTGTTAATTTCAAAAAAAAACAATAAAGTTTTCTAAAATGATTCTTCAATGAAATTCTTTTAAAAGGAAATATAAAAAAAAATTTGACTGGAACTCTAAGGCTTTTTATCTCTTCGGGCAGTGTTGAATTCTTTTTAAATAGCAGTCGTTGCTTATTCAGAACAACGGTTTTCTTTTCTCAAAAAAACGTTCGCTTAACGCTTCTTCTGGTATTGCCTGCTTTTTGCTGCTTGCTTTGGTAGAACGACTAAGGTTGGAGATTTTGTGCTAACATTTCCTACGTACGGTGTGAATGTATACCGGCCTGGATAGATACGATTTATTTAGACGCTGCCTGCCGCAAATAGAACTGTCCTGCGGATTATTAAAAACTCGTTACTTTTAGACACTTAAGACATGCTCACAAAATCATCTCCTGTTCAAGTACTTAAGTCTACTTTATTTAGTTATGCATAACTAAGTGCTTATGCCTAGTTACTACGAGTGTTATAGAAATAATGTTAATACATGAATATTCTTAAGATTTGTAAAATTCAATAAATCATAATTCCATTAAATCCGTAACCGATGTACAAACATAACCAATAACTCTTAAACCAAGAGTCAAGTATTTTTGTGATTTTCCAACACTTAATTTCATTTTATCATACTACTCGCGTGTATCAATTAATTTCTTAATCTACGTTCACGTTTCTTAGTCCACGTTGTACACAGGACTGCATTTCCGTTTGAAGTTCGTTGGGAATTCCGCATCGAAGCCCTATAATGTGCGAAAAGGTGTCTGCTTCGTAGAAATATGTGGTGTGTTATTATGTACGTGCATGGCTGTTGTAAACCAATTATCCCAATTTGAGCTATGACTCCGTTCTAAGGAACCATTCGCCTGAGGATGATATGGTTATGCAGCTTCTTTATTCCTAATAATTTACACACATCGAAAAAAATTTTGGAAATTAAATTTGAACCGTTGTCGGTTACGAGTACTTTTGGAATGCTGTTTCGGGTCAGAATCTAATCAAAGAAAGCCCTGAACTGTACTGAAGAACTGTACTTGCCTCCGCATCTGGCATTACAGGCCAGATTGGTTTATGGTTTATGGCTGTACAGGCCATAAACTTAGAAAAATCATCCTGAAACGTAAGAATATATTTGTTTCCGGAAGATGTTTCCGGTAAAGAACCTACCATGTCCATATAGGCCTTATCAAATGGTTTGTTTGTAGTGGCTGTCAAAACCAGCGGCATTTTCGTCAATCTGCTGCATTTATTAGTTTGACATTTTGAACAGTTTCTGTCAAACTCCTTTATTTGTTTCTGCATACCTGGCCATCTGTACTGATTTCTTATCCTTAAATACGTTTTAACAGCCCCCTGATGTCCTCCCAATGGTGAATTGTGGAAGTCCTTCAGAACTGTTTCGATTTCAGCAGGATCTGACAATAATATCACTGTATTCTTGCTAGGTGTATCTGTGCTATCCGGTTCTACACTGGATGAATTGAAATTATCAAGATTAGGATTGTTGGCATTCTTCAATCTCTTCACCTTCGTTTGGGCACGTGTCTGAACTGCTACCACCCTGTTTTCATATTCTGACAATTTATGCCTGAATTGTGCCAGTCTGGAAGTTTGGTCCTTTAAATTTGCTATCCCCCTCAACGGTTGGTGATCTGTCACTACCTTAAACGGTTCTCCTAATAAGTACGCTCTATTGTTCTGTAACGATCCAAGCATTGTTGCAAATACTTCTGCCGAAAAACATTCATCCGCTTGCAGTTAATAAACCGAGTAAACGGATATACATACTGACTTACATACATTCCGTCACCAGTCGATCATATACATACTGCACAACGACCAGCTATAACAAAATATGTATATACATACATACCGACATAATTGCAGAAGCAGAAACGAAGAAGAATAACAATAACAGAAAATATCAACAACCACCGACTGCTTCTTTACAATACACCATACACAAGAAGCAAGAAACAACAACAACGACAAAACCTGATTCCATAACCAGACATGGAAAGCGACAACAACAACAGCAAGCACAGCTGATTGGGAAGACATGGCTAACAAGAAGCATGGAAACTTCCAACGTGATTTCTTTTTGCGTTCAATACAGAAGTTACAATTCCTAAGAACCTTAATTCAAGTGCTGCTTTTAACGAGCATTTTTGAACTTAGAAAATGGACCAGTCTCCCACAGGCGAAACTCTTCACCAGTTAAGCGAGACTTCATCTCATTCGTGAGTGGTTCAGTTTTGGCGCCGCAAGGCGAATAAATTTATTTTTAAGTCATACCCGATTTTTTTTTACGATTAATCAACTTCAGAGTTGATTAACTCCACGGGCTTTAGCTCAAACTTTTTTTTACGATCATTCGAATAGTTTCAAATGACTCCACGGGCTTTAGCTCTACTCGCACCGATCACTTCGTCAGGCCGAAGTGACTCCACGGGCTTTAGCTCATACTCATTTTTGTTTACGATTAATCAACCTTGGAGTTGATTACACACTCTTTGATTGCTACTCGACCGAAGCGTCGCACCAGTACCGAGGCTGTTGCTCAGCTGTCCTTTTCCCGCTCCCACTAAACATTCTTTAGCATAAGCCTTAGGCTAAGTTACATTGTAGTAGAATAAGAACACATTGTTAGATATAAGAGAATTTAAATAAAAACGATATGAAATATAACGTCCGAGCTGAACTGTTTCAGTCAGTGCTAGATTGTTGAAACACAATCGTTTGAAATTCGGAAACGTTACAAAGTTAGGGATTTTTTTTTTCAAGTTCCACCCACAATGAATCCTGGAGCCGCTGAGTCTATCTCAGCTGAGACAAAAAACTTGTTACAGTTCTTTGTGGCCCAAAACAATCGCTAAAAATTCTCTCTCAATTGTGGAGTAACGCTTTTCTGCGTCATTGAGCGCTCTACTTGCAAATGCGATTGGTCTATCCGCCCCTATTTTGCCCTGAGACTACACTGCACCTATTGCTTCACTACTAGCATCCGTCGTCAATATGAATTCCTTGCTAAAATCAGGATATGACATCAGTGGTGGTGCCATTACTGCCTCTTTTAATAGCTCAAACGCTTTTTGACAGTCATCCGTCCATCTGAACTTAACGTCCTTACGTAATAGCTTATTGATTGGGAGAGCTATTTTTGCCGCTCCGGGTATGAACTTCCTGTAATAGTTAATCAGTCCTAGAAAAGCTTGTACATCCTTCCTACTCTTCGAGGTTGAATATTTTTTACTCACTCCACTTTACTTGGATCGGGAAGAGCTCCTTTCTCTGAACACTTATGTCCTAAATACACAACCTCGCGTCTTAGAAACTGACACTTTCCGACATTAAGCTTTAAATGATTTTCCCTCAGTGCTTCGAACACTTTTACTAATCGTTTACCATGTTGTTCTAGATTGCTTCCATATACTACTATGTCGTCAAGATAAACGAAACAGTCTATTGCTTGCAACCCCGTCAGGATATGATTCATTATCCTTTGGAAAGTTGCTGGAGCTCCTGTTAAACCGAAAGGCATCCTATTAAACTCGAAATGGCCTAACGCTGAACTAAATGCTGTTTTTTCCTTGTCTGTTTCGTCCATGGGAACTTGATGATAGCCACTAGCCAAATCTAACGTAGAAAAATGTCTACTGCACCCTAGCTGATCTAATATCTTATCTATCCTTGGAATAGGAAATACTTGTTTAACTGTGGCGTCGTGTAATTTCCTATAGTCTATAACTAGTCGCTATTTCTTTTCTCCATCCTTACCACATTTCCTCGGTACTAACAACAAAGGAGAATTCCATGAAGATACGCTAGGAGCTTTAATTTTTTCACCTATCATTTTTTGAATTTTTTTATTAACTTTATACCTGTGCGAATGAGGTAGGCGGTATTGTTTCTGATTAATCGCTGGCTAATCACATTACATCAGTATATGTCAGTGGGTCTCCCTCTAACAAAAAAATATCGTTGTAAGCCGCACAAATCTAATATCGATTTTCTTTCCTCACTGTTCAAATTTTTGTCTAAATCTAGTTCATTCATTAAAATTTGGAGTCTTTTGTTTATATCAGAATTTACTACTTTATTAATATTCACGCGTTTGCTTACTGTTTCATAATTGTCAAAATCGCTATAATTCACTTCGAAGTTGTCGTCGAAAACAAAATCCTGTTCCGTAGAATTTAAAATTGGAACGTATACCTTATTTTATCTACATTTACCAGTGTTTCTCCCATGTACACTCCTGGTGCTAGTTCTTTTTTATGAATTATTATTGTCTTACCTTCAGACTTTATCTTCAAGGGTATTATCTGAATACACCTTGTATTCGCTTTTATACTATTCCCTTCATTTTCTGCCTTTGATGCAAGGCATGGCAAGCTCGCTAAGAACCTTTTATTTTCATCATAAAAAATTACCTTTTTATTTATTGTGTCTACAATGGACCTATTCCATAAATTGTCCCTGCCAAGTATACCATCACCTAGCAAACCTTGTTAAAGTTGTGTAACGTACTACTTCGTGTAACGTTAAACTAAGGTTTTGCCAATATTCATGTGTCACATTGACAGTTCCTTTTTTTGCAGCACATCCCCCAAAAGCTCCGTTTAAAATTCTTGTATTAGAATTATAAACCATTTTGCCTTTTTTTATGACCCCTTTTTTATTAAACTCGTGTCCGCTCCTGTATCTACCAGCAAGAAAAGTTTTGCATTAATCGCCTCCTCGCAAGGAAATTCAATGAACACGTCATCCACTGTGTTATCTCCGTAGCAGCACTTATTAATATTGGTCTTACAATTTCTTTCAGTGTCGTTGGAAAGCCTTTTCTCTTTTGTTTTTAAATTTACCGTAACGAACTCTCTTTGATTCCCTTTTTTAAGCTTATTCTCTTCTTTTAAATTTTCTTCATTAATTATTTTATCCACGACCATATCAGTCTCGTGGACGTATAAACCATCTCTTCATGGACGTATAAACCATCTCCCCGAATCTGTCAGGCGCAAAGTTACTATTTTTTCTGGGTTCCTAGGTTACTGGCCTTGCCTGGGCCCTCGGTAATTTCCCTGAAACGATTCCCAGTTCTTCTTGGCTTGGCAATCTCATACCCAGTGTCCTGGTCTATTGCACCAATGGCATGCACTGCATTTCTATTCTCTTCCTCTGATTGGAATAATCACTTAACAGGTTTTCGACCACGCCGACGAAGTGCCTACTTCGGATCGTCTCTGCCTGCCGTATGTCATCCGCAACAGCCAATGCTTGCTCCACCAATTGTTCAAATGTTGATTTCTCTATACCTACTAAATAAAGTCTTAAAGAACTGTCTTGCAAACCTAACTTAAACGTCCTCATTACTGCCCTGTCTGCTTATATTCTTAACGCTATATCCGATTTCCCCTGGTAGACAGCTGTGATAATGTCCTCCGCCTGAGACTTTAAGGCTATTAGTTTTTCCGCGAACTGACGGATATCCTCGTTTGGCAGCTGCTTCATAGCTTGTATTTCTGTAAATAATGTCTCTTTTTTGCATTATTCAACTCTTCCAGCCTCTCGAAATTTTTCGAGCTCAAAAGGCTGTATGCATTTCCGTGCAGGCGCTGTTTAACGCATGCTATGAAGTCTTCGATCTCTGTGTCCTTGATATTTCTGTGTGCTAGATCGCAACCTTCAATAAATTTATATACTTCATTTCGGAGGTCAATAGATGGTGCACCCGAAAATAATTGTACTAACCTATTCACTATTTTTGCTATGTCTTCTATGCCCATTTTGCTTAAATTTTTATTATCGTTTTTCTTTGTATTGGATGTGATTGCCTCTGTTGTATTTTCCTCTCTCTTTGCGTGGCTCCTCGTCGTGATGTCCTTAACTTCGCAAGATCGCTATCTGCTTTCTCAACAAGCCGTTTTCTGCCTCAAGTTGTTTAATTTCTTGTGCCTCTGAACTTGTGGATCCCTCTTACGATTATCTGGTGAATTTTCTGGGAAAACCTCCGCTTGTGTACCGAGTATTTTCCTTAACTGCTCGTTTTCGAGTTCTAATTGTCGAAGATTGTCTTCTTGCAAGTCCCTAATTGCCAAATAACTGTCGTACCTACCTTTCAAACAGTTGAATTCTTTCTTCCACGCGTTTATTTCTGTTGTTATTGTCGCGTTTTTATTTTCTAGGAAGCTAACTATTTCGTCTACAATCAAATCCGCCTCTTCTTTTTTGGTGATGTCTTTCACAGAATTTATTTGCTATTTAATTAACTCAATTTTTTCCCTATAACTTACAGTAAGTGTATGAATTCCCCAGGATTTTTCTACAAACCTCTCTAACTGACCACATAATGCTTGATATTTCGATACTAGCTGTTCATATTCCTTATCCATTTATTAATATTAATTTGTATTGTCCATTCTTAACTATCTTAAGAACTTCAATACCTCTCTTCAATCATGTAACTATGAACTTCTTTGAAATTTAATATCTATTCCCACGCCAATTAATATTTTTCCCGTGATCTACAATTTAACTTGTCTCGAATATTTGTTATATTTCTTGTTTACTATAACTCGTGCTATAAAAACAATTTCGTTTCACTTGTTTTTTATTTTATTTTCCGCAGAACTTAATTTTCAGTTTCCCAAGCTACTTGTACTTGAAAAATTGCAAAGAACGCATTATTTTTTATGTTTTAGCGCGAGGTATCATATTGCATTCGATTTCTTAACACCTGTCCGCGCGTGTTAAACAACTCGTCAAAAATTGTTTAATTGCCGTTTTTTTTTTTTTTGTTGTTGTTGCTTTTCTTTTTATATTGTGCGGCTTGCAATCTGAAGTGATAGCGCTGCTTCGTTTAGTCGCTGTTACTTGCTTACTTAAATTGCTGACTCAACTTTAAATTCTATACTTTATGTTTTATTAATTTTCGTTTTCCGTTCGTATAAAAAGTTACGCTTCTGTTTCGGTCGAAATGTTTATTGATTAAATATTTTCTCTAGCTGCTACTAAAATGCCGTTATTCTTACCTAAACACAGTTTAAAGTTTTCATTAAGATAATTTATTTTTATTTCTTCCTATTCGACATTTCTTTTTCCTTAATATAAATTTCTTGCCATATCCTGTTCGCTTCTTCCCAAGAGATGGAAGTCTTCTTTTCTGAAACCAAGGTTTTAAGGTGCGCGAGCCTCCTTCGATCCTTAACTAATTTTCCTCCTCGGTGTTTTTTCTTGTTTACTGCCGTAGCACGAGGAATAAAACACGCTGCTTCTTTTTTCCTTGTCTGTCGTGTGTTGTATTCATCCAACGTTATCCTATTGGGGCCTTGTTTCTTAATTGTTACTGAAATGTACCGTGGTGCGTTCTCGTCTATTTCTCCTGGTACGTATTCTTCTATTTATGGTTGAAAATCCCACACTAAAATCACTGCATCAAATACAAAATCTTACTTAAACATCACTATATTTAATTAAATTATCTTTTCCTATGATCATTAGATAATTAAAACGCATTCGAAGTCAATAATATAAATCTTTATTATAAACACTATTGTGCCTCCGATTTATGTTTAGTTTACTTTCTTTTTCTTTTTCTTTTTTCTTACAAAATGTAAGATCGTACTTCTTAAATGTTGCGCATCCTTATACGACAAAAGGATATCTCAACATTAAAAACTTTTTAAGACGATTGTGGAAAGACTTCCCGAGCGAAAGGGTCGCCCTCAGCAAAGATTTTGTCCAAATCAAGCCTCGCGACGAATTGCAATAAACACTTGCAATTTTTCTTATTTTATTTATAGTCACTATACGTACCATAAGTGTTCTGCTATTTAATTCCTTCTCCTGTGGTCCTTGGTTTATTTCTGGTCCTTCGAACGATCCTTGGCTCGTGAAAACCGGCTGCGCCAAAAATGTTGTGTTCCTCGGGATGCGAAAAGTGGCCTGTTGCAGGGAAGTCCGCGTACACAAAAACACACTTTATTAAATTTATATTTTTAATTGCAGCACTGGTCTCTTTAAATTCTATTTAACTTCTGCTTTTCAAATCAATCTTACTGTTACACATCAACTTCGGCATCGTCACTTGACGGCGCTGAACTGGGTCAGTTATTCGTATGTCGCAATCTCAAAACTTCTTAATTCACGAAATTAATATTTTATTGATATTAATTTCGCAATCGGATACTCTACTTTTCTAAGTAGAACTCTTATGTTCCGCTTTGCAATTTTCTTTAGTCGCGTTTGTTTTTAATGTTCTTTTTAATAAAGGCTTAAAACTTCTGCCTAAAAGTATTCTTAATTGTTTAACTTCGAATTGCTTTCATGATTCAATAATTCGAAGTTAACATAATTAGTCATTCATTTCATTTTTTTTAACCGCGGCCGGTGCGTTGACTGAATGAAATGAAGCAAAAGCGCTGCGCTTGCATTTTAACGGTTGGTTTTAACTTGGCTTGCTTCGACTGTTCTGTTATTTAAGTCGATCGTGGCCTTGAACTAATTATGCTTAAATTGGCCTTGAATATTATTGTTCCGTTAAATTGGAACTTAGCTGTTGTGATTGCGGCATACAACATAATGTTTGAGATGGATTTATCAAATTATTTATTACTCAATAAAATTAAATAAAAGATTCTATTAGTGTTATTAATAGTGTTATTATAGTTACTAACTGTAGTGAATGAAACATAGTTGTGTAATTACCAGTCAATAGTTTCAGTTGCTTGTAATGTTTGAGATGGATTTATCAAATCATTTATTACTCCATAAAATTAAGTAAAATATACTATTACTGTTATTGTAGTTACTAACCATACTGAATCAAACATAGTTTGGTTTTTATTAATTTTACATATTATTTGTATCTCTTAAAAATTCTAAGGTCCATCTAAACTGTGCTCTCTGGTCAAATGGAGTTTACGAGACAATAAGTGGAGGACTCATGAACGTAGAAACTGCATTACAAATGGGAAAAACTCAAATATGTTGCTCTTGTCATCAATTGGGTGCTACGATAAAGTGTTTCAAGAGTCGTTGTGACAGTGTTTATCACCTATTGTGCGCCAAGAAAGAAGGATGCATATTTTATAAGAACAAATCCGTCCACTGTCGTCCACATACGAAAAGTTTAAAGGATCATGAATTACCAACACTAGAGGTCCAAAGGCGTGTGTTCATTGAAAGAGATGATAACCATCACATAATCAATATTATGCAACATCAAGACCTGGGTGTCTTACTGCGAATTGGTAGCATTATTCTGCTAAATATTGGAAAATTAATACCACAACTGGATACATTTCATAACACAAATTGCATATATCCAATTGGCTACAAAAGCGTAAGTACATATATGGTTTACATTGATTTTAAAGAATTACGATACACATAATAATAAAAGTGGCTGAAGTTAAATTCGTAGAAATCTTAGCACGGAACGAACCATTCAATGTAACTACACCAAATTTTTTTTATTTCTCCACAATTTACCACGTAACGAACTATCAGTTGTGTAAAAATTACTACAAATTTATCTCGTAAATTTAGTTTTCTTAATTTTATATTTTTCTAAATAACTAATATGTTTATAATAAAGTCTGACTGTTTATAGGGAATTTATTATCTTTTTTCGTGGTCAGGGTGAAGCCTTTTGTGTATCCTTGGCCTCCGAAATAATAATTTAACACTAAAAGCGTGTATGAAGAATAAGGAAATGCTTCCCGAGGCAAAGGACACCCCTCAGTAAAGGTTGTATCCGGCGTGTAACGCCATTACAAGGGTGCTTTGCTTAACGTTGGCACTCCTTTGTGTTGGCTTATAAACGATCAAAGAGGTATGCTCCCCTTTCCTTCCTTGATTAAGTTATTTCTCTTCCTGTTATTTTAGTAACAATGTCTATTATCGCTTGTCGCTCCGTTATTCAATTTTTTTTTTAATCTTTTCCCTTCGAGCGCTTCTTCTTCTCTCCCTCTCAAACAAATTTACAACCAACTTGCTCTTTCTCCACTTCATCATAATCACTTACCACAAAAATAACCAATTTTCAAATGATCGCTGAAGAAGATCCTTCTTTTGAAAGGTTCTTCCTCCCCTCTCTAACAAAGCAGATTTAATTTGCGCTCTCTGACTCCAACTAGGTCATTAGTCACTTCATTCTGACCACTAACTCACCACGTAAAAAGAAACTATTGAAAAATTCCTAATCGACCTTCCAAAATTATTTTTTTTTTAAAAATCTTTTTGGAGCTTTATCCCTCCCTCTCTAACGAAATAAATTTCATTCGGGTTTTCAACTCAGATAATAATTCCAAATCGACGTTCGTTACGACAATTGTTATGCAATTTTGCTTTTTCCCTTCTCTCTCCAACAAAATAAATTTCATTCTGGCACTCCCACTCTAACTTGGTCATTGGCTACTTCATCCTGACCACTAACACACAAGGAAAATATATACGCAAATGAACTATCTAAATTCAGACTTTATTATTAACATATAAATTGTTATTTGATATGACTTCCTTTCGCGTGAAATAATTTCAATTAAAAAATTTTGTAGCTTAATTATGAATAATATAGAATCCTTCGAGAGAAGTGTCCTCTTCGCGTTAGCGATTTAGCCAAAAAGTAGATTATATTTGGATATTATAGTAGCCCGAAATACCGAATATTTACTTTTTGGCGGTGTTTCGTTTTGAGTTATGCAAAAAATTTGAAAAATTCCTCAAGAGAAGTGTCGTTTTGGCGCAACCGATTGTATCCAAAAAGGGAAGTGCACAACTACGTCTTATACCAAATTAACAAATTAACTAGTCTCAAATACCAAATTTCAACTTTTTTCGTCTCTTCGTTTTTGAGTTATTGAGGATACGTACACAAAATTTATGACATGCACAGCTATAACCGACGCAGAAGCAAGCACAATAGCTAGAGCATTTTATGACAAAGTTTTTACCAAATACGGAAATAACTAGATCAACAGCAAGCGAATTTTATGACAAAGGTCTTTCCGTATCTGGTAATAACTTGGTAATAAAATGCTCTTGCTTGCTTCTGCGTCACTTACAGCTGTGTCTGCCATAAGTTGTGAAAAGTCATCATGGAAAGTAAGGATATATTTTTTTCCGCTCGCTGTTTTTGGCAAAATTCATACAATATTCATGTAAGCCTTCTCAAAGGGGCGTGATGGTGTATCTGTCAGTATCATGGCCATTCATGTTAATTTCGAGCTTTTATTGGCTTGACACTTCGGGCATTTCTTTCAATAATCCTTTATTTGCTTCTACATCCGCGGCCATCTGTAGTCTTTTCTAATTCGTAACTAAGTTTTTACTGGTCCTTGTGACCTTCTAACGGCGTGTTGTGGAAATCTTTGATCAATGTATCTATTTCCTTCGGATCCAATATGCAATAAAATTGTGGTACTGTCACTTTCATTAGTCTTATCGGGTTCAACCTGTATGGATCTTGGTTGTGTTTCACTTTTGTTATTTGTTGCTTCATTTAATTTCCTTGCTTTTGCTCGCGCTTAGACTGCTGCAATTTTGTTGTTATTGTTATAATAGGGTAATCTACTAAAAGCGTCTACGTTGAAATTCTTTTTACCCGGGTTATAAATTATTTCGAAATTGTTTTCAGATCATTTGTGTCTAAATCTTGCTGTTTGATCTTTTAAATTCGCTATACATTTTAATGGTTGATGGTCCGTTTTTAAAAGGTCTTCCTAGTAAATACGCTCTAAAATTTTTAGTTGCCCAACAATGGCTAACAATGGCTAGGAATTCCTTCTCTATTGTAGAATACCGCTTCTGCGCATCATTGAGGGCTCGGCTTGTAAAAGCTATTGTTCTATCTTGACCAATGTTTCCTTGTGTGAGACGGCTCCTAATGCTCACTACTCGCATCTGTTGTTAAAACATACTCTTTTCCAAAATCTGGATATGCTAAAACTGGCGGTGTTATTATTGACTGCTTAAAATTTCCAAATGCAACTTGACAATCGTTTGGTTAATCAAATATTGTGTCTTCTCTTAGTAACTTATTTATTGGAAGGGCTATTTTTGCTGTGCCTGGTATATTTTCTATAGTAGTTTACTAAACCAAAAAAGTCTTGTACTTCCTTTTTATTTCTTGGAGGTGGGATGGTTTTTACACTCTCTACTCTACTTAGGTCAGGTAGAGCCCCATTTTCCGAGCACTTCTCCGTCTTACAAACTATCTAAACATTTCAAAACAGTACTGAAAGCAAACTTACAATTATCTAACGAACACACAATATCCAACATAATGGAGTTAACTAACAAACTAGCAAACGTGGAAATTAGAGAAAACTCCAAACTAGTATCATTTGATATTAAAGATCTGTACCCATCGATTCCAATAACAGAGACTGTAAACATACTGTACGAAACAATTATTGAGAACACTAAAGACAAGGATTTTTCTTCACAACTCGTAAACACACTAAAACCACGCTACAACAAAATTACTTCCAATTTAACAGCAACATATAAAGACAAATAAACGGACTTGGAATGGGAAACCCCACATCGGCAATTCATGCAAAATCTGGAGAAAAAGTACATGGACAAAATGAAGGCTGATTTAGGTGTCACATTCTACGCAAGATACGTTGACGACATCATATGTGTGCTGACCAAGAATAACGAAAACCAAATACTGAAATACCTCAACAAACAACACAAAAACATAACGTTCACAATGGAAACTGAGAAAGAGGGAAAGATAAACTATTTGGACTTAACAATCAAACTAAATAAGCAGACCAACAGACCAGAATACGAGATCTACAGGAAACTTACAGCTACAGACACAATCATACACAAACCATCAAACCATCCCCAACAGCACAAACAAGCTGCGATCAGACAACTATTGACAAGGCTAGAACGAACACCTCTGACAAATGCAGCCTACAACAAAGAACTTAACACAATATACACTTTAGCCAAAAACAATGGATATAAGAAAGAGATAGTAGACAAAATCAGAAAAGGGCTTTGCGGAAACCAAACTAAGGAAAAAGAACCAAAGAAGGTCTTCAATGGCGAGCGCGCCATGCGGCCACTCTTAGCAAAGGGATTCGCAATGCCTAATTGGTCGACGCTGCCGCCATCACTTTTGCTCATCACGCATGCTGCTATACCCTTCTCATCTTCTCTAGTCGTTTCTTTTAGGTCTGCCATGTTTCATTACCTTAGCAGAGTCAACAACCCACTGGAAGAATTTACTGAAAGCACCTCCACTCACTGCAGCTGATCAAAGCTTCGCGAGCTTTAAGCTTTGTTTGCCGCTGACGTACAGAGGGAGCAACTGACGGTATATTCAAAGTTCACTAGAGGAGGTCGACTAGAACAAGTCAACGAACGACTATTTTGCTCAAATGTCAACTTTATATGTTTTCACTAAAAATTTCGCGGAAAAAAGATATATTGATACTATGTTGTATAAAAGATTGCAAGTCTTAATTGTTAAACGTAATTATTGTGTCAATGTCACTTGTGCACGAGATATTCGCGGATTAAATTAATCGCTGCCCTTCTACGCGCACTTTTGGCTTAGGTGCCTTATTTAAAACTCAGTTTCAACACTATAAACACAACGGATTCGGAGTTCTACAACGAAGCAAGTAGACGCGTTTTCAAGCGACTCCCAAAAAAAAAAAAAAAAAAAAAAGTTGTGGCAGGCACATGTGTGTTTGTGTGTTCGCTAAGAGCGTATATGCAGACGGGCATGTGCATAGGAAATACAAAGAATGCGCATGTGCTGCGGTATGTACGCTGACGAGTGTACATGCCGCTCCATATAGCGCGCGGTATTTAGCCATCGCAGGCGATCCGATCGGATATCTGATCGCTCGCGCCTCGTTAAGTGGCGACGACCCGCACGAAAGCGAAGAATAATATTTGTGTCGGCTACCGATCGCCGAGCACAAAGTAAGGCACAATAACAACAACATTGTTGCAGGCGATACAGGAATGCTTGGTTGGCATTGGTGAATCCGGAGGTGTGGTTCACGCAGCTAGAAGCGCAATTCGCAACGATGCGAATCATTTCTGACATTGCGCGTTTTAACGCAGTCGTCGGCACGATCGAGTCGCGACTGCTCGAGCAAGTCTTCGAGGCGGTTACGAAACCGCCCGAAAAAGCAAAATATACAAACTTAAAAGCCAAAATGCTCGAGCAATTAGGCGCGTCGGAGTAGCAGAAATTACGACAGCTGCTATCGGAGATGGACCTCGGTGACAAAAGGCCGTCTCAGCTCATAAACGAGATGCGCCGACTCGGTGGCCCAAACGTCACCGAGCAGTTGTTAGAGAATTTGTGGACAAGTCGGTTACCGGAGCAAGTGCGCGCAATACTACAAGCGTCGCCAGGCGACCTCACGCAACGCGCCGCGCTCGACCATAAGATAAATGAGGTGACGGGATCGTCTGGCACGTGTGAATTATCGCGGGGAGCAATTCCGAAACAGCGGAATAATGAAGCGCTAGCGAAGCGGCTTCATAGGCTCGAGGATGCGCTGTACGACCAGCGGCATCCGCGTCGCGCCGCTGGTCACGGACGCCGTTTAGAACATGCGCCACGCCCAGCCGAATACATCTACGTGAGTGGAAGCGGCCGAGGACTCGCAATTTTGCCAGCCCCGCGTGGTATTCAACAGCGTCAGCAGCGCGGACGACCACAGCAAGAAGCGAACCGGCCACCGCGGTTCCAGTCCCAACAGCGGCAGCAGCTTTCCGGTAGGCGGGAGACGGCCCGACAGCGTGAACGCGACGGCATGTGTTGGTACCACCAGCTGTACGGCGACTTGACAACGCGATGCCGGCCACCATGTGCGTGGCCAAAAATCTAAGAAGTTCAACCAGGACTTCCAGGTCCAGGAAGCCAGGTAAGGTGTTTCGTCTGTATGTTGCGGACTCGACGACGAGTCGCAAATATTTGATTGACATCGGCGCGGACGTTTCGGCGATTCCGCCCAGCTATAGCGAGAAGTTCGGAGCACCGGACATGCAAAAACTATACGCAGCAAACGGGTCCAACATAACTACGTACGGACGTAAGCGCATTAAGTTGCAAAAGTCATCAGCCCGATTATAGGTGCTGACTTTTTGAAGCATTTCGGCATCCTCGTCGATATGAGAAATGAAAAATTAATCGACCACGAACATTCAAGTGCAAGCCGCGGTCCGTCCAGCGAAAGGGCGGATCTTTACATATAACCTGCACGATCCGTTTGCAAAGTTGCTTGCGGATTTTCAGGACATAACGTCAATGAGTAATGCGGCCGGCGCTGTCGTTTCCAAAGTAACGCATCACATAGTAACAAAATTTCCGCCATTGCATGCGCGCCCACGCAGGCTGGCGCCAGATAAGCTTAAGGCGGCAATGGACGAATTCCATTTCCTGACCGATCAGGGAATTTGCGAGCCTCCGATAGCAACTGGTCAAGCCCTCTCCATATGGTTAGAAAGCCGGACGGATCCTGGCGACCATGCGGTGATTATCGCGCCTTGAACGCTGTCACGGTTCCGGATCGATATCCGATACCGTTTATACAGGATTTCACGCACATCCTCTACGGTAAAACTGTTTTTTCAACAATAGACCTGCAGCGCGCGTATCACCAAATTCCGATCGAGCCGTCGGACATACCAAAATCTGCTATTGCGACGCCGTTTGGGTTATTTGAATTCAAATTCATTACGTTCGGCTTGCGCAATGCAGCGCAAACTTTCCAACGTCATATTAATAGCATCTTGGCAAACGAAACCGACTACGCTTTCGTGTAAATTGATGACATTTGCGTGGCGTCCAAAGATAATGAAGAGCACGAGCGGCACTTGCGGCGAATATTTCAGCTGCTCCCCGAGAACGGTCTGGCAATCAATGTGGCCAAGTGCGACCTCGGAAAACCACAGGTGAAGTTCGTGGGCCACACGATAAGCAGCGAAGGAATCTTTCCACTGCAATCGAAGGTAGACGCGATGCTGGATTTCAAGTGCCCGACTGTGGCGCACGAGTTAAAAAGATTCCTGGGTATGCTCAACTTTTATAGAAGATTTATTCCGCACGCGGTGGAACCTCAAATGAAACTACAAGAGTTGATGTGTGGGAATAAAAAGAAAGACAATGCTCCGTTAAAATGGACCGAGAGCGCAAGCGCGGCTTTCGACAAGTGCAAGGTCGGGCTGGCGAAGGCAACTCTGCTACATCACCCAGCCCCCCGACGCAGAGTTGGCTCTTAACGTCGATGCATCGGACTTCGCAGTAGGCGCAGTTTTGCACCAGATTATCGACGGTGAAGCTCAACCAGTCGGTTTTTACTCAAAGAAATTTACAGATGCACAAAAGAAGTACAGCACGTACGATCGTGAGCTGGTAGCGATGTACCAAGCAGTCCAGTTTTTCAAACACATGGTGGAAGGCCGAGACTTCGCCATTTACACGGATCACAAGCCGCTGACGTTCGCTTTTTAGCAGAACCTGGAACGGGCGTCGCCGCGACAGGCGCGGCACTTCGACTACGTTGGTCAGTTCACAAAAGACGTGCGTCATATCTCGGTAAGGCGAATGAAGTAGCAGACGCTCTGTCAAGGATTCAGCAGCTTGACGCGAAGTCCAGCCTCATAGACTACGAGGAGCTGGCGGCCGAGCAGGAAGCTGATCCATGGATTCGTGAGCTCGCAGAAAACGCCGGCGAGCAGTCATCGTTGTGCGTCAAGAGTGTGGCGCTTCCGAATAGCAGCAGAATTATCTTATGCGACGTCGCGCATCAGCGAGTTCGACCCCTCGTGCCGGAGAGTCATCAGGAGCGCGTGATCGCGAAGTTGCACGGCATCTCACATCCTGGCGTGAGCGCGACGCTGAAGCTCCTACAAGAGCGTTTCGTGTGGCCGATGATGGCCAAGGACGTTAAAAAATATGTGCAGTCGTGCATCCAGTGTCAACGAAACAAGACGGGACAACACAATCGAAGCGCCATCGACCATTACAACAAACCGAGCGAGAGGTTCGAGCACATTAACATCGATTTTATCGGTCCTCTGCCGACATCACGAGACTACAGGTACTGTCTAACAATAATTGACAGGTATACTAGATGGCCAGAGGCAAACCCACTGACGAACATAAGCGCTTAGACGGTAGCGAAAGCCTTGATCTACGGTTGGATTTCCCGATACGGAATACCATTGCGAATTACAACTGATCTCGGCCGGCAGTTTGAATCCGACATATTCAGACAGCTGAATAAGCTTTTGGGGATCCAGCACTACAAGACGACACCTTACAACCCGCAAGCTAACGGTATCATCGAACGATGGCATCGAACGTTGAAAGCAGCCATCACGTGCTACGAGCGGGACGATTGGAGTGAGGTGCTGCCGTTGGTGATACTAGGCCTCAGATCGACATACAAAGCGGACATCGCTGCCAGCCCAGCCGAGATGGTGTGTGGCGCAACGCTGAAGCTTTCAGGAGAGCTGTTGGCCCCATCGCCGGTCCAAGCCAACGAATGCGAGTTCGTAAAGAATTTGCCCCGGTTAATGAGCAAGGTGACGCCTACGCAGACGAGCCATCATGGCAAACCACGAGTGTTCCTGCAGCAAGAACTTGCAACATGCACGCATGTTTTTGTGCGCATCGGCAGGGTGCAAAGGCCATTACAACCACGTTACGATGGCCCAATCGAGGTCATACAGAGGAACGAGAAAGTGCAAGAGTTACAAGTGGGCGACAGGAAGGTTAAGGTGGCGATCGATCGACTGAAGGCAGCTTTCCTACCAGACGACGCTAGTAACCAACAGAGCCAGCGACCGGTGGCTCCGCCGGTGGTTCCAGCTGCCAAGCCGCGCCCAAGAGGCCGCCCAAGAGGCCACTCAGCAAAGACGACAACAGCCACCAACCCGCGGCCTGAAAGCCAACGCCCAGTGGCCAAGCCGCAAACGGTAACCAGAAGCGGCAGACGAGTGCATGTTCCAAGCAGATTTAACAGAGAGAGAGATTTAACGAGAGTTCAGCAGTTGCTAAACGAATCTCGTATAGTTGTAATATTGTCATTATATAACATGTAATATTTTGTTCTGTCTTACATTTTCATCTTGACACAGTCACTGGAGGGGGAGTGATGTGGCAGGCACATGTGTTTTTTTTTTTTTTTTTTTAACGAGGAGTAAAAGCATCAAAAGCCTTAGTCAGTGCGGGACTTTAACCCGCTAAACATCTCCTCTCGTCAGCACGGATATTCCTCCCGGAACCACCGCTAGGTATTACGTCAGGAGGCCGTGAGAGCATATTTAGCTCAATCGTCAGTTATCAGGTCAGTCCTTTTGTTCGTTTAATCGCCTTACCTGCTCTCGCCTTCTCTGCTCCTTCATCACTAGCGCCGCCATTGTACTCACTGCGTTCCACGCTTGGTTGTCTTTCAACATGTAGCTTACAATATTCTCCGCATCGACTCGCAACTCAAAAACAGTCTGTTCCAACAGCTGCTGTGCAGCTTCACAGTGATTTAAATTAAGCTGAAGTAACTTCATAGATTTGAGTCAATTTGGTCAATTTTCTGCACCACCTTTTTGTGCAGCTTTAGCCTGTTGGTAAGACGGACACTTATATCCCCCACACATGTCTGATATCCTTCCTTCCTGCTCTTTGGCATAATATACACTTTGGCTCTTTGGAACAAGCTTTAGCCAGGTGGCCATCTCCGCCGCATTTGTAACACAGGGATGAGCAGTCTGCTAGATTTTTACACTGCTTTGAGATGTGACCATATTCTAGGCATCTATAGCATTTTACAAGCAATGCCTGCTCGTGTATGCGGCAATTCACACAGCCGATCCTAACTTTGCCTGCCTTCAAGAGAATGTTCGCATTGGTCACTGATAGTCCCAACGAGGCTATCTGCATACCACCAAATCCTCTACGCATGCTTAATACATCCTCCTTTGCGAATCCTTTTAAGCTAAACTGTTCGACGATCGCATGGAAGACATCAGCCTTTTCTGTGACCTCATCTATGTCCTTGATAATAAGCACCGTTCTTTCTGATACACCTCGTACCTCTGCCTGTTCCCCAAGACTATTTGCGATCGCCTTTCTGACTTTCTCCGCATTGTCTCCAGTCTCCGTAAGCTGCAGCAGTAGCTCACCCTTCTGCGTTCTTCGTATTTTTGCCACGCCTTGACTTAAGTCGCCTATTTTGTCATCTGCCTTCAGTTTGCGTAAAATGTCCGCATATGTACACTCGCATTTATTTTGGATAACGATCGCCTCTGGCTTGGGTTTTTTAAGAGCGGTATCTCTCTTCTTTAACTTCCGTGCCACTTGCGTCCATCCGTCGTCTGCATTCACACCCGTTCCTGAAGCTACCACGGCCTTCAAGACTGAAGCGTACCCTGCAGCATCAGGCGCCTTATGTTTTTTAGTTGCGGACTGTACCATCAGATTTTCATCTCTGCTTCTTTACGGTGCACGATCCGCTTTCTTCTTCGTCGCCGGTGATGTCTGAATACCATAATCAGTGGTAGACTTGGTGTTTTTTTGATGTCCAGGAGCCAAACACTCTGTCAAGCAAATTCCATTCCTGATATCTTTCTCTACTCTCCCATACATTTTCGCAATATCACCAATTAAATCTCTCATCGGCTGGTGAATGGAACGTCTGCCTCCACCAATCATTTCGATGAGCTCACCTATTCGTCTTCCCATTTTTTCAAATTGAGATATCTTCTGCAATGCGCCATCGTTAGAAAGCTCTACGCATGGTGGCGAAGAAACTGCTCGCGTGGGCGTTAACATCACGTTTGGCGTCTTCAATGGCGAGCGCGCCATGCGGCCACTCTTAGCAAAGGGATTCGCAATGCCTAATTGGTCGACGCTGCCGCCATCACTTTTGCTCATCACGCATGCTGCTATACCCTTCTCATCTTCTCTAGTCGTTTCTTTTAGGACTGCCATGTTTCATTACCTTAGCAGAGTCAACAACCCACTGGAAGAATTTACTGAAAGCACCTCCACTCACTGCAGCTGATCAAAGCTTCGCGAGCTTTAAGCTTTGTTTGCCGCTGACGTACAGAGGGAGCAACTGACGGTATATTCAAAGTTCACTAGAGGAGGTCGACTAGAACAAGTCAACGAACGACTATTTTGCTCAAATGTCAACTTTATATGTTTTCACTAAAAATTTCGCGGAAAAAAGATATATTGATACTATGTTGTATAAAAGATTGCAAGTCTTAATTGTTAAACGTAATTATTGTGTCAATGTCACTTGTGCACGAGATATTCGCGGATTAAATTAATCGCTGCCCTTCTACGCGCACTTTTGGCTTAGGTGCCTTATTTAAAACTCAGTTTCAACACTATAAACACAACGGATTCGGAGTTCTACAACGAAGCAAGTAGACGCGTTTTCAAGCGACTCCCAAAAAAAAAAAAAAAAAAAAGTTGTGGCAGGCACATGTGTGTTTGTGTGTTCGCTAAGAGCGTATATGCAGACGGGCATGTGCATAGGAAATACAAAGAATGCGCATGTGCTGCGGTATGTACGCTGACGAGTGTACATGCCGCTCCATATAGCGCGCGGTATTTAGCCATCGCAGGCGATCCGATCGGATATCTGATCGCTCGCGCCTCGTTAAGTGGCGACGACCCGCACGAAAGCGAAGAATAATATTTGTGTCGGCGACCGATCGCCGAGCACATAGTAAGGCACAATAACAACAACATTGTTGCAGGCGATACAGGAATGCTTGGTTGGCATTCCTGTGGTCGCCAAATGTTTACGTTGCGCCGGCTAGTGGAATAGCTACCCGCTGCCGGAGTAATATGAGAAACCGTACGAACGCGGTTTTGACACCGCTCTGCCAGCGGTCGACGTCGACAGATCGCAGGGTAGGTATAAATACAAAGTTGGACGAAGCCAAAATTTGATAACAATGTTTCAATTCGTGATAGTGGTTCTCGTAATAGTAGCCCTCTGCAACTTCGCCTCTGACTTCTTGTTGACGCGGCCATGGTGGCATATCTTCGCAGATATGCTGCCATGGCCGTTGAGCGACTTAATCAAGTCAGTGTAAAATCAACCGTCGCATCGAAAGGTTTTACATCGTATGTCGCGATACCCCGTACGCTCGGAAACGAAGTAAGAGTGTAAATATATAGAATACTAAGGGATACTTAATAATAACGATAGAGTAAAAACAAAACATAAAAACACGTATTTTTATTTGGTTAATCAAGTATTGAGGCTAACTAAAGTATTGTTGTTTATTATCTATTATGTCTCATAATAATCTAGATTATGACACTTATTTCATGTCTTTTTTACAGATTCGTTTCTATTGGTCGCTAGAAAATCCAAATACGAGATGTCGTTACGTATGCTCAACATCGGAAACCAGTACCCGCCCAGAATTTACAGTACGTATAATGGACGTAAATGACAGGAACCGAGAATTAAGAGATTTAACACCGAATTTAGTTTGGCTTCGTATTCTTGAAACTATTATGGCCACAAAAAAAAATCAGAGGCAAGTTAAACTATTTCCAAAATTCATTTCTGGAGATGATTTATTTGGCTTTACTGAACCATTTATTGTACGAATTATTGAAAGTTTACCAGGCGTTGAAACATTAAGTGATTATCGTTTTAAGTATGCACGAAGTACATTATTAGAAATACCACTTGGAATACATTCGTCCGGGGCTGCACGAACTGAACCGCAACAACGGCAAGTTTTTGGACTAAAAAAACCCCACACACAACGCACTACTGCCACAGCTAATCACAGACTTTCAAATTCAATGGTTGTGGGAGAAGTTGCTTGCCCTTATAGTAAACAATTTGTTCATTCGAAAAGCTCACAGTATAAAAAGATGAACCAAGAATGGCGGAATAATGTTTATTTAGCAAGGTAAGTTATAAATATTACTGAATTCATTTGTGAAAATCAATAATATAATTGTTACAAGTCCAATTAATCGACGTCAGTATATATAATGTTGTCTTCTATACTCAACGAAATTGTACCCTCGTTCTGCACTTTTTCCGTTGTATTCTCAAAAAAAAAAAAAAAACTGCAGGGGCAAAAAACAAGGGCAGAACTTTCTTCACGGTCGATTTGTAGAGTGCAGACAATATTTTAATGGCCTTAATAGTAATTTTTTACCAACGAACGTCAATGGAACCGTCCGTTCGTTCCTGCTCGCGGCTGTTTTTAAAACACAATTTTCTATCTTCCAGTGTATTGTTCGTTCAGTGAGCTCTGCATCTTTCAGTTTTTCCACCACTTCCACGACTAAACGTTTGCCTGGAAGTACTGTGTGTATACATACTATAGACTTGCGTTTTGTGTATACTTTTTCTTTCAATCATTTTTTCTATACCTGTGCAGCTCTGGTGTTGATTTATATGCAAATAATTATCAATAGATCGCTTGTTAGTTTTCTTAAGCAGCCAACAAGATCAACAGTCTTCAAATCTACCCTTCATAAAATATTCATATTCAATGCTACATTTGATAACGTTATGTAATAAACATTAAAATATTTCTTTAATTTATAAAGTGCAATTCATTGAATACATTCATGTATTGCATTCAATACGTTCTAAATTAAAAATATGTTTTTCAAAGAAATAAATATTCTTTTAATATAACTATAAAGGAATGTCTTTGAACGAAATAAAAATAAATTAAAGCGTAGCAGAAGTTTAAAATAAAATTGAATACAGAATCGAAATTTAGATATAAATATATAGTAAGCAACAGCTCGGAACGAGGTTTCGTTAACACTTGCGAGACGAGGCTCGTCAGCGCTCGACAGACGACGTTTCACCACGCTCGTAAGACAACCTTTCACCTCGCTCCGAGCGATTTCGTTAAAATTTTTACCACCGCTCCGAGCGAGCGGAGAGCGCTGAAAATTTTCTCAGAGTTCGCCGCTCCTGAGCAAGAGTGGGAGCGAGCGAGCATTTCCGAACCCTGCTTTAAAGTCCCAAACATAGTTGTAAATTTGTTTTTGAGCAGCTGTTTTACGAATGGAACAAACATGCGTGCGTTTGCGGCCGTTTGATTATAAGGCGAAATCTTGGCTACGCAGCAAAGAGCATTTCGCAGTCAAGTTTTAAGTGCGTTTGCGCGATTTGCTTGTAGTTTAATCTCTACTAAGCCAACAAACCGACTTCTGCAGTCAAGTTGTAAGCGCATTTACAGCCCTTGGCCGCGTTTTGAATTATAACAGAAAAAACAATGGATATAAGAAAGAGTTAGTAGACAAAATCAGAAAAGGGCTTTGCGGAAACCAAACCAACGACAAAGAACAAAACAAGCAAAATTGGGCAATACTAACATACACGGAAAATCAACATATAAACTAGCAAAATTTTTCAAAAAACACGAGCTTATCATCGCCCTCAAGACAAGGAATAACCTAGGAAGAGTTTTGAAAACAAGCACAAACGAGGACGACCCACTGAACAAGCAAGGGGTATACAAATTAACTTGCAAATGCCAGTACAGCTACATAGGACAAACAGGACGCAAAATAAAAACAAGAGTCCGGGAGCACATCAGAGATTACAAGAAAACAAAAAAACCACACACATCAATTGAATCCAACTTCGCAACGCACTTGATAGATAACCAATGTACACCTACGCACATAAAAACAACGGTTAAGTTACTGCACGTTTAACATAAGGGACGACGCCTGAACGCACTAGAAAACATGGAAATCTACAAACAGAAAACATTTGTTGGACGAATTATAAACGAACAAACAAATACTACATCGGACGTAATGTTCGAACCCTTGAAATTAATCTACAGAAATCATAACAGACATCATACAAGCACGGAGGACGCAAATGAAACAGGTCAAAGCAACAACAGCAACAACAACAACAACAAGATCACTGACTACTACCTGCCAGTAAACAAGCTACCAAATTTTGAGGAAGATATCAGCAATGACACCCCCGAAATAATTTAATTTAATAAAATATCGACAACTGAAAAGAAGTAGGTACCTGGTTGAAGACAACAAAGAATTAACTGCTACCTGCTATCAAGCTTGAAAGAGACAGACAGACAAAACAATAACTGCTACTTGCTCAACAAACATGAAAGGCACATAGACCATACCTGACCAAAAAGCATATAAGAAAGCGTATGACGTTAAGACATTTTAGAACGAAATTAGACACTGAAGATGGCACATCGCCGAAACCGGTTTGTCTCCAAACCAAATTTGACAAGGGATGACGGACATTCGTTCCAATATCTTTTGAATTATAACCCTTTTCTTGTAGCTTAACGCCGTTTAAGCGGCAAACAGTTTTCCGACAAGTTTGCAGTTGAAAAAAGGCATCAAATTGATATTCTCATAAACTACGTGACCAATCGTAGTAAAAAATATGACGATCTGAGTAATAGTGTCGGCTTTCATAAAAACTACATTATTATGAAATCTTATAACGCATTACAAAAAAAAAAAAACAAAAAAAAAACTCATGCTTATAAGTATTACTAAAAACATTAAAACTGGTTTTTACACAATTATATTGGTTTGCGCTAAAAAGTATAGTAGTTGTATAGTCTATTGTTTGCTCTGCGTTGACCTCGTTTCGTGTTATTCACCTCTACGATGAGCGCTATAAGTTGCGTTTATTTTTAGAAGTTATAAAAATTATCATCACAACTTATTGGAAAGAAATCAAAAAATTATGAGTAATTTCTTTGCTAGTTGTTTACTTGTATTTGTGACATTAATTGTTAAATTCAAATCCAATTATAATATGAAATATAATATTTTAATAAATAAAATTACAGAAATTAGTTGTAAAGACAAGTTTTTCTGCCCAGCCGTGAATAGCTCACTCGTCCCATGGTTTGTAGCAAGTGTGTCTCATAACTACTCTGTAACGGAGTTTTCTTAGCCGGGGTATATGTCAGGGTGCCCAAGGTTCGTGAAAGGAGACAATATGTTACAGCATAATTATTTTAAAAACGACCACTGCTCGATGTGTAACTCTAAGTGGAAGGCTGCTGAATATCGTTGGCTCCGGCGTGTTTGTGGTATCGTACCATTGCTGTGTGATTCGTTGAATGTGGGCCAAGGCGTGAATAACTGGGACCGCTCTCCGTGGACCAGCCTTGGAGAGTTCCAGAAAAATAGCATATCTCTCTTATTGTGAAGCGAACTATGAAGAATCAGAGAGTGTTGTGGAATACTATGTGTCTTTCTCGACGTTAAGCAAGCATTGTCGAATCAGAGAGCGTCGTGTCACGTATCTCTCTCTTTTATACTCAAAAAAGCTGGATGGACCTTAACACTCCCAAATACAAGAAACTATATTCACAAATTCGTCGCAACAACATCGTTGATGGGTTAATAAGGAGACAAGGTCGAGACTTGGTCAAGGCTCCAAGCCACAAAAAATACAATTGGAATCTGTAAACAAGCAATGGAATGAAATTGATAGCATAAGCACAGAGCAAATAGTCAGCGACACAGACAACGACAGCTTACGTCAAATTTGAAGCAGCAGAGGCAACATGCAGATATACACAGGCTGTGAAATCACTATAAAAACACCAATAAAAGAATAACAAGAGCAGCGACAACGACAAAAACCCAAAATGTCACAGTTTGTCGACGGCGTTTGCAGAGGCAGTTTTATTTTTTTCCGTTTCCCATAAGAGCTTGTGTAATTTAGACAGTAAACAGCGACAACGACAGCGACAATTTGGCTCTGTGTTTATAGCATGAGTGTTTGAATTATTCCATAAGGACACAATGGAAGAACCATACGAATATCATCGGTCGCTGTAAGGGAGAACAGTGCTGGTGAACAGGTCAATCGTAACGTAATCAAAGTTTAATGGCGATTATTGAAAGTGGCAGCAGTTTTGTTATATATTCACAGTAATGATTCACGAACAGCAAATAAAGCAGAACGGCTTATTTGGCATTTGCAACTCAATGAAGGAAATTATGCGTCGGACTGGAAAACCATACGTTTCAATAACCTAAAGGGCTAGTTAGTTGAACTTTTCTCAAAAACTTGACATAGCAGAACATAGGAGGGTAAAGGGAAAGAAAACCAAAAACTGGAAAATTTGTAAACAAAGGTGTTGCCGCATTCTGATTCATTGCCACAATTTTGCTTGTCGTCTGAATATTGTCATCGTTGGCGGGTAATATTTTGATGTAAATATCTTGTGAATAACTTTAATCCCACATTCGCAAAGGATATCAAACTACAATGTTTGATAATTGGTTCCTTTCCAAAATAGAAAATAACATACAAATATCTACTAAATTTTTGTGTTATTGACTTTGCAATGTTTATTAAATTACATCATATATATAATATATTATGTGGATATATGGATAAATATATGATATATATCCATTATGTGTCCTCCTCCTCCATTTTAGCCGTCAGCACCATATTGGTGATGTCACGCATGACCCTGGTTTGAATCCGTGAGCTCTTTATGCTTGAAATAGACCCAACAACCACGTCGCCGAAGGCGCGGATAGTTGCGTTTTGTGGCTGCTGGGTCAATTCTTTGTAAGGTATAATAATAATATATAGAAAACGAACTAACATATTGCAACCATTATTATTCCTGTGATAGTTAACCATACAAATGCAAATATTTCGCATCTACAACTCTTAAACACTTAATGTAACTGTATGTAAACCGAATTATATGGGTATTAGACCTGCAGGTCTTCTAAATCTAAATAAATCTTCTATTTTTCTTTAATTTGTACCGATTCGAAGTTTACCGCTAAACATTTTAAGAAGTCATATCTTTTAAATAATTTATTATATACGGTTTGGTACTGTTGAATGCGTGTGCTGTTGAAAGCGCACACAAATCGAAAAATTATTTTATTTTTATACGATTAGATATATACTAATATAATACAATACAATATATAAATATTATATACAATATATATTATATACAATCTAATACAAATACAATAATAGAACTTTAAAAACATTCGCTCACATGTAAAAAACTGCTTACTATTTTATTAAGTACTATATTAATATTTATTTTAGGTTTCGGAATATTTAATTTAGTTTCAAAACCCATGATATCATCAGCTCACTTCGTTGTTTTCAAATCAAAACAAACAAATGGCATCACGACTTTAGCTGTCACATAGCAGAAATTCCTCAAATATCAGAATCGATCTGAGTTTTCTGCTCTGCCATGCAATGTCAAAGTTCTACTAATCGGTTACATGCATATCCCATAAGTCTGACTTTGTTTTTGACAGTTCAATCTGCCCTGCTCTCTCACGGAAAGTTCAACTAATTAGCCCTTAAGAGTTTTAGATGCGGCACTCATACAAAAATCAAGACACAATTGTTCCCGAATCATCATCAACTAAAAATCTTCACAACGGCGTTCAGGACAGCATGTTGGCGTTGAACAACATAGGAATTCAAACAGCAAATTGGAACACGCTTTTGCTACATCTACTGCTGAAGAAACTGGATCGCAAGACTCACGTGCTCTATGAACAATCAATAAAAAATACGCGAGAGCTACAAACAATCGAAAGTTTCCTCTTCTTTTTACAGAATAGGTTCCAGTCGTTAGAAGCTGTGGGGAAAGAGCAAAAGCTCAAAATACAAAAACAGTGACTTCTGCCATCCAACGTCAAACTGCGACAAATTCTTGAAATTGAGTGTACCTAACAGACTAAACTGGTTTAAAAACATAGGCCACAGGTCTAAAGAATGGTTGTTCAGAAACTGCGGAAAATGTCCACAAAAACATAACAGGTTGTTACACCTGGAAGTGAACAAGTTGGAACACATCATGAAAGGTGGAGTTTCAACGCCACCATCAATCGCTAGCAGAGTCAAATAGTTCATCAACAAATCTCCCTTCCTTGCAAAAACACCTTCCTTGCAACTGGAAAGGTCATTTTAACAGCAGAAGCGAAGATCTTACAGCATTACTGGACTCTGTGGCTCAAATAAATTTTGTGTCAGAAAAAAATTTTAACTTGTTTTAAAAAAGTTTCACAACAGACGTCGTCAATTTAAATCAAGGGTATAGGAGGCATGATTCAGAGAGAAAAAAAGCATCAATATCACACTTCAATCGAAAATCAACTAAATTTTCAACACGACTTTAAACACAATCGTATATAATCAGCCGTTACATCAAATCGACACATTGTCCTGGAATCTTGCAAAACATTTGATATTCTCTTAGGCGAAGAACACTATTTCAACATCAGCTTGGGAGATCAAAATAAACAACTCTTCTCCAGTGCTACAGAACTCAAAACTTGACCGGATCATCGGTGTGAAAATCTCAAATGTTTCGTCTAGTATATCCATTTTCGCAATTGGCATGAAAGACGAATTGCTTTAAAGGTTATGAAAACTCAAAAATACTAAAAGAACATTCGAAAGCCTTTCAATCTACCTTTCTCAGTCTTGTCTTGTCATTGTCTTTTTCGAAGCATCCACGAATTCATGAATTTACATTGACTTTGAACTATTGCAATCAAAGATGTGCCGAGCTTACTTGCAGCAAGTAATCTCGAAACAATGTCCATCTTGTGTGATGTTCTCAGGATAGCGATTCATTTTTATTTATTTATTTATTTATTTAATTAGCAAAAAATACAGTGGCAGTACAATAAGAAAAGATTTCTTTTATAACACAAAATATGATGAAATGAAATAAATGATAATAATAATAATAAACGAAGAAAAAGAAGAAAGAAATTCAATGTAATATAAAGTGGGTGTGTTTAGAGATTAGGGGTAAAAGAGAAAAGGAAGATAATTTAAAGGATCAAGTAGAAAAGTGGCTTAGTATGGCACGCTTGAAGATGACACTTGGTGCAATTGTCCTAAAGCTACTCGGCAAAGAATTCCATAGCCGGACAGCATTGATAAAAAAGAACCTTGAGGTGTTTAATGATTTGAAGGGTAGAATAATGAGCAGGACACTTCTCCGGGAGTGACCAAAACTCAGCTTATCAAACAAATAAGAAGGCGTCCTTTTGTAGATAAGTTTGTGTAGGAAAATGCAGTTTCTAGCATTTAGGTAATTGAAAACGTCACATTCTATTATACCGCGCTTATACTCTCCGAGATGCTCAAAATCACTTATACCGTACACATATCTAGTGGCATTATTGAAAGCAACAGAAAGCTTTAGGTACGAGCACGAGTCCAGCTTACTAAAAATAACACTTGAGTAGGTTATATAAGGGAGTATAAGCAATATAAGTTTACGTCTGATCACAAGCGGTGTGAATGCAGCCAATTGTTTGAGACTTCGCAGTGCAAGGTAGATCTGACGGACAAGATAATTAATAAGATCAATACATGAGAGTTTAGTATTAATCCGAGAACCAAGATTAACTATTTTAGCAACAAACTTTAATTTATGAGTGCCCAAATAAACGTCAGAGAAATCACAAAAGTATACTGATTCTTTCGAGATAGGAAGCACAAAACTTTTTGATAGATTAAGGTTGAGACGATGTTTGTTAGCCCAGAGAAGACGTAATGCAGTTTAAGTCCTCATTCAATGTATGAATAAGGTGCTCTTTGAGATTACTCTTGCCAGATATATAAATTTGGATGTCATCTGCATAAGCATGAATAGAGGAGGACATGCAAGTCGTGAATATGTCGTTTATGAATAGAGAAAACATTAGGGGCCCCAATACAGGACCTTGCGACACTACACTAGAAATAAGGCCCAGCTGTGAAAGGCCGGAGCCACACTTAACTTTTTGCGTTCTATTCCATAGATCCGAGAATGCAAAGAGATCTTTAAGTTTCGAACAGAGTAGCACATGATTCACCATGTCGAAAGCCTTCGAAAAATCGAGCAAACACAGAAGCGTGAGCATACCATCATCGCAATTAGGACGAACATCATCCAGGACTTTGAGCCCGAAAGCCTGCCTGGAAAGGATGTAGTAGGCTATTTTTACTTATATATGATGATATTTGTTTTGCAAGAAGAGATTCAAAAGCTTTGGACAAAGGTGATAAAATGCTAATTGACCTATACTCAGCAGGGGAGCAATGGTTAGGTTTTGTGGGTATATACGTAGATGTTGTAAGGCTGTGATTAATTATGTGAGTAAGTGGACTTATTATATACGGAAGAATAATTTTGACAAATCTAAGGTGAACCTCATCAGAGCTAACAGAATTAGATTTAATTTTAAACAGGGCACTTATCACATCTGCTTCACATACAGTGGAAAATTGAAACAAAGAGGCAGATGGTGGACGAGAAATAGCATCACGTGCGAGAGGGACAGAGATATTAGTATTAGAATTAGAATGACAGGAAAGAAAATGGTTATTCAGTGTGTCTGGATGAACCACAGGAGAATTATAGGGTATAGAGTTAACACCAAGTTTTTGCAAGTTGTTCCACAGGACTTAGATGGCAGAGACATTTTTAGTTTGAAAGAAAAGTACCGTAATTTAGAATGCCTGATACATCTCACAGATACATTTCTGGCAGTTCTAAACCTTTCCCACGTCTCAGGAGAAGGGATCTGCTTCCATATACTACGTTGCCGATTGCGCTCGCGAATAGCCTCATGTACACAGGTAGTAAACCATGGACAAGAATTACTATTTATCTGAACAGACTTAAGTGGAACCAACTTGAGAAACAAATTATTTATAATACGGGTGAATATGGACACCTTTTCATTAACAGAAGGACAAGACCAGATTTCGTTCCAAGGAAGTTCATTAAAAGCCGCTGGTAGTCAAGCGACTTATAATCAAAGTACTGAAAGAAATTAGCAAAACTTGTACGACTTAAATTGATATTTACTTTACTAAAAATAAGGTCATGCTCTGATAGGAAATAAATTTGATCAAAAATTTGGACAAGAGACAAGTCAGATACTATAAAATAATCTAGCAGACTAGGACAATCGTTACCGGCGGAACGAGTTGGCATTTTATCATTTACAATGGAGAATCCAATGAAAGATGCGTTGTCAAAGATAGACTCTGACAAGGAATCGTTAACTAAACGGTTAATATTGAAATCCCCAACAACAATAAAATAGTTATAGTCAAGTAGTATAGCTGTTAAATACTGGAAAAAGGAATCAATATTATTATTCTTGGAGGGATTATATACACATGAAATAAAAACCTTAACGCGATTGTCATAAACACATAAATTAATATACTCAACACACTGACTAGAAGATTTACTAATAATTTTAGCTTTAAGACTACTACGAACATAAATCGCAACTCCACCACCCCTACCCTGAGACCTGAAGATATTATAATTCTTGATTCTAAAATGAGAATCATCAAGATCACTACAGAACCATGTTTCAGATATACAGATGACATCCACCGTGGATTCTTCGAAAATAGACTTAAAATAATAAAATTTATGTGCATTCAAACTTCTAGTATTAAAATGCAACACCCGCAACCCATTCCGCATTAAACACAAAATGTTCAACAGAGTTTTAGTATCAACACTGTCACTTCTGTAAGCAGACATTAAGGCGGTTTAAAGAAAATTGTACATTGTGCAACCTCCTCACGTACTCAATATAATAAAATTAAAAGAGAAGGGAACACATGAGAAAAATTGTAGAGAACAGTAAAGTAGAAGAAAGTAGACAGAAGATGGTATGTAAGAGCATATTAACATTTTTAAGAGAGTGTCAATCATAACTTAAATAAAGTCCGCTGACATATAATTAGATCAGCTATCATTTGAGAAGAAAGAGTTCAAGCCAGAGAAATCCACTATCAGAACAGGGTTGCCATCGGCTCGAGCTTTAACAAAAATTTTTCCCTTGTAGGAGAAAGCGGCGTGAAGTTTATGTTCACGTTTAAGTTTTATAGCATGCTGCAGAAGTTCTCGCTTTGATTTGGACAAGCTTTCGTGTATGTGAACTTTCCCAACATCATTAAGTCCCAAATCTTCCAAACTAATGGCATGACGATTCTGACGGCAAAAGGAGGCAACAGAGCGCAGGAAACCTTTACGATGATATGCCGAAACAAATTTTAAAATAATAATTCCGCTCTTTCCTTCCGCACTGGTTTTTACACGAAAAGCGTCGCGCAGTGTAGAATTACAAGAACTGAAACCAACTGCACAGATTGTAGTATATAGCTCTTGCAGATTTTCTTCTTTACAAAACGGAATACCAGAAGCAACAACGTCAGTAGCAGCTGCATCATCTTTAAACTTAGAAATACCCTCACTCAAACTTTTCACCTGTGCTCTCAGAGCAGCAATATCATTCCACCACATTTAAGCCATTGAGCATAGCTCTCATTTCAGTTTTAATATTAGTGATCGTTGCCGTCAGATCTCCAAATTTATACATGATGCGCTCCTCAGATTGACGAACTGCTGTGTTAATCTCATCTATAATGCTCTCTCATTCTATCAAGCTTAGCATCGAGAGTCTTCATAAAAGAGTCATCAATAGGTACACTGCAATTTAACTATTGCACACTTTTATCACTGTTACGAAAATTGCACAAGTTATAAGTCGGACTTAGTTCTTAATCAAATTGGATTATTGCCAGCGAACAAAACACGTCTATCTCCTTTGCATGTTCAGAAATTTCCTCGAGAATTAAAGTCCAGCAGTCACCGAAACGAGTCGATAAACAGACAAAGGAACACTTTTCAATGGCTTTTTTCGCACTTTTTCGAATTAGAAACGAGTTAGATCAAAAGATAGCTGTTTTTGCGAAGCAAAATGAAACCGAACTCATCCCAGGACAATTTTAGCTGCAACAGTTGCTGTATGAATATCTTCACCATTACCACTATTAATGATAGAATTCCAAGGGGTCGAATAGTCTGGCTAATTCTGAACTCACTATTCTCTTGGTAATTGCGCTTGTAGGGAGGCAGATTAACCTTGATACGGAATTTATCCGTATCCTCCTTTGGCAGCAATGTTAGGCCCAGGGTGTTTACGGTATTCTCTTATTATGCTCGCCTGCCATATCAAGATTGATTGTCTTGTAAGGCTCCTTATAGTAGTTGACGTTAGTCGGAGCTCCACTTCTGCAATGTGAATCGAGCTGATTTTAAAATATGCAATATAGACTGCAACGCCTTGTGATTCTTATAATCTGTCAGGACTGTCAACAAACGAAAGCTTTACCATAAAATTGCCCCCTAACCTGTCAGGACTGTCAGCAAAAGGAAGCTTTACCATAAAATTGCTCTTCGTCAATCGGGATATGTTCTGTACGAACCGCATTTCACGTTAATGCTCTGCTTTAGATTTGCCACCACAAATTCTTCCATTTTCCATAACCGTTCAATACCTTCTTCTAACTTGGTTTCTTCGGCAGTGCATAAACAACATTGTAGCGACTCAGCTTCTTTACTGTTCTTTACTCTTCCTGATAATATTCTTATGTTGTTGTATCTATCCTTCAGCATCGTCTATGCTGCTTTATATTTTGTTTCTGATAGCGAAAAATGTCGAAAGAGCTCTTCAGCATCTCCTGATGGGTTCATCTTCACATACCACATTTTTTTAATACATAGTAAGGAGTGGCTGGTTGTGTACCAGTTGTGTAAATAGATCGGAGAACTATCGCCAATTTAAATAATCACCATTGAGGGATGGAATGTTTACCTTCGGCTATAGTGTCGCACTCGCGACGCTACGTTCAGTTGGTAATAACTTGTCAAAACTTTTGTTCCTCTGTGAAGGCGTGGTTCCTGCCTTTAGTGATAAGTTTATCAGTACAGATTGCACCTGCTCTTCGATGCTATTGTATGCTGCTTCATCATAATCCACAGATCCTGATCATAACAGAATTCCCAGATTTCCAAATTTAAAGCTTCTGCCTGCAGTTACATTCGCTTTAAGGTTCCCAACTTTAGCTCATAATGCTGCTGAATGTTTGTTTTACTTGTGATTGAAATTATAAAAATTATATTCTTATTAAAAAATCTTATGTTGCTTTTGAGAGATTGTCTTAGGATTTCTTGTTCTTAAAAATTATGTTATTAAAATTTAGTTGAATCAATCATCTGAATTTGATTTGATGTTGAATAAATCATCTTTTCCTTATATGTATGTTAATTGAAGAGGACTATATAAAAAATTGAAAACGCGTTTGCAGCAATTATAGAGCTACAAGAAGAATTCACCAGGGAAGTAGTCAATCAACAGCTTACTTTTTTTCAAAGAAGTAATTAATGTGTTACAAAACAAAAACCAGCAAAATTCTGCAGCAGTTCCAAAAATTTCATCCGTTCGATGAAGAATTATGCGATTTTAAAACCTATAAAAGACAATTACAATATCATTTCAACGGTTATGGTGTCAAAGATTTAGGCAAGAAAGATCATTTTTATTATTTTGGATTGGAGATCAATCTTCTAGTTTACTTCAGAAACTGGTTGGTAAAGAAAAACTAGTAAAGGTGTTGTCTACAGCCGGGCTGTAGCCGAAATACCCTACACCTTAAAGCTGCATATATACTCGTATATATATTTAGAAGTGGTGCGATATAATATACTCGTATATATATACAATATATATATTATATATCTAATAATAAATATACAATATATATGTAATAATAATAATAAAAACAAAATTTTTTTTTAAAAAGTGGGCGGATCACGCCCATATTTGGCATATTAACTGGAAGCATTAGTCTAAACCTACATATAAAATTTTCTTGTCTTCTCTCAAAAAGTGATGCTGATATGGCCTTTTTTAATAGGCAAAACAGAGGTACCTGCGCTCTCGATATAAAAAGTAGGCGTGCTCCTTGGGCGATTTTGCCCATTTTCAATACACCCCAACATAGCAACGAATATTTTTGCCAAATTTCATTTTGAAATCTGAATCCATTCTCCTGTGATCGTGATTTCAACGGACAGACAGACAGACAGACAGACGGACAGACATCGTTATTTCAATTTCGGTGGTGATGCTGATCAAGAATATATATACTTTTCCATACCTATCTTGTCTAGTTCTATGCGTTACACACTCCGGTAGAAAGTGACTATACCCTCAACCTTAAGGTGTAGGGTATAATTACAAAGTATAATATACGATAAAATAGCAAAGACATTTGAAGAGGATTACAAAATGAAAATTCATATAATTAATTAAATTAATTTTAATTAAAGTTTTACACAGTTAAGTAGTTTCAATTAAAGTTTTACAGTTTGTAGTTCACAAATGAAGGTGAGAGCTATAATCAGTGGGTAACAGAGCTAAGAGGCTAAGCAAGAGATTGCAATTTCGTGTGTAAAAACAGTAATTGTAATGATGAATTTGTTGATGATTTGATAAGGGATATTATAATTTTATATACTCCTGATAAGCCAATTCGCTCAGCTGCATTACATAAAGATTTTACAAATTGTAAAAGTTTTACAAATTGCGGAAATTTTCGAGAATACACAGAAGACTTTAAATAGCATTAAAAGTAAGTCATCATTGGTAAGCGAAATATTTACAATTAAACATTCAACATAGATAAATAGTCAGCAAAATTTTCAGCAACAATTACAATATGGTAAAAAGAAGCAGCATTGGTATGGTAAACAAAAAATTGGAATTACCTGCGTGTAGTCGATGTTTCCAAAAGCATGAGAAACAAGATTGAAATATCTTAAAGTTCAATGCTACAAGTGTAAAAGGATTGGTCATATTGCTTCTGTATGTAAGTTTTCATATAACAACAACCATACTAACGATGTTAATTTCGTTAAAGATAATAACATTTTATCTAACTGCAATACTATTCAGGATATAATAACACAGTCGTGTAATAAGGTGTATATTATATTATTGTAATTGTTAATAATCAAGATATGAAATTTTTATTTGATACTGGAGCAGCACGCTCATTTATTTATCTTGAGGCTTACAGAATTTTAAAGAAACCTACTATATCACCAACAACTGTAAAACTGTACAACAACTGTAAAGTAGAGGTAATGATAGAGAAGGAAATTAAAAGAGCTTAAATTATTTGTTGCCATTTCAGCGTTATGTACCAATATCTTTGGTTTGAATTGGTTTGATGAATTTAAGACAGTGCAGGGATGTTGCAATATTTATAAAGCACACATATACTTGAAACTTGATGCCAAACTAAAATTTTGTAACGCAAGAATTTTCCATTCCATTCCTTATGCCCTTTTTGACTTTTTTAAAAAAGAAGCTGAGAGATTTTTTGAACTTGGTATTTGGAAACATGTAAACATAGTGAGTGTGCTTCCCCTCTCGTGACTGTTGCTAAGGCAAATAAGAAGCTTCGTATTTGTGCAGATTTTAAAGTTACCATTAACTTCGTAATAGATGTCGAGCACTATCCAATTCTACGAATTCGTGATTTATTTCATAAATTGAAGAATAGGCATACTTTTACAAAAATTGATTTTTCAGATGTTTATTTACAAGTAGAAATGGATGAAGCATCCAAATCTTTTCTCCTAAATACACCCCTTGGTCTTTATCAATACCAAATGTTTCTTTATAGAGTTGCAAGTGCACCCGCTATTTTCAACGATTAATTGAAAAAGTAAATACAGGAATTCCTGGATGTACAAATTACTTGAATGATATAATTTGTACTGCAAAAGTCAGAATGATAATCTTCACAATCTTCGATCTTTTCAGAGACTTATGGAAGTCGGTTTACGACGCAATTATAGTAAATGTTCTTTTATGTAACCACAAATTGAATATCTGGGACATATTGTTAGTAGTTAAGGTATTCAACGATCACACGTTCGAACCGAAGCTATTAAATATATACCACGTCCTAAAAGTTTATTAGATCTTCAATCATTCATGCCTAAAGTAAATGATGTAATATGTGATGAAAATGAATAACATAACTATATCCACAATTAAAGGTTTACAAAATATTTTCTCAATTGAAGGACTATACCTGAAACTATAGTATCAGACAATTGTACAAAATTTACTTCAGAAGCAAATGGATTTTGGCACTGATTTACAAAGCTCACTTATATTTTTATTTTCATATTTATTTATTGTAAATAGTGCGGATGTACAATAAGAAAATTTATTCTTTTTTAGTACAAAAATACAGAGGATATAAAAATTACTAACAGCTAAGAAATTGAGAATAAATTTTAATATTAGCTTAAAACTAAAGGTAGAAAACCAAAAAGGTAAAACAGAAAATAAAAGGAAAAGAATAGTAGTGTAGTAGAACAGAATAGTAGAATAAAATAGTAGTGCTATAACGAAGAAAAGAAATCAAGTGCGGCACGCTTGAAGCAATCAGCCCCTGAGAGGAGCTTTACAGACGTCGGCAAAGCGTTCCATAGCCTTATAGCGATGACAAAAAAGAACCGTGAAGAATTCAAATAGTTGAAATCCGGAAGAATTAATAAAAGTCCTCTGCGTGAATGCCCGAAATGTATCTTCTGAAACAGGTATACAGGAGTGAGAGTATAGATGATTTTGTGCAAAAATATACAATTCCTAACTTTAAGGTAGTCCTTGATATCACAGCCTAATAAAGAATGTCTAGTCTGGCCTAAATGGTCAAAGTAACGCAGACCGAAAACGTATCTCGTAGCAAAATTGAAAGCTGCAGATAGCTTATGCAATGAACAAGAGTCCAGTTTACTAAATACGGGAGCAAAGTAAGTGATAAGAGGCAAAAGCAACTGAACCACTAACTTTTTTTTAACAGCAAGCGGTGTAAAGGGAGCGGAAACCCGAAGATTCCTGAGAATCAAATAAAAGCTTCTAATGACATAATTAATATGGTCCAAACAGCTAAGCGATGAATTAAGGCGATACCCCAGGTTAACTACCACATTGACAAGTTTCAATTTACTGGAACCAATAAGAACATCAGGGATATCACAAAAATGAAATCTAAACTTAGCAATAGGCAAAACAAATGACTTCAGGGGATTAAGTCTCAGACCGTTATTTATAGACCAACAAAGTATTTCATTCAAGTCCTCATTTATTTTAACGACTAGATCCTCCTTTAGATTTTTATCACCAGAAACGTAGATTTGAATGTCGTCGGCGTACGCATGAATAGAAGTAAAATTACAAACTGTGAAGATATCATTTAGAAATAAAGAAAACAGGAGAGGTCCAAGGACTGAACCTTTAGGCACTCCACTGCCAATCCTTTTAACATGAGATGAAGCATGCATACACCTGACAAATTGAAATCTATCACTCAAGTAACTTTCAATGAGACCAACAGCGCTAGGGCAGAAGCCAAAGAAGTACTTTAATTTCCAGCAGAGCAACCCGTGCTTAACAGTATCAAAGGCTTTAGAGAAATCTAGCAAACATAATAAGGAAAACATTCCTTTATCATAAAAAGGTCTGATGTCATCCAAAACCTTAAGAACCGCAGATGTGCAACTGTATCCAGCCCGAAACCCGGACTGATTAATATTAAAAAGGTTATGCTCTAGTAAGAACCCGGAAATCTGATCAGACATAATCTTTTCAAGACACTTCGATAAAGGGGATAAAATACTTATCGGTCGAAAATCTGCAGGCTCAACTGCATTGGATTTCTTGGGCAAAGGTAAGACAATCGCATATTTCCACAAACTAGGGAACGTTGAAGTAGTAAAGCAATGGTTCAATATATGTGTTAGAGGACGGATGATAAATGGCAAAATTAATTTCACAAATCTAAAATTGATACCATCAACACTTGTTGCGTGAGACTTGACACTTTGCAACGACAGCAATACATCAGACTCACGTATTGAAGTAAACTCAAATCTGCATGCCGGCAAATTATAATGTTCACGGGACGGAGAGGAGGCTAATACCTCATCAACGCTATAAGAAAGGAAATGATCATTTAAAAGATTAGGGTCAAGTGAGCTAGGAGCTGCAACATTGATTTACTGTGAAGAACCCCTAACTTTTTAATATTATTCCAAAGCACTTTAGCAGGCAATGCAGTGTTGAGTTTGGACTTAAAATAAGCAGCTTTACAACGCCTTATTAGGCGAACAGTTTCATTACGCGCACCCTTGTAACGATCCCACCTCTCAATGGTAGGATTTATTTTCCAGAGGTAACGGAGCAGATTGGACAGGAAGAATTAGATTTAAAGGTTCTTATAGGAACATATTTAGTATAAAGGGCATTAATAAACCTAGAAAGCAACATAAGTTTATCGTCTACAGTTGGGCAGAGCATAACAATATCGTCCCATGGATCCATACTCGCCTCCGACAAAAGCAGTGGAAGATCAATTAACTTAAGATCAGGATAAACAAATGAACTCATACTGGAATTACGAATCAATGGAATGCATAAGGAACAGAATAACAAATCATGATCAGAAATAAAGTATATCTGATCAAAAAGATAAACCAACGACAAGTCAGAGACGATGAAATAGTCAAGCAGACTAGGGCTGTCATGGGGAGAGAAACGAGTTGGCAGAACACTATTCACTATACCAAGTCCCAACAACGCAACACGATCCCGCAATGCATAGGCGCTGCCATCATCAGATAAAAGATCAGTGTTGAAGTCACCAGCAATTACAAAATGAGAGAAATCGATAAGGTGATTGGAAAGTTCAGAAAAATAGCAATCAAGACTGAATAGTCTCGACGGATTATAAACACAGGAGATAAACACTTTAACAGTGCAGTCACTGATACAAATGTTAATGAACTCAATATTTCCGCTCGACGATTTAGATATCAATCTCGCATTTAGATTATTGCGGCAATAGATGGCCACTCCACCACCTCTTCTACCAGCCCTATCATTTCTAAACAAATTAAAGTTAGACATTCCTATGTAAATATCGCTCAAATCACTGCGAAACCAAGTTTCAGAGACACAAATCACATCCACTGAAGATTCCTCAAACACAGATTTGAAATAGTCAAACTTGCCACCGTTCAAGCTTCTTGCGTTGAAGTAGACAATATTGAGACCATTGTTCTGCTTGCACAGAACCTCAACTAATGTTCCATTGTCAACGCCAGCCAAACTCGATGAGAACGACGGCACTAGTAAAAACAAGAAAATATATGCTCAAACTCACCACAATTAGAGATTAAACAACGAAATGCACTAAAGAGAGACGAAGACAACAGAGTAGCAAGCCAAAAATAGATGAAATAAAGGTAGAGTTTAAAGTTTTCGTGAAGATGAGAAATGAGAGAAAGAAGATAGAAAATAAGATGAGAAGAATTCATATAAACTAAAGAAGAGAAAAACTAAAGAAATTTAAAAACTTATATGTATGTAAAAATGATGAAAAAAAATTAATATGTATACAAATTTCAAGTCGTTTTGTTAGTGAGAGAGTCCACATCATCGATACAGTTGACCACAACAGGGTTGCCATCAGCTTCGGATTTAACAAAGACCTTGCCTCCAAAAGTATAAGCAGCGTGAAGTTTACCTTGACGCCGCAATTGTGCCGCATGTTGCAAAACGCCGCGCTGGGATTTAGGTAAACTTTCATGAATGTGAACCTTTTCTAAACCTCCAAGTTCTAAATCTCGCAAGTTTAAAGCACGGTGATGAGACTTACAGTATGACGATAATGCACGGCTCAAAGCAGCACGATGAAAAGGTGATGTTAGCCGCATAATGATAGATCCATGAGCAGAACCCTTATTTCCAACACGAAACACATCGCGCAAAGTGTCACAAGTAGGGTTAAAACCAACCACTTTGCAGATTTTATCGAACACTGAGCGTAGGTTCTCACTTTGAGAGGGTGGTACTCCAGGAACAACAAAATCAGTAGAAACTGACTCTTTTTCACTTGAAGTTATTCTCTTGTTCAGCAATGAGAGATCAGCTTTAATAACAGCGACGTCCGCAACAGCGGCTTCAGCAACCTTCAATCTGTTCGACAAAGAGCATAACTCCGTCTTAATATTGGAAAAGTCTCGCGAGACATCATCAAGTCTGTTCAAAATGCGCTCCTCGCAATTACTAACAAGCAATTGAAATTGCTCTGCAATACTCTTCCGCAGCTCCTCTAGTTTGTTGTCAAATTTAATCAAGAGAGGAGATTCTGCAACGGTACTCGACGAAGCAGTCCGAGAGCCAACTGTGAGCGCACGGTGCCTGGTTAACCGCACACTTGTATTAGCGTTGTTGTTATCTTTGATGGAGTCTTTGGTTGACTTATTATTTCTTTTAGGCGAAGGCATTATAAATATAAAATTTAATAAAAATTTAAAAACGAAAAATCGCGTATTGACAAAAACACTTCTGCCTATAACTGTAGGAAAAACATAGCGATAAACGAGTTGGATAAACGATGATTTGCAGACGCGATCACTAGCGGAAAAAAACAAGTCTACTCAGCACGCATAACGAACTTGAACTTATCCTACCACAAAATATTTTCTCAATTGAAGGACTATACCTGAAACTATAGTATCAGACAATTGTACAAAATTTACTTCAGAAGCAAATGGATTTTAGCACTGATTTACAAAGCTCACTTATCCTACCACTTATAGATCAACACCTAATCATTGCGGAAAATCGCCGGCCGAATTACTACATGGTCGTCAACCGTGAACAATATTAGCTTTTCTGAATTTCTCACCTAATAGTAAGGGACCAAATTTTATATATGATATACTATTGAAATAAGTTACTTAAACGTCAAAAAATTAAATTCAATCTCTCCAGAGTAAGTTTAGGAAACTATGACTATCTTACGATGATTGTAAGATGCGGTCTATGTTTGGGTTTTAAACACTGAACAATACTTGTTATTTTATTTATTATAACAATTGTTTAATGTTTAATCAATCATGAGTTCCACATACATATTAGCTGCCTAGAAGATTCGCCATGTCGTCCGTTAATCTGATGCACATTCTACGCGATGCAGCTACTAATACTAAAAACCGCCGAACCAATTTTTGGTTGTTAGTGGGTTTTGCGGCTACTGCAGCACTTAGCGTGTTTTAGAATAGTTTTGTGAGTTCAGATACGGCGTGACGTTCTTCTAGGAGAAATCCCTTCAGGGGTGGGATTTCTTTTGCTTTCGGTAGTCGACATACACAATAATATCTAATAACGCCCGGAGGCGCAGTCCGGTCACGGAGTTCTGATGCTTCATGGCGCAGTAACTACTGGACACTAAGAGCCATGTAAATGCTCTCAGTCTGTAAGTGATCGTCTGATGCTCTGACGGTAGAATACGTTATCTTGACGTCTTGTATCTTGGAGGCGCTCGTAGACTCGCAGAAGACCTTGGTCGTCGATGTAAGATGTTAAATTATAAAAGTTTTTTTCCTTTGGAAGCGTCACATGTCATTGGCTAAAACCATGTCATTCTTTTGTGCTTGGCGGCACAGCACGAAGATCGCAGACAGTGAACTTGTCTTCTAATAGACGTTGAAGTTCCTTTGGGCAGACCTTTATAAAGCGCCAAGATTGCGCTTTTAGGAGTCTATTAAAGTACGAAAACCTTTAAAAATCAATCAACTGCTTACTCATAGTAAGAAACGTGTATTTTGGTCTGATTTCTTTTTCATCAGGTTGCGGGACATCTGGTATAACTTCTAAATTGACATCATCTTTTGCCCAGTCATTCTCGCATTTAAAATCCCACGTTGTTGATCCGAGTCAAATTGTTGGAGTGCATATGTCGTTTTAACGAATTGTGTGGCACATGGCGAACATGCCGCGCCGAACGTCATTACAATCATCTCATAGATATCGGTTTGGATAGAAATGTCATTGCGCTATAGAATTGTCTCTGTGCACATCTCTCAGATGCCTGCATCTGGACTTGCTGCAAAATCTCCTTTATGTCTGCAATGAATTTAGTGAAACGCCATCAACTTCACCGGCGGCATCAAAAACGAGTCGCATTTTCTTGGGCTTTTTCGGATTCAGCACTCCAAAGTGGGGCAAATACCATGACCTGTCAGTCGATACCTTAACCTCTTCCAGCGGCAACTTGCGTGCATAAACCTTTAATAATCAATATAATTACTAATTACCGCTTTATAGGTGGCGGCAAATTTCTCATTATGACTAATTTTCTTTTCTATTCCTATTAAGCGTTTTAGTGTGATACAGTAACTGCTTGGGAATTGAACTTCATCAGTTGCCCACAATAAGCAGGTTTCAAAACGCTTGACTATTCCTGATTGAATATCCAGGAATAATATATCTAATCTTTTTTTTTGTAGCCAGAAATCTCCACTTACATTTATAAAAAAATTTATAAAAAAAAATTTTATGGGTTCAATTCTATTTGTAGTAACACTCCGTTTCCAACAAGAAAATCGTTGAAAATCAATTAATAGTGTAATTCAGAAGTGCGCCTGTCGCGTTAAGGCGACGTCACCTCACAAGTGTGCCTTTGGTAAAGGCGACTCTATCTTACGTCGCATTTGCCTCTACACGTCAGCTCTTCTGCTACTATTGAGAGATGCTGGGCTTTTTAGTGTTGGGAAACAGCTTTTTTAGAATTAGAGCTGTGTTTCATAAGTAAAGTTCTTGGCGAAAATTTGATGACCTTATAAAATTGTGTTTTTTAACAAAACTTGGATAAAAAATGTTGCTATATTATAGAATAACTGTAGGAATAAATGTTAGATATCAATGTTTCAGTTTTCTATAATATTTTAGGGTATATTTTTGCAGCGAAAAATCTTTACATTATTTATTGTATTGGAAGTCAAACAACCCTGCTAGCAGTAAAGAAATCAGAGAGCACATGCGTACATACATTCATTTGTAAATAAATATTTGTGTGAGCACATGTAGGCCTTTATGCAATGACGATCATGCCATGCATTTCTTTCACAAACTCTTCTGAGAACTGAGTTGGTGTAGTTAACTGAACTATTCATTTAGAGCTCAATAAACTGTGTGATATTTATGTACATACATATACATACATATACATACATATTTGATAACATATTATTACTTTTATTTTGGTTATTGATAGTTATATTATGAAAATATTATTACAAATTGAAAAAAAATTTAATTTAATTTTGGAAGAACGTTTATGTGCACAAATAATAATAATAGCACTTTATTAAAAATGTCGGATTTGTATGTAGAACTCCATATGTACTGTGCATATTTATCCTTAAAAATGCGCCAAATTTCCGTTGTTTTACTTAAATTATTATTTCAATACAAATACGTACATAATTTATTAATTCAATATATTGTGCAAGTTTGTGAGAGTCGACACCTAAGATGACATCAAAATAGCTGTCGCCTGCCCACTGAAAAAATTGTTTTTGTCGCACCTCTGAATACACTTTTCTTACATTTTCGCCTTAAAAGGGTCTGCGAACAGCTGACAAGTTGCTTTTGTCCCACTTCTGAATACACAAATGCAAATTTTGTCGCCTAAGACAACAAAGACGCACTTCTGAATTACACTATAAATCTACGTTTAGTCGATATGCAGCGATATGATGGTTATGTGTGGCCTCAATTCTTAAGAAGATTTTGAGCTTGATCTTTGTGTGAGTGCTTAACAGATTGTTTTAAAACTCTGAACCAGCAATCCAGCCCCTCTGAAAATCAAATTTAAATTGATTTTGCTCTTTAGTTGAAATGTGTCTCCATTATATAATAACACTGCTCTCGAGAACCTCTCAAATTCGATGCATAACAAGTTATTATTTATTGTATTTTCGAGTTTCAGAACTCAACCAAGCTAGAACCGTAGTTGAATCACACCAAAACCAACGCCTCTCGAAATTAACCTGGTGCATTTTGCAAATTGTGGTTGCTACACATTGAAATTATTGAAACTTAACTTCGTCAGACCATTCTTCCGTCGTTCCCCATACCCTCTGAAGTAAGATCTTTAAGAAAATCACATACGATGAAAGTAATCCAAATTGATCAAATATTTAGATAAGAGTTCTTAATATGTCAGCCTTTGTGGGTGGCTTCATACCTGATAAAAACTCTTTATTAGCGCAATTTAATTTAAGAGAGAACTTAAAGCCATCCATCAAAGACCACTACATGTCTAAGAATTTTCAGTACCCTGCTCTACTTTTCCAGTGCCAATAGGCACATCTGAATCTTCCTCAAGCTCGCCGATACTCTCCATCGCCTTACTATGTATGAAGGCAACTTGTTTGGCTAACTGTATACCTTCAATTACATAAGCGCAATCAAGTCATCGACGTAGATTACTATAAATTGTAATGTTCTTGGAAATTTTGTAACAAATTCCTCAGAATTCCTATTTTTGTTGTTATCACCTGCATATTACAAATTTATGTATCTATGTTTCTTTCGCAGTTTCTCCATAGAATCCTCTGAGTGTCTTATTCCTCTTTTCGAATTGCGACCTGATGAAACATTTCTTTTATATCAGCAGATATAGCCACTTATTCATAGGAAATCGATATAAAACTGATAGCAGTGGTTTGACTAAATCAGGCCATTTCATGAGCATTGAATTCAGACAAGTTCCGGGCACCTTTGCAGAAGCATCCCATACGAGACGAATCTTATTTGGTTTATTCGGATTAATTAGAGAAAATATTTGCGAAATTTTGATGTCTTTCAGAGAACTGAAATAGTCTGCTTGAAGCCTTGTATTTCCCTGCGTTTTGGCGGTGCATTTGGAGCAACTTCAAGAGTTGTTTCCAACAGAAATGGTTACATTGGCGCACGTATAGTGATGTCATCTATTACATATATCACATTGTACCATTTCCAAATTGTCTTCCGCATTAGCCGCAGCTAGTCTTTTTAGCTTTTTTTCCTGGCGAATGGCAGATAGGCATAGCGTTGTATTATGTATATATATGTATGTGTGTAATAAAAGTATTTTTTGAGGAAGTGCATGAAGATAAATACGTTTCGAACTTCAACACAGTTCGCAACTCTGTAAAAGATGGAGACATGGCTAACTATAAATCAAATCAAATCAAATCAACCTATCAAATTTAGTAAGTAATCGCAACTACACAAAGAGCGTAAACTTAATAATAGCATATCTACGGTGGAAGACCATATGAATATTGCATTTTAAAATACAAAATGCTCTCAGTATCGGTTTTTATTAAAAATTTTTTTAAAATTGCACTGTTTTCGGTCAAGTGCCGTACAAAAATCTTAATGATGCAGTGGACACCGCTCCGTCCAGCATAGTAGTGCTAACATGAGCATACAACAAACGAAATATGGCTTCTAGGAGCATTAGTTCTGAGAAAATCAAAAGGCCCTGAGTAGCCGTTTTTTTTTCAGATTTTTGGGAAAATTGCAGTTTGCGGTCAAGTGCCGTACAAAAATCCGAATGATGATTTTCTCAGCACTCACGCTTATAGAACCCACCTTTCATTTACCGTATGCCTCATGTTAGCACATCTGTCCTGGACCGTGCAGTGTCCACTTCATCATTCGGATTTTTGTACGGCACTTGACCGCAAACAGTGCAATTTTCCAAAAAATCTTACCAAAAAACGCCTACTCAGGGCCCTCTGATTTTCTCAACACTTCTCAGGGCCCTCTGATTTTCTCAGCACTAATGCTCCTAGAAGCTACCTTTCATTTGACGTATGCCTCATGTTGACGCATCTGTCCTGGACGGAGCAGTGTCCACTTCATCACTCGGATTTTTCTACGGCACTTGACTGCAAACAGTGCAATTTTCAAAAAATTCTTAAGAAAAAACGGCTACTCAGGGCCCTTTGATTTTCTCAGCATTAATGCTCCTAGATGCCACCTTTCATTTGCCGTATGTCTCATGTTAGCACATCTGTCCTGGACCGAGCAGTGTCCACTTCATCACTCGGATTTTTGTACGGCACTTGACCGAAAACTGTGCAATTTTCAAAAAATTCTTATCAAAAAACGGCTATTCAGCGCCCTTTCGGATGTACGGCATTTGACCGCAAACAGTGCAAATTTTAAAAAATCGTAACAAAAAACGGCTACTCAGGCCCCTCTGATTTTCTCAGCACTAATGCTCCTAGAAGCCACCTTTCGCTTGCCATATGCTTCATGTTAGCACATCTGTCCTGGACCGAGGAATGTCCACTTCATCATTCGGTTTTTTGTACGGCACTTGACCACAAAAAGTGCAATTTTCAAAAAAAATCTTAACAAAAAACGCCAACTCGGGGCCATTTGATTTTCTAAGCACTAATGCTACTAGAAGCCACCTTTCATTTGCCGTATGCCTCATGTTGGCACATCCCTCCTAGACCGAGCAGTGTCCACTTCATCATTCAGCTTTTGTACGGCACTTGACCAGAAACAGTGCAATTTTCAAAAAAATCTTAACAGAAAACGCCAACTCGGGGCCCTTTGATTTTCTCAGCATTAATGCTCCTAGAAGCCACCTTTCATTTGCCGTATGCGTCATGTTGGCACATCCCTCCTAGACCGAGCAGTGTCCACTTCATCATTCGGTTTTTTGTACGGCACTTGACTGCAAACAGTAGAATTTTCAAAAAATCCTTAACAAAAAACGCCAACTCAGGGCCTTTTGATTTTCTTAGCACTAATGCTACTAGAAGCCACCTTTCATTTGCCGTATGCCTCATGTTGGCACATCCCTCCTAGACCGAGCAGTGTCCACTTCATCATTCAGCTTTTGTACGGCACTTGACCACAAACAGTGCAATTTTCAAAAAAATCTTAACAAAAAACGCCAACTCGGGGCCCTTTGATTTTCTCAGCATTAATGCTCCTAGAAGCCACCTTTCATTTGCCGTATGCGTCATGTTGGCACATCCCTCCTAGACCGAGCAGTGTCCACTTCATCATTCGGTTTTTTGTACGGCACTTGACTGCAAACAGTAGAATTTTCAAAAAATCCTTAACAAAAAACGCCAACTCAGGGCCTTTTGATTTTCTTAGCACTAATGCTACTAGAAGCCACCTTTCATTTGCCGTATGCCTCATGTTGGCACATCCACCCTGGACCGAGGAGTGTCCACTTCATCATTCGGTTTTTTGTACGGCACTTGACCACAAACAGTGCAATTTTCAAAAAAAATCTTAACAAAAAACGCCAACTCGGGGCCATTTGATTTTCTAAGCACTAATGCTACTAGAAGCCACCTTTCATTTGCCGTATGCCTCATGTTGGCACATCCCTCCTAGACCGAGCAGTGTCCACTTCATCATTCAGCTTTTGTACGGCACTTGACCACAAACAGTGCAATTTTCAAAAAAATCTTAACAAAAAACGCCAACTCGGGGCCCTTTGATTTTCTCAGCATTAATGCTCCTAGAAGCCACCTTTCATTTGCCGTATGCGTCATGTTGGCACATCCCTCCTAGACCGAGCAGTGTCCACTTCATCACTCGGATTTTTGTACGGCACTTGACCGAAAACTGTGCAATTTTCAAAAAATTCTTATCAAAAAACGGCTATTCAGCGCCCTTTCGGATGTACGGCATTTGACCGCAAACAGTGCAAATTTTAAAAAATCGTAACAAAAAACGGCTACTCAGGGCTCTTTGATTTTCTCAGATTTAATCCTCCTAGAAGCCACCTTTCATTTGCCGTATGCCTCATGGTAGCACATCTGTCCTGGACCGAGCAGTGTCCACTTCATCATTTGGATTTTTGTACAGCACTTGACCGCAAACAGTGCAATTTTCAAAATATTCTTAACAAAAAACGGCTACTCAGGGCTTGTGATTTTCTCAGCACTAATGCTCCTAGAAGCCACCTTTCGTTTCCCATATGCTTCATGTTAGCACATCTGTCCTGGACCGAGGAGTGTCCACTTCATCATTAAGATTTTTGTACGGCACTTGACCGCAAACTGCAATTTTCCAAAAATTCTTAACAAAGAACGGCTACTCAGGGCCCTCTGATTTTCTCAGTACTAATGCTCCTAGAAGCCACCTTTCATTTGCCGTATGCCTTATGTTGGCACATCTGTCCTGGACCGAGCAGTGTCCACTTCATCACTCGGATTTTTGTACGGCACTTGACCGCAAACAGTGCAATTTTCCAAAAAATCGTAACAAAAAACGGCTACTCAGGGCGCTTTGATTTTCTCAGCACTAATGCTCCTAGAAGCCACCTTTCGTTTCCCATATGCCTCATGTTAGCACATCTGTCCTGGACCGAGGAGTGTCCACTTCATTAGTAAGATTTTTGTACGGCACTTGACCGCAAACTGCAATTTTCCAAAAATTCTTAACAAAGAACGGCTACTCAGGGCCCTCTGATTTTCTCAGTACTAATGCTCCTAGAAACCACCTTTCATTTGCCGTATGCCTCATGTTGGCACATCTGTCCTGGACCGAGCAGTGTCCACTTCATCACTCGGATTTTTGTACCGCACTTGACCGCAAACTGTGCAATTTTCAAAAAATTCTTATCAAAAAACGGCTATTCAGCGCCCTTTCGGATGTACGGCATTTGACCGCAAACAGTGCAAATTTTAAAAAATCGTAACAAAAAACGGCTACTCAGGGCTCTTTGATTTTCTCAGATTTAATCCTCCTAGAAGCCACCTTTCATTTGCCGTATGCCTCATGGTAGCACATCTGTCCTGGACCGAGCAGTGTCCACTTCATCATTTGGATTTTTGTACAGCACTTGACCGCAAACAGTGCAATTTTCAAAAAATCCTTAACAAAAAACGCCAACTCAGGGCCTTTTGATTTTCTTAGCACTAATGCTACTAGAAGCCACCTTTCATTTGCCGTATGCCTCATGTTGGCACATCCCTCCTAGACCGAGCAGTGTCCACTTCATCATTCAGCTTTTGTACGGCACTTGACCACAAACAGTGCAATTTTCAAAAAATCCTTAACAAAAAACGCCAACTCAGGGCCTTTTGATTTTCTTAGCACTAATGCTACTAGAAGCCACCTTTCATTTGCCGTATGCCTCATGTTGGCACATCCACCCTGGACCGAGGAGTGTCCACTTCATCATTCGGTTTTTTGTACGGCACTTGACCACAAACAGTGCAATTTTCAAAAAAAATCTTAACAAAAAACGCCAACTCGGGGCCATTTGATTTTCTAAGCACTAATGCTACTAGAAGCCACCTTTCATTTGCCGTATGCCTCATGTTGGCACATCCCTCCTAGACCGAGCAGTGTCCACTTCATCATTCAGCTTTTGTACGGCACTTGACCACAAACAGTGCAATTTTCAAAAAAATCTTAACAAAAAACGCCAACTCGGGGCCCTTTGATTTTCTCAGCATTAATGCTCCTAGAAGCCACCTTTCATTTGCCGTATGCGTCATGTTGGCACATCCCTCCTAGACCGAGCAGTGTCCACTTCATCACTCGGATTTTTGTACGGCACTTGACCGAAAACTGTGCAATTTTCAAAAAATTCTTATCAAAAAACGGCTATTCAGCGCCCTTTCGGATGTACGGCATTTGACCGCAAACAGTGCAAATTTTAAAAAATCGTAACAAAAAACGGCTACTCAGGGCTCTTTGATTTTCTCAGATTTAATCCTCCTAGAAGCCACCTTTCATTTGCCGTATGCCTCATGGTAGCACATCTGTCCTGGACCGAGCAGTGTCCACTTCATCATTTGGATTTTTGTACAGCACTTGACCGCAAACAGTGCAATTTTCAAAATATTCTTAACAAAAAACGGCTACTCAGGGCTTGTGATTTTCTCAGCACTAATGCTCCTAGAAGCCACCTTTCGTTTCCCATATGCTTCATGTTAGCACATCTGTCCTGGACCGAGGAGTGTCCACTTCATCATTAAGATTTTTGTACGGCACTTGACCGCAAACTGCAATTTTCCAAAAATTCTTAACAAAGAACGGCTACTCAGGGCCCTCTGATTTTCTCAGTACTAATGCTCCTAGAAGCCACCTTTCATTTGCCGTATGCCTTATGTTGGCACATCTGTCCTGGACCGAGCAGTGTCCACTTCATCACTCGGATTTTTGTACGGCACTTGACCGCAAACAGTGCAATTTTCCAAAAAATCGTAACAAAAAACGGCTACTCAGGGCGCTTTGATTTTCTCAGCACTAATTCTGCTAGAAGCCACTTTTCATTTGCCATATGCCTCATGTTAGCACATCTGTCCTGGACCGAGGAGTGTCCACTTCATTAGTAAGATTTTTGTACGGCACTTGACCGCAAACTGCAATTTTCCAAAAATTCTTAACAAAGAACGGCTACTCAGGGCCCTCTGATTTTCTCAGTACTAATGCTCCTAGAAACCACCTTTCATTTGCCGTATGCCTCATGTTGGCACATCTGTCCTGGACCGAGCAGTGTCCACTTCATCACTCGGATTTTTGTACCGCACTTGACCGCAAACAGTGCAATTTTCAAAATATTCTTAACAAAAAACGGCTACTCAGGCCCCTCTGATTTTCTCAGCACTAATTCTGCTAGAAGCCACCTTTCATTTGCCGTATGCCTCATGTTGGCACATCTGCCCTGGACGGAGCAGTGTCCACTTCATCACTAGCATTTTTCTGCGGCCCTTGACTGCAAACAGTGCAATTTTTAAAAAAATTCTTAACAAAAAACGGCTACTCAGGGCCCTTTCGGATTTTTGTACGGCACTTGACCGCAAACAGTGCAGTTTTCCAAAAAAGATTCTAACAAAAAACGGCTACTCAGGGCCCTTTGATTTTCTCAAAACTAATGCTGCTAATGCCACCTTGCATTTGTCGTATGCCTCATGTTAACACATCTGTCCTGGATCGAGCAGAGTCCACTTCATCATTTGGAATTTTGTACGGCACTTGACCGCAAACAGTGCAATTTTCAAAATATTCTTAACAAAAAACGGCTACTCAGGGCCCTCTGATTATTTCAGCACTAATACTCCTAGAAGCCACCTTTCATTTGCCGTATGCCTCATATTAGCACATCTGTACTGTAACGAGGAGTGTCCACTTCATCATTCGGATTTTTGTACGACACTTGAGCACAAACAGTGCAATTTTCAAAATATTCTTAACAAAAAAGGAGAGAATGCGTTTTATGGGCATAAGAAGTTTTCGAATAGCAAAAACGGAAGCAAAGGACCAAAATGTTATATTTATCAGGAATATGGACATTATGCAAAAGATTGTCCAGTAAACAATTATTCGAGGTTTAAAAATAAATGTCGAGCATTGCTTTTTTTGTTTTTGTGACGGGTGAGGAGGACAAAAAATTCCTTCGGAACATATAACGACCGTCGTCGTTACGTATGTGGTGTGACCACTAAAAAACCCCCTCTTCACCTGGGATTTCTCTATCCTGGAACCGCTCTCGCATTACTTCAAGATAGAGACCGAAGAGGTCCGATAGCGGATTCCTCTATTTCCCTCTCTTCGAGTTTCAACTTCTGGGCATCGTGCTTCCGGCACCGCGTCAAAACCACGATCTCTGTTTTATGCTCGGCCAGAGACAGGCCACGACTTACCATCCATGGTTTAATACGCCTAAAAGCTTGGTTAAGCTTAAACTGCGCGATTTTTAAATCTCTGGCTACGATAACCGCGGCAATGTCATCTGCGTATGAGACTAGAGTTACATCATCTGGCATTTCCATCTGGAGCAAGCTATCATACTGGACGTTCCAGAGGTCAGGCACAAGTATAGACCCCTGCGTAGCACCAGCTGTCACCTTTTTCTTCTTCGTCCCATGATCCGTGTCATATAGCAGGGTGCGTTCCCGTAGAAAGCTCTCTATCATACGTAAGAGGTATGATGGCAGGCAAAACTCGTCCCTGAGCACTCTCAGTATCATATTGCAGCTGACAGAGTTAAACGAGTTCTTTACGTCGAAAGTGGCGAGCAGCGTTACTTTCCTGGAGAAGTGATTTCCTTCCTGCGCTCTTTCTGCTTGCTTTATTACGCTCTCTATTGCATTTAACGTAGAGTGTCCTTTCCTGAAGCCATGCTGGTTTCCTGATAAACCCCTCGCTTGGTTTACCGCAGACAGTATGCGAGCTGTAAGAGCTTCTCGAGTAATTTGCCCGCGGTGTCTAGCATACAAAGCGGTCTGTATGAAGAGGCGGCGCTCTCTGCCTTTTGCCTCTTTCTAATAAGAACCAAGCGAGAATTCTTCCAGCTTGGACTGAACTCACCAGCCCTCAGGCATGCGTTATACATGTTTAACATCAATTGCGGACAGATTTTCACAGCTAGCTTTAAGGCCTCTCCTGGTATTCCATCTGGTCCGGGAGCCTTGCCGTTCTTCAGGGACTCATCGACAGGTTCATCGACTATTCGATCCATCGTCTTAGTGTCCAGTGCGACTTTACTGCAAGTCGCAAGTTTCTTGGTAACCAGTTTATACCCAAGCCCCCACGGGTTTATGTCTATTGCGCGCATCATTGCTAAGAAACACTCTCGTTTGCTGCGCTTAATTGCATTCCGCAACTGCTTTTTCGTGTCCTTATACTGCCCCGATAGTGAGATTCTATCCGGTAAGCTCTTAGCGCGTTGGGCTTGTCGCCGGCGCTGTAGGCATACTTTCCTTAAAGCGGCAATCTCCTCGGTCCACCAGTTAGCGGGTTTCCTACGCTTATATGGGAGCTTGCGCCTCATTGACGCGTCATGCGTTGAACACATTGCATGTCGCCAGCAGCAGCAGCACTGGAAGACAGCCAAGAAATCGCTCGGAGTTAAACACAAAGGCAGCGCAGCAATTTCTGTCAAAAAAGTTGTTATGTCAAAAAATTGACAAAACTCCTTGCTTAAATTTGCGTGAAGTGAAATATTGTGTTGATTTTGTAAAAAATAAATTGTGGTTTGTAGAGCAATGGATACAATGTACAGAGAAGACCTGGAGGATCTCGAAACCCTTCTCCAACTCTGTGAATTGCTGTGTTTGGCTTGGAACGCATATTTGGTTGCTATCGGCAAAAAGCGGCGTAGGTGGTGGGTTCGACCAGTTAACCTTTCAAGACATTTGGTAGGTTTTCACGAAACTGCCACGAAACAACTGATGGTAAGCGATGAAGAACATTTTTTCATGGCAACAAGGATGGATCGAGCCAATTTTCAATGCTTGTTAGAGCTTCTGCGCGAAAAGTTGATGCGGAACTCGCCACGTCCAGCAATCGCACCTGATCTAAGGCTGTCGATAACTCTTTTGTAAGTATTTGTAATCAATCAATCAAAACTTTAACGTGTTCATTAATTTTTAACTTCAGATACCTAGCGCAAGATTGCAATGTAAAAATGCTCGCTTGGACGCATAAACTAGGTATTTCAACAGTACGTAAAATAATTTACGAAACGTGTGAAGCCATATGGAGTTTGCACGCAGTTTATGTAGCACCCCCAAATTTAACTGACTACGTCAGAAATGCAGAGATGTTTTATATAAAGACTGGAATGCCCAATTGTTTAGGAGCGATCGATGGGAAGCACATCGCCATCATATGCCCCAAAAGAAGCGGATCGCTATATTTTAATTACAAACGACACTTCAGCGTAGTCCTGATGGCAGCATGCGACGCAAGCTACTGTTTCACGTATGTCGACGTTGGCAGTTTGGGAAGCCAGAGCGATGGGGGCGTTTTCTTGCGCAGTGCTTTTGGAAGGCAGATTTTGACTGGCTCGTTGCAAGTACCAGCGGATCGTCCGCTGCCAGGTACCTCAGAAATATTTCCGCATTACTTTGTTGCCGACAGCGCGTTTCCTTTAAAACCAAATATAATGCGGCCATACCCAGGAGCGCATTTAACGGCAGATAAAGAAAACTTCAATAAGGCAATGTCGCGTGCACGTGTTCGTATTGAAAATACGTTCGGAATTCTTTCCAGCCGGTGGCGTGTTCTTCGATCGCCCATACATGCCAATCCCAGTAATGTTGACAAAATTGTGTTGGCCACAATAGTGCTGCACAATTTTCTAATGCTTCAGAAGGACACAACATATTTCAATGCCGACGACCCACAAAGATTTGGAGATGGCAATGGTTTACGTTCTCCTCATTTGGCGACATCAAATCGCTCAACATCGCACGCTTTCCAACTGCGAGATAAATTGAAAGATTATTTATACCAACACATATGAACATTGTACCAAATAATAAAAGAAACCAAACAATAAAAGAAATCGCATATCTTAATTTCATTTCGTTTCAATTCGTTTTATTAAAATAGAAAAATAAAAAGACCAAACAATATAAGAAATCGCAAATAAAAAGATAATAAAAAACAAAAAACCAAATATGAAATTTGTTGCAATATCGCTAATTGCGTTCAATATTGCGTCTGTTCCAGTTTCGGACCGCGCCAAATACAACGGCTTGGACCTCATCAATGACGCTTAGCTCCAGCTCCTCCGGCATGTCAGCTGCCTGCAGCGTTTGGGCCAAACCAGACAATGCCAACTCGACCCTCCCTCCGTGGCGCTTATCCAACCTGTCGGATAGCTTCTGGGCAGCCGAAGAAATTTGCGTCATCACATTGCCCATTACTTCATTGTTCATTTGAAGCTAAATTCGGGAGTTATATTAAAATTGGTTCATTTACATACAAAAGAAACTTACACATCGAGCCGCAGTCCTATTGGTTGAAGCTGTGCTACTGGTTGGACGCGATGATGACGTTGACGGGCAGGGCGTTGATGCTGAAGCGTTGCCAACTTCATCGTCGCAAGGAGGAGGGCTGTCGCAATTCTCCTCCTCTGGCGTAATGTTTCCTATGGTGCTAAAAGAAGATCGAAAAAAACGTAAATTTCGTGTTTTAATTTGCATTAGTACACTTACCTCCGGGATGCTTGGACACCATCCAAGAAGCTCATGGCATCGTGGTGGCGCCACTTCTTGCGGATAAGCGACGGTGTGCCGCTTCCCGATGCCAGTATGCCGTTTCGCTTCGACCGGCGGAAAGTGTCCCGGAGCACCTTCCATTTTTTTCTGCATTTTTCTCCTGCAATAGAAATTCACTTTCACTTTTCAGTTCATTTCACTTTAAATGACATCATCTTACCATCCAAACCAATATTTCTCCCAATTTCCTCCCATGCCGCCTCCTTCTTCAATATATTTTTGTATAAGGGGGACGCCAGGTCATACAGGCAGACGTGGTTTCTCACCTCATTTATCAACGCCTCTTCGATTTCCATTGCTTTATATATTGCTATTGAAATATATGTACATTAAATATTATAAAATCCTAAGCAAAACAAACATTTAACAATATACTTACATAAATTTGCTTTGTTGAATTTGCGGATACCTCTTATCAATTTGTCGGCGATGTCAAAATTGCAAAACAAAAACAAACAAGTTCGCTTTTGCTGCTGTCAAATCGAATTGCAGTAGAATTAGATCGACAGCAAAGCGGCAGAAAACTGAAGCTGAAGCGTGCAGCAAAATGGAAATGAACTTTTTTCTCAACCTCCATAAGAGACAATGTAATTTTGACATTTGGAAGTTGCTGCTGCTGCTGGCGACATGCAATGTGTTCAACGCATCACATGCACGAGCCATTAGCTTCATCGTCTGGACCACGCGAACATTAGCAGCCTGCTTTCCTCGGAGCCTGCAGCAGTCGAGCAATCCGGATGGTTTTTTGATTCAGGGGCATCTGCACACATATGTTCAGACAGAAACCAGTTTACAAGTGAAATTACCCCAAATAAGGCTGAAGTATTGGTTGCAAATAAATCAAATGTACATGTTGATGGTGTTGGAAATCTGGAAATGACACTCTGCACAGAAAATCCTAAGCAAAAAAAGTAAAAAGTGGAATTCGTTGATGTCCTTCACGTACCTTATCTGTGGACAAATTTGTTATCAGTATCAAAAATCGTTAAAAATGGACATCAGGTAATATTTACCAATAATGGGTGCAAGGCCATCGATCCAGAAGGATCCATTATAGCTACTGGTTCGCATGTTAATAAAATGTTTCAACTAAACACAGCAGTGATATCTTTAAGAAAATTACTGAAAGTGCAGTCAATGGTATCAGCAGTGGACCTGATGGGAAAATGCAAAAGTTCATTACTTGTGTAAAGGCCAAAATCAGTCGTAAACCTTTCAAGGACTTAATCGTGAAAAATAACGAGTGCACTTGCAACTCCAAAAGTTTACCTTTGATACTGATAAAGATCAAGGGTTGTTCTTACAGTGAGACAAGATTTGAACTCTTCATATATTTCTACTTGTAAATATTCGTCTGATAATTCAATTTTGTAAAAGCATGTTCTTTATGTTCATTCTTCAATTTATGAAATAAATCACGATTTTGTGGAATTGGATATACATACGGATATATGTTATGTTATTGTGACTTTAAAATCTGCAAAAATACGAAGCTTATTAGCCTTAACAACAGTCACGAGAGGAGAATTTACCAGCTTCATTTTTAAAACATTCAAAAAGTGTATAAAGAATAAGTCTTGCCTTACAAAATTTATTTGGTATCAGCTTTCCAATACATGTGTCTTTATCCCAAAGTTTCTGAAAATAACTCTTTAAATTCGGCATAAAGTGATTTCAAATGAATACTGTTATTTTTCTCTGTTCTGAAGATTTACACTGTCAAAACAATTCAAACCAAACATATTGGTGAATAATTCCGAGTGGTGAATAATTCCGAGTGGCTTTAAGCGAGAGAGGGGTGAGGAAATATAGACTTTTTCCGTTGTTCCTCATCTCCCTCCCCAATAAAGGAGTGTTTGACGCAACAAATGAATACTAGTCTAACCAGCGCTATTTGCCACCAAATAATTCAAGCTCTTCAACGTCAGTGCCTATCATTACGTTTGACTTGAATATACCAAGTACTGGTATCTCTCTGTTATTATAACAAAAAAGTTGAACATTGTTGATGACGTAGTAGGTTTGTTTAAAATTGTGTAAGCCTCAAGGCAAATAGTTGAGCGTGCTGCTCCAGTATCAAATTGAAACTTGATATCTTGATTATTAACGATTACATTAATATACATTTTATTCCCCGATCGTGTTACCATATCCTGAAGAGTATTTCATTAGATAAAATCTTATTATTTTCAACGTTATTATTGTTAGTATAATTGTTCTTACAGACTTAAGAGCAATCCATTTACACTTGTTGCATTAAGCTTTAAGATATTTGTAGTCTTGTTTCTCATGCTTCTTGAAACATCCAGTACACGCAAGTAATTGCAATTTTTGTTTACCATACCAATTCTGTTTCTTTTTACCAAATTGAACACGTCTCTGAAAATTTTACACTCAACTTCATTTGTAGTTCTTTTGTAAAACTAATATCTTGCTTTGAGTGTATGATTTTAATTTCGTAATGCACTTCAAATGTCTTTGCTATTTTATCGTATGTTATACTTTGTAATTTTTCTTTACCAACCAGTTTGTGAAGTAAATTCAGAGATTTAGCTCCAATCGAAGATAATAAAAATGATCTTTTCTTGTCTACGTACTATAACACTATAAACCATAAGCGTTAAAAAGGTCGTCTAATTTTCTTTTGTATGTATTAAATTCGTGTTCAATTCTTCATCGAACGGATGAAATTTTGGAACTGCTGCAGAATTCTGCTGGTTTCTGTTTTCTAACCTTTTAACCTTTGTAACCTATCTGAAAAAAAATGAATATGAAAAGATGATATATTAAGCAATAAAGAATTTTAATATAATTTACTAATTTTTAAATCCAGAAATCTAAAGGCAGTATTTCCAAACAACTTAAAGATATTTTATATATTCAGTCACAAGTAAACCATAACAAATAATAAACTGATCATCCACACATTGTTTACAGTTAAACCATTTGGATTTAGTTTCTACGCTGCAGCAATAATTTTGCTGATATAATCTTTTACAGAATTGCACTCAACGAGTACTACAGAACTCAACTTCGGTAAAAAACCAATATGCCAATCTAAACCCGAATCTTGAAACATATTTTTTAATGCTAAACAATCTTGCTGAACACTTGTTGCTTCTTTCACATGCACATATAGACTCATATCCTTGCGTGAATCAATTTCCTCCTTTTCTGGATGTTCAATCCCAACTGGACATTGAATTCCAACAGCGTGTGCATCTTGAAACTGCAAGTTGACCAGTTTTCGGAGCCAAGCAGTTTTTCCATATGTTGCACAGTTGTTAAATACTAAATTAAAAGAATGTAAGACCCATAACCTACTAGCAAATTAAAAACTATCCGTTTATTGCATGAACGATGAAAGATAGAATAATATTTTAATTTCTGTAAAATCAAACTGAACTATAAATAACACAACTCATTTTTTCTTCGCCTTTAAATACAAAGTAGTTTTTCTATAAAGTGCATTTCAACAATATTTACAGTGTTGGAATGAAAACTGTTGATTGTATAAACTGCATATATATAATTTAATTTTTCAGATCTAAGATTCAAGGTTTGGGACTTTTCGCTGCTCGGGATTTAGAGAAACATACAATGGTAATTGAATACATAGGTGAAGTTATTCGAACGGAAGTGTCTGAGATGAGAGAGAAACAGTATGGAGCAAGGGTAATTATACATTTTGACTTTATATTTCACCGAAATATATTAATACACTTGCTTTCCTTAGAATCGTGGTATATATATGTTTCGGTTAGATGAAGACAGGATCGTTGATGCAACACTGTCAGGAGGATTAGCAAGATATATAAATCATTCTTGTAATCCAAATTGCGTCACTGAAATCGTTGATGTAGAGCGCGAACTTAGAATAATAATATTTGCTAAGAGAAGAATAACCAGGGGAGAAGAGGTAATATACATACATATAATTATAAATAGTCCTCTATTTTTTAATGTTTGAAATTACTTAAATGTACTCTTATTTAATTCACAGCTTTCATACGATTATAAGTTCGATATTGAGGATGATGCACATAAAATTTTATGCATGTGCGGCGCTTTAAATTGCAGAAAATGGATGAATTAAGATAGTGAATATAATAGTAACCTTTTGTAAAATATGTTCATCGTACCATAACATTAAGAGTTATTGTTAAAATCTTTAAACAATTTATTTTAATTAAAGTAATTGTCGTAACAAGGAGTTTAAAACTGCCTTTTTTATTACGATAATAAAACGTAACTGCCTCTGTTGCGTCGTTGTCTTACGTCTTGCTGTCAATCGATCACATACAAGTACACAAACATATACAAATGTATATTTTACACACTGTTTAACAGCCACATTCCCGATACTCGCTCGCGTCACAGACGCTCCGTAGTTGTTTATTCTCTTTTGTGGTTTTCATTGTTTTTCTTCGTATTTGACGCCAGCGTCCATGGTTTTCGAAGAAACTGCGCTGCCAAAAAACCAGACGGGACGCAGTCGGTCGCTGGCGGTTGCTGTATAATTTTGTTGGTATTTTACCTGCTTTGCAGACCTTATCAGTCGTCAATCTTTAGTCGATGCATTCCGTAAAAACCGAGTCGGTTCGAAATGAGACGGGAACAAAACAGTTGCCTACTTGAACAAAAATTTTGTGGTTGACAGAAATTTTTGTAAGGAAGTTTTTAATAAATAAATTTATAATTGCTAAAGAAATTTATTTATCAATTATTAAATTAATAGTTACTAATTTATTAGTTATGAAATTAATAATTTATTAATTATTGAAGTAATAACTAATAATTTATTAATTATTAAAGGTAGATTTATTAAATTATTAATTATTTATTTGTTAATAAAGAACCTAATTTTAATTTTATATTATCAAAATATATCTCACAAGTGCTACCGTTTTATGTAAGGCTTCAATTTCGAACTAAAATAGAAATGGTATCGAGTGCTGCTTTCTATATTACACGAACAAGTCAAATGGAGGTTCTAGTTGTTATTATTATGATAAGACAAATAGTTGCTTTTTGCTTCATACATTGTTGCCACACACTCATGTTCATATTTTATATACAATAATATATGTGTCTACTAGGATTCTCACGTAGTTGAAATCAAGTTGACTGCATTTTTTTTTGTGTTTTTGAAAGTGCTTCCAAACTATATCACCAAACTACAAAAAGGTTTCCCCGTAGAGGGTAACACTATTTCGTCTGCAAACTGCGACAGTCTGCAAAGCATAACATCAGGTAAAAAAAGTAAGACGTTGACTGACGCTGGCAGACGCTTTGATTACAGAATACAAAGTCTGTCTCAGTTTCGGCTACGCTGGCGTCTCGGGCGCTCACAGCGAGCGCGTATCCGGAATGTGGCTGTAAATCAAAAAGCCGCATGGCTAACTTTTACTGACATGCGACCTCTAAAAGAATTCGCATTTCTGAATACGTGAAAACTTTTAATCGCTTAACAACGACGCCGCAGGTAAGAGTATCAAAAAACTTTTCAAAAATGAATAATTTTAAACTCGTGCTTTAAGCTAAATAACACATCTATTGTTGACGCCTTGGTTATATGAAATATATTGAATTACATATAAATGTCAAGAGACGAAGAAAAGTATATACTTCGTAAACAAGAATGATAAAATTGCTGAAAGTTAATGATAATTTCAATTATCACAGAACGAAGCAATTTTTGAGACATGGGCCCAAATCACCGCATACGTGAACGAGTAAGCAAACGTATGAAAAAAGTTTCGTGTCGTATCGAATGGGTGGTCGCAGCATTCGTTTCAAAACGAATCGAAATTTTTTGAAAACGTAAAGGAAGTGTTTTTAAATGAGAATGTAATGTAATAGATTTTTAGTTTTGGAAGTGCCAAACTATATTAATTTGAAAATAAAAACGCAAAAAAAAAATTTTCTCGTTATAAAAAAGCAGAAACAATGTAAACGGTTTGTCAGTGACAAGAAGGCGAATGGGAGATATGAGCCATCCATATTCATTGTCGCAGGCAGCGTAAGACCTATAAATTCATATGAAAATTTATTGGAGGTGAATATTTTCAGATTTATTAAGTGATATAGACTCAACAAGGACGCCTATAAATGTGTGTTGGGTAAATTTGAATTTTGTGGACACTTAATAACTTATGCGTCCCCTTCTTTACACGTACGCCGACGTACTTTCCTTTTAAGCAAGCAGAAGTTCTTATTAGAGTTTTGGAAATGATTACTTGTCAGTGATGAGCCAAAGTAATGTTGCAAAATATCTCATGCACTTTTTGAATGAAGCAGAGGCAAAAATTTACCATGTTCACAATAATTTTATTCAGTCTGCAGAGTGCATGGAATGGTTTATGCAGAAATACAGGCTTCCATCAGGTAGTAATCGCATTAAAAATTTGCTATGCCCAAATTTTGTTAGTTATGTTGATTCCTAAAATATAACATAAACTTTAAAATGACTGTGTAACGATAAATTTTACATATAAAATTTAACGTACGTACGAAGACTTGCACTTAGCATTCAAGTCAAGGACAAAACACATCAAACTCGTTTTCTTAAAATAAATAGAGAAAACTAGTCAAACGAGTTTGCTAAATAGATCGTAAACATGTTTCTTTATATATGATCGTTGGGTGATCGAGATGCCACCTATTTCTCCATCTCTTTTTATTTCTAAATTCAAAAAATTCCTTTATCCAAACAAATTGTCTTTGGATCACAGGAGTAAACGCACTCTTGACACTGTAATTTAGTCGTATATGCAACATTGTTTCTATAACCTTTCTTTTTCCTTTGTTAACATCCGTTTTTGTAAGCAGAAACAATTGTTCACATTTTAAAAGTATTCAGTTAATCCATTTTAACCGCATCATTTATATTTGAATAAACATCAAAATATACAAAAATAAATTCGGCTTTCCATTCCAAAACACATTTAATTGACACTAGGCTATCATAAACTTGATGATTTAAAGCAAGTTTGTAGAGTATCGTTAAAAGAGCAGACATCAACATCAAGAGTTTTTGTTGGAGAATTGTCTATTAGTTTCAATATAGGATTCCAATTAATACCTTGTAGAGAAGATCTCATAGTTGCAAAATGTTGATGTACGAAAAAAAAACCGTTCATTATTTTAGGAGTACGTTTGTTCAATACAGGAGGCAGATCAGTGAAAATCATTAATTGTAATATTGAGTATCCTCCGGAATTATCAAAGGCTAGGTTCTTCATAATTCGAATATATCCGTATCATCAACAAAAAAAAAAAGTCTGGCCAGCAGCGATTAGTATTTGATACACTGTTTGTATAACCTTGCTTTTTTCTTTGTTAATATCCGTTTTTGTAAGCAGAAGCAATTATTCACATTTTAAAAGTATTCAGTTAATTCATTTCAATCGCATCATTTATATTTGAATAAACATCAAAATATACAAAAATAACCAGATTTCCATTCTAAAACACATTTAGTTAACACTAGGTTATCATAAACTTCATTTATACAGTCAGCATGTTTCCGGTACATGTAGGAACATGTTACGTAGATATTTAAGCACTCAATATTTGGAAAACATAGCCGAAATCAATTTGGTCATCACAAATAATTATCTCACGCGGAATCGAAGATGATCAGGAAGCGTTTTCCCTGATATTAATTGGCACTTGAACCAATTAATCTATTTCTTTTGTTCACTTGCAGCACTTGAAACTGCAAGTTTTACTGTTGATATTAATCGGGACTTGAACCAATTAATTTACTCTGATCCTTGATCCTTATGGTTACTTGCAGCACTTGGAACTGCAAGTTGAATTGTTGATCTGATTGCTAACTAAAATACCAATCTGCAGCATTTGGAACTACAGACCGAATTAACACCGAAATGCACTGATTAACGGATGATTGGCAACAACTGCCCGTTTATTATTTTTGCCTTAATTTATACATTAAATTATGTATATTACACTATAAGCTATCAATTAAACTACTACAAATCTAAGTACATAAATTCTTATTTTTAATACACCAGCAGCACACATGACTGCAGCTCGCTCACGGCCGTGAAAATGGTTCTCCTATTACAGTTGGCCGTTCAACCAGCCCTTTTTGCCGGTCAGCATATATTTGGTGACCGGCCGTGAACGTGAAGTTTATGCTGTGTGTTATTCACCTTTGTTCAGTCATCTTCATTCTGAACATTCTCCCCCCGTTGCGCGAAGTTAGTCGGCAACAACTTCAAACGGCTGACTGTGACGCGGCGATGGTTTGGGCACTGTTGGTCTAGATCGAATCCAATTCCATAACAAAGCGATCGCTGCAGCTATTTCAATTGCCAGAGACAAGTAGCCGATAGTGAATTTTTGGTGGTCGTTCTTTCTGAGCTGATGAATTTCCATCCTCCCTTGTTCCTCCAGCCTCTTTTGCAGCGCACTTAGTTCGTCGAATTTAGATATAAACTGGGTCTTCATAAGCGATGAATGATTAAAACGTTCGATCGTCTCGTTTGTTTTGAATTCGGTCAAGCTTGTATAGGAAATGGCTATGCTACTGTTGAATCGTTGAAAACTGTGAGTGGTTATTTGGTTGCTTTTAATTATGCAGTTTGGTTGCAGGCTTAGACACCCAACATTGGACAAAGTGAACTGTAATGATTCTGCTCCACATACTGCATTTACTCGTATTGGTGTTTTCGTTGCAAAGATCCATTCTTTAGTCCTTAGCATCGGTGTCCACGATAGGAATCCTCTTGAATTCTTCATATTCACAGTCCAACTTAGTATCATTATTGAAAAATCCTACTTCGCATTCAACCACACCAGATCCTTGACTGTAAGTCGTTCTGACGTCGTAGCATAAATACGTAATATCGTTCACCATTGCACATGATTGGATCAGCGTCGCATTCGTTGGAAAGTAGACATCTCGGTGAGGTGGAATCGCCAAGTACTGCGTAGACAGTGTTGGGGCAATTAGCATGCCTTGTGTCAGTCGTGGTATGGAGATCAAATTGAAGAGTTGGAATCTTCTGTCATCGATCAAGGGAAACCTTATGTTGAATATAAGGTGGTTATCTGAAACTCCCGCTGATACCTTCAGAAGTTTATAGATTGTCACAAGATTTTCCTTTTCTACCGTCAACTGCAATGTGCTTGGCAAATGATTTCGAATCTTTCCTATTTCCTCTGTCAGTTGAATAGGTGAAAGCAGCAACGGGTGAATTTTGCCATGATTGACGTCTGTTAGAATTGAAAGTATTGCTGTTTGTGTCTGTTTCAGCTCTGTCCCAATGATTGTTAACTGAAGCGCAAGAGACGTGTAAATCTGAAAACCTCCCTGCTTGCTGAAGTAGTCTTGTTGCTTATTTAGGATGCGTTCGACTTCAGTTAATTGCTTATCGATCTCATCTAATTTTGTAGTTATTGCCCTATGATCTTCCTTAATTAAGTTGATTGTTGAATCCACTACTGACGTTTGATTTCTTAGCAACGTCAGTAGATGTTTTTGGTTATCCGTTATCTGGTCAATTGTTGCGGACCTCTGCTCAGCGTAAGTTGCGTCTAGCACTCCAAAAAGTGTGTTGGCGATATTGCCGATCAGATTTACAGCTCCTCTCCTTTGACGTCTGGATTCCATTATCTTATCGGTTAACTTCAATTGCTCCAGATCTAGGAGAAATTGATCCCTTAGCGCGTTGCAGTTTGTATAATTGTTCATGTGTTGGCATAATCGACTTATCGCAGCTGTTCCTCTCTTAAAAGTAATTAAATTGGATTGAAGCCGCTTGAGATCAAAGAAAGCGACTAGATTCCATTCAGCAGTCGTTAGCTTTATGGTTCCCAATCCTTCAAAATAGATTCCTGGTGTTGTGTCATATCTTGTTATTGCAAATGGCGCAGCTATTGCTAATGGTAGCACGAAAAGAATACAGAGGAGTGCAATCAATGTATTGGTCGCATCGCACTTGCGTCTTTTTGGGTTACTGACACCCTGCTGTTCGCTTCCGGCACTCCCATCAAGCGGATCTGATGGCAATTCTACTGATTCGACCTTTATTGGTAAAGGCGATAATCGATGAATCGGTCGCTTCCATTCTCCTGTAGCGCTTTTCGCTTTCACTACCCGAACATATCCGTCATCTCCCTTATACACCTTCGTGACCCGTCCTAGCGGCCAATTGAGCGGTGGTATGTTGTCTTCTTTTAGAATGACCATGGCATCATGTTTGATGTTTGGTAAATGTGTCCTCCACTTAGCTCTTTGTTTTAGCTGATTTAGGTACTCTGTCGACCAGCGCCTCCAAAACTCATGCTTAAGTTGTCTTACTAATTTCCATCTTGTCTGCACACTAGTACTGATTTGCTTGGATGAAGGATCTACTTGAGCCGTTAAAGGATCTCCAATCAAGAAGTGTCCTGGGGTCAAAGCGGTCAAATCATTCGGGTCTGCAGACATTTCTGTGAGCGGTCGAGAGTTTAGAATTGCTTCAATTTCTATGGCTACCATTTCCAACTCTTCAAATGTCAAGGATACAGTTGAGACACTTCTTGTTAACAAGTATTTTGCAGATTTCACTGCAGCTTCCCAGAGCCCTCCGAAATGTGGAGACCGGGGAGGAATAAAATGGAAATTTATGCTCTTACTGCAGCAAGCTTTTGTGATTTCCTCTTTAGCTTCTGATGAATATAAGTGGTACAGTTCATTCTTTGCACCGACGAAATTGGTTGCGTTGTCACAAAATATGTTTTGGCAATGCCCTCGCCGGCTTATAAATCGCTTTATTGCCCCTATGAAAGCTGCTGTGGTGAGGTCTGACACCAGTTCAAAGTGGACGGCTTTGGTGGCGAAACAGCAACATATGGCGATGTACGTTTTATGAGGTCGCTTCCCTCGGATCTTGTAATGCACTTCAAACGGTCCGCAGTAGTCAACACCGCTATTAATAAACGGTCGTGCTGGGCTAGTCCGTTCTGGAGGTAGATTCCCCATAACTTGATTTAGCAGCTTGGGATTGGCTCTGGAGCATTTAACGCAATGTTGAACAATAGATCTGACCATCAGCTTTCCTTTTATGGGCCAAAACCTTTGTCGCACTAGGGCGAGCAAGAGTTGTGGTCCACAGTGAAGATGAGTAACATGCACTCGTTGTATTAAAAGTTTTACAATGGGATCATTGTATGGAAGGAGCATTGGATGCTTGGCGTCATAACTTATCGTTGCTGTAGTTAAGCGACCACCCACACGAATAACGCCCCTTTCATCCAAAAAAGGATTCAGAGAGGCAAGCGTACTACTCTTGTGTACTTGTTCACCCTTCGAGAGTACCTTGATTTCTTCCAAAAATTCCGATTGCTCTAATGTTTTTACTATAAACACCAAAGAATCGTTTAATTCCTGTGGTGAAAGTTGGAGCTGATTGGAGTCTGACACTCCTTTAAAACGCTTCACGATGCGGATTATGTAACCAATAACCCGTTGGAGCGTCGTAAAGGAGTTCCTGTGCTGTATTGTATACACTATTGCTGATGGGTCGGCGCTGACTATAAGTGATGCTGATGCTGGCATCGTGCGTTTTCGTTCCATGTCATTTGCTATGGATAAGCTTGTTATAAATTTTGGCGGCCAATTCTCCTCTACTCCGTGCAAAAACACTGGCCCGTATAACCATAAATTGCAGCCTATTAGTTTTGTCGGCAACATTCCTCTGGATAAAACATCAGCTGGGTTGTGCTGTGATGAAACATGACGCCATTGTTCCGGCAACGTTGCCTCTTGAATAGCTGTAATCCTGTTCGCTACGAACGTTTGATAGGATACTGAGTTCGAGTTTATCCATGACAGCACAATTGTTGAATCTGTCCAATAAATGGTTGAAATGTCTGCTCGATTCAAGTCTTTCGTTACTCTGGTGGCCAGCTGAGCACCCAGCAAGGCCGTACACAATTCCAACCTGGGCAATGTTTGTCGCTTGAGTGGTGCAACCCGTGACTTCGCGCATAGGAGTCTCACTGCAACTTTATTTTCTGCACTAAGGAAACGTATGTATATAGCAGCACCGAAAGCCTTTTCCGAAGCATCCACGAATACATGCATTTGCATTGACTTTGGACGATTGCAGTCGAAGATGTGACGAGCTATTTTGAAGTTGCTGACTTCCATCAAGTCTTTTCTGAATGATGTCCACCTTGTATGATGTTCAATTAATAGTGATTCGTCCCAAGCCAATTTTAGCTGCCAGAGTTCTTGTATAAATATTTTTGCCACTACCACTATTGGTGCGAGGATTCCAAGGGGGTCGAAAAGCCTGGCTAGATCTTAACTCACTGTTCTCTTGGTGATGCGCTTGTGGGGAGATAAATTAACCTTGATACAGAATTTATCCTCGTTGGCAGCCATGCTAGGCCCAGGGTGTTAATCATGTTCTCCTCACTTGACAAATCAAGGTTCTTCTCTTGATTGTCCTCTACGACCCCTTGAAGTTGTTAACGTTGGTTTGCGCTCCATTTATGCAGTGTGAAGCCACCTGAATTTAAAATATGCACTAGTTGGCGTTGTGTTTCGATTGCTGTACTCAGATTGTCTGATCTTCCCAATCCATCATCGACGTAAAAATTCTTATCAAGAAATTGGGCTCCTAGTGGATAGCTGTTGCTATTTTCTGTAACAAGCTGTTTCAGGAATCTGATCGCTAGGTATGGCGCTGGTCTAGTTCCATATGTAACAGTATTGAGTTCATAGTAGTTGACTGCTTCACTTGGGCGCCTTCTCCAGATAATGAGTTGATATCTTCTATCCTCAGGATGAACAAGAATCTGGCGATACATCTTTTTGATGTCTGTCGTAAACACAAACCGCGGGAAACGGAAACGCAGCAATGTTGAAAAGAGATCGTCCTGAATAACTGGTCCTGTATGCAATATGTCGTTCAGCGACGCACCTAATGAACCCTTCGCCGATGCATCGAATACTACTCGCAGTTTCGTGGTAGCGCTGTCAGGTTTGACCACGCAGTGGTGAGGCGCAAAATAATTGGGTGTTAAAATGGATTCTTTGTCGATCTTCGTCATGTGTCCTAACGTTTCATATTCATCCATAAACGCGACATATTGTTGTCGTAAGGTTTCATCTTTTGATAACCGCCGTTCTAGTGACAGGAATCTCTTGAATGCAACGCCTTGCGATTCTCCCAATCTCTCTGGACTATCAGCGAATGAAAGTTTTACCATAAAGTTGCCCTTTATCAATCTGTCCATATTCTGTGTGAACTGCATTTCACATTGATCACTCACTCTGCTTTGGAACGTGGTTGATCTGCTACCACTACTTCCTCCATTTTCCATAACCGCTCAATACCTTCTTCTAGATTGCTTTCCTCAGTGACGCATACTCCACATTGTAACGACTCCATTTCCTTGCTGTTGTTTACCCTTCCTGACACTATCCAACCAAAAACTGTATTCTGTAACACTGGGAGATTCTTTCCCAAAGATATGTGTCCAACCATCAGCAGTTGGTAGTATAACTCAGCTCCTAGGAGGACATCGATTGCTTGTGGGTGTTGAAACTTTGGATCAGCTAAATTTATGTTCCTTGGTATCGTCCACTGAGATATATCAATAGAATGTGATGGCTGTTGAGATATGATGTTCTGGAGAACAAACGCCTCTAAGCGCGTCTTGAAGTTGTTTTGTAAAGATTGCACACAGACATTAATCCGATGATCTGTTTTCTTTGTTCCTTGCGCAATGCCCTGAATACTCATCGAAGTCTTTGAGCACGTTATTCCCAATTTCTTCACTATCCTTTCTGTCACCAGGTTGACTTGCGATCCGGAGTCGAGGATGGCTCGGCATTCCACATCTTGTCCGGTATTGGCTACTAGCTTGATCACTGCTGTTCCTAATAGGACGTAGAACCGAGAAGTGTAGTCTTGTGCTATGCTTAATGACGTTGCTCGGGAATATTGTTCCACCTTTGTACTGGAATTGACCTTGTTGTCTTCAGACCTTTGTTGATTATCATTCGTTTGACGAGTTGCTGTCCATATGAAGGAGAGTGTTATGTTTTTTATCACACTTCATACAGTTTCTGGATGGATTCCTGCCATGTGACCTGGCTTTAAACAATTTAAGCACAAGTTCTGCTTCCTCACAAATGAACACCGCTCGGCTGGTTTAAGCTGTAGGAAAACTTGACAAGCATATAACTGATGAGTCCCTTTTTGCACGACTGACATATCGTAGTTACTTGTCGTACAGCCGCTCTTAACGTGACTGATCTCTGCATTGAATGCGATGCAGTGGTTCTCTCTCTTTGACTAAATGACTCAAGAGATTGGAATCGCTTCTCCAAAAAAGACATAAATTCTTCTATCGTTGGAAGTTCTCTTGGTGACATCAGCGATTGCTCGAATGCAAGATATGTCGTTCGATCCACCTTTTTTATCAGGATGTGCAGCAACAGTGGGTCCCATGATGAAGTCACGATGCCCAGATTGTTTAATGCTAGTGTTTACGCCAAAAGCTCCCCCGGCCGAGTGGTCTCTCGCACTCTGCCCGGTGTCCGCGTTCTCTCTCCTTCGACGCCGATGCCGGGCCGACTGTGAGAGACTGAACAAGAAGCTCGACTGTGATTCGCCTTGCTCGGGTCTCGGTGGTGCACTGGCTCTCACTCTCAATGGTGAAGTCAGTGCGAGTGGTTTCATACAAAGCAATCGTCAGTGCCGGTGAAGCCGAAAATAGCAAAATCTACCAAAAGTGAACAAAAATGTAATTGCCAAACATAGTTATAAATATATATTAATTATTAAAACAATTAAAGCGAAAAACACAAATACATAATAAACACAAAAAAAAAAACATTTGGTCCAATCGAGCCGGATCGAGCTCCAGTGCGCGTGGTTAGTGTCGATAGAGCTCCAGTACATTAGTGTGTTTCGAACGATCTACGACTCCGTCGCCCCAAATTGTTCCCAGCTATGCCGTGCCGCAGCGTATATATATTCAGGTAAGTCGTAATAAGTAGCCAATTAAGCTACAAATGCATGTTTATGGAAAACGATATATTTGCGACACGCACAAATATATATATATATAAATATCGTGCTGCGAGTGACTGTACCACAGAAAGCCGGTGCTTCTGCGTAACAGTTATCACTTGTCATTCAAGTGCCCTTGAGTTGGTACAGTCGTTGTACAACTCCAATACTCGCGTTTTTGATTCTACATTGCACATAACTCGTTTGCAATTGTAAAACGGTTCGTTCCAATTACATAAACGAAACCGGTCTTATGTAAAACACGCGCTTCGTAAAACTTTCCAAGTTTTGCGCTCATTTGCTTGAAACCAAAACCACCACCGTTTGTGCTGGCTTTGGTTCGTGGTTGCATCGCAAACACGCTCTTCGTAAAACTTTCCAAGTTTTGCGCTCATTTGTTTGAAACCAAAACCAGCACCGTTTGTGCTGGCTTTGGTTCATGTTTGCATCGCAAACACGCTCTGAGTAAAAACTTTCAAGTTTTACGCTCTTTTGTTTGAAACTAAAACCACCACCGTTTGTGCTGGCTTTGGTTCGTGGTTGCATCGCAAACACGCTCTTCGTAAGACTTTCCAAGTTTTACGCTCTTTTGTTTGAAACTAAAACCACCACCGTTTGTGCTGGCTTTGGTTCGTGGTTGCATCGCAAACACGCTCTGAGTAAAAACTTTCAAGTTTTACGCTCTTTTTTTTGAAACTAAAACCACCACCGTTTGTGCTGGCTTTGGTTTGTGCTTGCATCACAAACATGCTCTTCGTAAGACTTTCCAAGTTTTGCGCTCTTTTGGTTGAAACCAAAAAATTAAAAACTGTGTTAAAAATCGTACCCGCGAGTGAGGAAAAATATATATTTTTCAAAAAGTTTTGAGAAAACTTGGGAAAAAAAACCCCAAGAAAACTGAAGGAAAAAACATTTGCAAAAACGACTCAAAAGCAAAATCAACGACAGAACAAAAATCGTTCGGAGTTCGACGCTGAGGTTCATCAACAACATTCTCGTCACCGGAACGCCAAACTCAACTTCGACGCTGAGGTTCGCTCGCAGCGCAGTAACAGCGTTTTATTTACGGGAAGTGGAAGCGCCGCAGCTAACGTTGATCACTTGGAAGTCGCCGGCAGCGTTTCGTGTTCTACACAAACGCAATCACCGCGAAGTTCTCGTTGCGTGCATGATTAATAAATAAAATAAAACAACCTTTGAAATCTTGCATTTTTATTTCTACTGCACTGCTCAGTACAGTGCCCCGACATCTCGCAACAAAAGTTCCGAGCCCAAATCTCTTAATTACAATATACTAATAATTATATTATTAATTAATAATTTCAATTATTTTCTCATTAATAGCACTCATTCAAATAAATCATGTGAAAACCCACACAAAATTTTTGTCAAACTTCGTTGCTTGCACTGGTGCAGTGCCCCATCGCGTGTGAACAGTCGCGTCGTTTTTAAACATTCAGTTTTGCCGCACGATTCAGCCGCGTGTCGCGTCGTTTTAAACATTAAGTTTTGCCGCACGATTCAGCCGCGTGTCGCGTCGTTTAAACATTAAGTTTTGCCGCACGATTCAGCCGCGTGTCGCGTCGTTTAAACATTAAGTTTTGCCGCGCGATTCAGCCTCGTGTCGCGTTATTTAGCATTTCAGTTTGGCCGCGCGATTCAGCCGCGTGTCGCGTAGTTTGAACATTAAGGTTTGCCGCGCGATTCAGCCGCGTGTTGCGTCATTTAGCAATCTGTTTTGCCGCGCGATTCAGTCGCGTGTCGCGTCATTTTAGCAATCGGTTTGCCGCGTTTTAGCCGCCCAGTCACTTTATTTAAGCCTTCGGGCGCCGCGCAATTCAGCCACCTGGTCGCGTCATCTGAATCATTGATTGGGCCGCGCGACCAATAAGCAAAGTCGCGTGCTCCAACATCCGCAACACGGATAGAGGATTTAGTTAATCGCGAGTTTTCTTGTAACAGAAGTAATCGTGCGCTCGTTCTTGATCATGGCCCTCCTAGACTCCTTCATTCGTCTCGCCGATGATTTAGCTCTGTTAGCCGAGCAGCTAACAGCCCTCACAGATAAAGAAACTTGCGAAGACACCGTGTTCACGCTCGAGGCCCATAAGGACGAACTCCAATCACAATGGTCCATAATAAAAGCGACATACGATCGCATTGTGGGCGCCGCGGCGCAAGATGACGACCTAGCAGCGAAGCTGGAAGTCATAAAGAATAAACGAAGCAAAGCGTATCGGATAAACGCACGCTGCCTAGGAGTCCTCAACCAGATGATCGCGTCACTCACCGTGCCCGTCGCGCCCAACCCACCTGTGGTATCAGTGGCGGCGCCACTGACAGGCTACAATATAAGCTTGCCTCCGTGCGATACCGAGGTTTTTAAAGGCGATGACTTGTCATGACCGTCGTTCCGCGATATGTTCACGGGCCTTTACATTAACAATCCGCGGATTGCCCAAGTGGAAAAGCTTTTCCACCTCAATCAGAAGACAAGAGGCGAGGCGAAAGAAATCGTTCAGAAGTCGCCCCTAACCAATGAAGGTGTTGCGCAAGCGTGGAAAAATTTATGGGATCGTTATGAAAATAAGCGCGTTCTCGTGAATACGCTTCTGAAAAATCTCTTTGGTCTCGCGGTCATCACCAAAGAAACGGGCCAGGAAATTAAAAACTTACAACGAGAAATAAATAACATACTCGCCGCGCTCGCGCTTCAAGCTATCGACACATCCCAATGGGACGCGATTATCGTTTTTATCTGTTCGACTCGGCTACCGGAAGCCACCCTTGCGTTGTGGGAACAGTCCATACAGAATAAATTCGAAATTCCGAAATGGACCGATCTCGACGCGTTTTTGACCCACCGCTTTCAAACTCTTGAAACGGTGCACGATATGAAAGGCGTTTCTGCTATCAAGACTCGCCCGACTGCAGCAGGCAGCCCCGTCATCGAAAAAACTAAACACCTTTCAGCTGAATGTCGCGTCGTCCACATGTGCCCTATGCGGGGCACCTCATAACTTGCGGGTCTGCACGCAATTTTTAAATATGACTCCCGGTCAGCGTCTTGATCTCGTTAGAAGACGACATCTCTGTTTGAATTGTCTGGCGCAATCTCACGCTGTAGGCGGATGCCCCAGTACATTCAATTGCACAATTTGTCAAGCGCGACACCATACCCTTCTGCATCTTGATTCGAATCAGAGCAGACCCTCACACGCCGCAATTTCACAATCGAGAGTATCGGGTCGAGAGTGGAGGCAAAACTCAAAGCCTCAAGACAGCACTCTGTCACCGCCGAAGTTTCCACAGTGGAGCAACGCTGACCTTCGCACAAGGCAGCCACAAATTTCCAATAACGAGAGAAGTTTCGCCTCTTCGAGGCCCTCTACGTCGGCCCAAGCCGCTCAAGCCAATTACAACAAAATACAGTCCACCAAACCGAAGCCGCCAGAAAACCATCAAGTATGTTTTGCGGCCGCCCCGAAACAAGTGCTATTGGGAACCGCGATGGTTACCATATTCCACGACGGTGTTCGTTATACTGCCCGTGCCCTCATCGATCCAGGATCTGAAGTTTCCTTCATCTCTGACCGCATTCAGAAAAGGCTAAAGATCCCAATGCGGAAAGTACGAGCAACGGTTTCTGGCCTCAACGAAACTATTTCGGCAAAAGTTTCGAAGTCATGTGAGTTCATGCTTAGGACGCCACGCGACCCCCATTTTCAAATTCACGCGACAGCACTAGTGCTGTCCCAGATCACGGGTAACCTGCCCGCCCACTCGTTAGATAGTACGCTGCTCCGCAGCCTACCTCACAGCATCAAACTCGCAGACGCAAATTTTGTGAAGAGTCAACAAGTTGACGTCCTCATCGCAGCCGATCTTTTTCCGGCAATAATACTTGACGGAATTCGTCGAAATGTATTAGGTTCTCTTCTAGCGCAGCAGACTGTTTTTGGCTGGATCATTACAGGACCAGTCCCCATGCTACAATCTCAAAGCCCCAATATCAAAGTGGCCTTCTTCAGTGAAGTCACTATCGAACAACATTTCGAACGTTTTTGGGAGGTGGAGGAACTTCCCAAAACTAGGTATCCACCCCCTCCGAAAAGTTTTGCGAAGAGAATTTCGAAAAAACAATCAAAAGAAACAACGATGGTCGATACATCGTCACATTGCCATTCAAAAATAAAGACCGCGCGCCTAATTCTCTAGGATGTTCACGCAAATCGCCCTCCAGCAATACCTGCGCTCGGAAGCCTTGCTAAGCAAGAACACTGACCTCAAGAAACAATACGATGATGTGATTCGAGAATACATCGAATGAAGGCTGTAGCGCCACCGCAACCCAATCTCGGGCACTACTATCTGCCCCAGCATGCGGTTATCAAACCGGAGAGCACTTCCACGAAAGTGCGAGTGGTGTTTAACGCATCATGCGCCACCACCAGTGGGCTCAGTCTAAACGACATCCTGCATGCAGGCCCCGTATTGCAGGCTGACTTAACATTTTTAATGTTACGATGGCGTTTCCATCGGTATGTTTTCAGTGGCGACATTCGAAAAATGTATCGCCAGATCCTTGTCGATCCAAAACATACCCCCTATCAGCGAATAGTGTTTCGCGATGAGGCGGACTCCGAAGTGAAGGATTATGAGCAGCAAACAGCTACCTTCGGAGTTAACTGCGCCCCCTTTTTAGCAATTCGTACGCTTCTCCAACTGGCAAACGATTGTCGTGAGCGGCTGCCGCTGGCGGCTCAGATTCTGGAACACTCCATGTACGTGGATGACGTCATAGCTGGCTCACACGCTATCTCGGTCGCCATCAAGATGAGAGACGAACTGACCGACGCCCTCAGCACAGCTGGCTTCTCCCTTCGAAAATGGACATCTAACACTAGACAGAATTTAGAGGACTTGCCTGGATCCCATTTGCTCACCGCTGACTTCCTGAAGTTTGACGATAGCAGCTCCGCAAAGATGCTCGGAGTGCGCTGGAACGCCACAAGTGACAAGTTTTACTTCAGCACGCCAGCAATCGACATACTTTAACAGTACACAAAGAGACAAGTACTGTCATTCATCGCAAAGTTATTTGATCCAGCCGGTTGGCTGGCCCCCATTATAGTTACGGCAAAAATGATGATCCAGCAGGTCTGGCTCGACAAAATCGACTGGGACGACTTTCTGCCCCCACCAACGCAGCAGGCGTGGCTCAGTTTTCTGCACAACTACCACCATATTGCGGCAATTCATATTCCACGGTGGATTAACTCCACCCCCGACTGCACACTTGACCTTCATGCATTCTGTGACGCATCGCAAAAAGCGTACGCAGGAGCTATTTATGCACGTGTTGAAATCGGCAACACCGTGCATGTGTCGCTACTGTACTCCAAGACCAGAGTAGCGCCCATCAAGACCATCTCGTTACCATGTTTAGAGCTCTGCGGAGCCACACTAGTCGCCGCTATGCTCGACGCGCTAGTGCCCAGTATGCACTTCCGGCCAACAAACGTTTATTGCTGGTCGGATTCAACAATAGTTCTCGCGTGGCTCAAACGGGCCCCGTGCGTGTGGACTACATTCGTAGCTAATCGCGTCTCTAAAATTGTGGAAAAGGTTCCACATACCCAGTGGTTCCATGTGGAATCCCAAGACAACCCAGCTGATCTAGTCAGCCGAGGAGCCACGCCTCAAGAGCTGGCCCTCACCTCCCTCTGGTGGAACGGACCGAATTGGCTGCTCCAGGCTAAACTTGGATGGCCCTCTTTTAACAGCACCTTCGAGTTCGCAACTGACTTGGAAGAGAAAGTCGTGAAGGTGCATTACACCTACTTCCAACCAGACGAAGACCCTCTGGACAGGTTTTCCTCTCTCGCGAGAGCCCTGCGCGTATACTGCTATGTGTATCGCTTCATTTTCCATTCGCGTCATCAGCGCAGTGGACCCTACCACGACTTCCATCTATCCTCAGCCGAAATTCGTGAGGCGAAACACCGACTTATCATCATCTGCCAAAAGACACACTTCGCTGACGAATATCACGCGCTTGAAACCAAGTGCCAGCTGAGCCCTAAGAGCCCGTTGCTCTCGCTTAACCCATTTCTTCACGACGATAAAATGTTGCGCCTGGGCGGGCGGTTGGCATCGTGCCCCATTTAGCGTTCAACGAGCGCCATCAAATCCTTTTGCCTTACGATAGTCGCTTGTCTCAGCTGCTTGTCCTTTTTGTGCACCAAATCTCGTTGCACGATGGCAACCAACTGACGCTCCGACTGATCAGGATTCAGTTTTGGATTCCGCGTGTCAAAAACCTGATAAAGGCAACGCTCCATCGCTGCAAGCCATGCGTGTTGTACAAAAAGCGGCAGCGAACCCAAATCATGGCTGCGCTTCCGGAGGAACGCACTCTGCTCTCTCGGCCCTTCACTAACACCGGCGTCGACCTGGCTGGCCCCTTCAACATCAAGAACTACACAGGACGCGCCTGCTTGATCACAAAGGGATACGTGTGTATTTTTGTGTGCTTCTCGACCAAGGCTGTTCACTTAGAAGCCACCAGCGAATTGTCGACAGCAGCGTTCCTAGCTGCCTTTACCCGCTTTGCAGCCCGCCGAGGCTGCCCCTCCCAAATGTACTCGGACAACGGCACGAACTTTGTCGGTGCCTCCAGACAACTAAAGCAGGAGTATCAACAGTTCCTCCAAAGGACCCGTGAGATCATCGAGACCAAATACTCGCATCGAAATATCGTGTGGCACTTCATTCCGCCTGGTGCGCCTCACATGGGAGGCTGGTGTCAAAAGCCTCAAGACTCATCTGTTCAAGGTGGCCCCAGTCGTGAAGCTTACTTTCGAGGAGTTCTCAACTCTCCTCAGCCGTATAGAAGCGTGCTTAAACTCGCGCCCCATCCATCCTCAATCTGAGGACCCAACCAACCTCGAGGCACTCACTCCTGGCCATTTCTTAGTAGGTGGCCCTCTTTTAACTCATGCTGAGCCCGAGAAGCTCGACAATCCTCTATCGATCCTCAATCGCTGGCAGCGCGTGCAGGCCCTAGCGCAACATCTCTGCCACCGGGGAAATGTGGAAGTCGCCACAGAGCGACCTCCAATTAGATGACCTTGCAGTCATCCGCGACGACAACGTGCCAGCCAGCGCCTGGCGCTTGGCTCGCATCACCAAAGTGTACCGCGGCAATGACCGTCGAGTCCGGGTCGCCGACCTTCGGACCGCAAACGGTCCATTGACCCGGCCAATCACAAAATTAGTTTCTTTAACGTGCCTGTCTAAGAATTTTACTTACGCTCTCTATCTTCACAGGTCCGGCATGAAGCTCATCCGCCGCCAAGGCGCCCGATTTCGAAGCGGCCGCCTGCTAAGGCCCCCAGCCGCCGTGTCATCCGCCGAAGCTGCAGCACCAGCCGCCGTGTCATCCGCCGAAGCTGCAGCACCAGCCGCCGTGTCATCCGCCGGAACTGCAGCACCAGCCGCCGTGTCATCCGCCGAAGCTGCAGCACCAGCCGCCATGTCATATGCCGAAGACCAGGCCTCAGCCGAGGTGCCTAACCCGCTGGACACCCAGTCCGACGACGGCGAGCCCGAAGAGGTGCTCGAACTCGACGCATCCGGCGTGAGCGAGAGCGAGTCCGAAGTTGGCGCACTCGCTTCACCACCACGCCCAGAGCCGACCACATCGCAGGGCCCTCGCAGCTTCATGGCCCGCTGCAGCAGCCTATCGCCGCCCTGGTCAGCACCACCAGCAGCTGTAGCCACCATTCCCGCTGCAGCCAGTTTGCGCAGCAGAATCGCGCTGGCCCTAGAGATGCCAATGGTGGTTGGTCAGCGCGGTTGTGCCCGGCTTCGTGGACAGCCCCGGTCTGCAGCCATCGAGGTGCCTGGGCGAGCCGCCCCACGCACCACCACTCCGCCGCCCGCAGCCCCTACGATGAGACCCGGCCCGAATGCCAGAGCTCCGGTGGCCGTCCCGCGCCCACTTACTTTCGCCAACCTACAGCAAGTCGGGTACGAACGAGCGTTCGTCATGCGTCGGCCTCGACGTCGTCGCACGCGCAACGCCTCCCCACGTCACAATGCCCCACGACTAGACGACTCGGTCGCATCATGGAGCTCGCACCATGCGTGGGGTCGAGCATGTGCTCCCCCGACCCAACACCGCCAAGGATGCTGTCCCATCTGCCGTCGGAGCCACCCCCTACGCCAGTGCGACCACTTCCTGGACCAGCCGATCGAAACGCGGCGCGACATGCTGGCCCGCCATCATGTGTGCATCAACTGCCTGGCGTGCTCACACCGGCTGGAGCGGTGCAGCAGTGATCGACGATGCCTACAGTGTGGAGGACAGCACCACACCCTGCTGCACCAGGATTAGGCAGCATCACAAGCCACCACGGGATCCAGGGTAACGCGGATTGCAGTCCTGCAAGGCGGGCGGGATGTTTACGCCAAATGCTCCCCCGGCCGAGTGGTCTCTCGCACTCTGCCCGGTGTCCGCGTTCTCTCTCCTTCGACGCCGATGCCGGGCCGACTGTGAGAGACTGAACAAAAAGCTCGACTGTGATTCGCCTTGCTCGGGTCTCGGTGGTGCACTGGCTCTCACTCTCAATGGTGAAGTCAGTGCGAGTGGTTTCATACAAAGCAATCATCAGTGCCGGTGAAGCCGAAAATAGCAAAATCTACCAAAAGTGAACAAAAATGTAATTGCCAAACATAGTTGTAAATATATATTAATTATTAAAACAATTAAAGCGAAAAACACAAATACATAATAAACACAAAAAAAAAACAGCTAGTAAACATTCCTTTGTAGTGTCATGAAGAATTTTTATTGAAGGTGCTGACGGCAACATCGTAGGTTGGTCTAATAGCTTTTGAATTAGCGTAGATGTCAATATTCTCATGTTGTTGTATCTTTCCTGCAGCATCTTCCATGCTGTTTCATAATTTGCTTCAAAGAGCGAAAGATGTCGAATTAACTTTTCTGCATCTCCTGATACATTCATTTTTAGGTACCACATCTTCTCAATAGTAGGCAGCGGTTGATTATGCACCAGTTGATTGAAGAGGTCAAAGAATTGTCGCCACTTCAGATAATCCCCGTTGAAAGATGGAATATTGATTCGAGGGAGTTGCAATGAACTTGTGACGCCTGCATTTAACGCTAATGGCTTATCACAACTCCTGGTCCCGTGAGACGGCGTGTATTTTGCCTTTAGCGATAATTCGGTCAGTACGCCTTGCACCTGCTCCTCAATGCTGTTGTATGCTGCTTCGTTGTAAAACACAGAGGCTGGATCAGCGCAGAGTTCCCAGATGTCAAAATTTAAAGCTTCTGCCTGCTGCCACATTCGTTGTAGGGTTTCCAACTTTATCTCATAATGCTGCTTAGGATGGTCGGCCGTGTCTTCTGCTATTCTGATGCACATTCGACGTGCGGCAGCAATTAACGCAGACAATCGTCGAACCAATCTCTGATTATCATTGGTTTCTTCACCTACTGCAGCGCTGGAAACGTGATGTTGCCTCCTTCAGACGTTGAATTCGCTCTTCGTAGTATTTAGTATTCGCCTTACGGTCACTTGAGTTCTTTTTGAAGTTTCTAACTATAGTGAAGATTGCTTCACCTAGGTCCTGTTGAGCTGCCACGAGTTGCTCGAATGTCGCCATGTCCTTTGAAGATCACGTCGGGGTCACCAAAATGATCAGGAAGCGTTTTCCCTGATATTATTTGGCACTTGAACCAATTAATCTATTTCTTTTGTTCACTTGCAGCACTTGAAACTGCAAGTTTTACTGTTGATATTAATCGGGACTTGAACCAATTAATTTACTCTGATCCTTGATCCTTATGGTTACTTGCAGCACTTGGAACTGCAAGTTGAATTGTTGATCTGATTGCTAACTAAAATACCAATCTGCATCATTTGGAACTACAGACCGAATTAACACCGAAATGCACTGATTAACGGATGATTGGCAACAACTTCCCGTTTATTATTTTTGCCTTAATTTATACATTAAATTATGTATATTACACTATAAGCTATCAATTAAACTACTACAAATCTAAGTACATAAATTCTTATTTTTAATACACCAGCAGCATACATGACTGCAGCTCGCTCACGGCCGTGAAAATGGTTCTCCTATTACAGTTGGCCGTTCAACCAGCCCTTTTGCGGGTCAGCATATATTTGGTGACCGGCCGTGAACGTGAAGTTTGTGCTGTGTGTTATTCACCTTTGTTCAGTCATCTTCATTCTGAACATTCTCCCCCCGTTGCGCGAAGTTAGTCGGCAACAACTTCAAACGGCTGACTGTGACGCGGCGATGGTTTGGGCACTGTTGGTATAGATCGTATCCAATTCCATAACAAAGCGATCGCTGCAGCTATTTCAATTGCCAGAGACAAGTAGCCGATAGTGAATTTTTGGTGGTCGTTCTTTCTGAGCTGATGAATTTCCATCCTCCCTTGTTCCTCCAGCCTCTCCTGCAGCGCACTTAGTTCGTCGAATTTAGATATAAACTGGGTCTTCATAAGCGATGAATAATTAAAACGTTCAATCGTCTCGTTTGTTTTGAATTCGGTCAAACTTGTATAGGAAATGGCTATGCTACTGTTGAATCGTTGAAAACTGTGAGTGGTTATTTGGTTGCTTTTAATTATGCAGTTTGGTTGCAGGCTGAGACACCCAACATTGGACAAAGCGAACTGTAATGATTCTGCTCCACATACTGCATTTACTCGTATTGGTGTTTTCGTTGCAAAGATCCATTCGTTAGTCCTTAGCATCGGTGTCCACGATAGGGATCCTCTTGAATTCTTCATATTCACAGTCCAACCTTCATTCTGAACAGAAGATAATAAATAATGAATAAAACGAGAGATAAATAACGATATATAATAATCTGGCTTGGCCGTCTACTTCCTTCTAGAATGAATAGACTGGACACAAGCGATTCATATATTCCTTATTTTGGGAAGAGTTCAGTTTTTTTTTTAATCACAGTTTCAACAGCAACTGAAGGTTACAAGTTAGAACATGTAGGAAGAAGGTCGTTACATCTTATGCGCTTTTGGCTATGGGTTTCGTAGGGCTTCGTTCCAGAGCAACTGTAGGAAAAATTGATTTAGGTGTCGTTTAATTTGTGAGATACAGCCGTCGCTCGTAGTCCCATATCATCACTGTTGTCCCAGCCGTTTCGGCGGGTACCACTGTATGCCACCAATGCGTCTTCTCCCGATGGTAGATCTCGATTTTTTTTTTGTTTGTGGTGCACTTGTTGATGGGATAGCGGAGTCTCCGTGGCGCACACGCAATCTATTGTGTGTGTGTGTGTGTGTGTGTGTACAATAGTTATTTCGTGTGTTTACATAGCGGGATTCTACTGAGTTGTAAATGCTTTTATTTATTTCTTTCATTCATTTGCGGTTTATGCTCGCTGCCGTGGAAAATGCCGTTTTTCCCGAAATCAATCAGCACTTAAAACTAATTGATCGTTGATGTTTTTGAAAAGATTATTTCCTTCTTCAACTTGCAGCACTTGAAACTACAAGTTAAGTTATCGCTGATTATCTGAAATTAGCACTTGGAACTACAGACCAAATTTGTGGGTTGAATGAAACTTCCTCGATGGCTGATAAAAAGCAACTGATTCTTTTATTGCGCTTTCCTGACTGATTTTCTGACTTGCAGGTTAATGATCTGCGCTGAAGTCAAGGTGAATGCACCAACTCGCATACTTGCAATTTTGTAGCTGTTGCCGCACCCGTTTCGACGGGTACCACTGTATGGTCGCCGTTTACGTTGGCTTCGTGTGCTTACATAGCGGGATTCTACTGAGTTGCCATTGCTTTTCTTTATGTCTTTCATTCATTTGCCATTCATGGTCGCTGCAGCATTGATTGCTGTAAACAACATCTTTCAAACGGCATATGGCTTATTTTCGCACACCGCACCGTTTTGGAGTAGTTGCCACTTTATCCTGACCATATAATGAACTGAATATAAATGCAATGCAATGAATGTAGAAAAAAAAACTTTCAACCGTTAATAAAAAATATATTGATTAACATTTCAAAAAATTAAAACTTTGATAAAATTATTTATTTTTGTCAATAATGCTATTAATAGACGAAATAGTATACGTATCTGAAGGTGATGAATTAGAAAATTTGCAGTGGTGACCTTTTGTGGTTTGTGTCTTTGCTAGTTAAATTTGAATAACTTCACGCCCTTTCGGTACCACAGAACTAGAAGCAGTCTTTTTCTCAAGCGAGCAGCTATTGTTAACAATCACCTGCAACCAGCAGCGATGTAGGGAGCAACCTAACGTCGGTAGATAAAACATTGGTGACCCCGACGTAATACGATTCGCGATCTTCTTCAACAAGGATTCATCTCATCGATTAAAATGGAATCATTCGCAAGGAAGCAAGCGGACAATGGCGCTGAGATTCAGCGCATCTTTACCAATTTAAAAAAGGACTCTGTTTTTGCAAAAACAAGGAAAATAATGAAAGCACGTTGGCGAAATAACTGACCATTGGTCTCTATTTGATGCCGTCGATAGCGGAATACGACAACTGGACCCCATTCCAGCCGAGCACGAGTATTCCACTCAAGATTATTACCAATCTATCCAGAAGGTTGTTTTCGATTATCAGCAAATAAATCTTTGAAGCTGCTATCGTGGGACTCACCGCACAGAAATCAGTTGTCCCACCGCAGTATTGTACTGCCTAGGCTGGCACCCATTCCACATCGAGTACAGACACTCTAGAAATGTCTACAATCAGAAAACAAAATGCTTTGAAGGCCACTCTGAAACGGCAGTTAACCAGCCTCTTACGAGAAGGAGTCGAAGATAGCATCCAATAATATATTATTAGAAGAACAATTTCAACAGAAATGCGTAGCGCTTAAAGTGAAGATTCATCAAGCTAATTCATCAACAGCACGCGATCATGCAACTATCCATCAAGCGCCAAATGTTCATTTGCCCAAGATTACTATACCAACATTCGACGGTAATTATTTAAAATGGAAGCAATACTTTGATTCATTTTCAAAAATGTCACAACAATCATTGCCAAACATACAAAAAATGCAGTACTTAAAAACAAGCGTTAAAGGTGAAGCTAAGTTACTCCTTCAACATTTACCACTAACCGAAGATAACTACACAACAGCCGGGAACATGCTCCATTATCGCTACAACAATAGAAGAATTCTGCTTTCAACACTCCTGCAGAAACTAGAACTCATATCCTATACGAGCAATTACTCCATGATCTGAGGGAGTTCCAGACTGTACAAATCTTTTTACAATTCTGGGAGCACCGTCTGCAGTCCTTAGAAGCAATTGGAAGGAAAGACAGCCCAATTATTTTAAGAGCGACATCAGCAGTTGCCACAAAACAAAAAGGTGACATAAAATGAAGCGCTTGTAAAGAGGCAATTAATCCTCATCATTACACTGCTGCAAGAAATTTTTGGACCTGTCGCCAAAGGATCGACACTTACATTTTGACAATAAAGCCGTTGAACAAACTGAAACAATGGTTCAGCCCAATGCTATCACACTTACATCAGCCTTCGTAAACAAACAGCAACACACCATTCTTGGAACCGCTAGAATAAGAATTGTTACGTCCAACGGAAAATGCACGGAATGCAGAGCGATTCTCACTAAAATTCATCACTAAAAGAATCATCAGAAGATTGTCGGCAAATGCTAGGCCAGCATCAATGACAATTGAAGGCATAGGAAGCACTACCAAAGCAGCTCAGTAGTAGTAATAGGCGGGTTCTGGCACAAAGGAAATCTAGGGTGCTCAGGGTGCTACTTTTTTGGTTTTTGTCTTAGCTATAAAAATGGGTAAATATTGTTATACTTAGTTTATGTCTGTGCTATATTCGTTTTTTTTGTTATAGATAAAATTATATTTTCGCATTATAGGTTTGTGGCTTTACTAGAAAAAACTTATTTTCTTGTTATAGGTTGGTATAATTGCTAATGTTGTTCTGCTTTAGTAAATTTAATTTTTTTTTTAGCATTCTTTTGAGGGTATTACTTTTAAATAGTGGTTGATATATTTAGTTTGGTTATTGTACAGGATATTTTGTAGATTTTTATACACGTAGATTTATATTTCTTTTGTGCAATAATATTATTTAGGTGTATTTCGTAGCTAGAATATCAATGCTCGTTAAGTATTTCGATTGGCAGCACTCTTTTTGCTGGTTTTAGGAGACCCAAGTGATAAAATTGTAAGTTCAAGATAAAATAAAATTTAAACCGCGTGTGTTTGGTTTTCTTTTCGAATAGTGTTACCAATTTACATATATAATTGTCTTTTATTTAGGGTAGCATGCACTAGGTAAAGAGCTAAGCTATGAGTTTGTTGTAGATGGCGGAATCGTGGGTGTTTTCCTTTTTGACTGAGTACAGCATTTTCCAATTGTGTTGTACTTGTTGGTGTTTGTGTGTATTTTAACTGCTACCGAATTCCTATGGCAAGATCGTGGGCATTTTCTTTTTTGAATGCGTACAGTATTTTCCATTTGTATTGTAGTTCATGCAGTTTGTGTGTATTTTATATGTTGACGAATTCCTATGGTGCGAACGTGGTTCTTTTTCTTGTTAGCCTGTTAGGCTTTGCTTTTGCTTATTGTCTTGTAGTTGGCTTTTGCTTATTGTCTTGTAGTTGTTGTTGTTGTTTTTATGTATTTTAACTGCGATCATTTCTTAAAGTTAAGGTACACTAATTGTGGCAGCAAACGCAATTCACATGATCTCGGTCCTAAAATAATCGCTTATCAAGCCTTAAATTACAAAAGGAAAAATTTCATTGACATTTTATGGGGTTTTTTCAAGAATTTTCCATTTTTAGAGAAAAAATATTTATATCGAAGAGCAATAAATTAGGAAGAAGTGATGAGACTCGGAATTCACGGGATTTCTTGTGCAGGTGTACAAATAAACGTGATTCGTAATGGAATCATCTCATAAAACAATTATCCCTTATCTAACAAAGCCAATTAGAGGAAATTCGTTTGTTTGAATTTAATGACGTTTTGTAGGAATTTTTTCGAAAGGAGAGAAGAAGAAGAAGAAAACTAAGAAGAAGAAGAAGAAGACAATTTTATATAAAAAGTAACAACATTTCAGAAAAGTGCTCTGAATTTACGAGAAGCGTTATTGCAGGTGTGCATGAATTTAAACATGTTTCAACATGATTGACTTACGTACAAATGAAAAACGTTGAAAGTAGTACTATAAGACAGTTGTTGAGTAAAGATGCCTCAAATAAATATCTCAGAGTTTTTGTTCTGTGTTCAAGAGTTTCTAAGAAAATATAAAGAAACTTTGCTTGAAGAGCATTTCATAGAGATTCTTAATTGCTACATCAAACTAAGCAATTATCAACATAAATTTTTAATAAAATCATCCCACGGACATCATTATTCATCTTGTTGTTGGTCTTCCGATGAATGTTTGGATGGTCCTGATACATGTGCCTGCTATATGTTAGAACATATAATGTTAGGAATTCAGAAATTGATGCTATTGTATTCTAGATTAAACAAAATTCAAGCCAATAAATAGACGATTATTCTTTAAAAAATTATGTTTATTTATTTATTTACTATATAAGAACATTGAATTTAAAAAATACATTTCAGGTTGATCTACAGGAAAATCTACCATAACTTCCAGGCAGAATCCATTTTTATCCTCCTTCATAAGGTTAATTAAGTAATAAGATCCGTTGCAGAACTCCTTTATAGTTTTATCACTTATATTATTGAATCTAGACGGTAGGAAAATTAGACTATTCTCCACTTCCATTAATATGCGCTGTCCATACTTGGTGTTGGTTTTTCTAACATGTTTTATTGCGTAGCTTTTATTAATTTCCATATCTTTTACGGACATCACGTTTTTCCTTGTATAATTGTTTTTGTTAAAATCTTCGACTGCACTTGTTGAATAGAATGTTGCTGGTTGTTGATTCATTTTTAGACTTTTCTTAATGCTGTATAAATGCTTAACCACTGTTTGGTTGGTTGGTTGGTTGAAGAGACTTCTAATTGAAATTGAATTCGGACAAGAACTAAATACTCATGATCGAAGAACTTCTAATTTATAACATTTATTGTGAGTAGAAATAGAAGATTTACTTTAAGTAGAATCAGAGAATATACAACGAGTAGAATTTGTAAAACATTTGAGAAAATGAATTGGACCCCAACATATATTGTTATATAGTTATATACATGTCGACATAAGAAAATAGAGTAAGAAATACTCTTACATAAGGAAAGAGAGTAAGAAATAGTCGTACATATTAATGTGCTAGGGTAAACTAACTCATAAGTAAGAAAAACTCAATTTTGCTTTTTCTATGTATTGTTAGCAGATTTTCTGATCAAACTTTATTGACTACTTTCATTTACATTGTAAAGAAATTCTAGACATAAATGGCAACAATTAAAAGAATTATAGTTTTGATATTGAGTGTAATTATAGCATATATTTGAACCCATATACTTTAAAATTTCTTTTGGTGGCTGCAAATTTCCAAAGCTATCAAAATATTCCTTTCTATTCTCATTTTTATAATAAACTACTCAGTGAGTTCCCGGACCACTGCAAATATCCAGATTAACAATTCCACTTTATTTTTGATGTATTCGCTTTGGTAGTGATAATTTACTGGTATAGTTCATCAAATCGATATCAGTGAGTGCTCTTTTGGGTAGCTTCTTTAATCGTTTTTTGCCTGGTGGTTATAATATAAACCTAATCCTTTATTGTATGGCTGTAGGTATAAACCTTTTCCCCATTATAATTGCTTCCATAGTTTTGTTATGGCGATTTGCTTCTTTCAATTGTTCTGACATTTCTAGCATCATTAATAGCTTTGACGATCGGAGATCCACCAGATGCTAAGCCTCCGAGTGCTCTTTTAGGTAATGGTATAAGACGCGGTATCTCGATTGCCCTTTTCTTTTTCCTAAAGGAATTGTTCAGTACTTTTCTGGCAATTTTAATAGCGCCGGGAATATCTTCAGGTTTTTGCTGAGTTATTGTTTTCATTGCCTTTTTGACGGCATTAGTAAAAATTTTTTTCATACATTTCCTTTTAATTGTCTTCCTTATTTTCTTGACATTCAATACGTTGCCCATGCCAAATTTAGTTTTTGCTTTTATAGCAGCCGCAACTAAAAAAGCGTTTCGCCTTTCTGAAAAGTCGTTGTCTGCCGATTTTGCGCTTTGTAAAGCCTTTTCTGCTAATAATTTATCTGAAATATGCCTTTTATTAATATCTTTCGCCTGGGAATAAGCAATGTCATGTTCTCTGCACGCGGCATCTAAGGAATTAATTCCTTTATCACCTCGTGCTAAGCGTTCTTTTAGTTTTGTTCCTGGTTCACAAAATTGATAACCCGGTAAATGAAGTTCAATTGGCAGTGAGTTTATTAAAGTATTTATTAAACCTTTGCCAACTACGTTTGACTTATGACTAAATCTCTTTTTATAGCATACAACCATTTTATATGTTATCAACTAAACTGTTTTAATTGAAATGAATATAAGTACGGAAAATATTTGTTTATATATCACTTGCCAAAATGCATTTCGTTAAGCAAGACATGGATATTGTTGTTAAAAATTTAGATTTTTCGTTAAATAAAAGATCACACTTAAGACACAGTTCATTATTACCGAATTCTATACGAGGACTTATAGTTGGACCATCGAATTGCGGAAAGACCAATGCAATGCTACGTTTAATTGAGAGGCCGAATGGTCTAAGGTTTCGCAATATATATTTGTATTCAAAGTCGTTATATCAACCAAAATATGAATACCTGAAACAGTTACTAATCCAATTAAAGGATTGGGTTTCTACACATTTTCTGAAAATGACGATGTATTAGCACCAGGAGAAGCTAAAGCCAACTCTATTTTTATATTCGATGATGTTGCATGCGAAACACAAAATAATATTCGAGCATACTTTTGTATGGGTCGACACAAAAATATTGATCTTTCTTACTTGTGCCAAACATATACAAGAATTCCCAAGCATTTGATGATTTGATGGCATGTATAGATATGTCATTTGAAAAGTTTTCCCAAATTTGTAGAGAGTGTTGGAAGGACAAATATGGATTTATGGTTATACGCAAGGACGATCCGATCGATGATGGACGTTATACAGAGGGATTTGATTTATACATTCAACTATAAAACTGCATGCATTTTACTATAATTTGTCAGTATCTTCCTGCATTCGAAACGATTAAGCTGATAAAATTAGCAACAACATTAACCTGATCATCAACATCAACATCAACCTGATCATCAACATCAACATCAGCTTGGCCATCAACATCATCCTGATCATCAGCATCAACTTGTTCATCATCTGATCATCAACATCAACATCAACTTGATCGTCAACGTCAACGCGATCATAAAGAAAATTTGGTAATAAAGTGGACAATGGATGGAAAATTACTCAAAGAAATTGTAAAGACTAGAAATATATTAAAGAAAAAATTTAATAGTTTAAAGTTGAATGAAGCCGATATGGAAAAAAGATTAGAACAAACATTTAGCCTCATCACAAAACCTCTAAAATAAATCGTTAAATAGACAAAGTTAAATGATAGCACTAATAACCAACCAAGTATAAGTGAGGGCCGAAAACATTTTCTAAAAACAAGTACACCGTTTAAATTAAAAAGTGAATTCCAATTCAAGGATGATTTGGAAACACTATGCAGAGCAATGATGAAACTGAAGATAGTTTTTTCTCACATAGACAGTCAAAATGATAGTACATCATCAATGTTCCCGAAAACACAGCTATCTAAATTATTAGGAGAGCGCAAAAAGTTAGATGTTCATATGGTACATGGAGGATTGGTAACAGTACTTTTCAATTAACTGATAAGAAGATATCTATATCTAATCATAATTGGAGCTGAACACCAGGATTGTTTGAACTGTTATTTCACAAGAAACCTAAAAACTAAAACAACACAGAGCTAGAAGCTTTTGAAAAAATTTTAAATAGTACAAATGCTCATAGACGTAAATACAAAGAAGACGGACCATTTAACTTTACAAAAGCAGTCAAGTAAAAAATAATAAAAAAGCTATTTAGAGAAAAAAAATCAGCAACCTTGTATAAAGGCAACGGTTTGATGAAAGTTAATAGACATAAAGCAAATTATATATATTGGGATGATCCAAATGAGTTGGTTAAAAGGTTAAGACTTTTACTATCATCAGAATCTGCCGGTAACAACAATCATAATAATGAGGTAGTTTCCATACTGGAAGAACTTAGAGAAGCAGAAATAATTGTATAAATTGGGTTACAATAATAGTTATAGCATTAATTCCAATATGAGTGTTGACAAATTCGGTCATTATTCTCATCAAGGTGAGAACCAAATCAAATATAGAAGAAATATTGTACGGATTTTAGGCTTCGGTTTGGACTATGATAAAAATTTAAACCTACACTAGAGGCGCTTGAAAAATATTGGAGCACCTAAGGACGAAAATGATGCTGCTACAAAAACTTTTGTTGTTGAAAGTATGAATCAGATTATTTCCAGAATTCGAGAAGAAAATACATTGATCTACACCAAAATACATGACGAGACTTCAGTGTTAAAGGAATATATTTCGGAAGAAATTAATAACTAGTAAGGGTACCTTCGGTCAGACCGAAGCTTATATACCCTACATCCCGCCGATTTTCACCATTTTCAATACAGAGTTATCTATGATGGCAGAGAATATTCGTACCGAATTTCAAGTCAATTCTTCCAACCGTTATTCTGGAATTGCGGTTTATATCAATGTCATATGTTCGTGGGCGGACACGCCCATTTTTTTTAAAAATTTAATCTACCTGTACCGATGTATTCGGAAACAAAATTGAAGCTCAAAACTAAGTCTACAAGTTGAAATATTGTTAAAAGAATTAGTATTTGCTAAAAAAGTAGGCGTGGCGCTGCACCGATTTATCCCATTTTCAATCCCACAGAGTTTCGGATGACAAAGAATATACGTGCAAAATTTCATCGCGATAGCTTCATTCGTTCTCCTGTAATCGTGATTTCCACAGACAGACAGACAGACAGACAGACAGACTACGGACATGGCTAAATCGACTCAGGAGGTGACACTGATCAAGAATATATATACTTTTCCATACCTGCCACGCCTCCTTTAATGCGTTACACACGGAAGCACAAAGTAAATATACCCTCATTCCTTCGGATGTAGGGTATAAAAATAACACAAAACTACGACGAGAAATTGAATTGTTGAGAATATACATAGATATAAATTTTAAGCAGATAAAGACTGAATTTAAAGAAGAGTACGATATACTGAAAGAAGAAATAAATAAAAACATCGACGAGGTAGTCTCTCGAAAACTACAGATCACAAAAGACGATATTGAAAGTAATGTTCAAGATTTTGTAAAATATATTATTCAGATATGAGTAAAAAGCAAGCGTTGGTGGAAGAGCTTCACAAGCAAGCTCGTAAGAAATTTAAGCGAAGGCGTGTAATAACAAAAGGAATAGATGACCTTTGGCAGGCAGATTTTGTGGAAATGGGTACTTATTCTACATATAATAATGGGTATCGTTATCTTCTTACAATCATCGATACGTTTTCGAAATTTGCTTGGGCTGTAGCTGTAAAAAAAAAACTCCTCTGATGTGAGCAAAGCTATGCAAAATATATTAAAAACTGGTCGAATACAAAAAAATTTACACACTGATGATGGTAAAGAATTCTTCAACAAACAATTTCAAAGTTTAATGAAACAATATCACATCAATCATTATTCAACCTATAGCATATTGAAAGCCTCAATTGTCGAACGTTTTAACAGAATGCTAAAAGGAATGATGTGGAAGGAATTCAGTTATAATGGTTCATATCGATGGATAGAAAATTTTCAGAATTTAGTAGATATATGTAATGCGAAAAAGCATAGAACTATTAAAATGGCTCCTCAGAATGTCGACGTATCCAATGAGTCTTCGCTATTAAAGACGACATATAATAACTTAAAAATTTTTAACAAACCCAAATTCTGTAAAGGCGACTTTGTAAGAATCAGCAAATACAAACATGTCTTTGAGAAAGGCTATACACCGAATTGGACTACGGAAATATTTAGAATCAAAACTGTGCAAATCACCAAACCGACAACATTTATTTTAGAGGACTATCAAGGCAATCCAATTAAGGGTAGATTCTATGAAAGTGAATTGTTAAAGACTAAACATCCGAATACATACCTCGTCGAAAAAGTTATTAAAACAAAGGGACACAGGTGTTTAGTTAAATGGTTGGGATTTTCAAACGACATAATTCCTGGATTAGCAACAAAGCCAACTGAAGAAAATATGATAAATAATTAATGTAGTTTAACTTTAATTTGTATTATGTATATCGTATAAATAAACACCTTATAAACATTATTCAAGTCTTTTCATTTCATTAGCCTTTGAGATGTCTATAACACTTACTCTGAGCGGTAACGAATCTATTCTTGTAGCAGATTATTTTTCACCAATAGATTTGAAAAGAAATTATGTGTGTGGCCTTGTGGATTTTCACACTTATAACTCTATACCCAATATAGATGTCGACAACAATTTATTTCACATAGGTAAACACATCATAGAAATTCCAGTTGGTGCTTATGAACTTGATGATATTGCCGATTATATTCATGAGGAATACAATAGATTAGAGCCAGCCGAAAACCTTAAAATATTTGCTAATCGTAACACACTTCAAGCAGTTGTAAAGTCAAGCAAAGATATAATATATTTTAATAAAGACCGTTCCATTAGTTCATTGTTGGGCTTTAGTGCTATTGAATTGAAAGCAGGCACTCAACATTCGTCAGATTTGCCTTTGAATATAACAAACATTTCTGCAATACACCTAGAATGTAACATAGTGAATGGTTCATATATTAACAACGAACCTGCTCATACAATTCATATGTTTGCAGTGAATGTCAGTTCTGGTTATAAAATAGACGAAATTCCGAAGAATGTTATCTATTTACCAGTAAACACCAAACAGATAAGTTCAGTAACAGTTAAGGTTGTCGATCAAAGTGGAAAATTAATAAATTATTGTGGAGAAACAATTACTCTTCGACTTCATTTGAAACCTTTGGATTAATATGATTATTTACAATAAAAACACGGTAACACATGGAACTTTAATCATTCCTTTATTGGCAGTTAAACAATCAAGATTCAACAACGGCAGCAAGACAACGGTGTCAATTAAGAAAACAAGGACATTATCAATCAACAACACAAAATTCTTAAAATCCTTGGGACTTATACTAAAAAAAAAAAAAAAAAATAAGTTATGAGCGAGATACTAAACCTTTTACAAAAAAACCTGTTTATGATGAAAGTTAAGTATTAAAAAAGACTATCACAGATATTCGCAATATTTACAATCTTTTAAAAGCAACGATGAAATCAGAATATAAATTCAAAACCACGATCTTTATGTGTTGCCCACTGAGAGTTATATTTACATTGAAGGATTCGTGGTTTTAGAAAATGGAACACTGTCAAAAAATGGCATATTGAGTAACAATTTTATGGCATATCTGTGTGAAGAGATCCGGTATGAGTTTAATGGTATAGAAATTGATCGCACTCGACACTTGGGTGTCACATCTACCATGAAAAATTATGTGTCTCTGAGCATGAATGAGAACAACATGTTAAAAAATGCTGGATGGTTTTTTTGACGAAGATGTAAATGCGGAAAGCGGTTCATTTCTGATCTTATCGCGCTCCAAGTCTGATGGAAATATTTTGTTCTCAAATAATCAATCAGGCGAGACATTGAAATTGCATATTACAAACATCACATGGAAAATTCCACACGTTAAATTGGCTGATTTCACAAAATTAAAAGTTTTCAAAACCATTCAGAGCGCGCAGCCTTTGACTATATCATTCCGCAGTTGGGATTGCCATTTTAATCCTTCTTTACTGAAGGAACGAATCATTTATGGAACGTAAAGTTAGCTGCACAAAATGAAAGGCCACGCTATATTTTGATTGCCTCCAGAAAAGAAAATGAATTCACACATTGTGATTTAACGGATATAAAAATACATCTCAATTCCGAAACGTATCCATACGATGACCTTACTCTGAAATTTGATTCGGATCGCTATGCTATTTTATATGATATGTATGCAGAATTCCAACAAAGGTGTTTTATGCGTGGACCGCAACCTTTACTTCAACGTGAAAAATTTAAAAAATAATTGTTTTGGGTGTAACACATCAGAATGAATTAATAAAAAGTGGGCCTATTGATATTAGAATTGAGTTCAAAACAAAAGTTGATTTGATCGCCTACAGTTGATATAAATAAAATACATGATTTGTCTAATTATAATTACAATTCAATAAAAAACTTTATTCATTCATAATATATATTACATGGTCATTTATTATTTGCTTTTGTAAATCTTAGCTTATTTCACAAAATACAATTGGATAAGGACTGTTATTTTGATAGATTTCTTTCATTGTGTTGATGAATAAATAATATTTAGAAATCCACATTCTCAAAGAACTGGTCATTGTCACTTAGTTCCAAGTACCTTATGACATCTATTTTGTAATGTCCCCAGGCATATGTGTGACAGCAATCGGATTTAATAAAGCGCTTATGATCTTAATAACTTATAGCTATCTTACGAATATATTGAGTATATACTTGATGGAGCTTAGATCTAAATGTATATGTTTCTCCATATATAATATATATGTTTCTCCATATATAATCTAAATTGTCAATCCCTATAATCGCTTAAAGTTAACTTACTTAATACGCTACCCTTGACGCCTTGAGCATTTTTAACCTCTTGTCAGCCAACGACATCAATCGAATACATTTTTGATCGTAATCTACAAACTCCTTCATAACTCTTCCTCTGTTCTACTCTTTCATCATACCCAAGACTTTACCATTTTTTAGCGGCATATGGAAAGGATTTGTAGGTATATAAAGGAATCCGTATCCATATAATTTAAACTGAGACTTGTTGCGAATTTTTGCTTTATGTAATTATAATGAAAATCGTACATTTTCCACTTTGAAAGCTCTAACACAACAAATCTCAAATATATTGGCTTATTGTAGGTGGAGCGTGCTCTTCTCATCTGTATAGCTATTGTTGCCACCGCCGACATGTTAATATAAATCTTTATTTTGCAGATAATAGAATCAGTATAAGCCGCCATCAGAAAGTGCGTTTCGCTTAATTCAGATGACAACTTGACGGCACAAAACCTTAAGTCCGTGCCTTCTGCATTTCTTAACAAACTAAATTTTTTCTTTTCCGTTTTTATCTGCGACAGCGAACGCACGATCTTAAAGCGGCATTTCCTCTTTGTTAAAGAATATATATATTGGAATAAACTATTGGAATATATTAAAATAAAGTTAACAAGACTGCTAACAAGACTGCGTTACAATTAACACGGAAAAACAAAAGCAAAAACGTGCGATATCAGCTATCATATCGTACATTTTCCATGGTCTTTCCATACACCGCATTATTAAGTAATTAAGTAAAGTTATTCTCAAAAGTGGTTTTAGTTAAACTTCTATGATGCGTATTTAACTCAGTATACTGCTTTAACATACAAGACTGCTTATACAAAAAAAAAAATTCTAAAATTCTAGGTATTTTACTGAGATCTAAGCCGTTCTTCAGGCATTGTTGTAGATTCTTATAATATATTGTATAAGAAGACTTGTTAGTCAGATCACTAATAAGTTTTACATACTTAGAATTGGGAATCATTGCAAATTTATTTAGAATTAGTTACAACAGTTGTATCAAATTGAAATAAAGATACAAACATACTTTATATGTATTACCTGCGTGTCGTGGCTTGAGTGTACCAATATCTTCCCCTTGTAGGCCCAGGGCTCCTGTAGTAACACCATGTCAAGTTGTTCCTTGACCATCAGCCCCACGATATTAGCCGAAGCTGTTCTCGCATGGTGAAGATTTACCTGGGCAATGTTTGTGTTATACATAAGGATTCTAAAGCTCGACCTCTGTCAGAGTAGAATCAGTATTCTCTAACAGGGTCGCCTCCGTCAGAGCAGAGTTGCTGTCTTCCAACAGAGTTTCTTCTGACAATTTCTATAGCGGTGAGGTCACGATTAATACCCTCACTTTCATGAGGTAGGAGATCGACCTCCGCCACAACGTGGCTTTCCGCTACTTCAATTGCCAGCTGGGAAGCGACATCTGCTGGTATTGCTGCCTTATCGGCCCCAGCAGGTGTGTCCGCTTCACCTCGCTTTGCCTCCCTTGGTTTATGGAAATGGATCCGTACGAAACCAAACCTGTACCTGATGGTACAGTTGTTTGCTTTGATGGCTTCAACAGTCATTAGTTTTCCATGACCTTCATCATTTGATTTAAAGACTCTCCAAAGCTTAGTCTGGAGGCCCTCATTTTGCGCTACAAGAAGCTGCAACAGCGATGCGGTATCATTTCCTCCCGCCTTAGGAAGAAACGCTGTTGCCATATGTATGCATGATATTTCATCCCCCATGCAAGTGGTCAGCTCGACCTCCTTCCATCCAGGCAACGTAGGTATTGTGGCTTGAAGCCACTCCCTAGTGCCCTCTCCAGCACAGTCTACCAGTATAAATCCTGGTAGAAAGTGTATCCCGTCGAATTGGATTTTCGTCCTCCAACCCTTGACCATTTCGAACACAAGCGCCTTCTCGACTTTGGGAGTATCGCCATTCTGATACCCTTAATGGCCCCAGCATAAGATATACCGGTTCACTTAGCTGGCGGTATAACGGGAGCATTATTGATGCTGACCTTCTGTCGTTTAACCTCCACTCCAACAGGAGGGGAGATTTCCGACGGTCCCCTTTTCCCTAAGCCCCAGTTTTTCCAGAGTATTAGGTCCCTCCTTACTTGACTCGGGCTTAGGGTCTGCTTCCACTGAACGATCAAGGGTCGCAGTTTCCTTACGTTCGTTGCCGAACGTAAGTTTTATCCCTAAAGGAGTAGTTTTAGCCTCTAGAGGTGTGGTTTTCCTCCCTAGGTGCCTTCTTCCTACCTTCTTACTTCTTGAGGTAGACGCCTGGGGGCCAGTATTGCCTGCCTGGTCCGCCAGTTGTGGTGCGGTCGACTCCCACAGAGATGGTAAATTATTACTTTTATGTTTGCTTTCTATTTTGAGGTAGACGCCTGGGGGCCAGTATTGCCTGCCTGGTCCGCCAGTTGTGGTGCGGTCGACTCCCACAGAGATGGTAAATTATTACTTTTATGTTTGCTTTCTATTTTGTTCCTACGAGTGTGGGGCTCCGCCATGCCGTAGCCCCCATTAGCATGGTAAGGCCATAATTGCTCATCGAGGCGGCCAGGTATCGATGAAGCTCCGTTAGAACACAGCCGGTATTAACCCCTGGCTGCGAACCATCCATAGGCACGGGTCGCATAACACCTTGCTTTAGGGAGGGAGAATTTTATCAACTGCCACGTCTAGATCCGTAGAATTCTGTATAAGTAGTGGCACCTCGAGCAGTATGTGGTTCCACACCACGTACTACGGTGCTGATGAGTTAGAGGCTAGTGGTCCCAACTCGCGGTGAACTTGAATGGTTCAGAAAGGTAACCGAACTGTGCAGTCCTCGCTCAGAATCAGAATTCCAACATTTTGTAAGGTGACTTGGGTATTATTTCCGTTGCAGACTGCATTTAACACCAGCTGCTGGGCAAGAGCAAATATCCACCGATTGGGATCATCTGTATCCAATGTGGGCCCAGCCCAATGTCGCGGGTTGAACATGACGATGATCTCGTCTTGGATTGCAGCATACTCATCTCGCATGCACCTGGCCTTGCCCCTTTCTTGTATAATGGACGCATGGGATGACACAAGTAATTGCGTTGGTCGTATTTGACGCAGTCTCGTTGTTCAGATGCTGTTATTGGAATGTATTGATCCCTATGCAAGTTGATCACTAGAAAATCAAATGAGTCATAGTGAAGGTTCGGGCTGACCTCCGCGGAAGGGGAGTTAGTTTGAGCATCTCAAATACTTTTGCGGAAATTAATGGTAGATTTATTTTGAATATAAAATATTTTTCTGTGATTCTTCCTTCGACGGTCATGAGGGCGTACAGCTTTAGTAAGTTGTTGAGTGGGATTGGAAGCTTGAATCTCGAAGGAAGATTAATTTTGATTTGAAGAAGTTCTCTGCTGAGTTGGTGTGGTGAAATTAGCATTGGATTGATCATTCCATAATGGCTGTCCGTAAGAATGTCGATTAAAAAGTCTTGAATGCGTTTTACATTCGTCAAGGCTAAGATGTACTGAAGAGTCAGTTCGAGAAATGTCTGCGCTATTTTCTCGGAAATGAATTGGTGGTTGAGGTTCCGTAGCTGACTATTACTTTGATTGATTACGGCTTCCACTCTTGTAAATTCTCCCTCAATTTCTTGCTGGCTTCTCTTCATGACGTTAAGGGCAGAATCCAAAAATGATGTCTGGTCTTTGATTCGTGATAGTAACGATTGATCAGCTTGCTGAAGTTTGTCAATCGTCCATGCAGATTCTTTAGCATAACCGTTGTCGAGTATGCCAAATAACGATCGAGCGACGTTTCCGATCATGTTTATGGCACCTCTTTTGACTCTCGCTGAAGTGTTAAATTTCAACATTTCATTTGTCGCCTGTATGTTAGTAGAAAGTTGATCGACCTGGTTTAGCAACTCTGAACATATCGGTGCATGATGAATCCATTCACACATTTTTGCCAATGCCGGTTTGTAGGATTCTATGATTTCCATTTCTTTCTAATACGTCTGCATATTGAAATATGTAATTAAATTCCATTCGCTGGTGATGATTTCCGTAGTCCCGATGTTTTCCACTAATACATCTGAGTGCGCAGTGATAGGTTGAAAGGTAATTACTGTGGTATTTGCTACCGGGAAACAGAGGCAAAGTAACAACGTTAGTAGAGTTGCGGCTTTAGTGCGCTTGATTTTTTTTGAAGTAAAGGCAACTCGTGGACATCGCTGTCCACCTGCCGGCTCCGTGAGCTCACATTCCCTTTGCTTGAATGGGGGACGTCTTTGTTCAGGTCACCCTTGGTAGGAGTCATGGCTGGTGCATGATTTTCTGCTAGGAGGGGAGCCAATCTGTGAATAGCTCTTTTTAATACTCCATTTTTTGTTTTCACATCTGCGACTCGAACCACATTATCGAGGCCTGGATAAACCGCAACAATTCTTCCTAATGGCCATGTGAGTGGAGGCGTTCCTTGATGATTACCATAGTTCCTGGTGTCACATTTTGACTGAGTTCTTTCCACCTATTTCTGATTTGAAGTTCTGTGAGATACTCCTGGGACCATCGCCAGAATTCCTCTTTCATGTGGACTACCAATTTCCATCTTGTGAATAAGGCTGTCTGTCTAAGGGTGTCTATTTGTGCTGTTAACGCTTCTCCAATGAGGAAATGCCCAGGCGTCAGGTAGCCTAAGTCGTTCGGATCATCTGACATTGGAATCAATGGTCGTGAATTCAGTATGTCTTCGATTCCTATCATAACGGTCTCTAACTCTTCGTAAGTGAAAGACGCGCCTGAGGCTCCTCTGACAAACAAATTCTTAGCACCCTTCACCGCCGCTTCCCATAGTCCGCCGAAGTGAGACGCTCTTGGAGGAATGAAATGGAATTGGATGCCGTGGTTGATGCAGGTTTTCGTTATTGCTGCTTTTGCTTTTTCGGTATGGAGAGTTTGCAAAAGTTCTTCAAGCTTATTTTTGGCTCCTACAAAATTGGTCGCGTAGTCGCAATATAAATTGCTGCAGTGCCTTCTGCAAAAAAATAGCGACAGTTGGGCACATAAAACTGCTGCACACAGCTTTAGCCTTGGTAGACTTTACTGCTTAACCGGAGCTACTTGTGACTTGGAACATAGTAATCTTACAGCAATAGTTTTGTCTGCATTGATAAATCGGACATATATGGCGGTGCCATATGCTTTCTCAGACGCGTCAGCGAAGCCATGAATTTGAAACGTTGTTCTGACGTTCTGGTTGAGTACGGGCCTGCCGATTGTAGTTTCATTAAGTTCGTGCAGATTATCCCGGAAGATCGTCCACTTGTGAAGCATGGCAGCAGGTCACTCCTCGTCCCCATAAATTTTAAGCTGCCACAATTCTTGGATTAGTATTTTGGCCGTCACAACGACAGGGGATAGAAAACGCAGTGGATCCAAAATTCTTGCCACATCTGACATTATAGTTCGCTTGGTGGTTCGTGAATGCTCAGTGATATGTACCATAATGCAGAAGCTGTCGCCTTTCGGGAGCCACGTTCTAATGTTTTTACTGCACTGTCGGCATCATCTTTAAAATCAAGTTTGGTTTCTTGATCTTCTACAGGAATGTCTGACAGCAGTTCTGTGTGGTTGGCACCAGAAGATCTCCCAGATTGTCTTTGCACCGCTAGGATAGATGATCTGGTGCTTGGTTGCCAATTTCAACAAACATTTTATTGCTAAATATGGTGCTGCCGTAGTGCCGTACGTGACTGTGTTCAGCTGGTAATATTGTAACGGCTCGGTAGAGTTGTTCCTCCATACAACAAGCTGGTATCGTCTATCTTCAGGATGTACCCATATTTGGCGGTACATTTTCTCGATATCTGCCGTAAACACGATATAATAAATAATAATAAATAATTTGAGCTCCCTGTCCTTCTCTAGTCGCTTTTCTAAAGCCAGGAAACGATTTGTTGCCGTGTGCAGCGAGTCTCCATGTCTCGACGGTGGTTCCATGAATGGTAGGCTCACAATAAATCGTCCGACACTATCACTTATGGTGTGGAGGGCAAAATGTTTTTCGAAAAGTCGTTCAGTGGTAGTGAACGTTGATTTTTCGTTTTCTGCTTCTTCCAACGCCCAGAACTGTTCTGGTAGGACAATTGCTCTTCGGTGTACATGACACACGTTGCGGAGATCGTGGTTTCGGTAGCGACATTCCCTGAAATCGTCCACCCGAAGACGCTGTTTTGTAAGGTTGGCAATCCTTCCCCAAGGGAGAATCTCTCACCTGCGAAAAATGCATGATAATTTTCTACTCCAAGAAGTAAGTCGATCTGTCCTGGCAGATTAAAGCGGGAATCGGCCAACTTAATCGTTGATGGGATAGACCATGATGAAGTCTTTATTATTTGGGATGGCTGATCCGAAACGATCTTTAGCAGAATGAATGCTTCACACTGCATGCTGAATTATTGGATTCGAGCTTAATTGTTGTGCGCCGTTGGATTGCCTTCCGTCTGCTGCCAACTCCTTCTATGATAGTGGACGCATCTGATCGACGTACCTGGAGTTTATTAGCCATTCTGTGATAAGATGACCTGAGAGCCGGAATCCAGCAAAGCACGGCATTCCACGATTCTACCATTATCTGCGTTGACGTTAACACAAGCGGTGTTTAGTAGAACATATCCCCGCTCTGGTCTTATGGACGTGGCCAGAGTGATTGTTGCCGGGGTGGTTTAAACATGTTCTGGTGTTGAGATGTTTGTGGAACTTGGACTTCTTATGCCATCAGTGGGTCCATGCAGCAGTGAGTTGTGTTTCTTGTTACATTTTGTACAATTCCCCGATGAGCAATCAGTTGCGTGTGACTTGATTTGAGGCAATTGAAACAAAAGTTGTTTGCCTTCACGGTTTTCGTTCGCTCAGTGATGGGTAGCCGTTTGAACTTTTGGCAAGCGAACAATGATGTATTATGTCCTTACAGACAACGCACTTCTTGGCCGTCTGAATCGTTGATATGCCCTTCTTAGATATATGACTCGTGCATGTGGTCATTGCGGTAATTGGCCTGCTTCGTTCATTGTGCACAATAGCTTCCAAGGACTGGAATCTCTTTTCTAATGAGCTTAGGAACTGTTGTAACGATGGAAGCTGTCGCGGATTTAGTAAAGGCTGTTCAAGGATCAAATGCGTTGCGCGATCCATCTTTTTAATAAGGAGGTGCACCAGCAAGGGATCCCAAGAGGCTGTAGATACCCCTAGGTTATTTAATGCCGCGATGGATTTCTTTGTGGTGTCATGAAGTGCTTTAATTGATGCAACTGATGGTTGTGGCTGCTTTGGTTGGCTCAGCAGTTTGTCTAAAAGAGCTGTTGTTAGAACTCGCATGTTGTTGTATCTTTCTTGCAACATGTCCCAGGCAGTTTGATAATTTTTATCAGTTAATGTCAGATATGTAATGACCTTTTCTGCATCGCCACTTAAGTTCGTTTTTTAATACCAAAGTTGGAAGCGGTTGCAAATGAATCATATCGTGGAATAAATCGTAAAACTGCCGCCATTTGAGATAATCGCCCTATGCAGATGATATGAGGGTTTATCTGTCCAGACCAACTTCCCTTTTAGTGGAGTTAATGAAGACCTACCCTTGTTAGGCAAATGGACTGAGGAAAACAAGCTAACCATGTAACAGGCATAATTAATGCCATGTTACAATTCTTGTTATTAAACACAAAACACTGCTCTCTAAGCTACCGCACAAAAATCCCAACACAAGGGAAGCCGGTTCAAAACCAAACAGCGCCAATCAATTTCTTTATATTCTTTGTTAATTATTATTTAATCATAATTTATATTTTTTATTAAAGCAGATTAATAACTAGTAAAGGTGTTGTCTACAGCCGGACTGTAGCCGAAATACCCTACACCTTAAAGCTGCACATATATACGCGTATATATAAAATATATAAGATAAACTAAGTACGTTTACTCTCAAAATTTAGGTATAGTATAAAAATATATTGCAATACTGGGTGGATGGGTAAAAAGGAGGCGTGGCCCACCCATTTTTTCCCCAACAGAATATTATTGGTCCACAATATTATGTACACCATTATTCAGGAAACATATACTTTTCAATACAATTCATGTAAAACCCTCCATGACCTATGTAAACTAAAAGTGTGCGAATCATCCCCATATTTGCCATATTAACTGGAAGCATTAGTCTAAACCTACATATAAAATTTTCTTGTCTGCTCTCAAAAAGTGATGCTGATATGGCCTTTTTTAATAGGCAAAACAGAGGTACTTGCACTCTCGATATAAAAAGTAGACGTGGTCCTTAGGCGATTTTACCTATTTTCAATACGAAACACCCTAACATAGCAACGAATATTTTTGCCAAATTTCATTTTGAAATCTTAATCCGTTCTCCTGTGATTGTGATTTCAACGGACAGACAGACAGACAGACAGACATCGTTATTTCAATTTTGGTGGTGATGCTGATCAAGAATATCTATACTTTTCCATATCTATCTTGTCTAGTTCTATGCGTTACACACTCCGGTAGAAAGTGAATATACCCTCAACCTTAAGGTGTAGGCTATAAATATAAGTAATTAATTTCAAAATGTACGTAAGGATAAGTTTAATGAATCTATGATAAATACCATAAAGCCCAGCGACATTTGACTTAACAGACAAAAGAGCTTTCATGACCTCATCATTGACACAAGTAAGAGCAAAGAGGCTCCTCGTTTAGAGGTTGAATGAATGTTGGGATACTGTGGCAAGCTGCAGAATTTTGCTGATGTGATAAAAACCTAGCATTAACCTCTTCGCAGTCAACATATCTTGATACATCAGAAGTGTTTTTGCCAACTCCTAGATTTCTTACTTTAATCCAGAAGGATTTTGTCAACTGATGTTTGTCAAATTTTATTCCAAAGAATCTAGCCAGCAGTCGTTCCAGGTCAGCAGTCGTTCCAGCAGGCTATAAAAGCGCGCACAATTAGTGTATCGGGCCGTTCGATTGAGAACCACGCCGCGAGTCAGGCACAAAGTAAAACCAGGGTCACCGCGAAGAAATCCTTCATAGTCATAGTGGGTATAAACTCCGCGACAAGTGGACAGCCGTCCTGTGAGTATAAACTCCGCGACAAGTCGTCTTGTGGGTATATAAACTCCGCGACTTCATACTTCAAAGGTGTCTCGCAGACACGCTAATCAAACGTTCTATTCCGGCTATATTAATCTCTCTCATAATGCAAACCTTTGTTCCAGCATAATTTTATAATTGTACATAACCTAGCACTAAGTCTAATTGCTATTTAGAGTTATATCGAGGAGAGAGGGAGAGAGAGAAGAAAAGCTCCGTTACACTAGGTTACAAAATAGATTTAAATTTTCCATTAAATAGAATACATGTTGCTAGTCAACTTAGGATAATTTTTCAGTAAATCATGCGTGCAAATTACTTTTTTTTTTGTTGCCCTTTGTTTGAATACCTACATATTTACTTATTTATTTATATATACTTTGGAAGCAATTAACAGCAAACTCTTTTAAATGCATATTCTGCAGATAGAAAATACAAAACAAAATTTACATGAATTATTACTAACATATTTGCTAACGACTAATGCTAATCGTATTATTAGATAGAAGTACATATATAAAAAAAATAAGAAGTTAAGATGGAAATTATAAGAATTATTGAAAGATTTGTCGCCTGAAACTATGCGTATTATTTATTCGTTTAATTTCCGCTGGTAGTGAATTCCACACTTGAATCACACCGATGTAAAAAAGCCGCTCTGATGCAAGAAACCTGTAGTAAGGAACAATAAAGCTTACGCTTCGCACAGATCTGCAGAAATTGAGTTTCGCATATAAATAGGCAGGAGTTCTTGTATAGATCAAATCAAATAGAAACAAACCATGTCTAGCTTTTAAATAATTAAACAAGCTACAGCCAAGCATCAAATTACTATACGCAGAAATACTCTCAAACCTGCGTAGCCCCACTACATAACGGCTAACATTATTGAATGCTAGTTGTAGTCTACTTTTAGATAGATAATCCAGTTTACAGTACACATTTTCAAAGTACGTTATATGTGGAATTATCATTTGTACAGCTAATAACCTACGAGTAGTCATTAGGACGAAATAAATTTTTGTAATAACTAAGCTAATATGGTCACCACAAGTCAGTGCAGAGTTAATAATACAGCCAAGATTCTTATTTTTGTACACAATCACCAATTTGTTACCATTCAACATAATACTAGGTAAGTCACAGCTATTAAAAGCTAATTTCGGGACCGGCAGAACAAAGGATTTTAAAGGGTTATAACGAGTTTTGCTTTCTTAGGCTGGGATAAAACTCAGGCTGTCCAGGATTCGTTAGAGGGATCGCGCATTTCTCTCGACTGCCTTCGCTACAGTCTAGCACTGACTCTGTAAAGATTTTAGCTCGGACGTTGTTTTTAGTGTTTCAATTTTTATTATTTTATTTTTATTCGCTTAACAATTTTTATACTTATAATAATGTTCAACCATTTTTATACCTAATAATACGTACAATAAAAGAGGGGGATAGAGTATCCCGCAGCAGAAGGCTGCACAATGTGTATCACCTAGTCAAGGCACCAAAGGGAGACGCGGTAGTTGGTAGGAAGTATAACAACTTCCTGGCAGAGGACCTTACTACTTGGAAGGTGAGGAGTTCGGTTGAGGTGAGAGCAAAAGAGCTACTCGGCAGAAGGCCTTTAATTTATCTGGTGACGTCAGAGTGTTCACCAACAAAAAGTCTCTGGTTTGGTACCTCGTGTAGGTGTCCTACCTAGTTATTGTACAAATATCTTTGCACAACGGAGACCGAAGTCGAAAGCCACTGTTAGTACTGTGACTGAGGCCGAAACAAATGGCATGGGAAAGGAATTCAGAAAAACACGAAGACTTTGCAAATACTGAAAACGACTTTGATCGGTTTCCACCTCTGAAAATACTCTGCAGTGTGAGCATCTTATACGTTGTGTGATGGTTGAACTGTTTGTGCATTCAAACCTTCGGCTATGGTTTACGAATAAGCGGGAAAGCAAAAGCGAATAAAATGTATTTGCTTGTGTGACGTGTGCTAGTGTCTTCAAAATCCGTACTTGGCGGATTTCGTCGTTTGTTCAATTTGATGTTTTTATTTGTTTATAATTTATTTTTATTAATCTGCTTTAATAAAAAATATAAATTATGATTAAATAATAATTAACAAAGAATATAAAGAAATTGATTGGCGCTGTTTGGTTTTGAACCGGCTTCCCTCGTGTTGGAATTTTTGTGCGGTAGCTCAGAGAGTAGTGTTTTGTGTTTAATAAAAAGAATTGTAACATGGCATTAATTATGCCTGTTACAGGGTTAGCTTGTTTTCCTCAGTCCATTTGCCTAACAAGGGTAGGTCTTCATTAACTCTAGCAATAAGATCCACTAAAAGAGAAGTTGGTCTGGACAGATAAACCTGCATACCATCTGCATAGGCATAAATTATAGCGTTATTGGCTACAGAAAAAATGTCATTTATAAACACACTAAAAAGGAGTGGACCTAAAATGGAACCTTGGCCACACCCCTCCTAATCTGCTTGTAATTTGAATAATAATTGTTTACACATACCCTTTGAAAACGATCAGAGATGTAGTCGCTTATCAGTCGAACAGCGCCATCTACACGCCGATACGTGCAATATTTACGAGTGTTACAGTGTTACCAAATCTTACAGTGTTACCAAATCACAGTCCACATTCTTCTGGAATACTACGACATCTATCGAGCGATAGCGAAAGATCTAGAAGTTACTTGATATTTCCACTACGCAGCATACACAATAGAACATGATTCATTGCTGAAACAAACAATTCATGGAAATGGAAGTTTCTCGACAATCTAGTAAGATCTGGAGAAGTCTGACGATAACGTAGCGATAATTATCGGACAGTATAAATAGACGCAAACCACATCAGCGAAGACAGTTTGATTTTGGAAAGCAACAAAGTGACATCGTGGAAGTAACAGTTTGAAAAGTGTTGAATAAAAATAAAATAGTTGAATAACTTCAAATAAGAATTCCTGTATAAGTGTTTACGAGTACAAGTTATAAACAGCGATAGTAAAGAAGTGTTAAATGAAGAACAAGCAATAATAAATAGTTGATTTATTATTTAAAACTAACGACATTTTATTATTTCAAATTTACGATTGTTCACAATCCAGTGATCGAACCTGAAGAGAGTTCAAGCGGTAATTTTGGAAATTACGTAATAATTGGTGTCAGACGTAGTATTGCTGAATAATCCGGAATAATAATGAAATTCGCTGATCTGAAAATACCACAGCTGAGGCAAGAGTTAGAGTCGCGCAGTTTGCTTGTGTCAGGAAATAAAGCAGAGCTGCAAACACGCTTGCGTGACGCTATGGAGAAGGAGGGCATCGACGTTGAAGCACATGAGTTCATCTACGAAGCTGCATCCAAAGTTGAACACGAGTTGGTAGAGACGCAAGCATCTCCACCGTTTGACATGAATGTGCTCTAAGCAGCCATGGCGCAGCAGTCCTCACGGATGGAGCAGCAGATGGCGCAGCAGATGGAGCATCAGTCCTCACGAATGGAGCAGCAGATGGCGCAAAACACTTCACAACTACAAGTCCAGTTGGGACAAAATACTTCACAACTGCAGAAACAACTTCTGCGCGTTGAAGGAAATTCTGCAGAACTGCAGGCGAGGCAAGATAAAGTAGAAGATGAATTCCGCAGGTTGCAATCGCAAACGGAAGATGAAGTTCGCACGTTACAATCGCAAACGCAAGAGGAATTGCACACACTGAAGGCAGAAATATTGCGGCTGGAGGGTCACATACGAGATGTACAGTTGACTGGACCTGTTGCGGCTGTTAGTGCACCAAAATTGAAAGCGCCAACCTTCGACGGAACTGTGCCGTTTAAAATCTTTAAACTCCAGTTCGAGACAACGGCGCAAACGAATCACTGGACGTTGGCAGACAAAGTGGCAGCTTTGGTGGTGTCGTTGAAGGGTTCCGCTGCTGAAGTTTTGCAAACGGTTCCGGAACACGAGCGAGGTAATTATGATGCGTTGATGGCAGCGATTGAGCGGCGATACGGTAGCGATCACCGAAAGCAAATGTTCCAGATGGAGCTGATGAATCGCTTCCAAAAGAATAATGAGCCGTTGCAGGAATACGCAACAGAGATCGAGCGACTCGCACATTTGGCCAACGCGGATGCACCCACAGAAGTAATCGAACTACTGAAGATCCAGGCGTTTATGAATGATATACGAGATGTGGATACGAAACGCGCAGTCTACTCTATGCCAAAGAAGACCTTCGCCGAAACAGTTTCGTTTGCTCTGACGCAGGAGACAGCGAGTCTTTTGAGCAGACCATTGAACAAGGTTCATCGACTTGAGGTTGCTTCAAATGAGTCGCTAGAAAAGACAATGAGGGAACTAATGCAGACGATATCACGAATGACGCCGATCTCGCGCAAGAGTTCGGACGCAAAATGTTATAACTGCGGGAAAATTGGACATTTTGCACGAAACTGCAATACATCAGTGAGTGGCATAAAGAGAAGCGCCGAAAAAGTAAGTGGTGCTTCTACTGAAACAGAATCGTTAAACTAAAACGGACCAGCCCAAAGGGGCGTGAGCTGGTTTCCGCAACTGATTGTCCCACTGTCTCTGTCTCGCAAATGCGTCGAAGCAACAACAACTTAACAGTAAGTGGAACTGTAAACGGCCGCTCGCTGGACTTGACGCTGGACACAGACGCAACGCATTCCATTATTCGAGCAGATTTAGTACGAGATGATATCAAGCCGCTGATTGGTTGCAAACTGCGAACTGCTACAGGAGAGGAAGCTGCGATTTCCGGAAAACTGATTTGTCGTGTTCAGATTGGAATGTTGCATGTGAATCATACCTTCCTGGTGGCTGAAATTATGGATGAGGTAATAATCGGCGTTCATTTTATGATAGCGCAAGGTCTTACTTTGGATCTGAAGAACAAGTTGCTGACGTGCCGAAGTATGGAGATACCGATAAGCGCGGGATATGAACGGCCTCAAATCATGAAGGTAAGTGTTAGCCATCGCCAACAGATTCCACCAAAATCAGAAGCGGTTCTATGGGCTTGCGTAGAGGGAGATAGTGGAGCGGGCCAGCTGGGTATAGTAGAGGCATCAGATGACACGGCGAATATACTGGTTGGACGAACTTTAGTGCAAACAGAACGAAGTAAGCGAATTCCTGTTCGCGTAATGAACGAGTTTAAGTCAACTATCGTTTTCGAGAAAGGAGCGCTAATAGGGCAGTGCCAAGCAGTAGAAGCCATAATAAATTGTGACGATCGTACTCAGGTGAGCAAAAACATTGCTTTGCAAGAAACAACAAAATCTCCTGCTATAATGGGTCACTGGTTGAATAATGTAAGTGAACCAGAAAAGTCTAAAGCTAAACGCTTATTGCAAAAATATAGCGCTGTATTTGCAAGCGATGAAAATAAATTTGGAAGAACTGCTATCGTACAACATCGAATAGACACTGGCGATACACGACCAATCCGGCAAGCTCCACGCAGAGTCCCACTGGCGAAACGGGAAGAAGCGGAGCATTTGATAGATGAAATGCGGAAAGACAGAGTTATTGAACCATCAACAAGCCCATGGAGCTCACCGGTCGTGTTAGTGAAAAAGAAAGATGGAAGCACTCGATTTTGCGTTGACTATCGAAAGCTGAACGATGTCACGAAAAAGGACAGCTACCCCCTTCCGCGAATAGATGACACTTTGGACACGTTATCTCACGTTATCTTTGGACACGATGCCGTTCGACTATGCGGACTATATGAACACGTGTTGAAAGGGCTACACTGGAAAACATGTTTAGTGTATCTTGATGACATCATTGTCATGGGCAAGAATTTTGATGACCACCTGAAAAATTTGGAGGAAGTGTTTCAACGCATTAATTCCGCTGGATTGCGACTAAATCCGAAGAAATGCAACCTGTTCAAAACCGAAGTGACGTATTTGGGCCACAAAATCACTACTAAAGGAATTCACACTGATGAAAGCAAAATAAAAGCCGTAAGAGATTGACCTCGTCCAACTAATGTTCATGAAGTGCGAAGTTTCCTTGGGCTCTGTACTTATTATCGACGCTTTGTACACGGATTTGCCAATGTTGCACGTAGTCTACATAATTTAACAAAGAAGAATTGTAGATTCGTGTGGAAAAAGGAAGAGGAAGATGCTTTTCAGCAGTTGAAGGAGTTGCTCTGTACTGCTCCAATGTTGGCATATCCAGTTCCTGGTGAGAAGTTCGTGTTGGACCCAGATGCCAGCGCACATGGCATTGGAGGTGTGCTATCACAGATCATCGATGGTCAAGAAAAAGTTATTGGATACTACAGTCGAGTCCTGGGTAAGCCAGAAATGAATTATTGTGTCACCAGGCGTGAACTCTTGGCAGTAGTTGAATGTGTGAAACACTTCCATAAATATTTGTATGGGCAGCATTTCTTATTAAGGACAGATCACGCGGCTTTAAGATGGCTACTTCAGTTCAAAAACCCAGAAGGTCTGGATAGAAAGGCTGCAGAGTTACGATTGTGAAATACAGCATCGAAAAGGTGGACAACATGGAAACGCAGATGCTTTATCTCGACGACCGTGTGCACTCGAATGTAAGCATTGCTCCAAAGTTGAAAGATGTGAAGGTATAGTCGACGTCCGATTAACGAGTCTGCAACCTGACGATGAGTGGACACCTAGTGCGCTAAGGGACATCCAGCTTAATGATGCAGACTTGGCGAAATTAGTGAAAGCGAAAGAAATGGACCGAAGACCAAGCAAAGAAGAAATGGCATTAGAAAGCCTGCATTCCAAGGCGTATTGGGCACAATGGAGCAGTTTGAAGCTGAAAAAACGGAGTGCTGCATCGTTCCTGGGAAAGTAACGACGGTAAGCAAACTCGTGATTTGATTGTTCTACCAAAGTCGCGAATAGATGCTGTGTTAAAAGAATTCCACAATGGGCCAAGTGGTGGCCATCTCGGTGTTACAAAAACTGTAGAGAAGATTAAGCAACGGTTTTACTGGGTGAACTGTCAAGAAGCGGTAGCTGAATGGATCAAAAATTGCACGCAGTGCATGGCTGCTAAGGGACCTAAATTTCGAAGCAGAGGGAAGTTGCAGCAGTACAACGCTGGAGCCCCATTTGAGCGAGTTGCAATGGATGTAGCTGGCCCATTTCCGACTAGTGACTCTGGAAATAAGTACGTGTTGGTCATTATGGACTATTTCAGCAAATGGCCAGAAGTCTACCCTATATCAAATCAGGAGGCTAAAACTGTAGCTGAGGTATTTGTTCAGAACTGGGTCACGCGATTCGGCATACCAATCGAGTTGCACTCCGATCAAGGACGAAATTTTGAGTCTTCAATATTTCAAGAAATGTGCCGATTGCTGGGTATCAAGAAGACTCGAACGACACCTCTACATCCGCAGTCAGATGGCATGGTGGAAAGGTTCAACCGCACATTAGAAGATCATCTGCGGAAAGTCGTGGGCAAATGTCAGCGCAATTGGGATAAGCACATTCAAATGTTCTTATTGGCTTACCGATCAGCAGTCCATGATACTACTGGTCACTCACCTGCGCAAGTAGTTTTTGGCTCAGACTTGAGACTGCCGACGGATCTTAAATTTGGCAAAAGCAGTGATCTTACCGAAACAGAAGACAACTACTGGCACATGTTACAATCTGAAATGAACGAAATACACGACATGGTAAGGCGGCGTACACAGCTAATGAGTAATAAAATGAAGGATCGCTATGATCGAGGTATGAATACGGACGGATTCAAAGATGGCGACTTAGTCTTACTGTACAATCCGCAACGGAGGAAGAGCATATCTCCAAAGCTGCAAACATCGTGGGAAGGCCCGTACAAAGTCAAAAAGCGACTAAATGGTGTTGTGTATCGCATACAGTCACACACACAAAGACGAGGTAAAATTAAAGTTGTCCACTTAGAGAGGCTTGCGCCGTATGGATCAAGGAATTTGGTGTCTGATCGGGACGATCAGACTTAAGTGGAGGGCAGTGTGGCGAAAATACAGCGCCATCTATACGTCATACAATAATGTGATATACAGCGCCATCTACACGCCGATACGTGCAATATTTACGAGTGTTACAGTGTTACCAAATCTTACAGTGTTACCAAATCACATTCCACATTCTTCTGGAATACTACGACATCTATCGAGCGATAGCGAAAGATCTAGAAGTTACTTGATATTTCCACTACGCAGCATACACAATAGAACATGATTCATTGCTGAAACAAACAATTCATGGAAATGGAAGTTTCTCGACAATCTAGTAAGATCTGGAGAAGTCTGACGATAACGTAGCGATAATTATCGGACAGTATAAATAGACGCAAACCACAGCAGCGAAGACAGTTTGATTTTGGAAAGCAACAAAGTGACATCGTGGAAGTAACAGTTTAAAAAGTGTTGAATAAAAATAAAATAGTTGAATAACTTCAAATAAGAATTCGTGTATAAGTGTTTACGAGTACAAGTTATAAACAGCGATAGTAAAGAAGTGTTAAATTAAGAACAAGCAATAATAAATAGTTGATTTATTATTTAAAACTAACGACATTTTATTATTTCAAATTTACGATTGTTCACAATCCAGTGATCGAATCTGAAGAGAGTTCAAGCGGCAATTTTGGAAATTACGTAATAATTGGTGTCAGAAGTAGGATTGCTGAATAATCCGGAATAATAATGAAATTCGCTGATCTGAAAATACCACAGCTGAGGCAAGAGTTAGAGTCGCGCAGTTTGCTTGTGTCAGGAAATAAAGCAGAGCTGCAAACACGCTTGCGTGACGCTATGGAGAAGGAGGGCATCGACGTTGAAGCACATGAGTTCATCTACGAAGCTGCATCCAAAGTTGAACACGAGTTGGTAGAGACGCAAGCATCTCCAGCGTTTGACATGAATGTGCTCTTAGCAGCCATGGCGCAGCAGTCCTCACGGATGGAGCAGCAGATGGCGCAGCAGATGGAGCATCAGTCCCCACGAATGGAGACTGATGGCGCAAAACACTTCACAACTACAAGTCCAGTTGGGACAAAATACTTCACAACTGCAGAAACAACTTCTGCGCGTTGAAGGAAATTCTGCAGAACTGCAGGCGAGGCAAGATAAAGTAGAAGATGAATTCCGCAGGTTGCAATCGCAAACGGAAGATGAAGTTCGCACGTTACAATCGCAAACGCAAGAGGAATTGCACACACTGAAGGCAGAAATATTGCGGCTGGAGGGTCACATACGAGATGTACAGTTGACTGGACCTGTTGCGGCTGTTAGTACACCAAAATTGAAAGCGCCAACCTTCGACGGAACTGTGCCGTTTAAAATCTTTAAACTCCAGTTCGAGACAACGACGCAAACGAATCACTGGACGTTGGCAGACAAAGTGGCAGCTTTGGTGGTGTCGTTGAAGGGTTCCGCTGCTGAAGTTTTGCAAACGGTTCCGGAACACGAGCGAGGTAATTATGATGCGTTGATGGCAGCGATTGAGCGGCGATACGGTAGCGATCACCGAAAGCAAATGTTCCAGATGGAGCTGATGAATCGCTTCCAAAAAAATAATGAGCCGTTGCAGGAATACGCAACAGAGATCGAGCGACTCGCACATTTGGCCAACGCGGATGCACCCACAGAAGTAATCGAACTACTGAAGATCCAGGCGTTTATGAATGATATACGAGATGTGGATACGAAACGCGCAGTCTACTCTATGCAAAAGAAGACCTTCGGCGAAACAGTTTCGTTTGCTCTGACGCAGGAGACAGCGAGTCTTTTGAGCAGACCATCGCACAAGGTTCATCGACTTGAGGTTGCTTCAAATGAGTCGCTAGAAAAGACAATGAGGGAACTAATGCAGACGATATCACGAATGACGCCGATCTCGCGCAAGAGTTCGGACGCAAAATGTTATAACTGCGGGAAAATTGGACATTTTGCACGAAACTGCAATACATCAGTGAGTGGCATAAAGAGAAGCGCCGAAAAAGTAAGTGGTGCTTCTACTGAAACAGAATCGTTAAACTAAAACGGACCAGCCCAAAGGGGCGTGAGCTGGTTTCCGCAACTGATTGTCCCACTGTCTCTGTCTCGCAAATGCGTCGAAGCAACAACAACTTAACAGTAAGTGGAACTGTAAACGGCCGCTCGCTGGACTTGACGCTGGACACAGACGCAACGCATTCCATTATTCGAGCAGATTTAGTACGAGATAATATCAAGCCGCTGATTGGTTGCAAACTGCGAACTGCTACAGGAGAGGAAGCTGCAATTTCCGGAAAACTGATTTGTCGTGTTCAGATTGGAATGTTGCATGTGAATCATACCTTCCTGGTGGCTGAAATTATGGATGAGGTAATAATCGGCGTTCATTTTATGATAGCGCAAGGTCTTACTTTGGATCTGAAGAACAAGTTGCTGACGTGCCGAAGTATGGAGATACCGATAAGCGCGGGATATGAACGGCCTCAAATCATGAAGGTAAGTGTTAGCCATCGCCAACAGATTCCACCAAAATCAGAAGCGGTTCTATGGGCTTGCGTAGAGGGAGATAGTGGAGCGGGCCAGCTGGGTATAGTAGAGGCATCAGATGACACGGCGAATATACTGGTTGGACGAACTTTAGTGCAAACAGAACGAAGTAAGCGAATTCCTGTTCGCGTAATGAACGAGTTTAAGTCAACTATCGTTTTCGAGAAAGGACCGCTAATAGGGCAGTGCCAAGCAGTAGAAGCCATAATAAATTGTGACGATCGCACTCAGGTGAGCAAAAACATTGCTTTGCAAGAAACAACAAAATCTCCTGCTATAATGGGTCACTGGTTGAATAATGTAAGTGAACCAGAAAAGTCTAAAGCTAAACGCTTATTGCAAAAATATAGCGCTGTATTTGCAAGCGATGAAAATAAATTTGGAAGAACTGCTATCGTACAACATCGAATAGACACTGGCGATACACGACCAATCCGGCAAGCTCCACGCAGAGTCCCACTGGCGAAACGGGAAGAAGCGGAGCATTTGATAGATGAAATGCGGAAAGACAGAGTTATTGAACCATCAACAAGCCCATGGAGCTCACCGGTCGTGTTAGTTAAAAAGAAAGATGGAAGCACTCGATTTTGCGTTGACTATCGAAAGCTGAACGATGTCACGAAAAAGGACAGCTACCCCCTTCCGCGAATAGATGACACTTTGGACACGTTATCTCACGTTATCTTTGGACACGATGCCGTTCGACTATGCGGACTATATGAACACGTGTTGAAAGGGCTACACTGGAAAACATGTTTAGTGTATCTTGATGACATCATTGTCATGGGCAAGAATTTTGATGACCACCTGAAAAATTTGGAGGAAGTGTTTCAACGCATTAATTCCGCTGGATTGCGACTAAATCCGAAGAAATGCAACCTGTTCAAAACCGAAGTGACGTATTTGGGCCACAAAATCACTACTAAAGGAATTCACACTGATGAAAGCAAAATAAAAGCCGTAAGAGATTGACCTCGTCCAACTAATGTTCATGAAGTGCGAAGTTTCCTTGGGCTCTGTACTTATTATCGACGCTTTGTACACGGATTTGCCAATGTTGCACGTAGTCTACATAATTTAACAAAGAAGAATTGTAGATTCGTGTGGAAAAAGGAAGAGGAAGATGCTTTTCAGCAGTTGAAGGAGTTGCTCTGTACTGCTCCAATGTTGGCATATCCAGTTCCTGGTGAGAAGTTCGTGTTGGACCCAGATGCCAGCGCACATGGCATTGGAGGTGTGCTATCACAGATCATCGATGGTCAAGAAAAAGTTATTGGATACTACAGTCGAGTCCTGGGTAAGCCAGAAATGAATTATTGTGTCACCAGGCGTGAACTCTTGGCAGTAGTTGAATGTGTGAAACACTTCCATAAATATTTGTATGGGCAGCATTTCTTATTAAGGACAGATCACGCGGCTTTAAGATGGCTACTTCAGTTCAAAAACCCAGAAGGTCTGGATAGAAAGGCTGCAGAGTTACGATTGTGAAATACAGCATCGAAAAGGTGGACAACATGGAAACGCAGATGCTTTATCTCGACGACCGTGTGCACTCGAATGTAAGCATTGCGCCAAAGTTGAAAGATGTGAAGGTATAGTCGACGTCCGATTAACGAGTCTGCAACCTGACGATGAGTGGACACCTAGTGCGCTAAGGGACATCCAGCTTAATGATGCAGACTTGGCGAAATTAGTGAAAGCGAAAGAAATGGACCGAAGACCAAGCAAAGAAGAAATGGCATTAGAAAGCCTGCATTCCAAGGCGTATTGGGCACAATGGAGCAGTTTGAAGCTGAAAAAACGGAGTGCTGCATCGTTCCTGGGAAAGTAACGACGGTAAGCAAACTCGTGATTTGATTGTTCTACCAAAGTCGCGAATAGATGCTGTGTTAAAAGAATTCCACAATGGGCCAAGTGGCGGCCATCTCGGTGTTACAAAAACTGTAGAGAAGATTAAGCAACGGTTTTACTGGATGAACTGTCAAGAAGCGGTAGCTGAATGGATCAAAAATTGCACGCAGTGCATGGCTGCTAAGGGACCTAAATTTCGAAGCAGAGGGAAGTTGCAGCAGTACAACGCTGGAGCCCCATTTGAGCGAGTTGCAATGGATGTAGCTGGCCCATTTCCGACTAGTGACTCTGGATATAAGTACGTGTTGGTCATTATGGACTATTTCAGCAAATGGCCAGAAGTCTACCCTATATCAAATCAGGAGGCTAAAACTGTAGCTGAGGTATTTGTTCAGAACTGGGTCACGCGATTCGGCATACCAATCGAGTTGCACTCCGATCAAGGACGAAATTTTGAGTCTTCAATATTTCAAGAAATGTGCCGATTGCTGGGTATCAAGAAGACTCGAACGACACCTCTACATCCGCAGTCAGATGGCATGGTGGAAAGGTTCAACCGCACATTAGAAGAGCATCTGCGGAAAGTCATGGGCAAATGTCAGCGCAATTGGGATAAGCACATTCAAATGTTCTTATTGGCTTACCGATCAGCAGTCCATGATACTACTGGTCACTCACCTGCGCAAGTAGTTTTTGGCTCAGACTTGAGACTGCCGACGGATCTTAAATTTGGCAAAAGCAGTGATCTTACCGAAACAGAAGACAACTACTGGCACATGTTACAATCTGAAATGAACGAAATACACGACATGGTAAGGCGGCGTACACAGCTAATGAGTAATAAAATGAAGGATCGCTATGATCGAGGTATGAATACGGACGGATTCAAAGATGGCGACTTAGTCTTACTGTACAATCCGCAACGGAGGAAGAGCATATCTCCAAAGCTGCAAACATCGTGGGAAGGCCCGTACAAAGTCAAAAAGCGACTAAATGGTGTTGTGTATCGCATACAGTCACACACACAAAGACGAGGTAAAATTAAAGTTGTCCACTTAGAGAGGCTTGCGCCGTATGGATCAAGGAATTTGGTGTCTGATCGGGACGATCAGACTTAAGTGGAGGGCAGTGTGGCGAAAATACAGCGCCATCTATACGTCATACAATAATGTGATATACAGCGCCATCTACACGCCGATACGTGCAATATTTACGAGTGTTACAGTGTTACCAAATCCTACAGTGTTACCAAATCACAGTCCACATTCTTCTGGAATACTACGACATCTATCGAGCGATAGCGAAAGATCTAGAAGTTACTTGATATTTCCACTACGCAGCATACACAATAGAACATGATTCATTGCTGAAACAAACAATTCATGGAAATGGAAGTTTCTCGACAATCTAGTAAGATCTGGAGAAGTCTGACGATAACGTAGCGATAATTATCGGACAGTATAAATAGACGCAAACCACATCAGCGAAGACAGTTTGATTTTGGAAAGCAACAAAGTGACATCGTGGAAGTAACATTTTGAAAAGTGTTGAATAAAAATAAAATAGTTGAATAACTTCAAATAAGAATTCCTGTATAAGTGTTTACGAGTACAAGTTATAAACAGCGATAGTAAAGAAGTGTTAAATGAAGAACAAGCAATAATAAATAGTTGATTTATTATTTAAAACTAACGACATTTTATTATTTCAAATTTACGATTGTTCACAATCCAGTGATCGAACCTGAAGAGAGTTCAAGCGGTAATTTTGGAAATTACGTAATAATTGGTGTCAGACGTAGTATTGCTGAATAATCCGGAATAATAATGAAATTCGCTGATCTGAAAATACCACAGCTGAGGCAAGAGTTAGAGTCGCGCAGTTTGCTTGTGTCAGGAAATAAAGCAGAGCTGCAAACACGCTTGCGTGACGCTATGGAGAAGGAGGGCATCGACGTTGAAGCACATGAGTTCATCTACGAAGCTGCATCCAAAGTTGAACACGAGTTGGTAGAGACGCAAGCATCTCCACCGTTTGACATGAATGTGCTCTAAGCAGCCATGGCGCAGCAGTCCTCACGGATGGAGCAGCAGATGGCGCAGCAGATGGAGCATCAGTCCTCACGAATGGAGCAGCAGATGGCGCAAAACACTTCACAACTACAAGTCCAGTTGGGACAAAATACTTCACAACTGCAGAAACAACTTCTGCGCGTTGAAGGAAATTCTGCAGAACTGCAGGCGAGGCAAGATAAAGTAGAAGATGAATTCCGCAGGTTGCAATCGCAAACGGAAGATGAAGTTCGCACGTTACAATCGCAAACGCAAGAGGAATTGCACACACTGAAGGCAGAAATATTGCGGCTGGAGGGTCACATACGAGATGTACAGTTGACTGGACCTGTTGCGGCTGTTAGTGCACCAAAATTGAAAGCGCCAACCTTCGACGGAACTGTGCCGTTTAAAATCTTTAAACTCCAGTTCGAGACAACGGCGCAAACGAATCACTGGACGTTGGCAGACAAAGTGGCAGCTTTGGTGGTGTCGTTGAAGGGTTCCGCTGCTGAAGTTTTGCAAACGGTTCCGGAACACGAGCGAGGTAATTATGATGCGTTGATGGCAGCGATTGAGCGGCGATACGGTAGCGATCACCGAAAGCAAATGTTCCAGATGGAGCTGATGAATCGCTTCCAAAAGAATAATGAGCCGTTGCAGGAATACGCAACAGAGATCGAGCGACTCGCACATTTGGCCAACGCGGATGCACCCACAGAAGTAATCGAACTACTGAAGATCCAGGCGTTTATGAATGATATACGAGATGTGGATACGAAACGCGCAGTCTACTCTATGCCAAAGAAGACCTTCGCCGAAACAGTTTCGTTTGCTCTGACGCAGGAGACAGCGAGTCTTTTGAGCAGACCATTGAACAAGGTTCATCGACTTGAGGTTGCTTCAAATGAGTCGCTAGAAAAGACAATGAGGGAACTAATGCAGACGATATCACGAATGACGCCGATCTCGCGCAAGAGTTTGGACGCAAAATGTTATAACTGCGGGAAAATTGGACATTTTGCACGAAACTGCAATACATCAGTGAGTGGCATAAAGAGAAGCGCCGAAAAAGTAAGTGGTGCTTCTACTGAAACAGAATCGTTAAACTAAAACGGACCAGCCCAAAGGGGCGTGAGCTGGTTTCCGCAACTGATTGTCCCACTGTCTCTGTCTCGCAAATGCGTCGAAGCAACAACAACTTAACAGTAAGTGGAACTGTAAACGGCCGCTCGCTGGACTTGATTCTGGACACAGACGCAACGCATTCCATTATTCGAGCAGATTTAGTACGAGATAATATCAAGCCGCTGATTGGTTGCAAACTGCGAACTGCTACAGGAGAGGAAGCTGCAATTTCCGGAAAACTGATTTGTCGTGTTCAGATTGGAATGTTGCATGTGAATCATACCTTCCTGGTGGCTGAAATTATGGATGAGGTAATAATCGGCGTTCATTTTATGATAGCGCAAGGTCTTACTTTGGATCTGAAGAACAAGTTGCTGACGTGCCGAAGTATGGAGATACCGATAAGCGCGGGATATGAACGGCCTCAAATCATGAAGGTAAGTGTTAGCCATCGCCAACAGATTCCACCAAAATCAGAAGCGGTTCTATGGGCTTGCGTAGAGGGAGATAGTGGAGCGGGCCAGCTGGGTATAGTAGAGGCATCAGATGACACGGCGAATATACTGGTTGGACGAACTTTAGTGCAAACAGAACGAAGTAAGCGAATTCCTGTTCGCGTAATGAACGAGTTTAAGTCAACTATCGTTTTCGAGAAAGGACCGCTAATAGGGCAGTGCCAAGCAGTAGAAGCCATAATAAATTGTGACGATCGTACTCAGGTGAGCAAAAACATTGCTTTGCAAGAAACAACAAAATCTCCTGCTATAATGGGTCACTGGTTGAATAATGTAAGTGAACCAGAAAAGTCTAAAGCTAAACGCTTATTGCAAAAATATAGCGCTGTATTTGCAAGCGATGAAAATAAATTTGGAAGAACTGCTATCGTACAACATCGAATAGACACTGGCGATACACGACCAATCCGGCAAGCTCCACGCAGAGTCCCACTGGCGAAACGGGAAGAAGCGGAGCATTTGATAGATGAAATGCGGAAAGACAGAGTTATTGAACCATCAACAAGCCCATGGAGCTCACCGGTCGTGTTAGTTAAAAAGAAAGATGGAAGTACTCGATTTTGCGTTGACTATCGAAAGCTGAACGATGTCACGAAAAAGGACAGCTACCCCCTTCCGCGAATAGATGACACTTTGGACACGTTATCTCACGTTATCTTTGGACACGATGCCGTTCGACTATGCGGACTATATGAACACGTGTTGAAAGGGCTACACTGGAAAACATGTTTAGTGTATCTTGATGACATCATTGTCATGGGCAAGAATTTTGATGACCACCTGAAAAATTTGGAGGAAGTGTTTCAACGCATTAATTCCGCTGGATTGCGACTAAATCCGAAGAAATGCAACCTGTTCAAAACCGAAGTGACGTATTTGGGCCACAAAATCACTACTAAAGGAATTCACACTGATGAAAGCAAAATAAAAGCCGTAAGAGATTGACCTCGTCCAACTAATGTTCATGAAGTGCGAAGTTTCCTTGGGCTCTGTACTTATTATCGACGCTTTGTACACGGATTTGCCAATGTTGCACGTAGTCTACATAATTTAACAAAGAAGAATTGTAGATTCGTGTGGAAAAAGGAAGAGGAAGATGCTTTTCAGCAGTTGAAGGAGTTGCTCTGTACTGCTCCAATGTTGGCATATCCAGTTCCTGGTGAGAAGTTCGTGTTGGACCCAGATGCCAGCGCACATGGCATTGGAGGTGTGCTATCACAGATCATCGATGGTCAAGAAAAAGTTATTGGATACTATAGTCGAGTCCTGGGTAAGCCAGAAATGAATTATTGTGTCAACAGGCGTGAACTCTTGGCAGTAGTTGAATGTGTGAAACACTTCCATAAATATTTGTATGGGCAGCATTTCTTATTAAGGACAGATCACGCGGCTTTAAGATGGCTACTTCAGTTCAAAAACCCAGAAGGTCTGGATAGAAAGGCTGCAGAGTCAGATTGTGAAATACAGCATCGAAAAGGTGGACAACATGGAAACGCAGATGCTTTATCTCGACGACCGTGTGCACTCGAATGTAAGCATTGATCCAAAGTTGAAAGATGTGAAGGTATAGTCGACGTCCGATTAACGAGTCTGCAACCTGACGATGAGTGGACACCTAGTGCGCTAAGGGACATCCAGCTTAATGATGCAGACTTGGCGAAATTAGTGAAAGCGAAAGAAATGGACCGAAGACCAAGCAAAGAAGAAATGGCATTAGAAAGCCTGCATTCCAAGGAGTATTGGGCACAATGGAGCAGTTTGAAGCTGAAAAAACGGAGTGCTGCATCGTTCCTGGGAAAGTAACGACGGTAAGCAAACTCGTGATTTGATTGTTCTACCAAAGTCGCGAATAGATGCTGTGTTAAAAGAATTCCACAATGGGCCAAGTGGCGGCAATATCGGTGTTACAAAAACTGTAGAGAAGATTAAGCAACGGTTTTACTGGGTGAACTGTCAAGAAGCGGTAGCTGAATGGATCAAAAATTGCACGCAGTGCATGGCTGCTAAGGGACCTAAATATCGAAGCAGAGGGAAGTTGCAGCAGTACAACGCTGGAGCCCCATTTGAGCGAGTTGCAATGGATGTAGCTGGCCCATTTCCGACTAGTGACTCTGGATATAAGTACGTGTTGGTCATTATGGACTATTTCAGCAAATGGCCAGAAGTCTACCCTATATCAAATCAGGAGGCTAAAACTGTAGCTGAGGTATTTGTTCAGAACTGGGTCACGCGATTCGGCATACCAATCGAGTTGCACTCCGATCAAGGACGAAATTTTGAGTCTTCAATATTTCAAGAAATGTGCCGATTGCTGGGTATCAAGAAGACTCGAACGACACGTCTACTCCGCAGTCAGATGGCATGGTGGAAAGGTTCAACCGCACATTAGAAGAGCATCTGCGGAAAGTCATGGGCAAATGTCAGCGCAATTGGGATAAGCACATTCAAATGTTCTTATTGGCTTACCGATCAGCAGTCCATGATACTACTGGTCACTCACCTGCGCAAGTAGTTTTTGGCTCAGACTTGAGACTGCCGACGGATCTTAAATTTGGCAAAAGCAGTGATCTTACCGAAACAGAAGACAACTACTGGCACATGTTACAATCTGAAATGAACGAAATACACGACATGGTAAGGCGGCGTACACAGCTAATGAGTAATAAAATGAAGGATCGCTATGATCGAGGTATGAATACGGACGGATTCAAAGATGGCGACTTAGTCTTACTGTACAATCCGCAACGGAGGAAGAGCATATCTCCAAAGCTGCAAACATCGTGGGAAGGCCCGTACAAAGTCAAAAAGCGACTAAATGGTGTTGTGTATCGCATACAGTCACACACACAAAGACGAGGTAAAATTAAAGTTGTCCACTTAGAGAGGCTTGCGCCGTATGGATCAAGGAATTTGGTGTCTGATCGGGACGATCAGACTTAAGTGGAGGGCAGTGTGGCGAAAATACAGCGCCATCTATACGTCATACAATAATGTGATATACAGCGCCATCTACACGCCGATACGTGCAATATTTACGAGTGTTACAGTGTTACCAAATCCTACAGTGTTACCAAATCACAGTCCACATTCTTCTGGAATACTACGACATCTATCGAGCGATAGCGAAAGATCTAGAAGTTACTTGATATTTCCACTACGCAGCATACACAATAGAACATGATTCATTGCTGAAACAAACAATTCATGGAAATGGAAGTTTCTCGACAATCTAGTAAGATCTGGAGAAGTCTGACGATAACGTAGCGATAATTATCGGACAGTATAAATAGACGCAAACCACATCAGCGAAGACAGTTTGATTTTGGAAAGCAACAAAGTGACATCGTGGAAGTAACATTTTGAAAAGTGTTGAATAAAAATAAAATAGTTGAATAACTTCAAATAAGAATTCCTGTATAAGTGTTTACGAGTACAAGTTATAAACAGCGATAGTAAAGAAGTGTTAAATTAAGAACAAGCAATAATAAATAGTTGATTTATTATTTAAAACTAACGACATTTTATTATTTCAAATTTACGATTGTTCACAATCCAGTGATCGAACCTGAAGAGAGTTCAAGCGGTAATTTTGGAAATTACGTAATAATTGGTGTCAGACGTAGTATTGCTGAATAATCCGGAATAATAATGAAATTCGCTGATCTGAAAATACCACAGCTGAGGCAAGAGTTAGAGTCGCGCAGTTTGCTTGTGTCAGGAAATAAAGCAGAGCTGCAAACACGCTTGCGTGACGCTATGGAGAAGGAGGGCATCGACGTTGAAGCACATGAGTTCATCTACGAAGCTGCATCCAAAGTTGAACACGAGTTGGTAGAGACGCAAGCATCTCCACCGTTTGACATGAATGTGCTCTAAGCAGCCATGGCGCAGCAGTCCTCACGGATGGAGCAGCAGATGGCGCAGCAGATGGAGCATCAGTCCTCACGAATGGAGCAGCAGATGGCGCAAAACACTTCACAACTACAAGTCCAGTTGGGACAAAATACTTCACAACTGCAGAAACAACTTCTGCGCGTTGAAGGAAATTCTGCAGAACTGCAGGCGAGGCAAGATAAAGTAGAAGATGAATTCCGCAGGTTGCAATCGCAAACGGAAGATGAAGTTCGCACGTTACAATCGCAAACGCAAGAGGAATTGCACACACTGAAGGCAGAAATATTGCGGCTGGAGGGTCACATACGAGATGTACAGTTGACTGGACCTGTTGCGGCTGTTAGTGCACCAAAATTGAAAGCGCCAACCTTCGACGGAACTGTGCCGTTTAAAATCTTTAAACTCCAGTTCGAGACAACGGCGCAAACGAATCACTGGACGTTGGCAGACAAAGTGGCAGCTTTGGTGGTGTCGTTGAAGGGTTCCGCTGCTGAAGTTTTGCAAACGGTTCCGGAACACGAGCGAGGTAATTATGATGCGTTGATGGCAGCGATTGAGCGGCGATACGGTAGCGATCACCGAAAGCAAATGTTCCAGATGGAGCTGATGAATCGCTTCCAAAAGAATAATGAGCCGTTGCAGGAATACGCAACAGAGATCGAGCGACTCGCACATTTGGCCAACGCGGATGCACCCACAGAAGTAATCGAACTACTGAAGATCCAGGCGTTTATGAATGATATACGAGATGTGGATACGAAACGCGCAGTCTACTCTATGCCAAAGAAGACCTTCGCCGAAACAGTTTCGTTTGCTCTGACGCAGGAGACAGCGAGTCTTTTGAGCAGACCATTGAACAAGGTTCATCGACTTGAGGTTGCTTCAAATGAGTCGCTAGAAAAGACAATGAGGGAACTAATGCAGACGATATCACGAATGACGCCGATCTCGCGCAAGAGTTCGGACGCAAAATGTTATAACTGCGGGAAAATTGGACATTTTGCACGAAACTGCAATACATCAGTGAGTGGCATAAAGAGAAGCGCCGAAAAAGTAAGTGGTGCTTCTACTGAAACAGAATCGTTAAACTAAAACGGACCAGCCCAAAGGGGCGTGAGCTGGTTTCCGCAACTGATTGTCCCACTGTCTCTGTCTCGCAAATGCGTCGAAGCAACAACAACTTAACAGTAAGTGGAACTGTAAACGGCCGCTCGCTGGACTTGACGCTGGACACAGACGCAACGCATTCCATTATTCGAGCAGATTTAGTACGAGATAATATCAAGCCGCTGATTGGTTGCAAACTGCGAACTGCTACAGGAGAGGAAGCTGCAATTTCCGGAAAACTGATTTGTCGTGTTCAGATTGGAATGTTGCATGTGAATCATACCTTCCTGGTGGCTGAAATTATGGATGAGGTAATAATCGGCGTTCATTTTATGATAGCGCAAGGTCTTACTTTGGATCTGAAGAACAAGTTGCTGACGTGCCGAAGTATGGAGATACCGATAAGCGCGGGATATGAACGGCCTCAAATCATGAAGGTAAGTGTTAGCCATCGCCAACAGATTCCACCAAAATCAGAAGCGGTTCTATGGGCTTGCGTAGAGGGAGATAGTGGAGCGGGCCAGCTGGGTATAGTAGAGGCATCAGATGACACGGCGAATATACTGGTTGGACGAACTTTAGTGCAAACAGAACGAAGTAAGCGAATTCCTGTTCGCGTAATGAACGAGTTTAAGTCAACTATCGTTTTCGAGAAAGGAGCGCTAATAGGGCAGTGCCAAGCAGTAGAAGCCATAATAAATTGTGACGATCGTACTCAGGTGAGCAAAAACATTGCTTTGCAAGAAACAACAAAATCTCCTGCTATAATGGGTCACTGGTTGAATAATGTAAGTGAACCAGAAAAGTCTAAAGCTAAACGCTTATTGCAAAAATATAGCGCTGTATTTGCAAGCGATGAAAATAAATTTGGAAGAACTGCTATCGTACAACATCGAATAGACACTGGCGATACACGACCAATCCGGCAAGCTCCACGCAGAGTCCCACTGGCGAAACGGGAAGAAGCGGAGCATTTGATAGATGAAATGCGGAAAGACAGAGTTATTGAACCATCAACAAGCCCATGGAGCTCACCGGTCGTGTTAGTTAAAAAGAAAGATGGAAGCACTCGATTTTGCGTTGACTATCGAAAGCTGAACGATGTCACGAAAAAGGACAGCTACCCCCTTCCGCGAATAGATGACACTTTGGACACGTTATCTCACGTTATCTTTGGACACGATGCCGTTCGACTATGCGGACTATATGAACACGTGTTGAAAGGGCTACACTGGAAAACATGTTTAGTGTATCTTGATGACATCATTGTCATGGGCAAGAATTTTGATGACCACCTGAAAAATTTGGAGGAAGTGTTTCAACGCATTAATTCCGCTGGATTGCGACTAAATCCGAAGAAATGCAACCTGTTCAAAACCGAAGTGACGTATTTGGGCCACAAAATCACTACTAAAGGAATTCACACTGATGAAAGCAAAATAAAAGCCGTAAGAGATTGACCTCGTCCAACTAATGTTCATGAAGTGCGAAGTTTCCTTGGGCTCTGTACTTATTATCGACGCTTTGTACACGGATTTGCCAATGTTGCACGTAGTCTACATAATTTAACAAAGAAGAATTGTAGATTCGTGTGGAAAAAGGAAGAGGAAGATGCTTTTCAGCAGTTGAAGGAGTTGCTCTGTACTGCTCCAATGTTGGCATATCCAGTTCCTGGTGAGAAGTTCGTGTTGGACCCAGATGCCAGCGCACATGGCATTGGAGGTGTGCTATCACAGATCATCGATGGTCAAGAAAAAGTTATTGGATACTATAGTCGAGTCCTGGGTAAGCCAGAAATGAATTATTGTGTCAACAGGCGTGAACTCTTGGCAGTAGTTGAATGTGTGAAACACTTCCATAAATATTTGTATGGGCAGCATTTCTTATTAAGGACAGATCACGCGGCTTTAAGATGGCTACTTCAGTTCAAAAACCCAGAAGGTCTGGATAGAAAGGCTGCAGAGTTACGATTGTGAAATACAGCATCGAAAAGGTGGACAACATGGAAACGCAGATGCTTTATCTCGACGACCGTGTGCACTCGAATGTAAGCATTGATCCAAAGTTGAAAGATGTGAAGGTATAGTCGACGTCCGATTAACGAGTCTGCAACCTGACGATGAGTGGACACCTAGTGCGCTAAGGGACATCCAGCTTAATGATGCAGACTTGGCGAAATTAGTGAAAGCGAAAGAAATGGACCGAAGACCAAGCAAAGAAGAAATGGCATTAGAAAGCCTGCATTCCAAGGCGTATTGGGCACAATGGAGCAGTTTGAAGCTGAAAAAACGGAGTGCTGCATCGTTCCTGGGAAAGTAACGACGGTAAGCAAACTCGTGATTTGATTGTTCTACCAAAGTCGCGAATAGATGCTGTGTTAAAAGAATTCCACAATGGGCCAAGTGGCGGCCATCTCGGTGTTACAAAAACTGTAGAGAAGATTAAGCAACGGTTTTACTGGGTGAACTGTCAAGAAGCGGTAGCTGAATGGATCAAAAATTGCACGCAGTGCATGGCTGCTAAGGGACCTAAATTTCGAAGCAGAGGGAAGTTGCAGCAGTACAACGCTGGAGCCCCATTTGAGCGAGTTGCAATGGATGTAGCTGGCCCATTTCCGACTAGTGACTCTGGATATAAGTACGTGTTGGTCATTATGGACTATTTCAGCAAATGGCCAGAAGTCTACCCTATATCAAATCAGGAGGCTAAAACTGTAGCTGAGGTATTTGTTCAGAACTGGGTCACGCGATTCGGCATACCAATCGAGTTGCACTCCGATCAAGGACGAAATTTTGAGTCTTCAATATTTCAAGAAATGTGCCGATTGCTGGGTATCAAGAAGACTCGAACGACACGTCTACTCCGCAGTCAGATGGCATGGTGGAAAGGTTCAACCGCACATTAGAAGAGCATCTGCGGAAAGTCATGGGCAAATGTCAGCGCAATTGGGATAAGCACATTCAAATGTTCTTATTGGCTTACCGATCAGCAGTCCATGATACTACTGGTCACTCACCTGCGCAAGTAGTTTTTGGCTCAGACTTGAGACTGCCGACGGATCTTAAATTTGGCAAAAGCAGTGATCTTACCGAAACAGAAGACAACTACTGGCACATGTTACAATCTGAAATGAACGAAATACACGACATGGTAAGGCGGCGTACACAGCTAATGAGTAATAAAATGAAGGATCGCTATGATCGAGGTATGAATACGGACGGATTCAAAGATGGCGACTTAGTCTTACTGTACAATCCGCAACGGAGGAAGAGCATATCTCCAAAGCTGCAAACATCGTGGGAAGGCCCGTACAAAGTCAAAAAGCGACTAAATGGTGTTGTGTATCGCATACAGTCACACACACAAAGGCGAGGTAAAATTAAAGTTGTCCACTTAGAGAGGCTTGCGCCGTATGGATCAAGGAATTTGGTGTCTGATCGGGACGATCAGACTTAAGTGGAGGGCAGTGTGGCGAAAATACAGCGCCATCTATACGTCATACAATAATGTGATATACAGCGCCATCTACACGCCGATACGTGCAATATTTACGAGTGTTACAGTGTTACCAAATCTTACAGTGTTACCAAATCACAGTCCACATTCTTCTGGAATACTACGACATCTATCGAGCGATAGCGAAAGATCTAGAAGTTACTTGATATTTCCACTACGCAGCATACACAATAGAACATGATTCATTGCTGAAACAAACAATTCATGGAAATGGAAGTTTCTCGACAATCTAGTAAGATCTGGAGAAGTCTGACGATAACGTAGCGATAATTATCGGACAGTATAAATAGACGCAAACCACAGCAGCGAAGACAGTTTGATTTTGGAAAGCAACAAAGTGACATCGTGGAAGTAACAGTTTAAAAAGTGTTGAATAAAAATAAAATAGTTGAATAACTTCAAATAAGAATTCCTGTATAAGTGTTTACGAGTACAAGTTATAAACAGCGATAGTAAAGAAGTGTTAAATTAAGAACAAGCAATAATAAATATTTGATTTATTATTTAAAACTAACGACATTTTATTATTTCAAATTTACGATTGTTCACAATCCAGTGATCGAATCTGAAGAGAGTTCAAGCGGCAATTTTGGAAATTACGTAATAATTGGTGTCAGAAGTAGGATTGCTAAATAATCCGGAATAATAATGAAATTCGCTGATCTGAAAATACCACAGCTGAGGCAAGAGTTAGAGTCGCGCAGTTTGCTTGTGTCAGGAAATAAAGCAGAGCTGCAAACACGCTTGCGTGACGCTATGGAGAAGGAGGGCATCGACGTTGAAGCACATGAGTTCATCTACAAAGCTGCATCCAAAGTTGAACACGAGTTGGTAGAGACGCAAACATCTCCAGCGTTTGACATGAATGTGCTCTTAGCAGCCATGGCGCAGCAGTCCTCACGGATGGAGCAGCAGATGGCGCAGCAGATGGAGCATCAGTCCCCACGAATGGAGACTGATGGCGCAAAACACTTCACAACTACAAGTCCAGTTGGGACAAAATACTTCACAACTGCAGAAACAACTTCTGCGCGTTGAAGGAAATTCTGCAGAACTGCAGGCGAGGCAAGATAAAGTAGAAGATGAATTCCGCAGGTTGCAATCGCAAACGGAAGATGAAGTTCGCACGTTACAATCGCAAACGCAAGAGGAATTGCACACACTGAAGGCAGAAATATTGCGGCTGGAGGGTCACATACGAGATGTACAGTTGACTGGACCTGTTGCGGCTGTTAGTGCACCAAAATTGAAAGCGCCAACCTTCGACGGAACTGTGCCGTTTAAAATCTTTAAACTCCAGTTCGAGACAACGGCGCAAACGAATCACTGGACGTTGGCAGACAAAGTGGCAGCTTTGGTGGTGTCGTTGAAGGGTTCCGCTGCTGAAGTTTTGCAAACGGTTCCGGAACACGAGCGAGGTAATTATGATGCGTTGATGGCAGCGATTGAGCGGCGATACGGTAGCGATCACCGAAAGCAAATGTTCCAGATGGAGCTGATGAATCGCTTCCAAAAGAATAATGAGCCGTTGCAGGAATACGCAACAGAGATCGAGCGACTCGCACATTTGGCCAACGCGGATGCACCCACAGAAGTAATCGAACTACTGAAGATCCAGGCGTTTATGAATGATATACGAGATGTGGATACGAAACGCGCAGTCTACTCTATGCCAAAGAAGACCTTCGCCGAAACAGTTTCGTTTGCTCTGACGCAGGAGACAGCGAGTCTTTTGAGCAGACCATTGAACAAGGTTCATCGACTTGAGGTTGCTTCAAATGAGTCGCTAGAAAAGACAATGAGGGAACTAATGCAGACGATATCACGAATGACGCCGATCTCGCGCAAGAGTTCGGACGCAAAATGTTATAACTGCGGGAAAATTGGACATTTTGCACGAAACTGCAATACATCAGTGAGTGGCATAAAGAGAAGCGCCGAAAAAGTAAGTGGTGCTTCTACTGAAACAGAATCGTTAAACTAAAACGGACCAGCCCAAAGGGGCGTGAGCTGGTTTCCGCAACTGATTGTCCCACTGTCTCTGTCTCGCAAATGCGTCGAAGCAACAACAACTTAACAGTAAGTGGAACTGTAAACGGCCGCTCGCTGGACTTGACGCTGGACACAGACGCAACGCATTCCATTATTCGAGCAGATTTAGTACGAGATAATATCAAGCCGCTGATTGGTTGCAAACTGCGAACTGCTACAGGAGAGGAAGCTGCAATTTCCGGAAAACTGATTTGTCGTGTTCAGATTGGAATGTTGCATGTGAATCATACCTTCCTGGTGGCTGAAATTATGGATGAGGTAATAATCGGCGTTCATTTTATGATAGCGCAAGGTCTTACTTTGGATCTGAAGAACAAGTTGCTGACGTGCCGAAGTATGGAGATACCGATAAGCGCGGGATATGAACGGCCTCAAATCATGAAGGTAAGTGTTAGCCATCGCCAACAGATTCCACCAAAATCAGAAGCGGTTCTATGGGCTTGCGTAGAGGGAGATAGTGGAGCGGGCCAGCTGGGTATAGTAGAGGCATCAGATGACACGGCGAATATACTGGTTGGACGAACTTTAGTGCAAACAGAACGAAGTAAGCGAATTCCTGTTCGCGTAATGAACGAGTTTAAGTCAACTATCGTTTTCGAGAAAGGAGCGCTAATAGGGCAGTGCCAAGCAGTAGAAGCCATAATAAATTGTGACGATCGTACTCAGGTGAGCAAAAACATTGCTTTGCAAGAAACAACAAAATCTCCTGCTATAATGGGTCACTGGTTGAATAATGTAAGTGAACCAGAAAAGTCTAAAGCTAAACGCTTATTGCAAAAATATAGCGCTGTATTTGCAAGCGATGAAAATAAATTTGGAAGAACTGCTATCGTACAACATCGAATAGACACTGGCGATACACGACCAATCCGGCAAGCTCCACGCAGAGTCCCACTGGCGAAACGGGAAGAAGCGGAGCATTTGATAGATGAAATGCGGAAAGACAGAGTTATTGAACCATCAACAAGCCCATGGAGCTCACCGGTCGTGTTAGTTAAAAAGAAAGATGGAAGCACTCGATTTTGCGTTGACTATCGAAAGCTGAACGATGTCACGAAAAAGGACAGCTACCCCCTTCCGCGAATAGATGACACTTTGGACACGTTATCTCACGTTATCTTTGGACACGATGCCGTTCGACTATGCGGACTATATGAACACGTGTTGAAAGGGCTACACTGGAAAACATGTTTAGTGTATCTTGATGACATCATTGTCATGGGCAAGAATTTTGATGACCACCTGAAAAATTTGGAGGAAGTGTTTCAACGCATTCATTCCGCTGGATTGCGACTAAATCCGAAGAAATGCAACCTGTTCAAAACCGAAGTGACGTATTTGGGCCACAAAATCACTACTAAAGGAATTCACACTGATGAAAGCAAAATAAAAGCCGTAAGAGATTGACCTCGTCCAACTAATGTTCATGAAGTGCGAAGTTTCCTTGGGCTCTGTACTTATTATCGACGCTTTGTACACGGATTTGCCAATGTTGCACGTAGTCTACATAATTTAACAAAGAAGAATTGTAGATTCGTGTGGAAAAAGGAAGAGGAAGATGCTTTTCAGCAGTTGAAGGAGTTGCTCTGTACTGCTCCAATGTTGGCATATCCAGTTCCTGGTGAGAAGTTCGTGTTGGACCCAGATGCCAGCGCACATGGCATTGGAGGTGTGCTATCACAGATCATCGATGGTCAAGAAAAAGTTATTGGATACTATAGTCGAGTCCTGGGTAAGCCAGAAATGAATTATTGTGTCAACAGGCGTGAACTCTTGGCAGTAGTTGAATGTGTGAAACACTTCCATAAATATTTGTATGGGCAGCATTTCTTATTAAGGACAGATCACGCGGCTTTAAGATGGCTACTTCAGTTCAAAAACCCAGAAGGTCTGGATAGAAAGGCTGCAGAGTTACGATTGTGAAATACAGCATCGAAAAGGTGGACAACATGGAAACGCAGATGCTTTATCTCGACGACCGTGTGCACTCGAATGTAAGCATTGCGCCAAAGTTGAAAGATGTGAAGGTATAGTCGACGTCCGATTAACGAGTCTGCAACCTGACGATGAGTGGACACCTAGTGCGCTAAGGGACATCCAGCTTAATGATGCAGACTTGGCGAAATTAGTGAAAGCGAAAGAAATGGACCGAAGACCAAGCAAAGAAGAAATGGCATTAGAAAGCCTGCATTCCAAGGCGTATTGGGCACAATGGAGCAGTTTGAAGCTGAAAAAACGGAGTGCTGCATCGTTCCTGGGAAAGTAACGACGGTAAGCAAACTCGTGATTTGATTGTTCTACCAAAGTCGCGAATAGATGCTGTGTTAAAAGAATTCCACAATGGGCCAAGTGGCGGCCATCTCGGTGTTACAAAAACTGTAGAGAAGATTAAGCAACGGTTTTACTGGATGAACTGTCAAGAAGCGGTAGCTGAATGGATCAAAAATTGCACGCAGTGCATGGCTGCTAAGGGACCTAAATTTCGAAGCAGAGGGAAGTTGCAGCAGTACAACGCTGGAGCCCCATTTGAGCGAGTTGCAATGGATGTAGCTGGCCCATTTCCGACTAGTGACTCTGGATATAAGTACGTGTTGGTCATTATGGACTATTTCAGCAAATGGCCAGAAGTCTACCCTATATCAAATCAGGAGGCTAAAACTGTAGCTGAGGTATTTGTTCAGAACTGGGTCACGCGATTCGGCATACCAATCGAGTTGCACTCCGATCAAGGACGAAATTTTGAGTCTTCAATATTTCAAGAAATGTGCCGATTGCTGGGTATCAAGAAGACTCGAACGACACCTCTACATCCGCAGTCAGATGGCATGGTGGAAAGGTTCAACCGCACATTAGAAGAGCATCTGCGGAAAGTCATGGGCAAATGTCAGCGCAATTGGGATAAGCACATTCAAATGTTCTTATTGGCTTACCGATCAGCAGTCCATGATACTACTGGTCACTCACCTGCGCAAGTAGTTTTTGGCTCAGACTTGAGACTGCCGACGGATCTTAAATTTGGCAAAAGCAGTGATCTTACCGAAACAGAAGACAACTACTGGCACATGTTACAATCTGAAATGAACGAAATACACGACATGGTAAGGCGGCGTACACAGCTAATGAGTAATAAAATGAAGGATCGCTATGATCGAGGTATGAATACGGACGGATTCAAAGATGGCGACTTAGTCTTACTGTACAATCCGCAACGGAGGAAGAGCATATCTCCAAAGCTGCAAACATCGTGGGAAGGCCCGTACAAAGTCAAAAAGCGACTAAATGGTGTTGTGTATCGCATACAGTCACACACACAAAGGCGAGGTAAAATTAAAGTTGTCCACTTAGAGAGGCTTGCGCCGTATGGATCAAGGAATTTGGTGTCTGATCGGGACGATCAGACTTAAGTGGAGGGCAGTGTGGCGAAAATACAGCGCCATCTATACGTCATACAATAATGTGATATACAGCGCCATCTACACGCCGATACGTGCAATATTTACGAGTGTTACAGTGTTACCAAATCCTACAGTGTTACCAAATCACAGTCCACATTCTTCTGGAATACTACGACATCTATCGAGCGATAGCGAAAGATCTAGAAGTTACTTGATATTTCCACTACGCAGCATACACAATAGAACATGATTCATTGCTGAAACAAACAATTCATGGAAATGGAAGTTTCTCGACAATCTAGTAAGATCTGGAGAAGTCTGACGATAACGTAGCGATAATTATCGGACAGTATAAATAGACGCAAACCACATCAGCGAAGACAGTTTGATTTTGGAAAGCAACAAAGTGACATCGTGGAAGTAACATTTTGAAAAGTGTTGAATAAAAATAAAATAGTTGAATAACTTCAAATAAGAATTCCTGTATAAGTGTTTACGAGTACAAGTTATAAACAGCGATAGTAAAGAAGTGTTAAATGAAGAACAAGCAATAATAAATAGTTGATTTATTATTTAAAACTAACGACATTTTATTATTTCAAATTTACGATTGTTCACAATCCAGTGATCGAACCTGAAGAGAGTTCAAGCGGTAATTTTGGAAATTACGTAATAATTGGTGTCAGACGTAGTATTGCTGAATAATCCGGAATAATAATGAAATTCGCTGATCTGAAAATACCACAGCTGAGGCAAGAGTTAGAGTCGCGCAGTTTGCTTGTGTCAGGAAATAAAGCAGAGCTGCAAACACGCTTGCGTGACGCTATGGAGAAGGAGGGCATCGACGTTGAAGCACATGAGTTCATCTACGAAGCTGCATCCAAAGTTGAACACGAGTTGGTAGAGACGCAAGCATCTCCACCGTTTGACATGAATGTGCTCTAAGCAGCCATGGCGCAGCAGTCCTCACGGATGGAGCAGCAGATGGCGCAGCAGATGGAGCATCAGTCCTCACGAATGGAGCAGCAGATGGCGCAAAACACTTCACAACTACAAGTCCAGTTGGGACAAAATACTTCACAACTGCAGAAACAACTTCTGCGCGTTGAAGGAAATTCTGCAGAACTGCAGGCGAGGCAAGATAAAGTAGAAGATGAATTCCGCAGGTTGCAATCGCAAACGGAAGATGAAGTTCGCACGTTACAATCGCAAACGCAAGAGGAATTGCACACACTGAAGGCAGAAATATTGCGGCTGGAGGGTCACATACGAGATGTACAGTTGACTGGACCTGTTGCGGCTGTTAGTGCACCAAAATTGAAAGCGCCAACCTTCGACGGAACTGTGCCGTTTAAAATCTTTAAACTCCAGTTCGAGACAACGGCGCAAACGAATCACTGGACGTTGGCAGACAAAGTGGCAGCTTTGGTGGTGTCGTTGAAGGGTTCCGCTGCTGAAGTTTTGCAAACGGTTCCGGAACACGAGCGAGGTAATTATGATGCGTTGATGGCAGCGATTGAGCGGCGATACGGTAGCGATCACCGAAAGCAAATGTTCCAGATGGAGCTGATGAATCGCTTCCAAAAGAATAATGAGCCGTTGCAGGAATACGCAACAGAGATCGAGCGACTCGCACATTTGGCCAACGCGGATGCACCCACAGAAGTAATCGAACTACTGAAGATCCAGGCGTTTATGAATGATATACGAGATGTGGATACGAAACGCGCAGTCTACTCTATGCCAAAGAAGACCTTCGCCGAAACAGTTTCGTTTGCTCTGACGCAGGAGACAGCGAGTCTTTTGAGCAGACCATTGAACAAGGTTCATCGACTTGAGGTTGCTTCAAATGAGTCGCTAGAAAAGACAATGAGGGAACTAATGCAGACGATATCACGAATGACGCCGATCTCGCGCAAGAGTTCGGACGCAAAATGTTATAACTGCGGGAAAATTGGACATTTTGCACGAAACTGCAATACATCAG